>CM045767.1:25323402-26535416 GCA_025200525.1 Camellia lanceoleosa
GCAGTAATTTTAAACTTTGATTTAGGCGTTTTGTACCCGAAGATGGGAATCTTGCACCCTCACTTTTACGACTTGGCATTATGTTTCCAAAATAATGAGAATAACTGCTCTCAGGAGATAGGAGGTATATGTATGGATATTTAATATGAAACAAGTTAATTGTATTCCATATGAAATGCATATTAAAAGTGTAGTTGACATTGCATATTAATTATCTATACATTATATCTGACTCATACGGATGTAGATGAATCCATGAAGAGAACAATAATGGCTTCATTTGGAAAGAAATGGAAAGATTGGAAGAATCGAGTAAGCAATGGGATACAAAACCGCAAGAATGATCTGAAAAAGGTTGTTTTCCTCATCGACGAGGATAGAGTACATGAGGGTCGGTGTGACTTTGGTCTACTATTGGGGCTTTCAGGTGCATCGATGGAAATTTTGTTATGGAAAAATATTTTATATATGATAGTACATAACATCTTAAATAAATTTCATATTTGTAATCAATGAAGAATAGAAAAATCAGAAGAAAGAACATTTCATCATAGAGCAGGTAAAAGCCTTTTCTGATGTAGTTATTTGGAGGTATAATTCTTCCTCCTCAAAGTTTGCTTACTGCTTTGTCTCAAAGTTTGTTAATTTTTTTTATCACATCTTAAATAAATTTGATTAACTTGTGATCATATTCTTCATTTTCCAAACACTGGATCGATTATGCATATATGTACTAAGCGGGGAGTTTTCAACATGTGTGTGTGTGTGTGTGTGTGTGTGTGTGTGTGACTTGATGCATTTAGGCGCTTTTAGGTGCAAATTATATTCTAATTGCTCTGCATATACATTTTCTTTCATGGTACATAGGTCTTTCTTAGTGTCAAAATGCATTGTTGGCACAACATCTACATCAAATCACAGAGACACATATTTTGTTGTTTAACAAATTTTATGGCTTTAATTCTGAAGAGGCAAAAGTATGGAAGGTTGGATCGATTTAATTGTTTACTTTTGCTAGTGGAAATTGGCGGTGTGGATAGCGCCACGTGAAAGATGGGGCGTCAAATAGTGGATTCTCCGATTAATGAGGTTATGGTATGTGATACTACTTTATCTTTTGGACTTTTAATATGATTTATATTTATATTGGGAGGCTACAATTATTGCATTCAAACTTTGCGGAACTCGAATGAATGAGTTAGTTAGAGCACGTAGAGGAATCTTCATCAATTTCAGACCTGCGGCATTCTTTGGAGCAAATCTTCACACAAGTTATGGGCGGGAAAAGCGACATAATTAGGTGTTGGGCGTTTGGATTGGGACCGGCTTCACCCACTGGAGCGTGTTTGGAGGTGGATATGGAAGGTCGCTGAGCCGAAATAAATCGTTTCTTCCAAACTCAAGTTCGAGAACAACAAGTTCAAGAGTAACTTTAACAAGCATTATCCGTCAATGCGCTTTTGAGTCGAAGATGAATGAAGTACATGGAGAAACAAATTCAGATACTTACTCTTGCTTTCTTCTGTACTGATTTTCGATCCACGAATTAAGCTTTTGGAATCTTAATTGCAAAATTTGTAGTGCCCAGATTGATCCGATTGTTGCAATTCATCAAACCACATTACATAGGCAGCAGTGAATTGATACAATTATTTTTACTAGTTATTACTTTTTTAAATTTCCTACCAAGCTAATATACAACTTAAGTCTCTTATTGAATGATAGGTTGTGGATTCACTTAGTAGTCATCCTAATCGTTGTTAAGTAATGTCACATCAACAACAATCTCATGCATTTTCATCCCAAGAGGTGAGCAATCATTTAATCAAAGCTTTTTTGACAAATAACATATCTTATTAATTACAATACGGTTTGCTCTTAGTAAATAGTAGGGTTCACACTTTCAAAGAAAAAGAAGAAGAAGAAGAAGAAGAAGAAGAAGAACCTAATAAAAGGTAAACGTGACCTTAATATCACTAGTTCGGTGGTTTATGTTCATTTGATTTGTAAGGCAATGCAGCGATTAGTGAAATGGAAGCGGTATTAGTAGCAAATAGCAGATGAAAGGCAAGTAGCAAATGCAAGTAGTCCAATGTGCATGCTATCACTAGATAAAAAACACATGATGGCATCACAAGGACTATGGCTCTAATAAGCGGCTAATTCCTCTAATAGGAGCTGATTTTTTCATTCCTATTAATAAAGAATTTAGATAATGTAAACAAATGTGCCAATCGACGAATTGATGTATAACAAATTGAAAATGATGAATACAAAACAAAATACCGAGATAAAAAAGAAACGTGATACTTTTTTTTCCCCATCTTATTTGAGTGTGTCTTTCTTTTCTTTTATTTTTTTGGTTAAAAGTTTTGATTGTTATTTTCTTTTCGTGATATAGCATTTATTATCATCATTTCTGCTTTTTAAACCGCTTATTCTTGTTGACATTTTTTAACTAGAATACTTGATTAATTCTATCTCCAATGGTTGTATATTAAATGTGGAAATGTTGTTTGGTTTGATTAAACTAATAAGAAATGTTGCTAATTGATGCCATCTTATTTTTGACAAAATGATCCGTGAATCGTTATCCATCTAAGGAATTACGCCTTTTTGACGACATGTTTTAGGTATCGCCACCCATGTTGATCTTTACTGAGCAATTGATTATAAAGTCGCTTTTCCTTTAATGTTTTGGCTATGTAGATTTTGAAGAAATGATAGTTGCACTCCTGATTATGATGCTATTTGCAAGTTTGGAACGAGGGATTATCATCTTACTAGCTTGATGGAAATCATTGGTGATGTCTTTATTTTCTAATAGTTTAGGCTCTCCATAATTTTTATTACTACATAACAATGTTGCATTTATTATAGGTTTCCTTTGTGGGGTGAGGTAAGTGAGGTTGTTGGTCGTGGACTGCCGAGAATCATGGTACACACTAAGATGGTGTGAAAGCACCAGAGGTGGGGAGAGTAGAGATAGGGTGAGGAGGGAGGAGAGCCTCTAAGGTAGTGGGAGTCTCTTGCATGGAAGAGCTTGCTTATACTTTTGTTGTATATGGAGGGGAGACCCTTTTGTAGGAGATACCTACACCCTTTAGAAGTTTAGCTCACTCACATAATCCAGGTATAAGGTATCACTCTACCACTCTGATTACATGAACATATGATTGAACTTCTTCTCTTCTCTTTTGAAAATGATAGATATTGATTCTTTATATGGTCTAAGTTTTCTTACCTCTTGTGTACATTTTTCTTTCAGGATTTTCATGTTGTCTCCAATCCTTCACTCACCCATTTTTGTGCTTGCATGGGCTGCACATGAAGTGATGGGTTTTCATTTCGTGGTATATCATTAGGAGAAGCTGTTAGGGAAAATCGATGATTCCCACAAGTAAATCAATCAATGGGAATAAAAACTAATGCGGAAAAATTAAATCAGAAGCAACAAGAATTTTACGTGGTTTCCTCAATATGAGAATGCGTCCGCGGGATCGAAATCGATTCACTATCAACCAAATAAGTTCCAAACGATTATAAATGAGACACTAATGGTCTCACAAAACCACCCTTAGGTGAATTTCAAATAATCACAAATAAACAAGAGGAAAGACCTCACCAAATAGATGAACCAAAATCTTCAGAACCAGAGTTGTAGAAGACCCAAAAATAACGAACCAAATCAGAACCGAAAATTGAACCAAACTTCTTCACAAATCAAAGCACCAATTCTTATTGATTGACCAAGTCAAAACCGAGAGCATCAATCAATCCCAATTGAAAACCCAACAAGTTGAGTTATACACAAAGTTGCTGAAACAAATTTTGCTGTTGCCGCTCTCTTCTCACGCAGGGCCAAAAAAAAAAAAACAATACCAATAATATATTGAATCTAGGGTTTTTTTTTATCAAACCTTAGTTGTTTCCAAATTGGATTAGGTCTCCACAAATTAAATATAATATATAAAAATATATTATAATTAATACTAAACCAAATTAAACTCTTTTCAAAACCAATTGGGTCCCACACTCCAATAAGGAGGTACACCCAACAATTCTCCCCTACCGACTTAGGTGGAGACATCAACCATACCCAAAGTTTGACACTTTAAATGTTTGTCCCTCGACAAGTCTTTGTCAACATATCTGAAATATTATCATCGTGTGAACCTTTTAGAGTTGTAATAATTTCAAATCTAGCACATCACGAATCAATGGTATCTCACATCAATGTGTTTAGATCTCGAATGAAAAGTAGAATTTTTACTTAAGTGAATAGCACTTTGACTATCGCAATAAAGCACATATTTTTCTTGCTTCAAACCCAACTCTTGCAAAAATTTCTTCAACCATAACTCTTCTTTGCAAGCTTCTGTAATGGCAATAAATTCAGCTTCGGTAGTTGAGAGAGCAACACATTTTTGTAATTTAGATTGTCATGCCACTCCCGCAAAGTCATCAAATACCCAAAGTAGATTTCCTAGAATCAATATCACCGGCTATGTAGAATCATGAACCCATCAAGCATCGGCTTACCATCCCCAAAACACAAACACACCTTCGAAGTCCCTCGAAGATATCTTAGAATCCATTTTACCGTTGCCCAATGTTCTTTACTCGGATTAGAGAGAAATCGACTCACCACACCAACGGTGTGAGCAATATCCGGCCTTGTACAAACCATGACGTACATCAAAGAACCAACTGCTGAAGCATAAGGAACTTTCAACATCTCTTCTTTGTCTTTCTTGCTTGTAGGACATTGATTCGAACTAAGTTTGAAGTGACCCGCAAGTGGACAACCAACCGGCTTTGCTTTATCCATGTTGAATCTCTCAAGAACTTTCTCAATGTAGCCCTCTTGAGACAACCAAATCAGCCCATCTTTGCGATCACGAACAATTTTCATACCAAGTATTTACTTTGCCGATCCCAAATCTTTCATAGCAAAAGACTTGCTCAACTCCAATTTCAACCTGTTTATCATGGTAGAATCTTGACCCACAATTAACATGTCATCAACATAAAGCAAAAGAATAATAAATTTACCATTCGGGAAATTTTTCACAAACACATAATGGTCCAAGTGGTTTTAGAAAAACCATTATTCATCATAAAAGAATCAAATTTTTTATACCATTGCCGTGGAGCTTGCTTGAGGCCATACAAACTTTTCTTCAATTTGCAAACAAATTTCTCTTTCCCTTTCTCTACAAAACCTTCCAATTGCTCCATGTAAATTTCTTCTTCAAGATCACCATGAAGAAATGCGGTCCCCACATCAAGTTGCTCAACTTCAAGGTTCATACTTGCAGCCATGCCAAGTACAACCCGAATAGAAGACATCTTTACAACGGTGAGAAAATCTAGTCGAAGTCAACACCTTTCTCTTGCCCAAAACCTTTCACAACAAGGCGTGCTTTGTACCTCGATTCTTCCTATCATTCTTCAATTTGAAAACCTACTTATTTTTGAGAATTTTCCTCCCTTTAGCAACTTCACTATATCATAAGTCCGGTTTTCAAGCAAGGAATTCATCTCCTCTTCCATGGCCTTTTTCCAATCATCTTTCTTTGTATGCTCAATTGCTTCTTGGTAGCTCTCCGGCTCCCCTTGATCGGAAATCAACACTAATTCATTGGGAGGATACTTTCTTGTAGGTTATCGGTCCCATGTAGATTTTCTTAACTCAAGTTGTGGTGGCGGGTCTTGAGGTGGATGCTCTTCCTCAATTTTTGGCCCAACTTTATTAGGATTAGCATCATCCTCCACTTCTTCAGTAGGTGGTCGCATCTCTCCCATTTTCATCATCAAGCGAAGATGAAGGAGATGGATCCATATCAATGAGATCACTTGTTTTGGCTCCGATTGATCACCTTTGCCAAAGTCTTCAATTGTTTGGTCTTCAAGAAACACAACATCACGGCCGAATGACTTTCTTGTCGACGGATCCCATAATCTATACCCGAATTCATCACGCCTATAGCCAAGAAAAATACATTGTCTTGACTTACTATCAAGCTTGGACCTCTCATCCTTTGGAATGTGAACAAAAGCTCGACAACCAAACACTCTCAAGTGCTCATAAGACACATCTTTGCCAGTCCAAACTCTTTTAGGAACATCACCATTCAAAAGGATAGCAAGGAGATAAATTGATCCGTCAACCGTTGTACTCATTGCCTTACCCCAAAAGGATCTTGGCAATTTAGCTTGTGAAAGCAAAGACCTTGTTCTTTCCACAATGGTGCGGTTCATCCTCTACAACGCCATTTTGTTGAGAGTCTTCTTAAGCGTCTTTTGGTCTGAATACCTTAGCTGCGACAATGCTCATCAAATGGCCCAATGTATTCACCACCATTATCGATCGGATGCACTTCAATTTACATCATGTTTCTCTTTCAACCATGGCACGAAAATGCTTAAATACTTCAAGAACTTGATCTTTAGTTTTTAGTAGAAAAGCCCAAACTTTCCTTGAATAATCATCAATAAAGTAACAAAATAAAGTGCACCACTATGTGTTCTAACTTTTAAGGACCACAAACATCCAAATGAATTAACTCCAACACATTTTCTTTTCTAAAAGCAACATTTTATGAAAAAAAAAAACTCTATGTTGTTTACGCCAAACAATGAACACAGTTTTAAGATATGTACCTTTCAAACCGAGTAGAAGCTCTTTCTTGAGCAAAACTTGCAGCCTTTTCACTCATATATGGCCAAGCCGCTTGTGCCTAATTAGAAGTATCATCTTGAAGTGCATTGACAACCTTACACCTTAAATTTTTCCTTGCATCGAATAAAGTGTATGAGTCTTCTTGCACTTAGCCACCACCAAAGAACCCTTTGTGAGCTTAGTATTCCATCACCAAATTTGTTGTTGAAGCCTTCATCATCTAGCTTCCCGGTAGAGATCAAATTGAGGCGAATGTCGGGAACATGCCTCACATCTTTAAGCAACAACTTGCCAAATTTGTTTCCAAGCAAACATCACCCATACCAATAATCTTGGACAAACCTTCATTACCCATTCGAGAACCATAATCTCCTTCGGTGTAGGTAGTGAAGAAATCAACTCGAAGTCACATGAAAAGAAGCACGAATCAATCACCCAATTGCTCTCTTGGCCTACAAAATTGATCTGATCATCTTCTGCGACCATGAGATCATCGGTAGTAACTACCGTTGTGTCTTCTTGCTTCTTATCCATACTTTTGTCACGACATTCTTGCTTCATGTGCCATTTCTCATGGCAATAATAACATAATGTCTTTCTTTGAAAAGAACCATCATTTGATTTGTCACGGCTTTGATCCGACCATGAGAGTCTTACTCCTCCCCTTGTTTTGCTTCGACCTCTCACAACAAATGCTTCGAATGAGAGGAACCGGCTGATTTTCTTCTAGTTTCTTCATTCAATAAGCTACTAGTGACTTGGCCCATTGTGACAACTCTATCGGTGCCCGAATTACTAAGCTGTCATAACCAAAGTCTCCCAACTTTCGGAGGAACTAAGTAGCATCAAAGCACGCAACTCATCATCAAAAATAATTTTCATAGAAACAAGTTGGTTAACAATACTCTTTATTTCATTCAGATGTTAGGAATAGGGCTACCCTCTTTATATTTTAAATTAACCAATTTCTGAAGCAGAAGGCTTTATTTGTGGCTGATTTTCTATCATAAAGACTCTCTAATTTTTCCATAAATCATGTGCCAAAGTTTCAGTAGCAACATGATTAAATACACTGTCATCAATCCATTGACGGATAACACCAACGGCTTTTTGATTAAGCCTCTTCCACTCATCATCTTTCATATCAGCAAGTTTGTCACTATCACCCTCAATGGGTCCATATAAGTCTTTACAAAATAATAGGTCCTCCATTTTAGTTTTTCAAGTTACCCAATTGCTTCCATTGAAGCTAGACATACGACCCATATTCCCCTCCATTGATTTTCACAAATAAATAAACCCAAATAAACCGTAAGCTCTGATACCAGTTATTAGGGAAAATCAATGATTCCCACAAGTAAATCAATCAATGGGAATAAAAACTAATGCGGAAAAATTAAATCAGAAGCAACACAAGAATTTTTACGTGGTTCCCTCAATATGAGGTACGTCCACGGGATCGAAATCCGATTCCACTATCAACCAAATAAGTTCCAAACGATTACAAACGAGACACTAATGGTCTCATAAAACCACCCTTAGGTGAATTCCAAATAATCACAAATAAACAAGAGGAAAGACCTCACCAAATAGATGAACCAAAATCTTCAGAACCAGAGTTGTAGGACCCAAAAATAACGAACCAAATCAGAACCGAAAATTGAACCAAACTTCTTCACAAATCAAAGCACCAATTCTTATTGATTGACCAAGTCAAAACTGAGAGCATCAATCAATCCCAATTGAAAACCCAACAAGTTGAGTTATACACAAAGTTGCTGAAACAAATTTTCTTTCTTTGCTCTCTTCTCCTTGAGGGCCAAAAAATAAAATAATACCAATAATATATTGAATCTAGGGTTTTTTTTTATCAAACCTTATTTGTTTCCAAATTGGATTGGGTCTCCACAAATTAAATATAATATATAAAAATATATTATAATTAATACTAAACCAAATTAAACTCTTTTTTCAAAACCAATTGGGTCCCACACTCCAATAAGGAGGTACACTCATGAAGCATGAACCTCTAGGAGGTTACCTATGGTCCCTTGTTTTCTTTTAGCGACATTTCATCGTAGCATTGGCACTATAATGGTTTTAGATTTGTAGACAAGCTGTGAGCGACAATCTTAGATAATGAACTCAATATGGTATAAACATTTCATCACATAATTAATGTAAAAGCACATATTTTGATAATTATTTTAATTCTCTATGAATTATTTTGTTCAAGAGAAGAGTGAAAAGAAGAGGGCCATAGCCTTACACAATAGGCACAACCTTAATCTCAATATCAATAATCCAAAGCTAACTATTACAATGCAAAACCTAACATTTATAGGGCTGAAAACTCTAATTCAAAATAGGAAACTAAATCCTACTATTATTATCCTCATATTCTTTTTTGTTTATTTTGTTGGATCCTATGCATTATCAGCAGAAACATCTACCTCCTTCACCTTAATTGAATTCCTAAAGCCTAGTTTATAACACAAAATGACTAGTTTATATAGGTTAAGGCTTTTTACATATTAAATCTATGTGGAAACAATATATGGTAATTATAATTAAATGATGTATTCAGTTTATTTCTTCTTATATTCAGGAAGGATATCATATTCCATTTATTTTGGTTTATACATTTGTCTTGTCTTCTTCAGTATGGTGTTAATATAAATTGCAAAAGGAGAAAATGATTGTCATTTCAATCCAAAAATGTTACTAAGCAATTCAATTGTATTTAGTATGTTCTTAGTCACAATGTTTTCCTTACATCTGATTTTTGAATCTTTCACTTGGACATGCAGGTTCGAGATAAGGGTATCTGGTTAGCTTCTTACAAAGATGCCTCAAAGTTTAAATGAAGTAGGAATCACTCCAGGTATGTTTCCTTGGCAAAAGCTACATGGACAATGTTAAAACATGATTTTTGGATTTGGATATGTTATTTTGTGGGTAATGGTGATTGGATATTGAATGAGAAAGCGAATTAATACTTCATTTGTTATTTGAATGGGAGTTATTATTTTATCTGTTAGTTTTATTACAAGGGTATTTGGATGGGAGTTAATATTTTTGTATGTTAGTTTTATTACGAATTTTTTGTTAATTGAATGAAACCAAATTCAATATTTTTTATAGGTATTCTTTTTAATTTTAATCAAATAAAATTAGCACAATCTCAAAAAACAAAAAAAAAAAGATATGTGGCGTTTCTACAAAGCGCCTCCTAAACCCTCAATAATGCGGTCATATTTTTTAAACAAATCTGGCGTTTCAAAATGTCGCTAAATATCGTTGGTGGCGTCGGCGTGTGTATAGTGGGACATTTGGCGTTTTTAAAACGCCTCCTATACTAATATCACGGCGTTTTTAAGCGTCGCAAAGCTGGCTGACGCCCGCAGCTTGAAGTTTGGTACTAAACACCACAAAATGAATTAGCGGCGTTTTTTATAGATATAGGCGTTTTTAAAACGCCACTAAAAGCGATTTCAGCGGTGATTGAAAATGAGGCTTATTAAATGAGTTTCTCTCCATTTCTCTCAATTTCTCTCCACTTAGGTTATCCAAACAAGTAAGAGAAACATATATCTCTCAATTTCTTTTCTTTTTTCTCTAAATCACTCAATCCAAACATAGCGTTAGTGTAATTCATCCTTTTATTTTTATTCATACAATATCTGGACATGTAACTCTTCTAAAATAATGTAATAATGATATTTTTGTAATTAAGGGTATTTTTTATATTCATTTGTTTTTTTGAAATAAGAGATGCCAGTTCAACTACATCATTATGTTTAGGGTCGTCTCCTCTAAGATTGGAAAAAAATAC
The DNA here is from genome assembly GCA_025200525.1 of Camellia lanceoleosa. Lineage (NCBI taxonomy): Eukaryota > Viridiplantae > Streptophyta > Magnoliopsida > Ericales > Theaceae > Camellia > Camellia lanceoleosa. Next base: position 25,333,923 of record CM045767.1, read on the forward strand.
AATTAGTATCATATTTTTGATATAATTACATTGATTTTCTTTCTAGTAAAGTTAAAATGACCAAAACTAATATAGATAATAAGCAGATATTGAAACAAATAAAGATAAATATACATTCGATAGAAATGAGATGACACTATAATTTTTTTTTATTCACATGACTAACGAATTATTGATAAAAAAAAAGAAATAACTATTATATAAATTATAACTTTAAGGAAAGTCAGTATAATTATGTCAAAGTATGAGTCTAATTGTATTTTTTTTTTAACCCAAGGAAGGTGAGTGTAATTTACCATTATGTTTATTAGATTATAAATAATTATAATAGGATAAGAATTAGGGGTGAATTAGGCATATTTTTTAGCATAAATTAAACATACACACCTGAGGTTTGCTTAAAGTACAAAGTGCCCATTGGGTTTTAAAAGACAACAGATATTCGCTTGGCAGAATTTTTTATTCAACCGAATTAACTAAAAAAATAAGATTCATTATTGCTCTCATATACAATAATAAAAGTATCTAAATTATTAATTGAAATATATTTCTAATATTATTAAAATTGTTAATTAATTTCATGATTTATTAATAAAATAGGTGATTTGTTATGAAATTAGAAATCTCATGAGTGAAATATAACTTTCAAATTCACAAAAATTATTCATATTTTAATCAAATCTTAAGAAGTATATTTGTAATTTATCCTATTTTTATGTTCAACTTTGCAATTTATCCTATTTTTTATATGTTCAACTTTAATATATGGGGCCTTGAAAGCGGTGTTTTATATTAGACTTATCCAAAAGTTATATTATATATCACATTATATATATATATATATATATATATGTGTGTGTGTGGGGACATAATTTTTGAATGGCGACGTGGCCGAGTGGCACCAGTGCAGTCGAGGCTCGTGTCTGATCATGACGGCGAGATGATCTCGGCTAGGCCGAGGTTATCTGGGAGAATACGAATTTGGGATAAGCGGATGGGGACAAGAGTCCTAGAATGGGAGAGGACTTCAGTTTGGGTAAAGATAAGACTCTTAGAGAGTTTATCCCTATCATACTAGGAGTCCAAGATTAGCAGTAATCTAAATCCATTGAAGCTAGGCTTCTATTGGGATTAGGTTTGTGTTGGCTATAAAAGAGAGGCACCCTCATGGGTCTAAGGTATGCTTTTTATGCTCTGAATAGTGAGTTAAGCACTAATTGCTATCTTCGAGAGATAACTGACTTGATCGTCGGAGTGCCCCCGGGTGGACGAACCACTACCGGAATCTCTTCTTTCTGTTACAGATCATTCAGGCGCCATCTATTCTGCCAGTGCTCTCCAGTTGAATACTTGTTTGGCAGTGTGGTCAGAAATCGACTCACACAATTTGGCGCCGTCTGTGGGAAAGAAAGGAGAATAGATGGCCAACGACGAGCAGAAAGAGAAGGTTAAAGATGACACCCCTACTGGAAATGGGAAACCTGTTGACCTTGACATCAAAGAAGACAACTGCAACAAAGAGACTCATGATAAGAATCATGGAGGAAAGGACGTCGGCAAGGAGAGTGACGTACCAAAGAAAAGCAAGACCGGGTATTATAACGAGGACGACCTCCAGGTATGGAAAGAAAGATGCCTGCAGAGGGATGATGAGGTGAAGGCCATGGCGAACAAATTGGCGGACCTATAAATGGTGGTCAATTTTATGATGTAGAACAATGTCATGCAGGCACCATTCCCATTACAAGATACGCCGATTCTAACAGCAAAAAAAGATGCCTAGAAAGAAGGGCAGAAAGCGGTTCCTGCAGTCCCTTAGCACGGGACCAAGGGACATTCTCCTGCGACCGGCGGGAGGTCAGGCATAGAGAATCAAGGAAAGGGGAATCCCAGAAAATGCAACGAACCAGAAAAGACCGCACGAAAGAACATTGGGATGTTCAAGGGAAGGAACTCTGTTTCGACATAACCTTTGGAGGGAAGTCCAAAAGGACTCACAATGACACAGGCAGTAGTGCACCGAAAAGGCTGAAATCCGAAGATAGCCGAGCTCCTGGGTAGACCAAAGAGGACTTAAGGGATTACCTCCGGAGGAAGCAACAAAATGTCGAGGTAACCTCCCCGGTTAAGACGAGAACACCATTCTCCGTAGAGTTAGACTAATTTGAGGCCGAAAAGGTTCAATATCTTAGGTTCGGATATCTGACGGTAAGTCGGACCCCAACTTTTACGTCGGTTTATACCTAAACTCGATGGCATTATACACTGGGAATGAGCCGTTGCTTTGCAAGGTGTTCCCCTAATGCTTTAGGGAAATTACATCGGACTGGTTTCACAAGTTGCCGAAAGGAACTGTGAAAACCTAGGAAGGCCTGGCCGAGATGTTTGTGGCTAGGTTAAGTGACAAACAAACTACAGCCATTGAGGGTAGATACCCTGATGGCTCTGAAAATTGGTGAGGACAAAAGCCTGAGGGCCTATGCTAAAAGGTATTATGAGGTATTCAACCGAATACTGGAGTGTAACCAAGAGGTGGTCGTCGTATCGTTTAAGAACGGCCTAAAAGATGATTGCCTGCTCCGAAAATTACTGGCAAAGACATTGTCAAAAAGCATGGAGGAACTTATGGCCAGGATAGAAAAAATATGCAGTGAGGAGGACACACAGGGACAAAGCGCCAAACCGAGAAGAAAAACGGCTCATCGAGCGAGGCCGAGGTGATGTGGACACAACAAACCGAGCAGGACTAAGGAATTGCACAAGTAGTCACAAGTATTCGAATCGGTTTACAAAGTCTTGGAGAAAATCCAAAACTAGCCTATTATAGAGCACCGACAAGAGTGCGGGAGAATTTATGGGAAGAAGCCATGGTAAGCCTTTGTACTTACCATAATGAAGGCGACATCGACCCAAGAGTGAGATCATAAAGACACATTTGGAAGACACGGTAAGACAAGGCCATTTAAGGGACACAGTGGCGAGGCTAGGACAAAGGGAAGAATAGGCAAGACTACAGGCACCAACACCACCCCTACGGCACCACAACCACGGGCATGCGGACCTCGAGTAATCAATGTGATTCACTTTCGAAAGTGAAAGTGAATGAGAATGAGATAAGGAAACTCAAAAAGGTAAAACACTTACAACATGTGTATCAAGTCGGGAAGAAGAGACCTAGGGTGACGAGAGCCGAGGACCCGGTGGTATCCTTTCTTGAGGAAGACACGGAGATGGTATAGCATCTACCAACGATGCCTTGGTAGTATCCCTCGGGTTGGGGAGTGCCAAGTGAAGCGCATCTTAATTAACCAAAATGACTCTTGTGACATCATGTAGATCACGTGTTACATGGAGCTTGGCCTTCAAAGATGATATGGAGAAGTCAATGGCCCAATGGTTGGGTTCAATGGAATGCCGGCGTAGCCACAGGAAGCGATGAACTTGGAGGTGCGGTGGCACTAAGAAGATAAAAACAAAGTTCACCATAATTGACATCCCCCTCCTCTTAAAATACTATTCTGGGAAGACCATGGCTACATGCAATGGGGGCTATTTCCTCAACATTGCACCGATTCTTTGCGATTTATGAGCATAGAATAGAGGAAGTTAGAGGGGATCAAGTGCAGGCAAAGAATTGCTCCATGGCAGCAATGAAATCTACCTACAACATATGGGAAGCAAAATCAGCAGAGATTGAGGATGAAGACATGGAAGTCCTGAAGGACATCGGCAAAGAGCTAGTTGAAAAGAGTAAGGAAGCCTTGAAGAAAGTCCTTGTCCAGCAAGGGGACGAAGAACGCTTCTTCCTTCTCGGCTTGGGTTTGGCCGAGGAAGAAGAAAAAGAACAAGAGGCGTTCCTGAGAGCAAACATTAAGGTGTTTTCCTGGACGCCGTACGAGATGCCTGGCATTGACCCCGAGGTCACTTGCCACAGACTGAATGTGGACAGGTCAGCCAAAGTTGTAATCCAACAAGCCAGAAGGCTGACATTGATGCACGTTGAGGCAGTAGAAGAAGAAATGGACAGATTTCTGGAGGTCAGAGCCATTCGAGAGGTAAGTTACCCGACATGGCTATCAAACATGGTTGTTGTGAAGAAAAAGAATGGGAAGTGGAGGGTCTGTGTGGACTTCACTAGCTTGAACAAGGCTTGTCCCAAAGACAGCTTCCCATTGCCCAAGATTGACCAACTAGTGGATGCCACTTCAGGGCATAGAAGGATGAGCTTCCTAGATGCTTACAGGGGGTACCATCAGATAGCTATGTACCCACCAGAGGAGGAGAAGACTGCGTTTATCACCCCAAAAGGGTTGTATTGCTATAGAGTAATACCTTTTGGGTTGAAAAATGCATGAGCAACTTCCTAGAGATTGGTAACCAGGATGTTCAAACATCTAATTAGCAGAACAGTAGAAGTATACATAGATGACATGGTCGTGAAGACCAAGGAGCCTGAGGATCATCTAGAAGAGTTAAAGGCGGTTTTTGACATCCTTAGAACATATCGGCTCCGACTCAATGCATCAGTGTGCATTGGGAGTTGAATCTGGTAAGTTCTTAGGATATTTGGTTACCGAAGGGGCATTGAGGCCGGCAGGATAAGATTAAGGCCATCTTAGAAGCGAAGAGCCCAACATCGGCAAAACAAGTGCGGATGTTGATTTGGAAAATGTAGCCTGAATAGGTTCATAGCGAAGCTCGACAAGTGTAAACCTTTCTTGACTTGGTGAAGAAAGCCACAATTCTTATGAATTTGAATAGTCTTGAAGTCACCTTGGCCGACCTGAAGAAGTATCTGACCATGACCCCAGTTCTATCAAATCTAGTGCCTGGAGAGGAGCTGTACTTATACTTGGCAGTTTCAGAACATACGGTAAGTGCGATGATAATCAGAAGAAAAGAAAGAACTATTTACTATGTAAGTAAAACCCTTGCGGATGCAAAGACCAGATATCTACCCTTAGAGAAGTTAACACTGGCTTTAGTAATGGCTTCCAAGAAGCTAAATTATTACTTTCAAGCCCACAAAATTATAGTGTTAACTGAACACCCTTTGAAGTCCTTGTTGCGGGGGAGATCGTGATAGAATAGCTAGATGGGCAGTGGCCTTGGGCCAATATGACTTGGAGTTCAGACCCAGAATAGCAATCAAAAGCCAAGTTTTGGCCGATTTCGTGGCCGAGTTCACACCAGGTGCCATCACACATCGGGCTCCATTAAACCGAGGTGTTCGAGGTCCAGATGAGCAAGGAGAAACCCAGCTGGGGACAGCTAAACAAAGGATGGAAGAAAAGCTCAGGCCCTGCAGTATTTACATCGGCAACTCATTATTTGTTAGTTGATAGGAGTTCAAACCGATAAGGAATGGGGGCAGGAGTAGTGCTAGTATCTCCAGATGGGTAGATAATGGAACAATCCATTTGTTTGGGGTTTAAGGTCTCAAACAATGAGGCAGAGTATGAAGCACTAATCGCAGGATTAAAGCTGGCAGTAGCAATGGAAGCCGACGAGGTAATAGTCTTCTGTGATTCCCAGCTTATAGTCAACCAGGCGACGGGGAGTATGCAACTCGAAATGAAAGAATGTCGGCCTATGCAAAGGAAGTGGGCAGACTAGTAGCCTTATTTCAAAATTGCGACTCAAAGAATGGCGAGATGACAACGACCGTGTCGATACTCGAGGCCAACTTGGTTAGTGCAATGAAGCACGGAGAGGCAAAACGATAATGGTTGACTACTTGTCAAGTCCAAGCATAAAACCACGAACCTGAGGCGTGAAGCAATGTGTGTGGAGATGAGACCAAGTTGGATGGATCACGATAATAGTATTCCTTAGAGATGGGAAGCTGCTAGATGACTGAAAAGAAGCGCACAAGATCTGACTGAAGTCGGCAAGATTTAGTTTGACCGCAGAAGGACATCTCTACAAAAGATCTTTTACCAGACCCCTTTTGAGGTGTGTGCATCCTGCACAGATTAAAGATTTTCTGTACAAGATACATGAATGGGTATGTGGAACCCACGCTGGGGGCAGGTCACTTGCTCATAAGGCCATTACTCAAGGGTACTGGTGGCCCTACATACAGAAAGATGCCGAGGCCTATATCAAGAAGTGTGAAAAGTGCTAGAGGTTTGCACCTTTAATACATCAACCAGCAACGGACTTGAACCCGGTGTCCAGCCCTTGGCCATTTGCCTAATGAGGCATGGATCTTGTTGGAAAAATGCGTTAAGCAACTGGACAAAGGAAGTACCTGCTGGTAGCAACAGATTATTTCACCAAGTGGATAGAAACTGAACCCCTTGCCAAAATTCGGGACGTTGATGTGAAGAACTTCATATGGAAGAACATCATCAGCAGGTTTGGAATCCCAAGAGCAATAATAGTGACAATGGCACTGCAGTTAAATGATAAGCTAATCAAGAGTTTACGTGCAAGTTCAAAATCAAGAATTATTTTTCTACCCCAAGTTTTCCTCAAAGCAATGGACAAGCAGAAGTGTCATGACCTGAAGCCGCTCCTATGGGTTAAGGACATAATCGACCAGTAATCAAGGGATTACCTACAGCCTCAAACCAAACCAGACACAAATCGTCAGAGTAAAGGGGCCAAACGGAAGCAATTTCAAATCTTTTGTGCATAGAGCTGTGCTTACATGGCACACCACAACAATCCATACATATACATGTTAATAACCCACATCAGAATATGTAATAACATAAAGTTCTGTACAAACAGGATCATTCAAGTCTAAATAAGCCAGTCAAAACTATGTATAATAGCGATCCAAAGTTCTCGCCAACGTGACAAAATATAACAAAATAGCAAAAGGGCGAAAACAAGTCTCGTGCGTGAGACATATGGGCTGACTCTTCAAAACCTTGACTGTTTCTCGCAAACTTCACTGGGGTTGGGTTTGGACCTTCCTTGGCTCACTTACAGGCACATGAATGAGCGTGGGCGAAAGCCTAGTGAATAATATCGAATAAAGAAGATACACGCACAGTATTTAGAATGACATGCATCAAACGGCCTTGGGCCAAATTCATATTTCTATCGAGTATATACAAACATATATAGGTCAAGTAACTGCGGTTCCAAACACATCAGACGACCTCGGGCCCAATCCGTTCCAAACACATCAGACGGCCTCAGGCCTAATCCATTCACGTCAAACGGCCTTTGGCCCATTTATCTTTCATTCATGTCAGACTGGCCTCTGGCCCATTCATTCTTTCATTCATGTCAAACTGGCCTTTGGCCCAACCATTCTTTCATTCATGTCAAACTGGCCTTTGGCCCATTGTTCTTTCATTCATGTCAGACTGACCTTTGGCCCATTCATTCATTCATTTATGTCAAATTGGCCTTTGGCCAAACCATTCTTTCATTCATGTCAGACTGGCCTTTGGCCTATTCGTTCTTTCATTTATGTCAGACTGGCCTTTGGCCCATTTGTTCTTTCATTTATGTCAACTGGCCTTTGGCCCAACCATTGTTTCATTCATGTCAGACTGGCCTTTGGCCCATTCCTTCTTTCATTCATGTCAGACTGGCCTTTGGTCCAACCATTCTTTCATTCATGTCAAACTGGCCTCTGGCCCATTTATACTTTTATTCATGTCAAACTGGCCTTTGGCCCAACCATTCTTTCATTCATGTCAAACTGGCCTTTGGCCTAACTATTTGGCATAGCAAACATTGTCCACCATTCAAATTAACGAACTTATAACACTTACATGGAAGTAAGCAATTGGACAAACAACATGTTTCAGATATCTTTATTAAGATATTATCGGCTAGATGATTTGCCTTGGAGCTCAACCCTACACATTACATAACACAATGGGTCACAAACAATTCAATCCGTTCTTAATTCATACATCCCTCTTAGGCTTCTTTCTTATCCTTTTATTTCATTCATAATGCTCAATGCATGCCTAAGAGTACTTAGAAGTGAAGGAGAACGGAAAATGAAACACAGAACACATTTACAAAATTTCAGAAACAGGGGTCCCCGCTCAAGCGTGGATTTCCCCACTCGAGCGGACCCATTAGGTCTGCAAAAGTACTGGTTGCCTCGTTTTTACGCTCGAGCGTGAATTCGGGCCTAATTCGAAGGTCCTCTACATAGCTCTCCGCTCGAGCGTGAACTTTTCCGCTCGAGCGGACATCAATGTCTGCAAAAATACTGGGAGCTCATATTTCGCTCGGCGCTTTCCCTTCGGCGAACATATCAAAGTCTGGTTTTCGAGCTGTTCTTGAGGCTCAATCTTGCATTCACACCCAAATAACTTGCACACCATGACTTATACTCCACATGCAACCCTTCTAACATGATACAAATGCTAGATTACAACATTATGAAGCTTAATTTCCATGAATTACTTACATACACACATAATTTATATCAAACCCATCATCAATACTTCAATTTCATGCGTCCAACACTCATGCTTCTATGGATTGCACTTGCATGTGAGTTACAACTTCCGTTTCCAACTAAGATGATACAAATGATGATCAAAGGCAAGGCCTTTAACCATAAATCTACATGGATCATATTTTCATGCTCAATTACACAACTTCATGGAAAATTCTTACATGCATGTACATATAAGCTTTAAATTCTTTAATTATAACACAATTCTTGTCCTTGATCACATACTCTCTTTGAATTCACAAAATTACAAACTTGACTTATGAATTTATGCACAAATACTCACCTAGGAGTTTCAAACTTCACAAATTCTTGTTAATCTTGAGTGTAGGTTCCCAATCCACACTCTTTGACTCAAATGCACAATTCTCCTCTTTCTCTCTCTAGAATCGACACACTCTCTCTAGAGAAAATTGAATTTGAGTTCACCAAATAAGGGTCTTAAGTGTAATAAGGCCCTTATATGGTCCTTCTCTTAATCCAATTTGGTTATAGCTAATTAATAGCACTTAATTAATCGTTTTGAATCTAATTATTTTGATCCGAATCAATTTTCAATTAAATTTCACTTTGTAGGCTCTAAAATTACGCTAATCACAATGGCGTAATCAATTTAGGTTCTTAGAGTGGCAGAAGGCCTTCAATTTTTAGTTCAAAGCCTGATTCTATGATTTTCCTATGGTGAGCAGACACAAAGCCAAAATCACATATAATCATGCAATTAACACCAAAATTCACATTAAGCACATAATTACAAACATAATCATGATTAATTAACATAGTACAAGGCTCGGTTATCACAAGAAGCATCCAACAAAGTTATCTTGGATAGGATTAAGAAGAGGCTGCAAGCAGCAAAGGGAAAGTGGGTGGACGAAATGCCCAATGTACTGGGCATATCGGACTACGAGAAGATCAATGGAATCCCCATTTGCCATGACTTATGGCACAAAGCAGTCATTCCTCTAGAGGTCGACATCCCAGGGATCAGAACCCAGGGAGTGGAGAATGGAACTAACGATGTATTTATAGCCCGAGATCTGGATCTGCTAGAAGAAAGAAGGGAGAAAGCAGCAATTCAACTGGAGGCATACCGACAGCAGCTTGCCAGGGCTTATAATAAGAAGGTGAACCCGCGAGAGTTCCAAGTTGGTGACCTCGTCCTGAGAAAGGTCGTCGACAACAAAAAGGATCCTAGAGAGGGCAAGCTTGGCCTGAATTGGGAGGGACCCTATAGAATCATCTCGGTCTTAGGCAACGGAGCATATCGGCTTGAGGACAGTGAAGGCAAAGAGTTGCCAAGACCCTGGAATACTTGCAATCTGAAGTTTTTCTATGATTAGATTTTTTAAGCTTTCTTTCGTTTTGTTATTAGCTGAAGTAATAATAAAGTTTTAGCTTGATTTTTTCAGTAAAGTATGACTGATAAGATACTTGACGATGTTTCTGATTGAAACATGATAAATAACTTAGATTTATTATATGGCAGAGTTGAATTATACTTACATATAATAGAGTTGAACCAAGTTGAACTAATGTGAATTTGCCATGTCGGCAAAGACAAAACCTGTTGGGACTCGATGCACCAATCAAATCATATGCTTAATGAGAACCCAAGTGAAACTTAGGTTCACATTAGGGGGTAGACAGTTGGAGAATAATGCTTGGGAGTTGGAAATTTCAAGCCGAGGTCATGTTTAACACTTGTTGAAATTTGAAAAAATTTACAAGTTGAAGTTAAAGCGAGGACATGTTTAACACTTGTTGAAATTTGAGAAAAATTTACAAGTTGAAGTTAAACCAAGGTCATGTTTAACACTTGTTGAAATTTGAGAAAAATTTACAAGTTGAAGTTAAGCTGAGATCATGTTTAACACTTGTTGAAATTTGAGAAAAATTTACAAGTTGAAGTTAAACCGAGGACATGTTTAACACTTGTTGAAATTTGAGAAAAATTTACAAGTTGAAGTTAAGCAGAGGTCATGTTTAACACTTGTTGAAATTTGAGAAAAATTTACAAGTTGAAGTTAACCGAGGACATGTTTAACACTTGTTGAAATTTGAGAAAAATTTACAAGTTGAAGTTAAGCCGAGGACATGTTTAACACTTGTTGAAATTTGAAAAAAATTTACAAGTTGAAGTTAAGCAGAGGTCATGTTTAACACTTGTTGAAATTTGAGAAAAATTTACAAGTTGGAGTTAAACCGAGGTTGTGTTAGAGGAGGATTGGTTTAAACACTTGTTGAAAGCCAAGGTTGTAATGAAAAGAAGTACTTGCGTACTTGCCGAGATAAAAGCGTTGGTTAGTATAACCGAGGTATATTACCCTGAGAAGATCACACAGTTAAGTTATATGTAGACGACATACAAATTTTCTAAAGTATAGAGTCATATAAAGAAAACAAGCATATAAGCATTTGAAAGAGAGGAAATTGTATTTACATACAAAAAGTGCGAATTAAAAAAAGTGGCACGTCGACCAAATTAAAAACATTGTTTCAAAAGTTAGAAAAAAGTACGAGGTACAAGAAATAAAGAGAAATAGACTACTTGGCGTCGGCGGCGGACTGGGTCTCCACAGCAGAAGATATTTGGGAACTCTTCTCGGCGGCCTTCTCAACTGTGAGCTCGGCATCGATCTCTTTGAGAGTCTGGTCGAGGCTCTTGTCGGCAATAGGCGTGTCTGATGTTTTCTTTTCGGGAGTGGCATCTTTGGAGACCTCACCATCCTCATCCTGAGACAAGTCCACGACTTGCTCATTCAGAGTAGGGACTTAGCCCCAGCAGCTTCCTTCTTTCTCCTGACCAAAGCTTCCTCATCGGACTCAAAATCGTCTTCGGATTGGCTTGGAGTAGAGGAGAATGGCAAGGGGAGGTCGCTGACATTCTTGAGGGGGGAGTCCTCGAGGACATCCAGCTTTTTGAGAGCAGCCATCCAACCAAGGGTGAAACCCTTATTGCATGTCTGCTTCACCTGTTTTTTGTAGTCCTCCTTGACGTCGGCCGCCCTCTCTGCGTACGCCTGCTTATCGGCGGCCTTGATCTCAGCCTCTTTTGTGGCCAGGGCATCTTGAAGCTCCTTTTGGGCCTCGGCCGTTTTTTCTTCAGCTTCTTTCTTTTCGAGTAAGGACCTTGGCAATGGCCTCGGTAGCATTAGCATTTTTCTCGGCCTCATCTTTTGCTTTTATGGCTTCCTCGGCCTGGTTTGATAAAGTCTTCATATTGGCCTCAGTCTTCTTAATGGCCCTTTGCAGACTAGCAACTTTCCTCGTCTTGTTAGCCAACTCCTTCCTTATTTCAAAAGCTTGCATAGAGAATGAGTGGGCGTGCTGGGTCGCCTGAAAGAAAATGGACAGAACAAAAGTTAATTAAAAATTCTCTAAGTAAGGAAAAATAGAGAATGAAAAATACCAAGTGTAAGGAACTTACTTGAACGGAATTCTGCAGCATCAAAGCGAAGTTTTCATAGTCGCTCATCTTAGCGTTTCGATTGAGATCATTGGGAAGGAGCAAAGCCACAGAGAGGGCAACACCGACTTCGAGGTCAGTCGCGCTGTCGCCAGCTCTGATCGACTTGTCCTCGATGGTGATTGGGGGAGCCCAGGGAGCATCTGGTTTTATAGGCCCTGAAGTTGTGGCCGACTCGGACCTCGGTCTTTTCAACCGAGTTTATTAGGATGGTTCGGCCTCGGTGGGCCTCTTCTCGACAGCAGAGGGTGTCTTCTCACTCTTGGCCAATTTTGAAATTGGCAGGGTGTCCTCAGTGTCAATCTGAGTCACTGTTGCCTTAGACTGGGCCTTCTTCATTCTTTTGGGCTTTGGCTTTGGTTAAGGCTGGGATTGTACTGGTTGAGCGTTAACGGTATCAGGGATGTCGACCAGAAGATTGTCTGCAACTGCTTTCTTGCGACCCATCTCGGCGACAGTTGCTATTCGGCGTCGATGTCGGTGTTGGGATGGTGGGATCAGCTGTGGAGCTGAGGTAGATGGCTGTTCTACTAGATCTGAGGTTGACCCCTGATCTGGCCGAGATGATGAAGTTGTTGGTGGAGTTATGGCGGAAGGAGGAGACTTGCATTTTTGCTTCCTTGGGACGTCCGGAAGTACCGACTTGTAAGTCGGGATGAAGTTGAGCAGTAGAGGAGCTCTTCGCCTATGGACTGGAAGATCCAACAACTTCTTAAGATCCTTGCTGGGGAAGAAGGACTTACGGAAGTCTTTTGGTGGATGTGGAAGAGCTGCAAGAAGAACAGACGTTAGAACATATAGAAAGAACAAAGTATTAAAGACTTGGAAAAAATATAACACTTGGTTCTTACCATTACCCTCTACAAATACTGTTCAGCTAAGGGGGTAGAGATAAAGGTCTTCATTCGGAGCGAACTCCCAGTTGCCCGAGACAATGAAGTAATCGTCCCCGGCTCCCTTGTTGGAGTCTGGGAGGTCGGCAACAAGTTTATATTCTGTGGACCTCGACTTAAGATAGTAGATGTAGCCTTTTTCTAATTTAAGGCCATACATGGTATAGCAATACTAGATGTTAGCAAGAGTAACCCTAGCTTTCTCTTTTTTGGCTAAGGAAATTATACCATCGATAACTCGGTAAGAGTTAATGGCAAGCTGCATTGGGTTCAATTTCTAGTAATGGAGAACTTCTCGGAAAAGGATGTCTAGTGGAAACCTAAGTCCACATTCTGTAAAGGCAACGATAGGGAAATGCATGAGGTTTTTGTCAGGCATGATGGAGTCATCCTCCCTGGCCAACTTCAGGTGAACGTCGACCAGGATGTCAAACTCCTGCCTGAAGTACTCTAACTTAGTTGGAGTGTCTACCATATGCCTCCACATACCCATGATATCGGCTTGGGAGAAGGTGTTGGAGCTCAGAAGGAAGTGTCTTTGTGAAGATTTGAGGGACCTCGGCTAAAACCTAAATATGCATTGTGGTCAGAATTTGTGAGGATCTAAGAGGGATTCGTTTCAATTTTCCCTAAGATTTGTGAATTCTATGACAAAACTCAAACCTAAGTCTAGGCAAATGAAGGTTGAAGGCAAGGATCTGGAAAAAACACAGCAAATAGAAACATAAATGTGATTCAGAATCAAGAACAGTGATGAATCATCAAGAACACAGTGATAAAGTTTGTACAGGTGTGTAAGGCCAAGAACAGTGGCAAGGATCAACTAATATGCAAGCAGTATATTCAAGAATGGATTGGGCAAAAATAGAATCATGGAACAAACATGTTCAATACATGGTGGAATTCAAGATACAAATATATTAGTAGAATTGCATAGGCAGCAAGTGAAGCCGTGGAGTTCATTGAAGAGAAACAAGAAATTAAAATAAGAAGTTAAATCGAAGAGAAACAGTGACTCACCGAAGAAAAATGAAGCCGGTGTTGAGCACGCCAGAGTCAGGTGATGGCAGCGAACGGAGAAGATCAGCAAGAGCCTCGTCGGAGGAGATGAACAGCGGTGGTTGCAGAGCTTGAAGAGCTTGGAGCAATGGCAGATTTAGGAGAGGAAAGAGAGAGAGTTTGCACGAAAATGAAGATGCAAAAGTGAAAAGACGGAGAGAGAGGGTTGATTTTGATCAAACGCGGAGAAATGGCGGCAAAACATCATCAATGTGCCTAGGACGACGTGCTTGTCAGACGGCGCACGCAAAAACGATGCGACTTGATGATGCATGTTGAGTACAATCCATAACGGAAAGACGCGTGGCAGAAACGGTTGAAATACTATACGTGACAGCTCATACGCATGATAAAACTCTTAGAGTTCTTGGTTTAATGAAGCAAAAACCTCGGCTAAGAAGCGATCTCAGCTTTATGAACTTGAACGAGCTTGGTTATTGGTTCCAAAGCATTGATGAAAGCAGACTGTAGGTCTTGGTCATATTGAGCCGACGAGTTCTAACTTCGACAATGAATGATGAAGTGAGCTTAGCCGACGTGCTAGATATGATATAGGTTCCATCACCTCAGAATGCCGAGGTAATAGAACCTAGGGGGCAGTTGTGGGGCCATAATTTTTGAATGACGACACGTGGCCGAGGTGGCACCGAAATGCCAGCCGAGGTGCCATGTGTCCTGGTCATGACGCCGATATGATCTCGACTAGGCCAAGGTTATCTGCGAGAATACCCGAATCCAGGATAAGCGGATAAGGGACAAGAGTCTTAGAATGGGAGAGGACTTCAGTTTGGGTAAAGATAAGATTCTTAGAGAATTTATCCTAATCCTACTGGGAGTCTAAGATTAGTAGTAATCCTAAGTCCATTGAAGCTAGGCTTCTATTGGGATTAGATTTGTGTTGGCTATAAAAGAGAAGCACTCTCATGGGTCTAAGGTATGCTTTTTATGCTCTGAATAGTAAGTTAAGCACTAATTGCTATCTTTAAAAGATAACTGACTTGATCGTCGGAGTGCCCCCGGGTGAACGAACCACCACCGGAATCTCTTCTTTCTGTTACAAGTCATTCAGGCTCCATCTATTTTGCTAGTGCTCTCCAGTTGAATACTTGTTTGGCAGTGTGGTCAGAAATCGACTCACACAATATATATATATATAATATTCATGCATTATGTTTTGCATTTCTTATTTTACTTTTAATGAACATAATTATATATATATATATAATTTTTTTTTTTATCGAACCACTAATAGTTAAAGAAGCAACCCAACCATTAATGTTACTATAATTTTTATTTTAAAATGTGTCAAATTATTTTGATTGAATAATATCCTAATCATATAAGCTGACTTAGAATTTTTTATTTTTTATTTTGGACATATTGATAGTATAAATGTAAACCTAATTTCGGGTTGTACTAATCTTGTTAAATTTTTTCATTTATTAGTATATATACAATATAAAAATCAGATAAAAAATCCAACCCAACCAACATTCACCCCTAACCCAATTAACACTACAACAATTTGCACATTTGGCGACTAAAACTTTTTTAATCGCCAAAAGTCAAACCTTTACTGACTTATTTTTCTATTGGTCGGCAATATTTTGCCTTTTAGCTACTAAAATTTTTTTAGTAGCCATATAGTAGTTATTGGCGACTAAAAAAAATTTGGTTGCTAAAAATAATGTCAATAGGCGACTAGAAAAGTTTTAGTCGGCGTTTGTCTATGTTTTAGGCTACTAATTCTGGTTTTAGTTGGCGTACACAGCCGTTTGCCGACCAAACACATTTTAGTTGCCAAAAGATAGGCTTATTTTATTGTCTTACTCTGTGCCGACCAAAACTTTAGTTGGGAAATATAAACCATCAGTTACATTTGCTGACAAAACAAAATTTAGTCTCCAAAAGATAAGCAAATTTTATTGCCTTACTCTTTGCCGACCAAAACTTTAGTTGGGAAATATAAACCATTAGTTACATTTGCCGACAAAATAGAATTTAGTCACTAAATGTAGGAATTTTTTTTTAGAGGGAAGCGTATGAATATTGGCGCTCTCCCTAATTCATTTCACACATATCTTTTCTCTTTATTCTATCTCACAAACACAATGACCACTCAACACTGACGCCTGTTCATTGACGGTCACTACCCTACCGTTGCTGGCCACCGTCGCACGTCAACACCGCCACCGCCGCAAATCACCACCAACATTGCCGCAAATCACAGGTTTTTGTCTCTCTTTCTCTCTGTCGCTCTCGATCCTTTCCCTCTCTGTCTATCTGGGTCTCTCTCTCTCTTGAGCCATCTCTCTGTTTCTCGCTCTCTTTCACTCTTTCTCTCTCCCTTCCCCTATTTTCCCATTTCTCACACTTCATCTAGGGTTTATATGATTTTTGTAGTTTACTTTTGTGTTGATTTCGTAAATGGGTTTGGTTGAAGTGTTTGATTTCTTTGAAATTATGATATTCTTCATGCCCAAAATGGGTTTGATTTTAGTTTTATGGGTTTGACAGAAAAGAAATTTTGATGTCAAACCCATAATTAATGAACAATCTGAAAATTTTTGCTACAGGACTGTACCATTGATCAAAACCAAACGGTGCTCCTAAGATAATCTTAGCCATAGAGTAAAAAAAAAAAATTCCAGAGGTACAGGAGGCAAATCTAACATCCTCACCTCCACATGAACCCAATTCATGGGAGTCTTATGAAGTGTCTATATTTTTA
The DNA here is from genome assembly GCA_025200525.1 of Camellia lanceoleosa. Taxonomy (NCBI): domain Eukaryota; kingdom Viridiplantae; phylum Streptophyta; class Magnoliopsida; order Ericales; family Theaceae; genus Camellia; species Camellia lanceoleosa. The sequence goes on from CM045767.1 coordinate 25,350,515, forward strand.
TTGCTAGGGTTTGAATGATCCTATTCCACGTGCTTTAGAATTAGATAAGAAGAATGCTCTGGCATTGGCTATTGTGCTTGTTGGTAAGTTTTCTAGAAATCTAATGATGTAAAGCATTGTACCATGGCTCACATTTTGTGGAGGAATCTTTATTTATTTATTATCTTTTGCAATGTCATATATCCATTGGGTTCTCAAGGCCAACCTTAATAAAATTGACTACATTGGTTCTTTTTTGAGTAATATGAACAAAGGGTAATTTCTTTCTAATTTCTAATCCTCTCTTTCTCTCTCTCTTTGTACGTGTGTATATATATGCAATTTGTAGTTTGGTCTTGTGACTGCATGCGAGCGCCATTGTTCGTCTTTCTAATGGATGCCAATTTGTCTGCTCCCCTTCCTTTTTCACTCTCATACAAACAAGGCTATTGTTAATGACACCATCAAGATTCATGTGCTTTCCCCTCCCTATGCTTTTGGCAAAGTTACTATAATGCATGTTTTAATTCTAGTCCATTTGTTCCCTTCATTTCTATTCGTCTTTATTAATGAAAGATATGAAGTAATAATATGTCCTTTTTGTTTTTTTGTATATTATAAAGAAATAATGTTGTCATTACTGTGCATATTTTTATGTTTCCTTTGCTTCATGATGACCAATTGATTTAAACTAGAGTAATGAATCAGTAGTTTTGATGTTCGTCATGCCAGTGAGGGTGTGTGGTGCAAAAAGGAATGAGGAAGGGATTGCTTACTACAACAATGTCATTAATGCTCAAGGGGTATGAAGTCATTTGTTGTTCATTTCCGTCTACTTCCAACAATAATAAATGATTGGAAACTATGATCTTGCAGGCATCCAGCCATTTGTAACTTTGTACCACTGGGATCTTCCATTAAATCTTCATGAGTCAATGAGAGGGCGGTTGAATGAGCAAGTTGTGTAAGTACTGTCCATATTTGTCATCAAGTAATTGTCTTGTTTCCAAACATCTATATATTAACTAAATAATTTTGCCTCTATTGATGCCAATTGAATATTTGCCCCTGGAAGATGTGAACATGCATTGACAGAGTCATATTTGGTTGCGCACCACAAGCTTTTGGCCCATGCAGAAGCTGTTTCCATATACGGAAACAAATACTAGGTATGCTGTTTGATGTCATAAATTACTGATTACAAATTTTAGTTTCATAACACGTATTGATGAATTCTCATTCGATTTGAACCTTTATGAGGGTTTGGTCATAATCGAGTGCAAATCAAGACGGATTTTATTTTTTTTATTTTTTTGTATTGAAAGACTAGTGGCATCATGTAAATTTGCAAACATCAATAATGTGATCTTGAATTTGATCAGTCTTGTATGCAAGGTTCAATGAATAAAATTCTGTAGCTTTCCATCTATTATGTATGAATTTATTATTTCCAATTGGAATATATACTGGGTTTGTATAGAAGTTGACATTATAAGTTATTGTTTTTTGTTTGATGGTTGTAAGTGAAATATGTGTTATGGAATGGGTGATAATATATACATATTGTTTTGTTTTTATACCTGTTATAGGTTGCAGTGGATACATACAGATTGTAGACAAATTAATTAAAATAAACAAAATAAAACATAAAATGATGTTTTTGGTGACTAAACAATTGGTAGCAAAAAATGGAGTCAAATATTTTTAGCGACTAAATAGTTAGTAGCTAAAAAAGAATTAAATCTTTTGGTAACTAAATATTTAGTAGCCATTTAAAAAAACACTTTAGGCAACTAATTATTTCATAGCCAAAAAAAGGAAAAACACTTTTGGCGACTAAATATTTAATCACCAAAACATAAAAATTATTTAATAGGCGACTAAAATTTTAGTTGCTAAATAAAAAAAACATTAGACTTTAGGCGACTAAACTATTTAGTAGCTAAACAAAAAATTGGACTTTCGGTGACTAAACATTTAGTAACTAAAAAAATTTAGATGAACCAAAAATGAAAATTGACGGCTAAAACTTTGGTCGCCTTAGATACCTCAAGTTTTGATGACAAAAATTATAGTAGCTAAAAATGTGATGTTAAATTAAATTGAAAGCTTTTGGCAACTAACAGATTAGTTGCCAATTTAGGCTAATCAGCGACTAAAAATTATTTTTGTCGCCAATACATTTACTTTTGGCAACTAAAAAATTAGTCACCATTTATAGGACTTTTGGCGACTAAAGATCATTTAGTCGCCAATACCTTCCCCGACAATCTTCCCGCGAAAAATCCGGCGACCAAAATATTTGTCAGCAAAGATTTTCGGCGTCTAAAATCTTACTTTTGGAGACTAAAAATTTAGTCACCAAAAGTCTAATTTCTTGTAGTGTAATACTATGCTTAGTGATTGATTATCCACGCATCCCTCTTCTATAATTTTACCATTTTTGTCCCGAGCTCAGTGAAAATAAATAAATAAAACTACCCCAAAAAGTAAAGGGCAAAATACCCACAAGTCCTTTTTAAAAAGTGTGTATTCTATTTAATTTCAAAACTTTTTAGATAGGCCTAAAAATCCCGTACCTATTTACCTTATCTTCTTTCTCTGCACCTTACTTCTTCTCTTTATCTCTCTTTCTCTAATATCTGGCGGCGACCACGATCATGACCATAACCATGACTACGCCTTTTTTTTTTTTTTTTTTTTTTCTAATTTACAGTCACCGACGACTTGTGACCACTATTAATTAAGGTTCACCAACAACCACCGAATACTGACTCCTTGCTTTGCGTTCATCGACGGTAAAAGAGATAAGTTTTGGACGAAGAAAATGAGTAGATATACACAGATCTATGTCAAATCCAGTTAGATCTAAACCAAAAGAAGTTGCCAGAATATAAACCTCTTTCTATATCTGTCTCTTTCTTTCGACATCTAAGGGGTTTTTTTTTTAATTACTTTTTCTACACTTCTATTTTCTTGTTTTAATGAAGAAAATTTTCAAGTTCTGAACAAGTTATTTTTGAATTTTAGTTATAAGCGAAGGCAAACCGTAAAATTTCTGCTTTGCTTTTATTGGTGCTAAAATGAATCATTCTTTCGAACTGCAAAATTTTACAATTTCATAACATGTTTTTCAGTTTGATTAATAAGGATAAATGCATAATAGAATTATGCTTTGAAACTGTAACATTTTATAGTTTCAAAGCTTGCTTTTCAATTTGATCAATATTGAAAATTATTTGCTTAAACCATACAAAAATTAAAAATAACACATGTTTTTTTTTTTTAATTGTTGCTGTTTGTGTTGTCATGTTTTTTTCTTCTTCTTTGAGCTTATATATATTTAGCACATTTTGTTATATTTTTTTGCTCTAATTTCACAATTTATTCTCTTTTTTTTGACAATATTCTAGACATTTTGATGAGTTTTCGGCGATATTCTTGATGTCCATCGAACATTCTATTCATTCTGGCAACTCCCGGTGACGTTCAGAACACTCCGGTGATACTTCGGCGAATTTCCGATGATGTTGAACATTCTGACGAGTCTCCGGTGATTGTCTAACAGAAGTTCGGTAGTGGTGGAATATAGCAGCGCCTTTAAATTTTTTTTTTAAAAGAAGAATTTTTTTATTAATAATTAAAAATATATAAGATTAATTGATACAAATATTTTATTTCAAAATTAAATAGATTTTAAATTTTATGAATAAGACTTATCGGTAAGTTCTCAAAAGTAAACGGTTAAAGAAACCAAACAAAAGAAATAGTGATAAAAAAGCAAAAGAGAAAAGACCGGCCCATGTTATTTGTGTAGTAGATCTAACTCGGAAATAGGCCACCCCAACTCCACTATAAATTAGGTACAGTTTGAAGTATAAATTGATTGGTTTAAATTCATCCAAATTTGAATTTGAGTTTATAGCATATAATGCAAATGAGTGATTATTTGGAGGTTTTGGAATATTTTTTTACACCAATTATTACGTACGGATAGGCTTCTCTCAAGTTTGAGATTAGACTAGAGCGTACTGTTAGGTCTGTGGAGGCCTATCGCAGGTCTTGTTTCGATGATCCGAACCGTTCAATATATAGAGCTCATTGAATACTTTATCCCAGTAAAAAATCATGTTGATTGGATATCGATAACTAATTGATCGGATCAGATTTCTGTCAACGGTAAATATAATTTTTAAAATAAATTATTGACAAAAATCTAATCCGATCAAATAGCTATCGATATCTGATTAACGTAATGTTTTACAAGTATAAAGTACTTGACGAGCTCTATATATTGAACGATTCATATTATTAAAACAGATTCAGTGGGGCCTCATGGGCCTAATAATATCATCCAATCCACAAAGTGAATTGGAGATAAGCTTAACTCTATTACTTAACACGTGGCAACTTGTTCCTCAAAAACCCAACAAATAATAGTGAGTTACCGTTTGGCAAGTGGGTTGAGACTAAAAAAGTACAGAAATATAAAATAGGCTAATAAGTTAATAAGATAAAATGTCACATCTAAATTATAATTATTTCATTTTCTCTTTCACAAAAAAGTAAAAAAGTTGAAAATTTATTCCCGAACGAAGCTAATTTAGCCAAACTAAATTAGCTAAAAAATCAAGCTAAAAAAGTTCTTCCCAAACAAATCTTATTATTTTAACTAATAAATATAAAATTGAAACATCACATGACATTGTCTCAAGAGTAAAAAAATTTTGTCATTTGATTGATGTTGGGTTGTCCAGATTTAAATACAATACCTATTTGTCCACCAAATCTGCATTTATGTCCATATCACTTCTACCACCAACCGTTAGTCATCTCTACTTGCTTTTGACAAATTTTTCGACACTAACAAATTCCTGCACAATTGATTGGCAGCGACGATTGTATGGCGATGGTGACTGTAGGGTAAAAAAAGTGGAAAAAAATTCAAAATAATAATGTATCCTTCTAACTAAATAATTTTATTAATCATATCTTTATCATCAAAATAAAATAATTCTTAAATCTAATATCATATCAGGAAGACAAAATCACAAAATTTTCCTTTATTATATACAATTTACATATATTAATAAATTTAAGTTGGTCAAGTTGCATTGGTAGCAAGTTCTGTCCAAATTCTTCACAAATTTTAAAATTATACTTATTAAAATTTATGAGTTCAAATTGTTTGAGTGGCCGTTTCTAAAAAAGGTAAATGTCCAATTTATTTAACTCACAAAACAATAATTTTTGTAGTGACTTTTCAAATACATTAATCTTTTTAATTTTAAAAACATTAAAAAATTTACAAATTGTTGGTTCGGAATCTAACTAAAAAAAAGTCACATTTTTTTTTTCGAATCCTTTTTGGTTTTAGTTTTTTGTCCCTATCAAATTAGTATATTTTCGCTTTTCTGACCCGTGTAGTGTAAAATAATTTAAAAAGTAAACAAGTTGAAAAAAATTTAAAAAGAGTCCACTAAAAAAAAAAAGAAATAAAAGAAAAAACAATTTTGCTTTCTTTTTTTTAGTGAATTATTTTTTTTCCCCCCTCTTAAAACCAAGCAAATCAGTCCTTCTCAACCATTAACCAGATAAAAAAACAAAAGGGCCAGTAGCCTAATTAGCTATTTAAGCCCAGTTACCTAAAATCCACCATATCCTTCTATCTTAAGATTGAAAATTTTATGATAATACGGGCTGTTTCGAAAAGTAGATTAGTAGTCACTTTCTAATTTTTAATTTATTTTAAATTATATCATTTTTCATATTTTTATATATATTTTTAAAAAATTCAAAAAATTAACTTTTAATCATCTTATTAAAATAACCCTACGAATTAAATATCAAGTCTTTTTATTTTGGGTGAGTAAATTTAAATGTGAAGTCAATCCAATTAAACAAAATTTCAAAATATAAAGTTTTTTTGAAGAAATAACAAAATTGACTAAAGAAGAAAAAAAAAAAAAATCACTAAAAATTCAATCTCAAGCCACAGCACACCCTCAAAAACTGCTCTCACCAAAAATTAAAAGTAATGAAATCAAAGAAAATAAACTAAAAGGACATGCACAAAAAGAAAAAAGAAAAAGAAAAAGAAAAGCAAAGGACCAAAAAATCAATGTAAACCTAATTTCGGGTTGTACTAATCTTGTTAAATTATTTCATTTACTGGTAGATATACAGTATAAAAATCGGATAAAAAATCCAACCCAACCAACATTCACCCCTAACCCAATTAATACTATGCTTAGTGATTGATTACCCACACATCCCTGTTCTATAATTCTACCATTTTTGTCCTGAGCTCAATGAAAATAAATGAATAAAACTACCCCAAAAAGTAAAGGGCAAATTACTCACAAGTCCTTTTTAAAAAGTATGTATTCTATTTAATTTTAAAACTTTTTAAATAGATCCAAAAGTTCTGTGTCTATTTATCTTCTCATCTTTCTCTACACCTTACTTCTTCTCTTGATCTCTTTTTCTCTGATATCTGGCGACAACTACGATCATGACCACAATCACCACTACGCCTTTCTTTTTTTCTTTTTCTTTCTAATCTATAGTTATTGGCGACCCGTGACCACCATTAATTGAGATTCACTAGCAATCACCAAACACTGACTCCTTGTTTTGCATTTACCGACAGTAAAAGAGATAAGTTTTGGACGAAGAAGATGAGTAGATATACTTAGATCTGATGTAGATCTACAAATCTACGTCAAATCAGGCTAGATCTAAACCAAAAAGAGTTGCCAGAATATAAACCTCTCTCTATATCTGTCTTTTTCCTTCGACATCGAAGGGGTTTTTTTTTTTTTTTACTACACTTTTATTTTCCTGTTTTAATAAAGAAAATTTTCAAGTTCTGAACAAATTATTTTTAAGTTTTACTTACAGGCGGTGCAAACTGTAAAATTTTACAATTTCAATTTTTTTGGCGTTGAAATGAATCATTTTTTAGAACTGTAAAATTTTGCAGTTTCATAACATGTCAGTTTGATTAATAAGGATAAATGCATAATAGAATTATGTTTTGAAACCGTAATATTTTACGCTTCAAAGTTTGCTTTTCAGTTTGATCAATATTAAAAATTATTTGCTTAAACCATACAAAATTTGAAAATAACATATGTTTTTTTCATTGTTGTTGTTTGTTGTTGTTATTTTTTTTCTTCTTTTTTTCAGTTTATCAATATTTAGCATATTTTGTTATATTTTTTCGCTGTAATTTCATAATTTATTATTTTTTTTGGCAATATTCTAGACATTTTGATGAGTTTTCGGCGATATTTTCAACGTTCATCGAACATTCTATACATTCTAGCGGCTTCTGGTGACGTTCAAAACATTCCGGCGGCTTCCCAGTGATGTTAAACATTCTGACGAGTCTCCGGTAATTGTCTAACGGAAGTTCGGTGGTAGTGGGATGCAATAGTGTCTTTAAATTTTTTTTTTTTAAAAAAGAATTTTTTAGTGATAATTAAAAATATATAGGACTAATTGGTATAAATATTTTATTTTGAGATTAGATAGATTTTAAATTTTATATATGAGACTTATTGCTAAGTTTCCAAAAGTAAAAGAATAAAGAAACCAAACAAAAGAAAAAGTGATAAAAAAGAAAAAGAGCAAAGTCCGGCCCATGTTATTTGTATAGTAGATCCAACTCGAAAATGGGCCACCCGAAGTCCACTATAAATTAGGTACAGTTTGAAGTATTTATTGACTGGTTTAAATTCATCCAAATTTGAATTTGAATTTATTGCATATAATGCAAATGAGTGATTAATTGGTAGTTTTGGAATATTTTTTTACACCATTTATTACTTAAGGGTAGGCTTCTCTCTAGTTTGAGATCGGACTGGAGTGTATTATTGGGCCCAGTGGAGGCCCATCATATGTCCTGTTTCGATAATCCGAACCAATCAATGTGTAGAGCTTGTCAAATACTTTATTCTTGTAAAAAATCACATTGATTGGATATCGATAGCTAATTGATTTGATCAGATTTTGTCAACGGTAAATATAATTTTTAAAATAAATTGTTGATAAAAATCTAATATGATAAAATGGCTATCGATATTTTATCAACATAATTTTTTATAGTTATAAAGTACTCGTTAAGTTTTACCCATTGAATAGTTCAAATTATTAAAACAAGAGCTGTGATGGACCTCACGAGCCCAAAAATATCATCCAATCCACAAAATGGACTGGGGATAAGCCTAACTCTATTACTTAATATGTGGCAACTTGTTCCTCAAAAACCCAACATATAATTTGACAAGTGGGTTGAGACTAAAAAACTACAAAAAAAATAAAATAGGTTAATAAGCTAATAAGATAAAATGTCATATCTAAATTATAATCACTTTATTTTTTTTCTCACAAAAAGATAAAAAAGTCAAAAATTTCTTTCCAGACAAAACTAATTTAGCTAAAAAGTCAAGCTAAAATTTTTTTTCCTAAACAAATCTCACCATTTTAATTGATAAATATCAAGTTAAAACCCCACGTGACATAGTCTCCAGAGTAAAAAAATTTTGTCATTTGATTAACGTTGGGCTGTCCAGATTTAAATACAATACCTATTTGTCCATCAAATCTGCATTTATGTTTATATCACTTCTACCACCAGCCGTTAGTCACCTCTATTGACTTTTTGACAAATTTTTTGACACTATCAAATTCTTGCACAATCGTTTGGCGGCGGTTGTGTAGTGATTGTGGGATAAAAAGAGAGGACAAAAAAAAATCAAAATAATAATGTATCCTTCTAACTAAAATAATTTTTTTTAATCATATCTTTATCATCAAAACAAAATAATTTTTAATTTAATGTCACACCAGGAAAAAAAAAAAATTAAGTTGGTCAAGTTGCATTGGTAGCAAGTTCTGTCCAATTTCTTCAAAAATTTTAAAATTATATTAAAATTTATGAGTTCAAATTGTTTGAGTGGCTGTTTCTAAAAAAGGTAAATGTCCAATTTATTTATCTCACAAAACAATAATTTTTGTAGTGACTTTTCAAATGCATTAATCTTTTTAATTTTAAAAACATAAAAAAATTTAAAAATTATTGGTTTGGAATCTAACTAAAAAAGTCACTTTTTTTTTTTTTTTTTTTTTCCGAATTCTTTTTGGTTTTAGTTTTTTGTCCCTATCAAATTAGTATGTTTTCGCTTTTTTGACCTGTAGAGTGTAAAATAATTTAAAAAGAGTTCACTAAAAAGAAAATAAAAGAAAAACAATCTTGCTTTCTTTTTTTTAGTGAATTGTTTTTTTTCCCCTCTTAAAACCAAAGCAAATGAGTCCTTGCCTGCCATTAACCAGATAAAAAAACAAAAGGGCCGGTAGCCTAATTAGCTATGTAAGCCCAATTACTTAAAATCCTGTCCATATCCTTCTATCTTAAGATTGAAAATTTTATGATAAGACGGCTCATTTGAAAAGTAAGTTAGTAGTCACTTTTTAAATTTTAATTTATTTTAAATTATATTATTTTTTATATAGTTGTTTTAAAAAAAAGTTAAAAAAATAATTTTTAACTATTTTTTCAAAATAATCTTACTATTTAATATAAAGTCTTTTTATTTTGGGTGAGTAAATTTAAATGTGAAGTCAATCCAATTAAACAGAATTTCAAAATATAAAGTTTTTTTGGAAGAAAAAACAAAATTGACTAAAGAAGGAAAAAAAAAAAAAGAAGAAAAAATCACTAAAAATTCAGGAGTTGTTTGGAGTATCCTAAATAAGTGTACTTTTTGTCTTTTTAGACTAAAAAATTGAAGAAAAAAATATGAATATTTAGATTAACTTTTTGACTTTTTATGAAAAAATATGTATTAAAAAATTATATAAATTAGTATATAAAGAAAAATTAAGATTAAAAATTATGCAACCGTAATTTTTGACTTTTAATAAATAATAATAACTTTTTAATTTTTTAAATAATTTTTTAATCTTTTAATTTTTTTTTTTTTAACTGGTCAAACTTACCCTCAATCTCAAATCAAACCACACCACACCACACCCTCAAAACTGCCCTCACTAAAAATTTAAAGTGAGGGAATCAAAGAAAGTAAACTAAAAGGACATGAACAAAAAGAAAAAGAGAAAGAAAAGCAAAGCAAAGGACCAATCACAATCGTCTCCAAAAACAAAGTAGGAAAACGCCTATCCTAACACGACAAGTGGCACCAACCAGTTCGTTTCATGATCCACCAATCAAACAACCTTCTCTCTCTCTCTATACCAACCACCTACCTGCAATTCATTCAAAATTGTCCAACTGAAAATCCAGACTTTCTCAAGAATCATACTCTTCCAAAATTCTTTGTGTGTGTGTGTGTGTGTGTGTGTGGGGGGGGAACCAATCCGCATCAATCCCAATTGTCCAGCTATTATCTGGTTTAATAACTAGGTCGAATCTCGAAAAATTTTCGAATCTACCAAATCAAACCGCAACTCTCTCTCTCTCTCTCTCTCTCTCTCTCTCACGCACTCAAATTTCTCGAGAAAAAAGAGAGAGAGGAATATAGGAGGATTGGATTAGATTAGATTTGATTAGATTATAGAAAAATGAATTCACAGATCCTTCCAATATCTAACCCATCTTCATCCCTAGCGATACCAACAGGTGCAGCAGCAACAATGTTTCTGAGATCACAAGACGATCTATCAGCAACTCGTCTTCTCATTTCTCCACAATTTGACGATGACAAGCCCACTGAAGTCAAACCCTTTTTGCCTAGGTCTTCAAGTTTCACCACCACCACCACAACCGCCGTCGCCGGCAGCAGCCCCAATTTTTACCAGAAACGACGTCGTCGGACGGCCAGCGACAACTCTCTCTCTTTTTTCTCCGGTAACGGCGGCGGCGGTACTGGCCGCGGCCAGGCGTTTCGTGAGGGATTTGGGTGTGGTGAATCGATTACTCGCCTTTGCTCTGACCTCTTGCGATATCTTGGGTAACAATTCTCATTTCTATCTCCTTTTTTTTTTTTTTTTTTTTTCAAAATTTTGTTTTTGTGTGGATCTGCTCTGTTATTTATTTATTTATTTGTTTCTAGTGTATTTTCAACTGAATTTTATTTTTTATTTTTGAAATAAGTTTGGTTTTGTGTGTTGTTGGAGTTTCAAAGTGTCGCAATTTGGCTTGAATATGACAATTTCGGTATCTAATGGTAGTGCTATAATGCTAAATGGATACTCAAAGTCAAATATTAGCAGTGTTGCCTTGTGAAAAATGCTAAATTTTAACAATGTTGCTTCAATGGTGCACCAGCTCTTTTTTTTTTTTTTTCAACAAAAAGTGAAATCAAAATGCCAAGGAGAGTGGAGCTCTTGCCAAAATTTGGCATTTTGCCAACCCTTTGAGCATGCCATTGGAGTTTAGTGGTTGGATGAAATTACTATAATTTGTTGGCAATAAATCTCCCTAAAACTCTTAAATCTATATGACAATGGAAGCATACCCAAAATAAATATGCTACAAATACAATATTTAACATGGTTCGGTCCCAATAACTACATGTATAGGAGAAAGAGGTAAATCCACTATGTATAATAGAGAGTGCAGTGATAAGATGAAAATATACAACGACACCAATACCCGAGACCCCTACTTAAGAGTAATTGTGCCCTTGAGCCCCAAAACCACATAGGTTTCCTGCTTACTGGTATTTTACATCTCACACTCCTCACCTCTATCACTCACCCCATTGACAGCTCTCACTCTCTCACTCACACATTGGAGTCTCTCTCTAACTTGGAGAGAATTCTCACTTTCAACTCATTTTATACCCCCATATTTATATATAACACAAGATGGTTGAGGAGATGTACAAAAATATCTCTTGGTCTTCCCAAGTCTTGGCTTCCGTGTACCAAATGAATAACCCATCGCCACAAAAATGAATAACGCATTGCCATAGCTCTTACATATCCCAAGCAAAGCGCAGACTGGCAGCTACCTTGATAAACCGTGTACTGCCATCTATGGCATAAACCAATATAAAGTCTTTACATTGTTCTGTACCAGTGCCAGCGCCACCAAGCTAGGAAGCTCTCACATAGCATAAATATATATAGGCATTACATTACTACGTCAAACATGTAGCTTCCCAAGGAGTCCCACCGCAACATCACACTTCTAGCACCTTTTCTTAGTAGGTTGTTTTTTCACATGCTTGTACATTAATTATATACATCAAACTTTTGATATTCCAAAAAATCATTTATATGGACAGAAAAACCTAACATAATTGAACAATAGCAAACACAACAGCAACTCCATTCGAGTTGCTCATAGCACTCATATAATAGTCAAAGTTGGCATGTAAGCAGCAGCAAAGGGCACATAGGGTCCTTGCTAGGTGCAATGATAAGGATTTGAGTTTCCATGCATGAAAATGCAGGTTTAAATTAAGATTGGGACTATGGAAATTTTTTTTCAGAGTTCAGATCTGCAACTAGTGCACTCTTCTTAGCACCTGATTGAAAGGGGTGACATTGGGTAATGCCCATCTTTTAATTTGTATTTGTAATTTTTTAAGCATTAGAAATGAGTAAATTGTGTAGTTATTAAATATTAAGAGGCACATAAATGCGTTCTATGTCCTAGTTATGGAGGCTTTCAGTAGACTGTTATCCAGGGCTGTGCATGAAGGTTTGTTGGAGGGTTTTAGTGTGGGCTTGCCATTTGGGACTGCAATTGGGGTGTCTCATTTATTGTATGCGGATGATGCTTTGTTATTCTGAAATGCGGATGTGGAGCAGTTGGGTTACTTACGATGTGTTTTGCTTTGTTTTGAAGTAGTCTTGGGTTTACAAATTAGTTTTAGCAAGTCGAGGTGATCCGGTGGGGAGGTTAGGAGGTCGCCAAGTGTTAGCGGTGGTTCTAGGTCAGAAGGTGGCGACTTTGCCAGGACTTATTTGGGACCGCCGCTAGGTGCTAGTTTCAAGGCGAAAAGAGGTGCGGGATGGGGTGGTAGAGCGGTGTAGCGTCGTTTAAGGGTGGAAGAGGCAATATGTATCGAAAGGGGGAAGGTTGACATTGATCAAGAGTGTGTTGAGTAATATTCTGACCTATTTTATGTCATTGCATGTTATCCCGTTTCTATGGCTGGGTAGTTGGTGAAACGTAAGAGAGATTTCTTGTGGGGGAGTGGAGGAGAGGACTTCTGATATCACTTGGTTGATTGGGGGTAGATTTGTCACCTCAAGGAGGTGGGTGGTTTGGGAGTGTGCAGGTTGGTGCAGTTTAATAGGGCATTGTTAGGGAAGTGGTTGTGGCGGTTTGCTTGGGAGCGGGATCGTTTATGGCGCAGGTTGATTGCTTCCAAGTTTGGGGGGGATAAGGGGGATGGGCAGCCAGGGGAGGTGAGGGGGTCTCATGGGTGGGGCCTGTGGAAGGGATTTGGTTGGGGAGGGGGGAGTTTTGGGATAGGGTGAATTTTCGGGTGGGGACAAGGAAGAAGGTTAGATTTTGGAAGGATAGGTGGTGTGGGGAGGTTGTGTCGGAGATGCGATTCCCTTTGATTTTTGACATTGCTAGGGATCGGGAGGCCACTGTTGTTTCTTGTTTGGGGGGTGGAGATGTGGTGGTTTGAGATATTAAACTTTGGTGCTAAGTTCAGGATTGGGAGGTTGGTCAATTGGGGGAGCTGTTTAGTTTTTTATATGGGTTGGGGCTCTCAGGTAAGGGGGAAGATGTGCGTTGGTTGGGAATGCGGTGGGTGCTGAAGGTCAGTTTTCTGTTCGGTCCTTTTATTGGAGTTTGTGGGGGAGTTAGTAGGAGCGTTTCCTTGGAGAAGTATTTGGGTGTCTCAAGTTCCTTCTGAGGTGGTTTTCTTCTTATGGATGGCTGCTTTAGGTCAAAATCTTACAATTGACAATCTGATTCGTTGAGGGGATGTGATGGTGAATCGGTATTGTATGTGTTGTGATGATGTGGAGTCGGTTGGTCATTTATTTTTTCATTGTTCCTTTGTTTCGCGCCTTTGGGGGCTGATTTGTTCTCTTTTTAGGATTATTTGGGTGCAGCCAAAGGGGGTTGTGGATATGCTGTGGAGTTGGAGGGGGACTTGGGTTGGGTGGTGTTGGCCATAGGTGTAGTCGCTAGTGCTTTTTTGTTTGATGTGGTTGGTTTAGTTGGAGAGGAATAGACGAACTTTTCAAGAGATTTATCATTCAGTGTCGTGTCTGGAGAATCGGCTTTAGTTACTATGTATAGTTGGCTAGAGAGTAGTGTTGATCCGGATTTGTTTACTTTCTTAGATTTTTTGGATGATGTAATTAGTTAGGTGTGTTTCGTTTTTCTTTTCTGGTTTCCTTGTATTCTTTGCATTATCTTAATGCTTTTTCAATAGAGTTTTATTATTTATCAAAAAATAAAATAAATGCTTTCTATGTCCTCAGATTTGCATTATGGTTTATGAAGTAGATTTATTTTAATATCAAATGTTGATGAAGTGGTGCTCACAGAACCAAGCACATACTGCTGATAAATCAGGATTCTTAAATTTGTATCATCATAAAGGGTTATTAGTGCTGGGAATATATTGGTGGGTTTTAAGGAACAACAGTATCAATTGTTATGGTCTTGTGCCGTCTTTGTAACTTTTTGGGTTTTATGGTTGGAAAGAAATGTCCGGTTGTTCGAAGATAAGTTTCGGAAAGTGGACTGTTTATGGGATAAAGTTTGTCACTTAACTTTCTTTTGGACTTTGGGGAATTCCTTCTTTAAGAGCATCTCCAATGCACTAAGCATATAATACTTGTTAGTTAAAATGCCTAGTGTGATTCACTTTTTTCAATTTCAATGCATTAGGCATATGATTAGGCATTTTGGCTCAACTCATATTTACTAGCTACATGTAGTTAGCCTTCAATGCTAGGTAAAATGTATTCAATTATTAGGATCATTTCCCTTCATCTTTGTTGTTGACGTGGCATTCTATAAAATTAATAGTATTTGGATAAATAACTAAAATAAAGAGTATGGTTGGAGTAAAAACATAAAACGGTTGATAGGCAAAATAAAATATATACTTTATAGTAATATTTAGATAGGTAAAATGCCTACTACCGTTGGAGATGCTTTAAGGAGGTGCCACTTTTTTTGTTAGCTAGAGCAGTGTTGTGAGGTGCCTGCCTAGGTGCAAGGCGCAGCGAGGCGCAGGTGCAGCGCCTGAAGCAACCCAAGGCAAGGCGAGTTGAAGAAGGTGTGCGCCTTTTGCGGACTTGGCTAGGCGAACAAAGGCGCAAGTCACGCCGTGCTTGTGACTTTTTCTTTTTTGTTTTCTGATTGAATATAACGGTTGATATCATGTTTTTAAAGGCCTCAATCACAGAGGATTAGAAATCTGAGCTATACTACTCAATACCCAAGCCCAAATCGATTCGAAATGCCCTAATCAATTCGAAAGAAAGAAGAAATCTTGCGGTGTCTCTTCTCTTCCCTTCGGCTCGTCTAGTCTCCTCTCTGGCCCAGGTGAGTTCTTCTTTTGCTTCTTCTTCTTCTCCTTCTCCTTCTCCTTGTCTCTTCTTCTTCGCTGCCTGGGTTCTTCTACTTCGACTTATTTTTGGGTACGTCTTCGACGTGCTCTGTTTTTTTCCTTCTTCCTATTCATTGTTAATGGCTAGGTTCTTTGTTTTCTTCTTCTTCTTCACTGCTGTATCTGTTTTCTTTTCCTTTTTTTTTTTTTTTCGTTGTTTGATGCGGTGTTTTGTTCTTGAAATTTCTTGAAATGTTAAGACTAATATTTAGTGTGTTTGATTTCAATTTTCTGAATTCAATTTTTTGAAAATTGAGTTTTTTATTTTTCATGTTTTTTTTATATTTATTTTAGTGAATATTTTAAAATTTTAAACAAATTTTTGTATTTTTTTAGATGCATCTTACTTAGATTTATCTAAAAAGTAAAATATTTGTGAAAAAATATTTTTTAAAAAATTAATATATACACAAAAATTTTCACAAATATTATACTTTTTAAGTATATTTATGTTAGGTGTGTCTAAAAATTTTAAAAAATTCTTAAAATATTAAAAAATTCAGTGAAAAAACGAAAAACGAAAAAGTAAAATTTTTTGAAAATTGAATTTCGGAAATCAAAACCAAATAGAGTGATTAGTATTTGTCTTATATTTATGTTTTGAATGTGGTGTTTATGGTTTTTTTTTTTTTTTTTTTTGTTTTTGTTTTGTGTGTGTGTGTGTGTTAAATGTGGATTATTTTACCTTTGAAAATTGAAATGTTATGTAATATGCACTTTTATGGCTGTGAGAATTATTCTATAATTTACGTCAGTTATTTATTTATTTATTTTAAAATTGTCTTAGTATTAACATGCTATGAATTATTAGTCTATGTTAATTTATCTATTTTTTACTAAGACTGTACGCCTTACTTTAATAAAGCCCGCACCTTGCCTTGTGCCCCAAGAGACCTTCGGCGACTCAGTGCGCCTTGAGCCTTTAAAAACACTGAGTTAGAGATTGGATATCGGTGTGTGACATGTAGGCTTTTGCTTGAGATAATCTTATTAGGGTTATGATCTTTGTATTTTCATTTTCCTTTTGTAAGAGGATGCCTTATCCTCGCTCCTGTTTTTGATTTATTAATAAAATCTTTTGTTGATGAAAAAAAGGGTATCAAGTTATGAGCAAATATGTTGATTTGCCCAGGTTACAAATTATAGTGAGACTATTGGAATGAACGTAATTGGAGAAGAGAAAATGAATTTCTAGTCACAAGTTATGCTTTCAGGATAGCATGAGCCTGCAAATATGTTATTGTTATGGTTAGTGTTAGAAACTTTGATTTCAAAGACTCACTGAACATACTGAAGGCTAAATGAGAAAATTGCTTATAAGGTTGAAGAGAATTATAATTTCAGATTAACTAACAATCTCAAATGGTTGGGAGGTTGAATTATGAAGATTCATTTGCTCTTTATTTACCATTTTGCTCCTTGAGTCTTCTTTAAATTTTGTTTGGGTTTAGTTGAATTCCTTAATGCAGGTGACAATTAAAATGAAACAACAATGCACCAAATGAGATAGATAACTCACATAATATTACCTCTTTCCTCGCTTGGGTTTTGACGTTTTTGGATCTTTCTAATCACTTATTTTTATTCAGGGTAGGCTACAGATGGATGAAAAGGTTTCTTGGCCTCGGCTGTTATGCTTTCCTACTTTTCCCTGGTTTTGTTCAAGGTTTGCAACATTCCATGATCTGTTGCATCAATTATATCATGCTTCAACATCCTAATAGTGCATAATTTATTCTTACACCACTAGTTTGGCTTTTAAGAATTGTGGTTTGGAGTCATATTTGTCAGATTTTAGTGATAAACTGCTCAGTTTGGTAGACAATAACAAAGTTCTCTGGTTTGTGCAGTTGGGTTTCACTATTTCTACTCAAGTCAGGTCCGTAGAGGTATAGTTTATGGTGATCAACCAAGAAATAGGTATGGCATGTGATTTGGTTTATTTCTTGTGCATCTAGAGCAGTCAGTTTGTGTAAAACATTGCTTCATGAATCTCATGGGATGACTTACTGATGAAAATGTAGTTGTGCAGGCTTGATCTGTACTTACCTAAAAATAGTGATGGCCCGGCCAGTTGTTACATTTGTAACTGGTGGAGCCTGGATTATTGGGTAAGTGATTGCTATGTGTGTGCTGCATTAGTGGGATGCATGAACTTCCAGTTAAAGAGACTTATATTTAAAAATTAGTTTAGTATGCCATTTCAGCCATGTTTCACTAAGAAGTTGAAATGGTACACTAATGGAGCAGGACAAAAAACAACATTTATAAGAGCACATTGGCAAGTAGAGCTGGACGCAAGTAAATTTTTTGAAGCTTTCCTATAAAGGGTATTCATATATAAGAGTAAATTACACGTACTTCCCCTTACAATTGGCAAAAATACATCTAACGCCATTGATCCTGCTTATATTTTACAATTGCATTACACTTAACCCCTGCGGTTAGTTTACCATTAGTAGATAAGATGGAATTAGATGATGTTATCATTTTTTTAATTAAAATACCAGACTTACCCTTATTTCTCTTTAGAACTAATTAATGTTATTTTCAAACTAATTCTTACTCATAATAAAATTATCCAAGCCACTAAACAAGCCCCCTTCCCTTTTCTCCTCGCTCTCTTTGAATTGTGAGAAAACCCTAATCTCTATTTCTTTCTGTTCTCCCCCTTGACCTAGCCAAACTATCCCCCTTTCTCTTCTTCTTCATCTTCATGCGCTCCCATCCATGACTGGCGGCTTGACCCAAACTCTCCCTAAGCTAGCGCCGCCACCACATTGTGACCCCTACCCCATAGCCCCACCACCCTACAACACCACAACCCTTCTCCCATTCAACATATGATGCAAAGTATAAAAATATCAAGGAAGACCCTTGAATTAAGTGTAGTGCACTTGTGGGAAACTCCTTGCCGAGGGCTTGTGCAAATTGAAAAGTCCAGCCCACATTTCTTCTTAAAACCCCGGTATTAAGGAGAGCGAATCTGGAGCCTTATAACTAGCATAGGTGGGGCAACTCAGCGATGTGGGACATATTCCAACACACACTCCTAGACCACAAGATACAGTAGCCGGACAAACGGCACACCAGTCATAGGCCTAACCAAGCTTTGATACCAAATTAAAAAGCTTAACCCATATTTCTTCTTAAAACCCTGGTATTACGAAGAGGGAATCTGGAGTCTTATAACCAACACAGATGGGGCAACTCCAGGCGATGTGGGACACATTCCAACAGTGCACTCTTGGGGATTAGTCAGGCTTTGATCTGGACACCAAAAAAAAAAAAAAAAAAAAAAAAAAAATCCTAAGAAAGAGTAAAGTGAAAGAAATGGTGTCATTTGAAAATGGGCATGATTTCAAAGAAAAATCGATAGGAATCATTCATAATCATGTTTATTGTATTATTAGACTCTTATTGTATGATTAGTTTATGTTTTCTAAGATTTTTAAGTCAGGGGTATTTTGGTGATTTTTATATTTGCTAACATGGATTGTAGTGGTCACTTATGGGTTGTCTTGTAGGTTAAGTTATTTAATTGAGTTTTTATTTATGTTTCTTATTTGGTCTTAAATTTGACTTTAGTTCTATATAGAGTCATAATATTTATAATTTAATGAAGTTAATATTTTAGAGAATTTCAGGAGTTTTTGAGGATTCTTTATGGATTGTGTTATGCAATCAAACCCTAGGTGTGATGCTTAAGGGATTCTAGGAGTGATTCCTAGATTTATCTTCTTCTCCTACATTTCCTTTTCTATTTCGACAACCACCACCCTCTAGTGCACTCTGCAACATAACCTCCACACAAATCATAACCAAATCGATTGACAACAAATTCATAGTGATGGGGTTTCTGTTGACTTCGACCATTGTCTTGTTTCTATTGACGCGGTGATGTAGGTTTTGCAAGACTAACAAATTTGATAATTATGGTGGTCTTCTCCAACCAATGGTTGGCTCTCGTCGAGCTTGACATCATAAGTACAGGTTTGGTCGAAGGATTTGAGTGGAAGGTGGGCATGGTGGTGTGAGGCAGACAACTAAGGGTGGAGGAGGGCAACTGTGGATGGAGGAGTGCAATGGTGGACGGAGGAGCAATTGAGGTAGGTGGCTGGAGGTTAAGGAGGGTAGTGGTGGGTGGATAGGAATGGAGCTGGAAGGTAGTGGTTGTGGTAAGGTGGGGTGGGTATTTAGTGGAAGTGGGTGGCAATGGTTCTGTCACTCTCTTATCCCTTTTCATTTCCTTCACCTAAAATTTATGAAACCATTGTTCATGGTGGAAAGAGCTGTAGAGTAAGAAGTTAGAGAGAGGATGTGGGGAACCTATCGTGGTGCTGGTTGAGAACCATGGAGGCTATAGATTGTGACAATGATGATTGGCAGGGGAGGGATGACACAATGATGGTTGGGGGTTGTGAAGAAGATGGGAAGCATAGATTGGGTATCTCGAGGAAATGGGTTAAGCTAGGGCTTTTGGAGAGGAAGGAGACAAAAAACTTAGAGGGTATTTTCATAAAATTGCTTCTTATGTTAAGTGAGTCTATTCCATTATATAATTACCTCTTACTAATGGGCCAAGTGTATTTTTACCAACTGCCACAGGACATCCGTAATTTACCCTATTTATAAATACATTGGTTGAGTTGAGCGTTGTTTTGGTTGAGTTGTGTGTTGTTTGCCAAAAGAAAGAAAAATTTCGGTGTCGTTTTGCAAGTTTTCTAATTACACTAATTACGGTCATGCCCCTTAGATGCATGCTTTATTCTCGCATGCTCTGAAGCTTTTTGTTGATGCAGCTATAAAGCATGGGGTTCCCTTTTAGGGCAACAGTTATCGGACAGAGACATCATAGTGGCCTGCATAGATTACAGGTGATATGATTATACTTCAGCCTTAAAATTGCCACGTTCATGGTTCATACTACATGTTCAAGCCTTTGTTTGAATGAAGTTTTCTTACATGATATGACCTTGATACCGCACCCACTAAATAAGTTTGTGTTCAAAGCAATGCTAATTTTGCAAATAGAAGCCCACAAATGTATAATGATTACAAGGATATATGGAGGTTTCTTTGGAATTGAATGACTACATGTATAATATTGATGAAATTTCATACAAGTCTATTGCATTTGTTATAGTATTCAATGCCTTTTCCCCTCTCTCCTAAACACTTAGAAATAACTGAATCTTGAGATTAAAGTGACATATTGATATTGACATCTGTATTCTTTAGCAATTACAAATAATGGAATGGTTCCATCTTCAACATGTCGAACATACTTAATCTGTAACCTGCTAACCTTCATCACCCCTGTCAATACCCGTTACCAAGGATGAACTGTTTCTCTTTTCTTTGTATCAGAAGCAACTTGCAGTCGGTTCTCTGGCTTGCTACCAAAACACTCAATTCATCAGTGTTAATAATTTTTGTTGTCAAAAAGCCAGCTTTTGCACATAAAACTAGTCTCTCTCTCTCTCTCTCTCTCTCTTCCAGTGGTGAATAAAATAAAATTATTATTCCAAATAATTTCATGTGTGGATTTGTGGTGTTTATTTACCCATTTCATAAAAATTTTATGGATTTAATCCCAATTCATGTTTTCATTTCTTCAGCATTGAACCTCTAGTTGGGCAGTGCCTCTGAAAATGCATTTTTCACATTAAAACTGAATTATCTGTTACACTCATTTGATGATTGATTTTGAATGCAGAAACTTCCCTCAGGGGACTATGAGTGATATGGTAAAGGATGCTTCTCAAGGTATCTCATTTGTGTGCAATCATATTGCTGAATATGGAGGTGATCCTAACAGGTAGTAAATTTGTAAAACTTCTTGGTTTTGATAACCCATTGAATTCATATGACATGAGAATTCGGTGATGCTAAGTCTGCCATTTTTTTTTTCTCTTTTGGTAGGATTTATTTAATGGGACAGTCAGCTGGTGCCCATATTGCCGCTTGTGCTCTCTTGGACCAAGCAATTAAAGAGTCCGGTGAAGGAGAGAGCACTTCTTGGAGTGTGTCACAAATAAACGCTTATTTTGGTTTATCTGGAGGGTAAGTTTATGTTAGAATTCTAAAAGTTAGTGTAAAACCTTCTTCCCCGTATTTTTTTATTTTTTAGGGTACAATTAACATATTTGGATGGTACAACTGACGAGATTTATCTATATATATTGGGTGAATTACACCAACGGTCCTTATAGTTTGGGGTTTGTGTCACTTTAGTCCCTAACTTTTCAATTGTGACACATTTGACCTTAAATTTTGAATATTGTTCAAAATAAGGACAATTGAAGATACTATTGGATTTTTCAAGGGCAAATTCGTCAATTTTATAAAATATAAATTAATTTGACAAAAATAAATGTCAAAAAATTATTTTTGAATTTTTAAAAATTATTTCTACCTACTAAAGATTAAATTATATAAAATTGATAAATCTTTTAGACATTTATTTATTTATTTTTACCAAATTAATTTTTTTTTTATGTATTTGGATGATGATCATGTAAAATTAATTTTTAAAAATTAATTATGTAATTTTTATTAATTTTTATCCATTTTACATAATTTTATCTTTGGTAGGTAGAAATAATTTTTAAAAATTTTAAAATATTTTTTTGACATTTATTTTTGTCAAATTAATTTATATTTTATCAAATTGACGATTTTGCCCTTGATATTAAGCAACGATATGTTCAATTGTCCTTATTTGAAACAAGATTCAAAATTCAGAATCAAATGTGTCACAATTGAAAAGTCAAAGATTAAAGTGACACAAGCCCCAAACTATGGGGACTATTAGTGTAATTTGCCCATATATATTTTATGTTGGAATTGATGTGAACCATTGGATGTGACAAAATTGTGTAATGAGTGATAATTATGAAACTTTAACTCTTAGCATTGAGTTCGGATCCTCGGCCATACATTCCTGCCATACATTCCTGCCATGCCCCAAAACGACGTCGTTTTGGGGCAGAATTTCAAAAAAAAAAAATCCGAGAAGAAGAGGAGGAAGAGAGCTCGCGCAGTAGGAGGAAGAGCAGTTGGAGTCTGGGTTTTGGAGGGAGGGAGGGGAGGAAGAAGAGGAGGAGGGGCTTCTCGATAACTTCGGCCAAGGAGGGAGGTGCGGCGGCGAGGGCTTCTCGATCACTTCGGCCAAGGAGGGAGGTGCGGCGGCGAGAGAGGCGGCGATAATGGCAGTCATGGATTTGAGGGAGGTGGAATTTGTGAGGGATTTGAGTTGGATTTTGGGGAATTTGTGGAAGTTGGAGTCTGGGTTTCGGAGGGAGGGAGGGAGGGAGGGGAGGAAGAAGAGGAGGAGAACTTCGGCCAAGGAGGGAGGTGCGGCGGCGAGAGAGGCGGCGATAATGGCAGTCATGGATTTGAGGGAGGTGGAATTTGTGAGGGATTTGAGTTGGATTTTGGGGAATTTGTGGAAGTTGGAGTCTGGGTTTCGAAGGGAGAGAGGGAGGGAGGGAGGGGAGGAAGAAGAGGAGGAGGGGATTAGGGTTTTAGATCTGAGACAGATCTGAAAGACGAAGAGAGACTCTGGTTCTGTTTTTTTTTTTTTTTTTTTTTTTTGAAATTCTGCCCCAAAACGACGTCGTTTTGGGGCATGGCAGGAATGTATGGCAGGAATGTATGGCAGGGGATCTGGACTCCTTAGCATTGACCAGAATGTAGTTGCCGTTGTAGTTTTTGTTAAATAATGGAAAATATATGCTCTCTGGCTCATCTAGGTGGAGGAATGTATTTATAGTGAGAAAATCATGTAGTATATATGTCGATATATTTAAAGTGAGAAAGTCAAATGGTCTATAGTAAATGCTACAAACTTCTCATTACTGTGTGATGGTACCACATCCCCTTCCACCTTTGTTCTCTAATTTCATCTTCTTAATAAAATTCAGTTCATTTTCTATTTTTGTTGTTTCTGTTAAGTAGTTTTAGAAAAAAATTATATTTACACACAACAACAATGTTAACAGGTACAATCTGTTGAACCTAGTAGATTACTTCCATAGTCGAGGACTGTACCGTTCAATCTTTTTGAGGTATATATATCTTTGTCATTTCCCCAATGTTTACGATAGGCGTCAGCTATTTTGGTTAGTGGCTTATTTCATGTCTGACATCCAATATGACCTCATGATTTTTATTACCCTTACAGCATAATGGAGGGGGAACAATCTTTGCCGCGATTTTCTCCTGAAGTAATGGTACAAGATCCGAATATTAGAAATGCAGTTTCTCTCCTACCTCCCATTGTCCTTTTTCATGGAACTGGAGATTATTCCATTCCGTCAGATGCCAGGTCTGCATCCGCTTTTAAATGAACTGCAGTAACTGCATATGATATTTTTCTTTCTTCGTCTTTTATTTTTTCTGTAAATCTTGAAGAAGTGTTTATGTTAATCAAATAAGCTATATCTATTGTTCTGTTTTGACATAGTGTTCTCTTAAATTGTATATGCTATCCTTCTTAATCTGTCTAATGAATGGAATATTGAGCCGTGCATGTGGTCACCCTTCTGATTGGTTAGTAAGAAAAGCCATATGGTGATTGTAGCTATCATCTGGATGAGATGAATGAGTTAGCCTACAAAGAAGTTTAAGGGATTAGAAAATGGAGAGAATTAGAGCGTTAAAATAGCATGTTTGTCTAAAAAGACACAGGAAATGCTTACTGATGTTGTATGAAGTTTGAGAACATGCAAAAAATTTGAGAACACATATATCTCTTTTTGAACATGGAAAATAGTGAACATAGAATTAAGTTAGCTGATCCAAAATTTTCTACCTGTAGTAATGGTATTGTCTATATGCATTCATCATATTACAAGTGCTTATTTAACTTACAATCTGAAGTTCCTGTATGAACATCTTGATACATGTTTCGGTTACATAGATTGGTAAGGGTTAAAACCTATCTGCATAGTCACTACGTGAAAGCGGCTTTTAGTTGGAAATTGAAATTAGAACCATTGATGAAGTGTCTGATTTGAAGATTTGAACTAGGACAAAATGGAAAAACTTCTTGCCTAATGATGCAGCATGAATATGAGATATGACATTAGTCACTCAAGGGTGTGGCTTGTTTAGCTCAAATTCGGCTAATGGTAAAATCATCATTCTGATTCTAATAAGTTTATCAATTTATTCTTTTCTAGTTTTATCAAACAAGTCGCAGCATGTTCATCGCATGGATGGTCAAATATTTATAGTTGGCACTGCATTTCAATTTTCCATTAATTACCTGAATGTTCGTGTGCAGCAAGAATTTTGCCGACACTCTGCAAAGACTTGGAGTGAAAGCTGAATCAGTTTTGTATGAAGGACGGACTCACACAGATTTATTCCTCCAGGTAATCAATTTCTCCTGAACCCAGATACTGATGTTCTTCTCTTACATGTTCCTTAAATACTCATTTGAAATACGCTGAAAATTTTAAACTTTCTTGAAATGTTTTGGAATTTTCTGGTTTAGTATCCGGGCTGTCGTCATAGTTTCTTCTGCTTTCCTGATCAAAATTTGTCTCTATCTACTCTCTGGCGTTGTTCAAACATTTTCCTTTTCATTTGTATATATTTTTAAATAGCACTTATTACATTCTTGTAATTTCTTATTACATAATCATACACATTTTGGGTACTAGAGGAAATGATTCTCACTTCTGTTTACAATGAAAAAAATGCTTTATAATGTTTTCTATATTTATATTTTTTCGGTCCATACGCTACTTAGGATCCAATGAGAGGTGGTAAAGATCAATTGTTTGAAGATTTAGTTGGTTATATTCATGCTGGAGATGCAGAAGCACTTGCCAAAGATGCAAGCGCACCTCCAAGAAAACGACTTGTACCTGAATTCATGTTGAAGTTGGCCCGTGCTGTCAGCCCATTTTAGTTATTTTCAGACCAGCTTACTTTACAAAAGCTCGATTCCATAATTTTGTATTTGTTCCAATCGATACATCTTTGTAAATATCACCAAAGAGAGTAATTTTTTAATAGCAAACGATAACCATTCTATTTTTTCCCCCTTTTGTCTTCATTTTTATTGTCCCTGAAAAATGTATAAACTGAAAAGTTTGTTTCCCCATTATTATAGGGCAGGTGAACATGAATAGGTACACGTTATGATCTTACTGTTGAATTTGACTTACTAATGTATTGTGCCAACTAACAGAAGTCCATTTTAAGCGCTGTTGATTAAGGAAAGTACTTTTGAAATTGTAATATCTTATCGAAGTCGAAATGAATAAATAAACCATGAAATACAAAAGCACTAAACCAAAAAATGCATGATACATATATTTGCTTCTATACCTAGATTTATTTCTACATTAGTTATTGTTTGCCGAAAGTATGCAAGTGCTAGGCATTGTCATTGGTTAGTATGTTACAAAGGCGTAGTTTGTATTTGTTCACCAGTATTTTAGATAGAGACAGCTGTACTAATGGGATATTGACATGTGGATGACAGCACAACTATCGAATTTCATGGTATAAAAGGTCAAGGTCGAAAAAACTGATAGAAAACATTTGGCGTGGTAGGAAAAAATAGTAAGGAAAGAGGTTGAGATGATATAGATGGAAGTTAGAACCTAGGGCCGAGTGGATCAAGAACCGGTTCTAGTTTTTGTTAAATTCCAAGTTTCCAACACCAATCATTCAGAACAAATTGCTGTCATTATTATCAAAAGCATATGATCTCAACACAATTAACTCCACATCTTATCTATTTTAGTTCTATACAGTAATCAAGCAGCCTTTTAAGATGCTTTATTTCAATAATAAGCATGCTCGCATTTAAGTTTAGTGAGTGAAGTTCTTATGTGGTTTACATTTTAGTTAATGCTTAGCTCTTCATCAATTGTTAGATTACATGGATTATTCAACTACATAAATCATTTTGGTTGACAATCCGTCATTTTGCTTTCATTCCATGGTTCCAAATTTTAGGTATTGTTAATTGAGGGCATCTCCGGCTCACTAAAAATTTCATTAAATTTGGGTAAAAAGATTTAATTCCTCAATTTGATATCAGTCATTCCAACGATGAGTACTGTAACTTTCATCAAAACGCATTGGATGTCCGGGGAGACAACTAGCCAGTGGATTGGAAAGAGGAAGTTGAATTTTTTTCCCCTATCTGTTTTCCCACATTTTCATGGAAACCTAGATGGAAAATGATTGAATAAAGAGGAGAAAACACGGTCTCACCGCAGGACACCGTGAGGGTAGTGAATGGAAGCGGAGATGAGGAGCTACCGCCATCGATGATGAGAGAGCGATGATCGTACGTAACATTGTTGGCTGTAGAAGCAAATGCGATGAATGATGCAAAAAAGAGAGAGAACAGAAGAGGGGTTTCGATGATGGGTATGGAAATGGAACAAGGGTTCACCATTGTGTAGTGTGAAGCTCTCAGAGAGAGAGAGAGCTCTGCTTCAAAGTGAGAATGGTGAGAAGTAGGATCAAGTGTGTAGTCAGAGATAGATACATATATATAGACAAGGATAGGGCGTTGAAGTCAAAGATAGATGCAGAGAGACGAGGCCGGCAACCATGTTTCTGGGATTGAGAGAGAGAGAGAGGCCACCCTTTTCAGCATACATAATATTGGGGAAATTTGGCTATAAACCCCATTTACCTTCTTTTCATTGTTAAAAGGACTAAGAAAAAAAATTATACTTTCTAAACCCCCTCATAATTATAAAATCTTGCATAAAGAACAAAATTTATTATTTAAATATTTTATTAGACTATTATACCATCGACTAAATTTTCTCACCTTTTCCACCCACTCTCTCTCCACCTTCTCTTCTCTATCTCTCTCCTCCCTCTTTCCCTTCCAGATCTGAAGCTCTGTTTCTCAACAATTTTGGTTACTTCTTCTCCGGCGATGATAGCAACGTCATCGTCATCACTCTCCTAGCCAAGTTCGGTCAGTTATTAGGCGAAACTTCGGCGATCAACAATGCCGAAACCGATCTCTACGATGAACTCATCAAGAACATCGGGAACGAAATTAACTACAGGCCGGAAAATTGTCTTTTGGTGCCGGAATCAAAGGAGATTGTCTACGAGGAGAAATAGATCGTCTCTAAATTGAGGCATGTTTGGTGGAGTTGCTTGGTTATACATATTTTTTTAAACACAGATTTGAGTTTTGAATATATATATATATATTTGTGTGTATGAGTGTTGTTGAACACATGTATTCTTTTCATTGAGATTTGTGATTGTTGATCGAGTTTTAGAAGTTTTTCTTCTCAATTAGATATGTTGATTTGTTGATTAATTTGTTTTGTTTTTGTTTGTTTGTTTGTTTGTTTTTTGGATTTATTTTTGTTGTTTTTTTTTTATCTAATTTCATTTGGAGTAACGAGTAAAATTTTATTCTAGTTCTATTGCTCATTTTTTGTTTGAGAGAATTAGAGTAAAATTTTACTCAGTGTTAGAATGACGAAAATTTTACTGTCAAGAGGTGGTCATTGCCAAACACTTCAGCCGCCACAAACACTGCCTTCGCTTTTTTACTTTTGTGCAGAGTAACATTTTACTTTTAGCTTCAGAGTCTCACAGTTTACTCGTTTTTCAGAGTAAAATTTTACTTTTATACAGAGTAAAATTTTACTTTTGTGTAGAGTCTAACATTTTGCTAGTTTTTCAGAGTAAAATTTTACTTTTATACAGAGTAAAATTTTACTTTTAGCTTCAGAGTCTCACAGTTTGCTCATTTTTCAGAGTAAAATTTTACTTTTATATAGAGTAAAATTTTACTTTTGTGTAGAGTCTAACATTTTACTAGTTTTTCAGAATAAAATTTTACTTTTATATGGAGTAAAATTTTACTTTTAGGCCAAGTTTGGGAAGACTAAATAAGTGCACTTTTTGACTTTTTATGAAATATGGGTTGGGTTTGAAGTGATGTGTTAGAGAGGTGATGTTACTTAAATAAGATGATGTGACTTAAATAGAATAGTGACTTTTTGACTTTTTAGATTTTTTGAAAGATGCCAAACTTGGCCTTAGTTTTAGAGTGTAACATTTTACTCTTATTCAGAGTAAAATTTTACTTTTATACAAAGTAAAATTTTACTCTGAAATACACAGTGAAGATGGTTTAATAGGAGAGCTGATAGATATGAGGGTAATATAGTAAAAGAAATAAGTTTTAAAATATTAGGGGGTTTTGAAAGTATTTATATAATTCTTATCCTTTTGAAAGACAAATTAGATAGTGAGGGGGCTATCACTAAATCCTCCGATAATATTGTTTGTGTTTTCTTGTTTTTTGTTTTCGTATTTTTGGAAACAAAAGCGATTGTATGTTTGAAAAACATCCAGCCTATTCATTTTTGTGCGAAACTGTTTTGGAAACAATGGATATTTGGTTGTATTTCGTAAAAAGTTGGTTGTTTTTTCTAAAAAAATTTCAGAACAAATTTCAGATAAACATGTTTTTCTGTGTTTTTCAAAAAAATGAAAACACAACTAAACAGTTTTATGTTACAAAAAGTTCTTTAAAAGGTTGATTATTTTTAGAATTATTTATTTATTTATTTTTATTATTTATTTTATTTCCAAAAACGGTTTCCAAAAACGTAAGTATATAGTCAGGTGGGATCAACAATAATGTATTCATTGGAAATTTTGATAACTATATTTGTAATTGAGTGCATCAGCAAAACAATTCACTCTTAATACTCTTTCCTTACATTTTCAATTAAAAGTTCGCTTAAGGGGTCATCCGAGGGGTCGACTTCTCAGTGTAAAATTTTCATAAAATTTTGTTTGAGGTGATCATCCGGAAGAATATCCGATAGTGAAAATACAACAGTAATGAATAGTGTTTTGATGAAAGGCACATATCATCCTCAGTTTGATGAAAAATTTGAAATGTTCTCAATTTGATATAACTTTAATAAAATTGTTGGAGAGAAAAAAAGTGTACTTTTTTTTACTAAATTTAAATTTGATGATAGATTTGATTAAATATTGGAGATGGCCAGAGGCAGCAATAACTGATTGGAAAGGATCTAATCTAGCATTTTTTCAATCGTTTTGATAACCGATACTTCTTGAGCTGCAAATCTGATCTCATCCACTTGTCCGGAGTTTAGTGGGTATTTGGTAAAAAGTTAGTTTGGTTCAACAAATTAACTTGTGTTCAATGGGGACCATAAATGAAAAAAAAGGGGAATAATCACGAAAACTAATGCCAAACATTGCTTTATTATTAGATGTTTTATTTATTTATTAATGATTGAGACCCTTACTCTCATGAGATCTTTACAAATCTAAATCACTCATTATGTGGATCTCACATATATATGAGTGGGCCCTACAGATATATAGAGAGCCAAAATCATTTTAGGAGTATGGGGATCATTCCCAAAAGGGATCTTAAACATTTTCATTTATTTATTTATTCACAGAAATGATATAGACCCTTACAAACATCCCACCTCTACGACCCCCACGCACATGTGTTAGAGAGATAGAAAAAAAGAAAAGAAAAAAACACCCATAACCGATCACAATCATTTAGGGGTCATGGGAGTCTCTCAAAATGGGAGTCCCAAGCATTTTCCTTTATATAATGCTGAGATTTTTATAGATGCTTTCTCACTAGCTTCTTACAATATTTTGAATGCATATATTTGATAGAAGAGTGAACCTAGTAGTGAGAAAGGCTAGAGTTCCGTTACTGCGAATGCAATCCCCATTGCCTGGGATATACGTGCATGCCAGATTGGATGGGGGTACAGCTGCACTAACCCACAAATTATTATTGTGACAAGTTAAACTTTATCAAAAGGGACTGGATTGTCTCCGGTCCATTATCGGACTGGACCGTCTAATCCAGCCTATTGGCTCACTTTTAGGTCTCATTTTGATGACATGAACCATTTATATTTTAAGATTTATCAATCATATTATTCCTGTAAAAAAATAAAGTTGATCGGATAATGAAAACATGTTTGGATTAATGCATTATCTGATTGACTTGATTTTTTGCAAAGATGAACTCGACGAACTCTAAAATGTAAATCGTTTAAATTATCAAAATGGGACTGAAGAGAAACTGAAACATACAAGAGTCGATTATTATAGATGGATTGAAAAACTAATACAAAGATAAAAGTAAGGTAAGAAGAGAATTATTTTAAACTCATGAAATCTTTGTTGTAGCGACATCTGAAACAGATTTAGGAGGATTATGATCAACAACAGGACGCAAAAGGCAAGGGAGCGTGGTAGACGAGCCATTCCTTGCATTTTGTATCTTATGTTAATGTGGGAGCTTCAATCCTTGTCAAATTAATTGTGTAGAACTATTAAAATATAAATCAAAACTTGACTTCTTCAACTCCACTTTCATCTGCTAGTGGGTAGGGAGAAATAAATTAAAGCAACCTGAAGACTTTATTTTTTCATGTTTTAAAATTTTGTTGTCGATGAACCCCCTCAAGGTTGGGTAAATTTTTTTTGTAGATGGTGGGGTCAAATTGGTAAATTTGAAATACGAGCAGTTATCACAAATGACATGCGTTGATTAAGTTTGGACACAAAACCATAACAAATCAAATTAAAAATGTCTACATTTACAATTCATTCCAAAACAAATTCTTTATTGCTGAATTTTATGGACGACTTGCTAAGTCTTAGCGAGTTAGGCGGGCATGCAATTGCTTTGGTGATGATGGTAAAACATTATTTGATTAAATTAATCAAGAATTGCCTCTCCCTTTTCTACTAGAACCAAGGGAAGTACTTTCAAAGTGTTTACACTCAATCGCACACAAAAACTATAAATAAAATAGAAAATGTTAAGTAGGTTCTGAACAAGATGGTTTTTCAATTCAAATTCAATAGAAAATGTTAAGTCCAAATTGTCATGTTTTAGAATAGATAAAAAGACACAATTGTCAATGTATTGCCATTTATTTTCTTGAGTATTATCACATCTCTATCAAACAATGGGTGCTTGTATCATCGATTTGAACTTAGTGGATTGAGAAAAATGCATCCGCATCCGTCTCAGACTATAGAAATCCCCATTCTTTGGTTGATCGGTTCGAGCCTGTACGATCATGAAAAATTCGTCACACACATATTCCTTTTGATCAAGCTGAAGCCTCCATGAACGATGTCATTTATCCTGTAAAACAACTCTGATGAGCTTATCGGCGGGTGTGTGCCGGAAAACCCTATGATACTTAAGTTAGAACTCAAGATCAATATAAGAAAAAGCTCTAATGAATCTTGTGAATAGAATTGTGTTACCCTATTTTAGGTTATCTCTGTGCTTTTATAATTTCCACATGATAGAATCCTAGTAGGATTCTAATTCCTTTTTGTAGAGTCGCACTAGGAATCACATTTTTATAGGATAATGCTTTATCCTTTTTCACCCTTAGGTAGAATCCTAGTAGGATTCTAATTCCTCTTCGTAGAGTCACACTAGGAATCACATACGATAATGCTTTATCCTTTTTCACCCTTATCATTAATGTCAAAGTGAATTGGCCGAACTTCTTGGCTGGCAATCGGGAAAAACACTAGCTTGGTTGCTTACCACTTGCATAACGAATGTAGCCTTATTTGTTCTAAGAACAAAACGAAACACCATACTGAGCCAACCTAGCTTGGTGCTTTTCTCTTTACGCTGCACTAACTTAGCTCGACACATTGATATAACTCAGTGCCTTGACTTATCTTGGTGCGCTGACGTAGCTCGATGCACTGACTTGATCGTAGACGATTGCTTGGCCTCACAATGTCTTCTGTTTTATGTGTTAATGTCGGTACCACAGCAAAACCCTCAAGTTACCTTTTAGCGCAACCCAAAGGTAGGGCTTGATTTAGCCTAGTCAACACTAAGGCCTCATTTGCTCGACCCAATCTTCTCAATGCAAATTCCCCTCTTAGGGCCATTTGATTTTGGTGGGTCGAATGAATGCTTGTCCAGTCCTAGTAGGATATGACTAGATTTCTTTTTTGCTTTTTTTTATTGCCAACTTAGTAGGAATAAAAAGTTTGCTATGATGTTTTTTACACTTAGCTTGTCTTTATTGATGTTTAATTGTAACGCCCGCAAAATAATTACAATAATCCGACTCCGAACACCAGTACAAAGTGATATAGGTACAATAAGAAGCTTCCATTAATCAGAGTTAATATACAAAAGGTGACACATGCAATATACATTCATAAATAGCTCATCCTGAATCTACAGCATGTGTGACGACTAGTGAAAAGTAATGAAAGTTAAACAAATAGTCATCTGCCCAGAAAGACTTACATCTTTCCAAGTCCTTGCTTGGTTACAACAAAATGAGTCTAACTCAATACAATTAAGCCCTTGGCTATACAAGTAACCACAACCAAAAGAAGCTCTTGCTCTAAATCTCCCCAAACTACTATCTTGGCGGAGGCATATCTCTAATACCTGAAAATGGTTTTTTCCAAATAGGCTGAGCCAAAGCCCAATAGAAACAATCTTGCACAATATATGAATCTTAACAAAAATATAAGTATGATGTGCATATACAATACCTGTGATAAAACCGTTCATAATTTACAAGATCATAATATACTAAGTTTTATATTTCATTTCAATGTTCATATCCATTTCATTCAACCAACCAATATTGAGAATACAACTCATTGGGTCTCAAATCAATATAGTTATCATACAAATACATTCATTTGCCATTTTATGGAAATTTCGTCCGCAGGATTGGCACCCATGTATACAAGCGATTTTCGAGACTTTCATCCTAGACACACATGCCAACTTAATTCACTGGAATCCATCCCATTTCTCCTTCCAAACATCATACATGTACAATGTATTAAAACACAGTCATGTTCAATGACAACCAATAAGAGATTAGTTTCAATTCATCCAATCCTCATGCAATTTCTATAACAATCATAACTATCCTCCACCGATAGCCTAAAATAGATATTTCTAAACAGATATACAATCTCCAAGACAGACAAATTATCCAAATTTCTATAGATGAGAGACAATACACATCCAACTCCACCATTCATATAAATATTCATCCAATTTCATATTTTCAATACCAATTTCATTATTTATACAAAATAATTATTTTAAACATTTTAGGACAAAACTCCATTCTTTCCCAAATCCAACCCATGAGTCAAAATCAACAAATTTAACACAACACATCCTCATACCCATACCCATAACCATTTTTAATACCTTAATTTAGAAACCCCTCTTTTGATTTTAAACCAAAACCCTAGGTTTGTCTAAAATCTTCTAAATCCCAACATTTCTTACATAACTACAAATAATTAAGTTAAAAATCATAAGAGAGTATAGAAAGTCTTTACCTTAAGTTTGGAAGACCAAAGGAAGATATGGAGAGACTTCAAAGACGCCAAAACCTAGTTCCAATCGGATCAAAATGGAGTTCTTGAGGTGCACTACCTTTTTAACAAAGGTACCTAGGTAGAGAACCCAATGGATCTAGATGAAAAAATAGAGAGAATGTGAGTTCTAGAGAGAGAAACTCAAGATCTAGGGTTTTCAAATGCTTTAGTGAGAGAAAGAGATGAAAAAGTGATGTAAAATGTGATTGTTTTGAACTGATATACGTACAGTCCGCTCGAGCGCAGAATGCACACTCCTAGTAATTTTGCAGATAGAAGACCAACGCTTGAGCGCAAGAAGGGCCGCTCGAGCTGAGCCTGCTCAGGCGCAGAAAGATTAGCTTGAGCGTAGAATTCACTCTCTCAATATTTTCGCAAACCTACAAAAATACCGAGAGTTCACAAAGCCCACTCGAGCGCAAGAAGTGCTGCTCGAGCGGATGAGCAAAAATCTGGGCAACAAAAGTTTGGAAAACTAAGCAACCAACATGTCCCAAATGCAACCACAACAACCTAATAGCCAAACTTAAGTAAGAACAAGGGGGAAAAGACTTGAACAACATTCAGAAATCATAAAACTTGAGTCCAGAAAATCCAATAAGTCGGGTCAAAATCGAAATCACTATAAGCTTTCCTCCTTAAAGAATTTCGTCCCTACAATTTCAAATTAAGTTTTACAGTTATGATTAAACCAAACACAATAACGATAGTTAATCAATTCTAATGCCATGACCTATTCTTCGGTCATCCAATCCCATCTACATGATAAACGAATTCTCAATACTGAATACATAATTCATATTTCCAAAACATATTCAATGTTTATAATAAACTTGCATTTCCAAAACATAAACAATATATACAATGTGCCCATATTCTCAAAACATATACAATGTTTTCATATTTTGTTAACATTATTAGATTTCAATAAATGCTCAAACATTAACAAATAGGTCCGGATATTTCTCACGGAATTCCAACTCACGTTCCTAAGTTGCTTCTTCAACCCCGTGATGTTTTCATAATACCTTAACTAAAGGAATTGTCTTGCCTCGCAAGACTTGGTCCTGGGTGTCCAAGACTCTTACTGGTCTCTTCTTATACGAAGCATCCTCATCTACCTCTAAGTCTGTGACGACCATGACCTTTGTACTATTATATTATATCGATTCAATAAGTTTAATTGCATGATTGTGTGTTTAATTACGTGATAACATAATAATTTTGTAGTTATCTATTATTACTTGGAATATCTGTTTACTTACCAACTTAGAATCATAAATTGAAAGTCCGAACAGCTTCAGCAGCTAAAATTGACTAACCCAATAGGCTAATTAGAATATTTAGAATTTTATGGCAACTTTTGTCAAAATTTGATTGGGATCAAAATAATTAGAATAAATTAATTGAACTTAGTTAGAATTGAGCCAAATTAATTAACCTTAATCAACCTTGATTAGGCTAAATTAATTACATCATATATAAGCCAACTCATGACTTGAACTTATAGAATATACATACATGAGCTAAGATTTTGAGAGAGGATAAGAGTAAACTCAACACTTAGAGAAAGAGAGAGAGAAGAGAATTGTGAAGGAATTAAAGGGAAATTGAAGAATTGAACTAGAGTACACGTAAATTCAATCCTTAGGTATGATTTTCAACCTTAATACTTGTAAATAAAACATGTAGGTCATGAATTCAAGAAGTTATCAGTCTATTTGCATGTAAGTAGAAAGAATTGACTTAATTATGGAAGAATTGAGTATAATTGCATAATTGTATACATGCATGCATAATCCTTCATCTTTGAGTTCAATTTTCTATGAATTCTTACATGCATAGGACTTTTACACATTTATATAGAGAGTTCTTCATGTTTTTACACTTGTCATGCCATTTGATCAAGTTTTGAAAAGATTTGAAAAGAAATGAGGGCAATACATGTCATGCATGGTTCCAACTTTATGATTTAAATTTGATTTTGAGAATTGGGTCCATGATTTGAGCAATTGGTTTCAAATTGACTAAATTTTCAAGTTCTAGAATGTTTTCACATGTTTTTGTGCCAAAAATACAAGTTTTGAACCTTTGAATATCAAATTTGAATTTCAAACTCAATTATGGAAATTCCAGAATTCAACCAGTCCGCTTGAGCGTAAAAATGGAGCTCCCAGAAGTTTTACAAATTTTTGCAGATTGCTTGAGCAACCAAAGTTGCGCTCGAGCGATGACCCTTTTTACTCAGTCTTCCGTTCAAGTGACAGTTGAGCGTCTAACGAGCGAAAAATTCATGCAACTAGTACTTTTGTAGAGTTTATAGACCGCTCGAGCGATAGAAGTTGAACTCGAGTGACCACCCTTATTTCTGAACCCCCGCTCGAGCGAGGGAAGTTGTGCTCGAGCAAGGACCCAGTTTCCAATAAATTTTGGCTAACTCTTTTAAGTGTATACTTGCATCCTTATGTCATTTTTGTTATGTGTTTTGTATAGGTGGACGTCCGAGGCCTAGTGACAATATAACCCGCTTTGAGTAATAACTTTATAAAGATATGTTCAAGTTATGTTACTTTCGAAAATGGTATTGGTTATCAAAATTAATATATGAATGATTGAATGATTTATTGAAGTACTACTTATCCTTAATAAATGAAGTTCCATATTTGAATTTGTAATCGTGGCATCTTTTAGTGAGACCCTTGCCTGGGAGAGATTAATACCATGGCCCATTGACCCTTGGTTGGAGAAGAATAATACCATGGCCCATTGGCCCTCGCTCGGAGAAAACAATACCGTGGCCCATTGGATAATTGAAACACAGAGATATCTGATGTTAGACCTTCATGGTCACATTGAATATTGAACATTGATTGACTCTCGTGGTCCCATTGTTATTACAGCATTATTACTTTACTGAATGTGCCACATGATTTGAATGAAATGGTTATTGATGCCTAGGTTGACTAGATATGTGAAAATGACATTTGTAATGATATTGAACTTCATTCGTAGAACCTCTTTATTCTATTATTACTCATTGGGCATTAGTTCACTATTTATGTATATCTATGTAGGTGAGCAAGTCAGGCATCAAGGATAGAGAGTGCCTCAGAGTCACCCAGTGGTCAGCCTTTTGTAGAGCTCCCAAGAAGGAGCTAGCTTGGACTCGTATGGAGCCAAGTAAAGTCTAAACCCCTTATTGGTTATGAATTCTTAGCTTGTGTTCTTGGTATAAGGGTTTTGTGTATGTAAGACTTGACAAGTTTAAGAACGTGGGTTGTATGTTATTTTTAAAAACTTTTGTAACGTATGCACTTACCTATAGAATGGTTGTGCAGTGTCAATGCGAACTCTTTCCATATGCACATCTCAATGGACTACCTTTATATTTTAATTTGCTTCTGCAAGCCCCATAATTCATATGAAATTGATTTTGTTAATAGAGGCCGTAGGTAATCTAAGATTATTGGCCGGTCATGACGCCAAACCTATAGGGGCAGGTTTGGGTTGTGACAGAGTGGTATTAGAGCACGAGTTATATCTCACTCACTGATTCATTAAGCTATAGAGAGTCTAAAGTAGACTTCAGGATTGCATTCATGTGCATCTGAAATTTTGAGTGAGATGATTTCGTGATTATATATGCAATTGTGTGCATGAATATATATTGTGTTTGTCATAATACAAGTTTCATATAGAAAATGGTGAGAACAAAAGGTGATGAGCTAGAGGAAGCAACCTCCTCAAGATTGGATAGAATTGAGCGAATGATGCAAGACATGACTAAAACCATAAGACAACAACAGCAGTGGCAACAACAACAACAACCGCTACCTGCACCCCCAATGCTTATACCACCTCCAGCTCCAGGGTGTCAGACGAGGAACTGTGCTATTGCTTTGACTAGAGAATTCAAAAAGATGAAGCCACCAGTGTTTCATGGTGGAATCGAACCATTGAAGGCTGAAGCTTGGGTCTTCGGGATCGAGAAATTGTTTGAAGTATTTCCATGTACTGAAGCTTGGAAGGTATAACTAGCTGCATTCACATTAGAAGATGATGTAAGGCGTTGGAGGATGTTAGTTCGAGATGAGAATAAGGATGTTACTTGGGCTCGTTTTCTAGAGATCTTTTACGAGAAATACTTTCCGCAATGTGTACGAGACATAAAAGTATCTGAGTTCATGCAGCTCAAGCAGGGAAACAAATCAGTTGCCGAGTATGAGGCTTAGTTTACAGAGTTAGCTTGCTTCACATCCCATTTGGTATATACAGACTACAAGAAAGCTAGACAATTTGAGAGAGGTTTGCGTTACCCAATCCTAGACAGGATCAATGTACTCAAATTACCGACATATGTGAATGTGCTTGATAGGGTACTAATAGTAGAGGGAAATGTGGCTAACCGTAAATAGAATTTTGAATGGAAGAGCAGAAAACAAAATTTTAATAAGGGTACGGCATCAACAAACAAGAAGTTAAAGTCTGGGAATTCCAATAATTCGGGGTCAACCCAAAGTGGCAACTCCATACCTATTTGCACTGTTTGTGGAAAGAAGCACCGGGGTGTTTGCTATCACGCTATGGGAGGCTTGCTACCAGTGTGGAAATGTAGGACACATGGTGAAAGATTGTACACAATCACGTCAGGGTGGTAACCGAGGTGTCACAAGCTTAATTGGATCAGTTCCCACAATAAAACTATCTGCAACATTGTCTACCACAAGAAATAAACAGAGGCAAGTAAGAGTCTTTGCATTAATTTCGTGAGACACTTAAAATACTGAGGTAGTAGTGTCAGGTACAATTTCCATTTGTGGTCAACCTGCTTATGTCTTAATTGATTCAGGCTTTACACATTCATTTGTTTCTATAGTATCCGCTGAAACTTTGAATAGACCTATGGAAACATTGAGATATGTATTGTGTGTTGCATCACCTACGAGGGGATCCATGTTATGCTTATCTGTATATGCTACATGTGAATTATTACTCAGGAATGTTATTTTGTATGCAGATTTAATACCTTTAGACATGAGACATTTTGATGTTGTTTTGGGTATGGATTGGCTATCTAAATACTATGCAACCATTGATTGTGCTTTGAAATGAGTGATATTTCGACCTCCCGGAAAGATGAATTTTATTTTGAGGGAAAAGGGGTAGTTTCACCACCATACCTTATATTTGCCATGAAAGCCCAAAAACTAATTAATAAGGGTTGTCGAGGGTATTTGTGTAGTGTAATAACAGAACCAACTATGGACATTACTCTAGACAATATACCAGTGGTGAGAGATTTTCCCGATGTGTTTCCGGATGAATTACCTGGCCAACTTGTTGATAAAGAGATTGAATTTGCAATTGAGGTAATACCAGGCACACAACCAATTTCTAAAACTCCCTACTGTATGTCCACTATTGAAATGAAAGAATTGAAAACTCAGTTGCAGGAATTGCTTGATAAGGGATTTATTTGCCCAAGTACTTCGCCATGGGGAGCACCGATTCTTTTTGTAAAGAAGAAAGACGGGACCCTTCGATTATGTATTG
The DNA here is from genome assembly GCA_025200525.1 of Camellia lanceoleosa. NCBI lineage: Eukaryota > Viridiplantae > Streptophyta > Magnoliopsida > Ericales > Theaceae > Camellia > Camellia lanceoleosa. The sequence continues at coordinate 25,390,054 of CM045767.1, forward strand.
ATTATAGAGAACTCAATAAGGTAATAGTGAATAATAAATACCCATTACCAAGTATTGATGATTTATTTAACCAGTTATAGGGGGTCTAAGTATTGTCAAAAATTGATTTGAGATTAGGCTATCATCAGTTGAAAGTGAGGGTTGAAGATATTGAAAAGATAGCTTTCCGAACTAGGTATGGACATTATGAGTTTTTATTCATGCCTTTCAGAGTTACTAATGCACCCGTAACATTTATGGATTTGATGAATAGGATTTTCAAACCTTTCCTAGATGACTTTGTTGTTGTATTCATTGATGAGATTTTGATTTATTCGAAAAGTAAAGATGAGCATGAACAACATTTGAAAATGACTTTTCAAACACTTAGGGAAAAGCAACTGTATGGGAAATTAAAGAAGTGTGAGTTTTGGCTTGATGAAATAACATTTTTGGGGCATGTTATTAACAGAAATGGTATCTCAGTTGATCCTTAGAAGATCGAAGCAATTGTTGATTGGCCTACTCCGACTAATGTGACAGAAGTTCGTAGTTTTATGGGACTGGTTGGTTATTATCGGAGGTTTGTTAAAGATTTCTCAAAGATTGTAGTGCCATTGACCTAATTGACCTGAAAGGGAGAACCGTTTGAATGGACAAACCAAAGAGAATCTACATTTCAAGAACTAAAGACAAGATTGACCACAACTCCAATCCTTACTATACCCTCTGGAACGAAAGGATTTATGATTTATGATTTATAGTGATGTATCTTATAAGGGTTTGAGTTATGTTTTAATGCAGAATGGCAGGGTGATTGCCTATGCCTCCCGACAACGGAGACCACATGAGAAAAACTATCCAACACACGACCTAGAACCTGCCGCGGTTGTGTTTGCAATGAAAATATGGCATCACTACCTGTATGGGACCAAATGTGAAGTGTACACTGATCATAAAAGCTTAAAGTACTTTTTCACCCAAAAGAAATTGAACATGCGACAAAGACACTGGCTTGAACTAATCAAGGACTATGATTTACAGATTCACTACCATCTGGGCAAAGCCAACACTGTAGCAGATGCGCTCAGTAGAAAGAATGTCGGAAATCTAACCTGTTTGCTCACAAAAAGAATTGTTATTAGAGTTTGAACGACTTGAAATTGAAGTGATATCTTTTGAACAAGATAGCTTGATAGCTGCAGTGTCTGCACAACTTACAATTATCGAAGAAATCAAACAAAAGCAAAAGAATGATGAGCTTTTGAAGAAGATTTATGACGAATTTGACACGAAACCTAAATCGGGGTTCACGATTGAAGATTCCATGTTGAAATTTCAGGGGAGGTTATGTAGTCCTAACGATGCAGATTTAAAAAGAAAAATTTTGGAGGAAGCTCACAAGTCAGTGTTTGCCATGTATCCGGGTAACACTAAAATGTACCAAGATTTGAAGTTAGTATATTGGTGGCCCAATATGAAAAGAGAGATTGCCAACTTCAATTCTAAGTGCTTACAATGTCAACAAGTGAAAGAGGAGCATTAGAAACCGGCAGGCTTGCTTCAGTCTCTCCCTATTCCGGAATGGAAATGGGAACATATCACCATGGACTTTGTTGTTGGCCTACCCCGAACGCCTAGAGATATGGACTCTATTTGGGTTATAGTTGATAGACTAACTAAGTCTGCTCATTTCCTTGTTGTAAAGACTTCATTTACTGCATATAGACTTACTACTATCTACATTGATGAAATTATTCGATTTCATGGGCTTCCAGTGTCTATTGTATCAGATAGGGATCCGAAATTTGTCTCTAGATTTTGGCATAGTCTACAGGATGCAATGGGGACAAAATTGAGGATTAGTATAGCATTTTATCCACAGACCGATGGGCAAACCAAGAGGACTATTCAGATCTTAGAAGACATGCTTCATATGTGTGTTCTGGACTTTTAGGGTAGCTGGGAAACATATTTGCCATTGGCTGAGTTTGCTTATAACAATAGTTTTCACGCTAGCATCAGTATGGCACCATATGAGGCACTATATGACAGAAAGTGTAGATTGCCAATTTGTTGAACGGAGGTTGGTGATAGGGCTATTTATGGAATCAAACTTGTGCAAGAAAAAATTGAAAAGATCAAAATCATTCAGCAAAGACTCAAGACTGCACAGAGTTGACAGAAAAGTTATGCGGATCAGCGAAGAAGAGACTTAGAATATGAAGTAGGGGATCATGTATTTATCAAAGTAACACCGATGAAAGGACAGATGAGATTTGGCAAAAAGGGCAAACTGACTCCTCACTACATTGGGCCGTTTTAGATTCTTGAGAGGTTGGGTCCTGTTGCTCACCGTATCATTTTGCCACTTGGGATGGAACAAATGCATAATGTTTTCCATGTATCCATGCTTCGTGGGTATCTTAGAGATCCGTTTCATATGATTGACCACCATCGGATTGCATTAGATAAGAATATGATTTATGAAGAATGGCCCATGCAAATCATTGATCGACAAGTGAAGCAATTGAGAAACAAAACTATCCCTATGGTAAAGGTTGAGTGGAAAGACCATTATGGGAAAAAGGCCACTTGGAAAAAAGAGGATGAGATGCTGCATTGATATCCGCATTTGTTTCTGTTTGAAGGTAACTTAAGTTTGAAGGACCAAACTTTCTTAGGAAGAGGGATTGTGACAACCTCGACCTTCGTACTATTATATTATATTGATTCAATAAGTTTAATTACATGATCGTGTGTTTAATTGTGTAATTACATGCTTAATTTTGTAGTTATCTGTTATTAATTAGAATATCTGTTCACTTACCAACTTAGAATTAGAAATTGAAAGCCTGAACGGCTTCAGAAGCTAAAATTGACTAGCCTGATAGGCTAATTAGAATATTTAGAATTTTATGGCAACTTTCGTCAAAATTTGATTCGGATCAAAATAATTAGAATAAATTAATTGAACTTAGATAGAATTAAGCCTAATTAATTAACCTTGATTAGGCTAAGTTAATCACATCATATATAAGCCAACTCATGACTTGAAATTATAGAATATACATACATGAGCTGAGATTTTGAGAGAGAAGAAGAGTAAACTCAACACTTAGAGAGAGAGAGAGACAAGAGAATTGCGAACGAATTGAAGGGAAATTAAAGAATTAAACTAGATTACACTTGAATTCAAGCCTCAGGTATGATTTTCAACCTTAATCCTTGTAAATAAAACATATAGGTCATGAATTCAAGAAGTTATGAGTCTATTTTCATGTAAGTAGAAGGAATTGACTAGATTATGGAAAAACTGAGTATAATTGCATATATGCATGCATAATCCTTTATCTTTGAGTTCAATTTTCTATGAATTCTTACATGCATAGGACTTTTACACATTTATTTTGAGAGTTCTTCATGTTTTTACACTTGTCATGCCATTTGATCAAGTTTTGAAAAGATTTGAAAAGAAATGAGGGCAATACATGTCATGCATGGTTCCAACTTCATGATTTAAGTTTGATTTTTAGAATTGGGTCCATGATTTGAGCAATTGGTTTCAAATTGACTATATTTTCAAGTTCTAGAATGTTTTCCCATGTTTTTGTGCCTAAAATATAAGTTTTGAACCTTTGAATATCAAATTTGAACTTTAAACTCAATTATGAAAATTCCAGAATTTGACCAGTCCGTTTGAGCGTAAAAATCGAGCTCCCAAAAGTTTTACAAATTTTTGTAGACTGCTCGAGCGATCAAAGTTGCGCTCAAGCGAGGACCTTTTTTACTCAGTCTTCCATTCGAGCGACCATTAAGTGTCCAACGAGCGGAAAATTCATGTAACCAGTACTTTTGCAGAGTTTACAGCGACCACCCTTATTTTTGAACCCCCGCTTGAGCGAGGGAAGTTGCGTTCGAGTGAGGACCTTGTTTCCAACAAATTTTGACTAACTCTTCTCAATGCATACTTGTAACGCCCGCATCCTTTAATCCATTGGAGCGTGTATTTAGTTCCCTTATTTTCATTTTTGAGAGTCTTTGGAGTTATTGAATGTTGGTTTTAGAGGAGTATGATCCGGTTTAAACTCGTTGGGTTTGTTTGTTTGCGCTTGTTCTTGTCAAAAAGTTTATTGGGAACTTAGAAATTCTATTCTGGGGTCGATATTAGCATTCCCAAGGGTTGACCCTTACCTGTTGGTGAAGTTTTTGGAAGTGTTGTTGGAATATAGGGTCGACACCAGTCTGGGAAGGATCGACCCTCTTATATTGTAGAATCTGTGTGTTAGTTACTGGAAATTAGGGTCGACCCCCTCCTGTCTATGGGTTGACCCTCCTTGCTTGTGCCAGATTGTTTTTTCTACCTGAAGGGTTGACCCTCGCGTTTTTTTTTTCCCCCCTCAGATTTTGGGGTTCAAATGGGCCCTACTTTTGGGGGGTTTTGGGCCTATTATTTTATTGACCTTAGGGCTACTTTTCTACTACTATAAATAGGCTCCAAACATAGTTTCATTTCACTTTTCTCCTATTTTCTCTCTCTCAAACCGTGAGTTCTCCTCTCTCTCTCTCTCTCTCTCTCTCTCTCTATAGACTCAAGCTTTTGGTACTAAGACCTTTAGATCTACTCACCTAGAGTGATCTTTTCTCCATGGTCCTTTGAGAAAAAGTGTAGATCTCGTCAAGGGCATCCTTTTGGTCCAAATGGTTCGTGGTTTCGTTGCCTTTGATTTTTGAGTCATCATCTCTTGGCTTCAAGAGATAGAGGTTTCTAGTTCTCTTTCAATACCCTCGTTTATGGATAGATTTATGGTATTTTCTTTATATAAATAAAAAATTTTATATTTTTATGCATATTGCGATGAATCATGAGATTGGGGGTTAGGGTTTGAAGGGAGTTGAGTTCACTTGTTGGGTTAAGATCTTGGGTCATGAGTTTGGGTGTAAAAGTAATAGAAGGGTTGGAATAAAATGTGTTTTGTGAAAAGCTTTAACTTCTCTTAAAAACCCTAGTTTGGCTCATGAAGATGGTTAATGGTTTTGCTTCAATTGATAGTAGAATCATGAAATTGAAGTGTTAAATTACACATGTACAAGTTTAATTGAACTTTTAAAGAGTTTGCAAATTTATGTAAAAGTTGCGATTGAACCCTCAATGTTGATGTTTTAAATTATGTTATAATGTGAACCAAACTTGGGGGAAAAGAAATTACTAATGGTATGGATGATATGAGCTTTGTGTTGAATCTTATTGTGTGTTATGTGAATTGTATTGGGTTATGTGGTGTTAATTTGGTTGAGTTGTGTTGTGTGGAATTGAGTTGTGTTGGGTTGTGTTATGGTTAGTACCCACGTGGGGAGTTGAAAAATATTTTTTCGGTGCCCACGATCGTCCATATCATAGCCAGTAAATGTGGGGGATGGTTTTAAAAAAATTGAAAAATGATTTTTCGATGCCCACAACCGTCTGTATAATAGCTAGTAAATATGGGGGTGGTTTGAATTCAAGGTACCCAATTGCCTTGTTTAGGCTTATCACTGTGTGAATGTGAGAAAAATATTTTTGGGTGTCTACACAGTCCTGCTGTATTGTAGCTGGCGAAAGTGGAAAAATGTTTTTGGGTGTCCACATAGTCTTGCCATATTGACACCTGCAAAAGTGGAAAAACAGATGGTTTTCGAAAATGTTTTGGGTACCCACGTCCTATCATATAATAGTCGGCAAATGTGAGGGATAGTTTTTAAAAAGTTGCAAATGGTTTTCGAAAAAAGATATGGTTTTTGAGAAAATGATTTTTGGGAGTTCACTTCCTGCCGTATAATAGCCGACAAAAGGAGGAATGTGCTATGAATTGGGTGCCTGCTATCTCGCTGTATCAAGCCGGCAAAAGGTGGAATGTGTTGTGAAGTGTGTTGAGGTCAGTGATGATATATGTGACTTGTGATGAACTTGTGAAATTACCATTTGATGTGTAAATTGGTATGGAATGAAAATGCATATAGAAATTATTTGAAAAGAATGGATAATGAAATGGTAATTGGATAAGGGGTTAGTGATAAAGAATTCACCGGGTTGTTTGTATCTATAAAGAAAGATTAAGAGTTTTTCTTTGTGATTAATTGAGAAATTGAATTAAAAAGGGTTTATTATCCTTGTGATGTGTTGAGTTATAACTGATAATGCAAATGTGAATGTGATATAATGGTTCTTGGATTTCTACATTAAAGAGTTATAGCAATAAAGGATTGACAAGTGGGAATGGAGTGTATGAGAGTTGTTTTGAGTATTAAGGGAACATAAACGTGGGGTATGAAGTTGTAATAAATGTAACTAGTAAAAGGGGAGAATGGAAATAAAAAAAAAGGAGGAATGTTAAGATGGAAATTTAATAAGGAATATTTTGGAATGGATTAATAAATATAAAATGATGTGATTCTTTAAGCATGTTTGTTTTCAAAAGGATTTTTGGTTTTTTGATAAAAATGATAGTTTTGATGGTTGAAGGTTTTCTTAAATGTTCAAATAAATTTCGAGAAAAAGATACTTTATGTATGATATTTTGAAATTACAAAACGTTACCTACCATATGGTATCACTCTGCATGCATGATAATTTTTATCTATAAGATGGTTATTGCTTTAGAACTATGAGATTCCCACTAGGCAATTATGCTCACCCCTCGTTGCTTCCTTTTTTTTTTTTTTTTTACAAGAAGATAATTCGAATTGATTGGTTGAAGGATTAGGAAGTTCATGTAGATCTTGTGTGCAATCTCTTTGCACTTTGATGTTTGTAGTTATTTATTTGTAACTCCGTAGCGGGAGCTTGGCATGTATTATTATTATTGTTGTATTCATCATGAGAGAGAACATGTACTATTATTACTCAAGGGTAATAGATATTTGTTTAAAAAAAAAAAAAAACCTTAATTCTAGGCTCTTGGTAATGTTTCCGAGTAACTAAAAATTGGGGCGTGACAATACTTGCATCCTCATGTCATTTTAAGTACTTTTAGGCACCAATTGAGCTCATATAAACATGAAATGAGTTAGAGAGACATAAGGAAAATTTAATTAAAGCGGAATGGGTATCGAACGGTACTCCAATTATATTTTTGTTATGTGTTTTGTATAGGTGGACATCCGAGGCCTAGTGACAACATAACCCGCTCTGAGTAATAACTTTATAAAGATATGTTCAAGTTATGTTACTTTCGAAAATGGTATTGGTCATCGAAATTGATATATGAATGATTGAATGATTATTGAAGTATTACTTATCCTTAATGAATGAAGTTCTATTTGAATTTGTAATCGTGGCATTCTTTAGTGAGACCCTTGCCTGGGGGAGATTAATACCATGGCCCATTGACCCTTGCCTGGGGAAGAATAATACCATGACCCATTGGCCTTCGCCCGGAGGAAACAATACCGTAGCCCATTGGATAATTGAAACACAAAGATCTATGATGTTAGACCTTCATGGTCACATTGAATATTGAACATTGATTGACCCTCATGGTCCCATTGTTATTACAACATTATTACTCTACTGGATGTGCCACATGATTTGAATGAAATGGTTATTGATGCCAAGGTTGACTAGATATGTGAAAATGACATTTGTAATGATATTGAACTTTATTCATATAACCTTTTTATTATGTTATTACTCATTGGGCATTAGCTCACTATTTGTGTATATCTATGTAGGTGAGCAAGTTGGGCATCAAGGATAGAGAGTGGCTTGGAGTCACCCAGTGGTCAGCCTTTTGTGGAGCTCCCAAGAAGGAGCCAACTTGGACTCGTGTGGAGCCAAGGAAAAGTCTAAACCCCTCATTAGTTATGAACTCTTAGCTTTTGTTCTTGGTATAAAGGTTTTGTGTATGTAAAACTTGACAAGTTTAAGAATGTAGGCTGTATGTTGTTTTTAAAAACTTTTGTAACGTATGCACTTACCTATAGAATGGTTGTTGTAGACACCCTATTTTTGACCGACCTTAAGACTCAGACGTCACCGATTGAGCGCTTGGTGATGTTGCATATCAGGCTCGTTCAAGTCTCGAGTCGCGCCAGGCGCGCCTCCCGACTACTGAACCCTCTTCAGGCCTTGTCTCTTGCCATAACCGTGCCGGTTTTCTCTGCTTTTCCTTCCCGAGGGAGGGAGTGGTCCCATAGACTATCTCTCGGGTCAGGTTACTTTTTCGTGGGTCAGAGGCCATTTTTTCCCATTTCGAGTCTCGGTTTGCTGAGTCGTTAGGCCGCAGGCCTCGGTTCGACCGCCCAACCATCTCCGATTTCTCCAGTTTTTGGCATGCATCTCATTTACTCCCATTTAAGGGACACTGTGGGCTCAGAAACTCACTTCGCAATTAACACCACTGGTGTCTTGCAATTTCATTTTGACCCCAAACTTCGCGTTTTTGGCCTCGAGCATTCATCTCGCATCCGTTTTCTCCAGTTTTTGGCAAAGACCTCTATTTTAGCATTCCGAGGAACACTGGGGTCTCAGAAACCCACTTCGCAGCCGAACGCCACTTCTGCGTCTAAGAATTTCATTTTGATCCCAACCACGGCTTTTGGCCCCGAGCATTCATTTTGCATCAATGTCTGTTCATTTTTGGCGACACCTCGCTTGGTCCTTCCGAGGGACACTGGGTCTCTCAAACCCACTTCGCACTAACACCACTTCCCGGTGTTCGCAGTTTCATTTTTGGACCCCAAATCACGCGGTTTTGGTCCCGAGCATTCATTTCAGATCCGCTTTTCTCCGGTTTTTGCGAGACCTCTATTTTAGCATTTCGAGGAACACTGGGTCTCGAGACCCACTTCGCAAATTAACACCACTTCCGTGCCTATGACCATTTTCGGGACCTCATGGTTTTGGTCCCCGAGCTGCTTTTGCATCGGTTTTGTTCAATTTTGGCAGTACCTGCTTTCATCATTCCGAGGAACATCAAGGTCTCAGATGTGCCACTTCGTGGCGAACAAAATCTTTTTCTTTGCCCTCAAAATATCTAGATATTTTGCCCTCAAAGTATCTAGATATTTGAGGAGAGATATTTCCATCTTTTTGGCCTTTAAAACCAGCAACTTCCAGCTGGGGGAAGGGTTAGAAAAAATCCTTGGAGAGCTCTTGTGTTGTATCTCTCTCCCTCTCTATATTTCCAAGCTCTAAACACCAAGTTCCAACCCATTTTCTTCATCACCACCAAGCACCACCACCACTACTCCATTTCCAGCATCTCAAGAGGCTTTCCAGCAGCTAAGAGGTAGCAAATTTGGTCCTAGAAGCAGCCAAAGAAGTTGTCTACAAGGGTAAGTCCTCTTTCCCTCTTTTCTAGCCCTACTTTGGCTCATTTCTTAGACCTATTTGCTTATGGTTTTGAGTTCCGAGATTAACTGGAAATGTCACTATTTTGAGGTGTTCTTCATGTTTGTTTAAGGTCTCAACATCATTTGAGAGCCCCATTTGGTACTTGTTTCAATATCATCTTATATGTCAATATTTTGCATTGAATATTTGGCCTATGTGTGATCTGTGTTCGAGCCTGAAACAAAATTATTTTGGGCCTATTTTGAGCCCCTCTTCAACATTGAAGAAGGGCTCAACCATGTTTGGTGACTCTATCATGCATCTCCTTTGTAAATCCTCCAAATTACCGTAAACTTGCATGCTATTTTTAGCTTATGTGCATTTATTTTTGGAGCATGATATAAACTGATTTTGAGCCTATTTTGTGTCCCTCTACAACATTGTAGAAGGGACCAATCTTGTTTGGTGTCTCCATGAATGGCTTCTCTTTATATCTCTCTTTGGTCTTGTTTTGCATACTTTGTTAGACTTATTTGGCTCCGGATTTCAGCCTTAATCAGGCTTAGAAAGAGCCTTATTTTTTTCTCCTTGTCATGCTTTGTGAAGGGTCTTAAGCCATTTGGTGATTGGTTTTAGTACTTTCTTTGAAATCCGTCAAATTTTCCGTAAATTTGCATGCTTTGTTAGGCTTGCTTAGCTTCGGATTTCAGCCTTAATCAGGCTTAGAAAATGTCTTGTTTTGGTCCATTCTCCAAGTTTTATTAAGGGTCTTAAGTTGTTTGGTCATTGCCTATGATACCCCTCTTTATAGCCCTCTTTTGGCCCAAATTTTGCATGCTATGTTTAGCATATATACATACTGATTTAGAGGTTGTCATCTCTTGAATTTGTGCATATTTTTGTTCCATCTTCAATGTTGTAGAACTGATTTTTTGGGTTTGAGCATTGTAAATACCACTTGCTTTGTAATTCCCTTCTTTTCCCGTATTTTTGCATGCCATTGTTGCCATATCTATACTCATGATTTGGCCTTGTTTTGTATTGAAAAAATGCTATTTTTATGGCTGCCTTGCTACTGTTTTTTCTGTCATGTGCCAATTTTGCATGTTTAGTATAGCCGTAGGCCATTTCGGGCACTTAGAATCGCATTTCGGGATGATTTCCTACATTGATTGTCATTTCGTATCATTTCGGCACTGTTTTCCCCTTTATTTAGTGGCTGAAATTTGGTTTGCATGCTTGCATATCATTTCCCATGTCATTTCATGCCTTAATGCATTGCCTCGGTTTATGCGATGGGCACGCATTTCGAGGCACCTCTTTCTATCATTTCGCCATCCCATGTGAGTGCGCCTGTGGCCCTCTCATGTTGGTATAAGTGCAATTTGCATTTCGCATGTCATTCAAGATCGCCTCGGTTTGCGTCTGCAGCACGCATTTCGAGGCGCATCTTTTTATCCGACGGCAGCCTATGTGAGTGTGGTTGAGGCCCTCTCATGTTGGCGTAAGCCCAATTTGCATTTTCATGCTTGTATGCCATTGCCTCGGTTTGTGTGCCCGTGTGCACGCATTTTGAGGCACTTCATTTTTTATCCGCCGGCAGCTTATGTGAGTGCGGCTGAGGTCCTCTCATGTTAGTGTAAGCCCAATCTGCATTTTTCATGTCATGACATTGTGTATGCCTTCGCCTCGATTTGCGTGCCCGTGTGCACGCATTTCGAGGCGCTTTGTTTTTTATCCGACGGCAGCTTATGTGAGTGTGGCTGAGGCCCTCTCATGTTGGCGTAAGCCCATCATTGCATTCCGTATGCCATTTCATGATTGCATATCATCGCCTCGATTTGCGTCTGCAGCACGCATTTCGAGGCCCTTCGGTTTTATCCGATTTCATATCATCGCCGATTTGCGTCTGCAGTGCACGATTTCGAGGCACTTCAATTTTATCCGACGGCGTTTCACATCATCGCCTCGGTTATGCGTGCCGTGTGCACGATTTCGAGGCACTTCGCTTTATCCGATTTGCATTTCACATCATCGCCGGCTTTGTGCCCGCAGTGCACGATTTCGAGGCACTTCGGTTTTATCCGATTTCCATTTCATCATCGTCTCGATTTGCGTGCCCGTGTGCACGCATTTCGAGGCACTTCAGTTTTATCCGATTTCTATTTCATCATCGCCTCGGTTTGCGTGCCCGTGTGCACGCACTTCGAGGCACTCTGTTTTGTCCGATTTGCATGTCATGCCATCGCCTCGGTTTGTGTGCCCGTGTGCACGCTTTTCGAGGCGTCTCATTTTCATAGCATTGAGCATGCTAGGTTGTATATTAGTTGCATTTCATGCATATCATGCATATTGCACGGGAAACGAGGCGCGTTTCGTACTCCGAGTGACGGAACGGGTCTCAATTCCCAAGTCACCGACACTCCGGATTACCCATGATGGAGTTAGGTTTTCATTGTAGCATTCATGTGCATTCATCCTATATTGAGTTGTGCAATTCGGTTCCTCGGCCATCATGCATCGATATGCGTGATTGGTGGCACGAGGATCGAGGCATGCATATATTTGTGAAATACACTGCTGTGCCATTTTCCTGCTCTCTGTTGCAGCAAAATCCAGAGTTAGCAACTTTTCAGAATCCGGCGCGCATTTCGAGAAACACTGCAAACAGAGGGTGTGTTTGATTGGGGGGATAAGGGGGGGGACTATCCACTGTTTGGACTCCATGTCCGGCCTCCCTCCTTATCCGTCGTTTGATTTTTTTAGTCCCATGACTCCATGTCCGGCCGACTCCATGTCCCCATATGGGGGACTATCTCGCGCTAGGGGGGGGGGTGGATTTTTTTGGGGGGACTAATCACTATTGGGATTAGATGTGAAAATGACAATTTTGACCCTCTACTATTTAATTATGTATTATATTTAATAAAATTCAATAAAATTTAAATGTCACAATTTAAAAATAAAATAATTTTATTTAACTTTTTATTAATGTTTTATTTATTTAATTTTTTAAAATAATTTTTTATAGATATTTTATTGATGTTTTATTTTAAAATTTTGTTTATAGTTTATTTAATTTCATTATTTAAATTGTAATAGGTGTTTTATTTCAAATTTATTTAAAATTTTAATTAAAAAATAACGTATATTTTTATACAGTTATCTTGTATTTTATTAAATCAAATTTAGTGGTTATTTATTTATTTAATTGTGTAAAAAATAAATTTATGTAAAAAAATAAATTTAATTTATATTATTAAATTAATGATATTTTTGTATGTAAAAAAAAAACACAAGAACGCTTTTGTATGTAAAAAAAATAATGATTTGTTATACAGTAATGATTTAAAATAAATTTTATTGATATTTTATTTATTTATTTATTTATTTTAAAAAAACAAAATTATTTAATTAAAAATAATTAAAATATTAAAGATATGTTTAATATTGCTATTCCTTAGTAAACAATTGAAAAAGGGCAAAATAGTCTTTTGTTCATTTATCCTATCCAGTCCGTCCAACCAAACGTTGGATTCACTAAAAATAGCCGGGGGATTCACAGTCCGAACATCTAATCCCATGAAAAAACAAACACAGGATACATATCCAATCCAACCAAATAGTCTGGGGGATTCTAATCCCAGGACTCAAGTCCGATGGATTCTAATCCCCCATTTTCCAGTCCGTCCAATCAAACACACCCAGAGGCTAATCGGGGCATCCCAAAATTTCAACAAAGCGGCATCTATCGTATAAGGCGGTCCTCGCTTGCATGCCGCTTTTATCGCTTTCTTAGTTAATTGTCAATTAATTAGAAATTTGTATATTTATTTTGATGTAATATTCTTTCATTTGGGTCTCAGATATTCTTTATTCGGACCCTCATGCGAGGGCATAAATGTAATAAGGGTGTGTGAGTGTGATGTATGTCTTCCAACCCCATTTCTTTCTCCCTTTATTTACCGCTTTGGATGGTTAGATATAGGGCATATTTCAATTAGCATACAAGATGACAAAGATGTTTGCATCATTCATCTCAGATTGCATGCATCGAACTCGGCGCATCATACAAACCGCATTTGTATTTCAATTCTAAGTTGAATACATGTTATTTGCAAGATTTCATATGCCATGTTAGAATAGCTTACCGCTATAGTTGCATCTTTGCATGTGTTGCATTAGACATTCAGTATTTTTAGGATCATGCATGATTTCTAATCAGCTTTTGTTTTGGCTTGGAGTACTCTGTAAGTTTTATGCTTTAGCATCCTTACATGAGTGTGAGTGTTGCCATGACAGCATGCTTACCATGAGGCTATATGCTTATGTGATATAACTGCCTTGAATGCCTGTGGGTGGAGGTTGAGTTATCTGAATTGGGACAATTCATCAACTGTTTGTTTTAAGCCCACCAGATAGTGGCAAAATCATGTTTTCTAAGCCCACCCAAGGGTGGCAAATCCAAGATTTTAGCCTACTGCGGGTAGCACCACAAAACCATTGTCCAAACAAACAAACATGAAATCTCTAGTTCCGATACAGGCGAGTCAGTCTATACTTGTATGCTGCGAGTATCACATAGGAACCTAGGCTAATAATCGGAATAAGAGCATAAAATGTTTTCAAAATCAGATATCATGGTTAGTAAAGTCCAGGCTTTGACCGCGCGAGAGGGGGTGCTCACGATGTGACCTTCCCTAATCGTACCCAAGTTCGAGCCAACTTTGGTGATGACGGACACGTGGCCTTTTGGCACCGAGTCGGTTTCCTAAATTTCCCATTGTTAAAATATTTAGGTGGCGACTCATATCCGCAAAGTCCATGTTTGGCACTTCTTTCAAAATAATCTGTTTTTCTTCAAAACGATTTGCCGGATTTGGACTCTTTGGTTCGAGATTTGGAACCGCAACAAAATCGAGTCCGAACTGTAGCGAGGTCCCTCGCGGGCGTTGTTACAGTTGTACAGTGTTAATGCGAACTCTTTCCATATGCACAGCTCAATGGACTACTTCTATATTTTAATTTGCTTCTGCAAGCCCCATAATTCATATTAAATTGATTTTGTTAATAGAGGCCGTAGGTAATCTAAGATTACTGGTCGGTCATGATGCTAAACCTATAGGGGCGGATTTAGGTCGTGCCAAAGTTGGTCCAATCCAATACGTGCGATGGATCCGTCTTATACTTCTGAAGCATACTAATATGAAACACGTCATAAACCTTGGAAAGCTATGGCGGCAAGGCCAAACGGTAAGCTACCTCTTCGATCCGCTCAAGGATCTCAAAAGGCCCAATGAACCAAGGGGACAACTTTCCACTCTTCCTAAATCTCATCAAACCCCTCCTAGATGATATTTTCAAGAAAACATGGTCTCCCACCTAAAAAGAAAAAGGTCTTCTCTTACGGTTGGCGTAACTTTTTTGGTGACTCTGAGCCGTAACCAACCTCTTACGGATAAGTGCAACTTTCTCCGTCGTCTCCCGAACTAACTCTGGGCCCAACATAGGTGCATTACCCATCTTGGCCTGACACACAAGGGATCTACACGGTCAACCATACAAGGTCTCAAATGGTGCTATGCTAATACTCGATTGGAAGCTATTGTTATAGGCAAACTCTTCTAAGGGCAAGTGCCTCTCCTACAAACCCTTAAAATCAAGGACGCAACCCCTAAGCATATCCTCAAAGATTTGAATAGTACGCTCGGACTACCCGTCAGTCTGAGGATGATATGCAGTACTAAAAGTCAATCCCGTACCCAAGGCACTCTGTAGGCTCTGCCACATTCGAGCCGTGAAACGTGGATCTTTATCAGAAATAATCATCACAGGGACTCCGTGCAACCTTACTATGTCCCTAATGTAAAGGTTGGCAAGATAATCTACCGAGTCACTCACACACATAGTTATAAAGTGCACTGACTTAGTCAACTGGTCAACTACCACCCAAATTGCATCACTACCCCGTTGAGTCATCGGAAGACCCACCACAAAATCCATCCTGACATGTTCTCACTTCCACTCGGCTATATGCAAGGGTTGCAACAAATCCGCTGGCTTTTGATGTTCGGCCTTCACTTGTTGACAAGTAAGGCACCTTGGCACAAACACAGCTACATCCTTCTTCATACCTCTTCACCAAAACTGGCGACTAAGGTCATGATACATCTTTGTGCCTCCTGGATGTACCGCAAGGCGCGAATGGTGAAACTCTCGGAGTACTTCCTCTCGGCAAGACTTTGGTACGAAGACACGGTAAATATATCTAACACTCGAGTCAGAGAACACGTTCAAGCCTCTTTCTTTCTTCCCACTGGAAATCTTCTCCCGGAGAGATTCTAACTCAAGGTCATCCTTTTGTGCTTCTAACACTCAGTTCACAAGTGTAGGTTGTGCAACTACTGAAAACAAAGATGCAGACTCAACGGAATTGCCAAGCTCCAAATCAAACTCCCCAATAGCACCCAACATCTTCTATTCCTGGATGGCAATACAAGCTACACCGCTAATAGAGTTCCTCCTCAATGCATTGGCCACAACATTGGCCTTCCTCGGATAATAATGTAACTAAAAATAAATCTTCTATGAACTTCATCTACCTCCTCTGCCTTAGATTCAGATCTTTCTATGTAACCAGATATTTCAGACTCTTATGATCAGAAAACACGTCAAACTTCTCACCATATAGGTAATGCCTCCAAATTTTCAAAGCAAAGATCACTGCCGTTAACTCTAGGTCATGAGTAGGGTAGTTTTTCTCATGTGTTTTCAACTATTGCGAGTTATAAGCTACTACCTTCCCTTCTTGCATCAAAACACAACCCAAGCTTTCTTGTGAGGCATCACAATATACTGAATAGCCCAAACCTCTCTCTGGAATAATCAAAACTAGAGCAGTAGTAAGTCTCACCTTAAGTTCTTGAAAAGACTTCTCACAAGTCTCACTCCACACAAACTTAGCCCATTTTCTCGACAATCTAGTTAATTGTGAGGCTAACCTAGAGAAATCCTTCACAAATCTATGATAGTACTTAGCCAACCCCAAGAAACTACGGATCTCGAAAACATTCTTAGGTTGTTCCTAATCTTGCATTGCCTCTACCTTGGATGAACCTATAGTCACCTCTTCTCTAGATACCACATGGCCTAAAAACTTAACATCTCTCAACCAGAATTCACATTTCTCAAATTTAGCATACAGTTTGTGGGCTCTAAGTAACTCAAGTACCACTTGTAAGTGTTCCTTATGCTCTTCTTCAGAGGGTGAATAAATCAAGATGTCGTCCACAAAGACGACCATGAAACGGTCTAGGAACTCACAGAAGATCCGATTCATCAGATCCATAAATATAGGTGGTGCACTGGTGAGGTTAAAGGGCTTCATTAGAAACTCGTAATGGCCATACCGTGTACAGAATACTGTCTTTGGGATATCCTCCTCCCTTACTTTAACTGGTGATAACCCGATCTCAGGTCTATCTTAGAGAAGTAACAAGACCCTTTTAACTGATCAAACAAATTATCTATACGAGGCATTGGGTACTTGTTCTTAACACTTACCTAGTTCAACTTCCGGTAATCTATACAAAGTCGCAACGCACTATCTTTCTTTTTGGCAAAAAGAGTCGGTGCTCCCCAAGGTGAAGTACTAGGGTAAATAAAACCCTTATCTAACAATTCTTAGAGTTGAAGCTTCAACTCAGTCAACTCGATAGGTGCAAGTCTATATAGTGCCATAGAAATCGGTGTCGTGCCAGACACTAAATCAATAAAGAACTCGATCTCTCAATGAGGTGGTAAATTGGTAAGATCCTCTAGAAAAACATCTAGGTATTCACAAACTACCCTTGGTAACTTAATTCAGACTTCATCACACTCAATACCCAAGAAGTTAGCAAGAAGACAACTAAGCTCACTCCGCCCACGCGGATCATACACCGGTGATAAGACTTTATCAACCTGGTCCCCCAAGAAATAAAAGCAATCACCGCTCAGGGTACATATAGTAACCCTCTGATGGTAGCAGTCTATAACAGCCTAATAAGATGACAACCAATACATATCTAATCTAACGTCAAAACTAGACATATCAATCAACACAAATACAAAAGGAAGTCGGCGATCGGTAACCTCTATGTCACAACCCCGACACCCCTGCTTCAAAATAACCTCACCACTAATAGGTGACTCTATACAGATAGGAGATGCTAATTGAGCTAACTCCAACCCCAAAACCAATGCAAATGCAGATGAGATCAATGAATGGGATGCACCTATATCAATCAACACATTAGCAACAAAATTGTAAAACAAGAAGGTACCTCTCACTACTGAAGGCATTGGTACAAGATCTGGCATGGTAACAACATACACATGCTTTGTAAGTCTTTGCTCAACCTACGCACCCTTCGGAGCATAAGCTTGATGCATTGACTGAGCCAAAGCGGCTCCCTGATTGGCTCTCGAGGCCTGTGCTGACTGTGTGGGTTACTGGCTCTATGTCTGTCTTGAACCAGACACACTGGATGTGCCACCCAATTGAGGGCAAAATCTCTTTATGTGCCCCCCTGCCCACATTGATAACAAGTGAGCAGCTGGTCTCTCCTCTGACGCTGGCCCTGAGAATGAGCCGAAGATGGTACAGATCGTTGCCCTCCTCCTCTCTGCGGGCAAGATAGAGACTTGTGGCCCAATTGGCCACACTTGTAACAAGTAACATCTCCCTGTCCATCTCTCCCAGAACCTGAACTCAGTACTGCAAAAGTAGACCTTGACTAAGCTCTTTGCGATGGCTGTGGGTTTGAACCCCTCTGTCTTTTACTGTCCCCCTCTGAATATCCTGACTTTTCCTAGAGCCCTTCGTCCTCTCCTTCTCCATTTTCATTACGGTCTCCAGATGAGCAACCGCCTCCACAGGGCATCCATAATCCCTAATCATCAACCCAGCCACCTTGAGCATAAGCCCGATCCTCAACTTCTTCTCAAACTCCAAACAACGGCGCTCCTCTGTCGCCACTAACTCTGGTGCAAACCTAGATAGGCTAGTAAATGTGGCCTCAAACTTGGCCACTGGAGTGTTCAACTGCACCAACTTGGAGAACTAGTCCCTTAACTTCTCCTTAACTGTGAGAGGTAGAAACTTATCCTGGAAGGCACTGACGAAAGCCTCCCAAGTCACCTCAATGCGTCCATACGCATACTTCTACCATTGACCCACATCTCCCTTCAGCTGGAAGGATGCCAAGGTCACTCGCAACTGATCGTTCTCGATGCCAAGCATCTCAAACGTTTTCACTATTTGCTTTAGCCACTCATCTGTCGTTAGTGGCTCCTTGGGATCACCCAAAAACTCATTCGGATTTGACTGAAAAAACTCTCGCTTCAAGAAAGATGGCCCTGCCTCAACTATTTGGGCCTAGACTTGATTCCAATTCAGGCGATTCAGTCTATACTTGTATGCTGCGAGTATCACATAGTAACCTAGGCTAATAATCGGAATAAGAGCATACAATGTTTTCAAAATCAGATATCATGGTTAGTAGAGGCCGGTCTTTGGCCGGCGAGAATGTGCTCACGATGTGACCTTCCTTAATCGTACCCAAGTTCCCGAGCCAACTTTGGTGATGACGGATACGTGGCCTTTTGGCACGGAGTCAGGGTTTCCTAAATTTCCCATTGTTAAAATATTTAGGTGGCGACTCATTATCCGCAAAGCACCATGTTTGGCACTTCTTTCAAAAAATCTGTTTTCTTCAAAAGCGATTTGCGGATTTGGACTCTTTGGTTCGAGATTTGGAACCGCAACAAAATCGAAGTCGAATCAGGCGAGGTCCCTCATGGGCGTTATTCTGATTTCTGGCGACTCTGCTGGGGATTTAGAGAACTTGACTCGAACTCGTGATATCTGTTTTTGACTACACCTGTGTGTTTCTTTGCATTGCATTTGCATTGGTGCGCCTAGGACACCGTGTTTGCCATCTGCTATTCCTGAGCGGTTTGCCGGAGGCTTGTCTTGTCAAGGCATGTCCATAAGGCTGATCGGTTACGGGCTCTGCCAGTATGGGAACACAAACCCCGATTTTACCGGGGCACCCTTTTTGACCATTCGACCTAGTGCATTTTCGGATCCATAGTGACTATTCCAAACTAGGACAGGTGGCTTACCCGTTTATAGGTTGTTTGAAGCCGCTGCGTGCGTAGTGAAACCTTAGTTCCTGACAAAATAGGACAGGGAAACCCTACCCCAACATAGGGGTGTTTTGGCTCTCACTTATCTGTTATGTGCTTGTTAGAGTGTGCCTCTACAGGGAATGCATATATCAGTCTATGAGTTTGGGCATCAGGCCTGCGGGCACCAGTTCAGTATTTCGGGATTCAGTTTTACCCGAGGGTATCAGATATAGTTATCATACAAACAGATTCTTTTTCCATTTTACGAAAATTTCGTCCGTGGGATCGGCATCCATGTATACAAGTGGTTTTCGAGACTTTCATCCTGGATACATAGGCCAACTTAATTCACTGGAGTCCATCCCTTTCCTTCTCCCAAACATTATACATATACAATGTATTAAAATATAGTCATGTTCAATGACAACCAATAAGAGATTAGTTTCAATTCATCTAATCCTCATGCAATTTCTACAACAATCATAGCTATCCTCCACCGATAGCCCAAAATAGATATTTCTAAACAGATATACAATCTCTAAGACGAATAAATTATCCAAATTTCTATAGGTGAGAGACAACACACATCAAATTCCACCATTTATGTAAACATTCATCCAATTTCATATTTCCAATACCAATTTCATTATTTATACAAAATAATTATTTTAAACATTTTAGGGCAAAATTCCATTCTTTCCCAAATCCAACCAATGAGTCAAAATCAACAAATTTAACACAACACATCCTCATACCCATACCCATACCCATAACCATTTTCAATACCTTCATTTGGAAACCCCTCTTTGATTTTAAACCAAAACCTTAGGTTTGTCTAAAATCTTCCAAATCCCAACATTTTTTACACAACAACAAATAACTAACTTAAAAATCATAAGAGAGTGTAAAAAGTCTCTACCTCAAGTTTAGAAGACCAAATGAAGAGATTGAGAGACTTCAAAGACGCCGAAACCAAGTTCCAATCGAATCAAAATAAAGCTCTTGAGACGCACTACCTTTTAACGAAGGTACCTGGGTAGAGGACTCAATGGATCTAGATGAAAAAGTAGAGGGAAGGTGAATTCTAGAGAGAGAAACTCAAGATCTAGGGTTTTGAAATGCTTTAGAGAGAGAAAGAGATGAAAAAGTGATGTAAAATGTGACTGTTAAGAACTGATATACGTACAATCCGCTTGAGCGCAAGAGTTGACGCTCGAGCGTAAGGACAATAAACTGTTCTGCTCAAGCGCAAGAAGTGGCGCTCGAGTGTAAAATGCACACTTCTAGTAGTTTTGTAGATAGCAGACCAACGCTTGAGCGCAAGAAGGGCCACTCGAGCTGCTTGAGCGCAGAAAGATCAGCTCGAGCGTGGAATACACTCTCCTAGTATTTTTACAGACCTACAAAAATACTGAGAGTTCACAAAGTCCGCTCGAGCGCAAGAAGTGTTGCTCGAGCGAAGGAGCAAAAATCTGGGAAACAAAAGTTTGGAAAACGAAGCAACCAACCTATCCCAAATGCAACTGCAACAACCCAATAGCGAAACTCAAGTAAGAACAAGAGAGAAAAGGCATGAACAACATTCATAAATCATAAAACCCAAGTCTAGAAAATCCAATGGGGTGGGTTAAAACCGGAATCGCTATATTAACTATATATTTGATTTATACATTAGATTTTTATCAATAAGGTTTTAATTTTTACTATGAAAAAAAATATCATATTCCAACTAATGGTTTTCATTTTTTTCCCTTTCTCCTGCAAGGGCACTCACTAAAATAGCTGATTTGTGCAACAAATTGTGAATGTTATATGCAATAGAGATAGAGGTAATCAGAGACAACAGACTTGCACCATGCATAGAAAAAAAACTTGCACCATATATAGGAGAGACTTGCACATCATAAAAATGAATTTTTTTTCCACTATCCTACTTATTTGTGATCATCCAAAGGTTTTCTACTATCCCACTTATTTAAGATTTTTCCATAATGATATATTTTCTTTACCATTTGGAGGAGAGAAATATCGAACAAATCCACATGAAATAAAACTTAACCGGACCACTAATCTTCTAATGAAATGCCAGAAGTTGAAATACATCTTATTCCTTTATTGCATCATAATTAAAACTCAATTAATACGTCATTAAGATTACATTTTGTTAGAAATATGCTTGAACAAGTAGTTGAGATATCAAAGTAGTACGGAAATAAGAAAAGAAGAAATTAAGGAGCCCCTCTCAGTCTGTCTTCTTCAGTGCTTGCTAGTTATTACGAGGATCATTCGGTGAGTTGCTCGGACATGCTTGCGCATACTCAGCTGCAATGCAATCTATTATTAGCACAATTTACGCCTCAAATTATATATCTATATAATAAGAAAAATGTTATAGATTCCAAATTTTCTATTAAACAATTGACCAAATGTCTCACATAGTTATAGGGTTCACAAAATTGCAGATCTTACACCCATGTGAGACATTTGATCATTTGTTTGGTAGAAAATTTGATATCTCTCGCATTACCCATATAATAAAGCAGGTGTATTTTAAAAAATGTGTTGAAAATATCATATATGTCATTGTGAATTGTGATAATTAACTGAATCTAATGGCTGAAATTGTCCTGTAATTGGATTCATGGAAGATAGTATCACGTGATACCTTATTAGCAAAAAAAAATTTTTGGATCGAGATAAGCCCAATTAATAGTAAATTCGATTCTCTCTCTATGTAATTGAATCTGTGTTTGGAGATAAGTCCAAGTAACCGTTAGTTTAATTCTTTTTCTTTCTCTGTCATCTTTTCTTTATGCATTTGAAAAGAAAAAGAGAGTTACAATGCGTAAGCTTTTTTTTAAAAAATTATATACAATAATGTGCCAAATTAAAATAATCGTGGTTTAAAATTCTAAAAATATCACTACCACATATTTTGTGCAAGTTTGATATACATAAATTTTATATAAATTATTTTTTATGTTATATTTGGTAGTCCATGTAGAAATTTCATTACCTACTATGTGTGTGACATGAGATTTAAAAAATATTGAACATTAAGCATTTTTTTTCATCTTTAACCAATTTATTTCGTAATGTACTTCACCCTACTCATTTGTATATAAAAGTTGTACCCAATAAAATTTGAATATGACGTGTCATATTTTTTATCATGTCAATGCGGTGGCACGGGTCATAGCTATATATATATAATGATAAATACATCTTAGAAGATGTGTATTATATGCACCATGTTACGTATTTTTATAGTATATGTAATATATTTTTGTAATAAATGTTACAGAATTTTCTAATAGAGTTACGGCAATTTATAGTTTAGAAATGAAATTATGCATTTTGTAGTAATATTAAGCATTTTTGTAGTAGTGTTACTTTTCTTTTATCCAAACATTTTCTAACCACAAAATGTGTAACATTAACACAAAAATACATAACATTATCACAAAATGTATAACTTTATTTTTGAATGACAAACTGTCATAATTCTATCACAAAAATACATAAAATTTATCACAAAAATATATAACATTTACGACAAAAATACATAATAATGGTACATATGGTAGACACCCTTTAGCATTACCTAGAGAGACATGTTATATTTGAAATTTTGTGATTTGACTCTTGTATCAATTTGATCTATATAAGACCATCTCCAACGGTTCATTAAACCCAGTATCAAATTCAAAATTTGATGAAAAAGCTACTGTTCACTGCTCCAACGGTTGCATCAAATCGATATCAAAATGAGATTTCACCAAACATTTCATCAAACTGAGAACAGGTGAAGCATTTCACCAAATCATCTTTATTCTTGCGTTGGGTTATAACAACCGGTCGACCGATCGACCGACGTCGACGTAAAAGATTCAAACAGTTTAGGAAAAAAGTTCAAACCGTTAAAAAAAAAAATTTTTTTGCCTAACGATCAACGGCGATCGACCACCCGGTCGTCCCGAAAAAAGTTCAGAAAGTTCAAAAAAAAAGTTCAGACAATTCAAAAAAAAAAAAAAATTTTTTTTTTGCCTAACCGATCCACCGGCCGGTCGACCGCCCGGTTGTCCCGGGACAGATTTGGTGAAAGATAAACCGTTGGAGCATGTGATACCAGATTTGGTAAAATGAGTCATTTTTTACTCAAATTTGATGAAAAATCTGATTCACCGTTGGAGATGCTCTAATATCAATTGTATCAAATTTTCCCTTTAATATTGCATTTTAATTCAATTTATAACACGTGTTAATAAATTGGACATAAATCAATCCTAAAATAATTTCTTAAAAAGAAAATGAACTATTTCAAATTAAATCTCAACCTTTCAATCAATTTGAAATTATGAGTCAAAATATTAGATGTTTTGATTTGGAATAAAAAGACAAGAAGCCACGATAAAACTTCACTAACAAAAAATTCTTGATTATTAACAATTTGCACATTAAAAATCTATGAAGACAAATTAAAAAAATGGAGACAAATAATTATAGTTGTGTAATTTCAAATTAAAAAATAAGTTCAAATATTTATATGTGCATTTTCCAAAAGAAAAATAAAGAAATATATTTACATATGTGGATTTTCAAAATTAAAAATAAAAAGAAATAAATATTTTATGAATTTTCAAAATAAAAATAAGACATATTTACATCTTATTGTTATGGAAAAAAAAATGTTGGGCCTCGTAAAAAGTCCACCCCTAGTTTATCAACAATGAAATAACAAGTTTCATGAACTTCAAATTTATTACAAAGTATCATCATATCATTATAAAGTAGTAGTTCAATCGTGGGATGTACTGGATAATTTTTTTTAATAAAAATATTTTTTTAAATTAAGTTAAATTATATATATCTAGAGATGAAATATTTTTAGAAATATATTAAGACGTATGCATTATAAAAGAATAATATTAAGTTTATCATAATATAAAATATAACATAAATAAATATATAGTAACTTTAGTTGAATTATTTATGTATATATATCTATGTATAGATATGTCTAAAACTATTTAGAAAATATATCATGAAATATGTAATGCAATATTCGTTCTGTCAAATTATGAAAGTGTACTTTAAATAAATATGTATATATGATACTTTTATGCTAAATTACAATATATTAAAAAAAACATTCATTTTAATATAAAAATAATGATTAAATTGGGAAAAATAAGTTATTTAAAATTAAAGAATAATTCTAATTATTTATTTTAATAATTTTAGTCATATCGTTCTATAAAATGTTACTTAAATAAATATATACAATAATTGTATGTCAATTATTTATGTGTATTTCAATAATTTTATCCCTATCGTACTATAAAAGTATAACTAAAATAAATATATATAATGATTTTATATAATATTAAATTGTAACATAGTAAAGTGAACATTCATATTGACATTAATAATAATTAAATTGAAAGAGGAATTAGTTTCATAAAATTAAGGGAAAATTAGTGAAACATCGTTCTCCAATTTTGTGTAGTAGGAGAGGTTTAAGATATTTTTTTTATTAGCTAAGGTCCTGCAATATTTTCATAGAGAAAATTTAACTCAGAAAAATTTTGCCCGACTTAGAAAAATTTCGCCCAACTCAGAGAAATTATTCTTTGTAAAAATTAAAATTTCTTTGAGTGGGGCAAAATTTTTCTGAGTCGAATTTTCTATGTGAAAATGTTAAGGGATCTTAATTACTATAAAAATGTTGTATGTCATTTATCTTATAAAATTTTAATATTAAGGACCTTAAAAAAAATTCTCTTAAAATTAATTACTTAATATTTTTAATCATGTAGAAATAAATAAATGTAGAAATGAAAGTTATACAAAAAAAAATTAAAAAAAATTATATATGTTGTGATTGAATTAAGAAAAAAATAGATAGATTCATTATGTTGAGTATTGATTTTTCTTTAATATCCTTTTTAAACTGTTTATACAAATTGTATATAATTATATATAGCTATATAAATTATAAATTAAATAGAAATCTCTTCTAATAAACAACTTCATGTTAAATAGCAGATTTAATATTAATTAATTATAAAATATGAATAAGGTAGACGAAAAAATAATAAATATATTTAATTTTAATAAAAAAATTGAATACTTGAATAACAATAATAAAATAAAATAAAATAAATTAGTAAATTATTTTTAGTATATATAATTCTATTATGTTTTATTTATGAATAATTCATATTACGTAGAAATCTTTTAAATATTTGATTTTAAAAATAATTAAATATAAGGATATATTGTATGACAGTTTTATAAGGGGTATGTCAATAATGTGTATATAATAAGATATGACCATGAATTATAATTCTTAAATTATGAGTCATCCTTAATTTTTATTTATGTCCAACACTTATCCCAGTATAGTTAACTAGGCTGGCCCAAATTTCATCAAATTTGTGGGGCTCCCAAATAAGTGTTGGGCATCTCCATAAAATGTTTTTATCAAATTTAAATTTGATAAAAAAATTAATTAAAATTTCTACCGTTTCATCAAATCGATATCAAATGAAGGGAGAGTTAAATTTTTCATCAAATCAAGAGAGTTTTATCATTTTATTAAATTTTGTAGGTAACCGTTGGACCGGACGTCTACCCCGCTATCCTCTCGGACAATAGGACTTTTTTTATTATTATTTTTATTTTAACGTTAATATTCACTCATGGCTGGATGTCCACCCAAACTTCTTCCCCGACAATTGGGCTTGTAACAAGATTTGATGAAAATTTTAAATTTACTATTGGAGTGTATCATATCAGATCAAACATTTTATCAAATTTTTACTCAAATTTGATGAAAAATTTAATGAAGTATTGGAGATACTCTCAATAGACTTCAAAATAAGGGCCCAAATCATTTGTGTGTATAATTGCTTGTTGATCATTTTTTGAGTGTCTTTAATCACAACAAGTGGTATCAGAGCAAGATTGGAAGAAAAAACAGAGCGTTTTTCAGAACCTGCCAGATTTTGAAGTTGTCAAAATCAGGTTTTGAGTACACTAGGAGGTTTGGCTCATCGAGTGGAGTCCCGAACTGCAAAGCAGAGGCCTAGAAGAGGGTTCACACACTCTCACGCGTCCCTTAAAGAAGGCGAGTGAATCCCAGTTGCTCACATGCGCTTTACGCACCGTTAACTATACTAGCGCGTCATACCAATCGTAGACACGCACCTGACCCGCGGTGGAAGGAAGAAGGAGAGTGCTTTGTGCATGATAGTGACGTCACAACCATGTGTTAGTACTATGTTAGATGGCACCTCAACGCCTCGGCAGTGCCACGTTAGCACCAAGTCAACCTACGTGTTATCATCACGTGACTGCCACGTCAGCACACTAGCTGACCAGTTATCCAGTTGAGTTGACCCGACCCGACCTAGAGGCGGAGGGGTTGTTCGGTGCAACGCAACTATGGTACATCTGCAGATTTGAACCGTGAAACATATTTTGGCTAGATTTAAGCCATTTGAAATTTGATTTTGGCGATCCAATAGTAGTTTTCAACTATTTGGAGTATTTTCGGACACATTTGTACAGTTAGATTCTACAAATTAGATTTCAAAAATTTGCAGTTTTATTTTGGCAATCCAAAGTGTTTTTTTGGCTAATTTGACCAGTTCGAACTCAACGATAAAGTCTGATTTTTCAAACAGAGATCATTTTCTATAGAGACAATTATTGATAGAGGAATCATCATTGACTTTGGGATCTGTGACCAAGCTAAATGCTTCCAACTATGCAATTTGGAAGCCCATAATGGAATATATCTTGTCTTTAGATTTGTTTGGCTCCATTGAGCTTAATAGAGTTAAACCGACTAGGAGAAGGGCGAAGATTGGAAGCGAAAGAACCAAAAGACCCGTCGATTAGACAATGGATCGATTATAGTGTCTTCCACCATGTTGCTTAAGAGACACCAGTCAAAGATTGCTCAGAATAAAGCCCTCCTAATGAGAAGGCTCGTAAATTTGAAGCTGAAAGGCAGCGTCTTTATTACAAAACACACCAGTGAGTTCCAAAATCTGGTGAATCAACTGGCAACTGTCAAAATTGAGCTGGATGATGAGATGCAGGCTCTATTGCTGCTAAACTACCCGCTAGATAGTTGGGAGACGTTGGTGGTGTCCCTTAGCAACTCTGCACCTAAAGGAAGACTAACCACAAACGAAGAGGCAAGAAAGAAAGACATGGATGGAAATTAGTCTCATGCCCTCGTCACAGAAAACAAAGATAGAGGCAAAGGCAGTGGAAGAAGCAAAAATAGAGGACGCAGCAGAGGAAGATCTTAAGACAGAGGGACATCTAGAGAAGGTACGAGCCGGCCAAGGTTCAAGTATTACCATTGTGGCCAGAAGGGTCACATAAAGAAATATTGTTATGCCTTAAAGGGAAAACAAAAACAAGGCAATAGGTAGCCGAAGACCGAAAATAAGAACACTGTAGTTATTGTCTCAGAGGATACTACATTATTCTCTGTTGAAGAAGAAGAATGCCTTCATATGTCAGACAACGACACTGAGTGGGTGGTAGATATAGTAGTTTCCTATCAGGCTATACCCCGGAAGGAGTTCTTCAGTACATACCAAGCTGGAGATTTTGTTACAATGAAGATGGGTAACTCCATTTTTTCAAAGATTATGGGAATCGGTGATGTTCACATCTAAACCAAAGTTGGGTGCGGCGTTCAAAGGTATCAGACATGTTCCTCGATTTATGCATGAATCTTATTTCAAGGATAGCCTTAGATCGACAAGGCTATGAGAACTACTTTGGCAAAGGCACATGGAAATTGAAGAAGAGATCTCTAGTGGTAGCCAGAGGACAAGTAATTGGTACGTTGTACAAGACTCATGTGAATGTGATTTCAGATAGCCTCAACGTAGCAGAAGATGAGGCAACACCAAATTTGTGGCACAAAAGGCTAGGTCACATGAATGAGAAAGGGTTACAGATTCTAGCAAAGAAGTCTCTTATTCCCTTTGCCAAAGATGTGAAATTGAACCCTTGTGACAACTGCTTATAGGGCTGTGCAGCGGATGGCCCGACCCGCCATAACCGCCCGACCCGACCCGACCCGACGACAAATGGGTGGATGCGTGGTACCTGGCGGACGGATGCGGATTGAATATTTCAGATTTTTCGGGTTCGGGTCGGGTGGCGGGTGATCCGCCATTTTACTCCGCAAACCCGACCCGCCCGTGCCTTTCCTTTTTCCTTCGTTTTCCCCCCAAATTTATACACGATCAGTCCCCTTTTGTTTAGAATTGGCCCTAATTCCTTCACAGACCAACACGCTGAGACTCTCTCTCTCTCTCTCTCTCTCTCTCTCTCTCTACCCTACCCTACCCCTACCGTCCGACGGTAACCTCCGGCCGACGATCTACGACCAATCGATCTACACTTCGATCGACGATTTGCTTCTTGCCCAGCACGACAATCGATCTACTCCACTGAGGTATCTCTCTCTCTCTCTCTCTCTCTCTCTCTCTCTCTCTCTTTCTACTACATTTTTCTCTCTCTTCTACCATTTATCTGAGGAGTGGAGTACAGACCTTGAGTGAGTTGGGTGATCAAGTGTGTGTTTTTTTTAGACTGAAATGGGAAGAGCACCTTCTTTGTGAGAAAGTGGGGTTGAAAAGGAGATGGACTAAGAAGACCGTATGTATCGATTCGATTTTGAGAGTGTATGGATTTGACAAAATTGAGAATTAATTTGATTCTAAACCTATAATCGTTTGGTCGATCAATATCATGCTTGTCGTTGTGCAAAGTTTCTGCTGTATGCTTTTCTTGCAATTTATACCCTGGGGCATCTTACATTCTTATAGAACTTTTAATTAAATTGTTTCATTGTTTTTTAATTTGATTCTTAAGGTAATTATTTCCATGATCTTCATCATATTTTCTCTTGATCCCTGTTATGTTTTAAATGCATTTTTCCTGACTTCATCTCCTGGAAATAAGGCTCATATTCGTAGGCATTTAAGCCAAGAAGCTCATGGTTGTAGTCATCTGGTATTATGGTTGGATTGTGATCGAGAAGGAGAAAATATATGCTTTGAAGGTACTTTTTTCACTCTTACAAAGCTGGTCATTGTTCACCTCAAGCTCAACTCAAAATTTTATTCGGTACTTGAATCCATTGGAAGGAACATCGCCACATTGAGACTTCATTATCAGTTTCAGTCATGGTTGAAATTTCTGGAGTCTATATATATATATATATATTATCAAATCAGTCCAACTCAAAGTTTTAGAATATAGATAAAATCTTCTCTTTATGTTGCTAACTCATCTCTAATAAAACCTCTAGAATAGCTTGAATTATGTAATAATTTAATTTAAATAAACATTTCTTAAAAGGTATACACAAAATAAGTCTATATTCTATTGAAATTTGAGATTAGATATTTGATATTATATTAGAAGTGATGACTGTAAAAATATTAGAGACCCTAAATAATTTATTAAAAATTTTACCAAATATATATATGATTGTGAATTTTACCAAAATATAAATGCTTTTGAGGAATTTTCTCCTTTTGCTCAATTTTGCTAAGCAAAGGGAGCAGACATTTTCTTCAGACCAATTATGATGCTATTTAAATTCCAAATCTGTGATCCAAGTATTTTTATCTGGAGCAAGATGAGCTATAGTCGTGTGGAGTTACTACTACTATTATTGTTGTTGTTACGCTTTTTACTTTTCGATAATGAGGGTGTAGTTTGACTAATTTTACTTCTATAGTTTTCGATATAGGAAGTATGGGCTAGATGACAATCTGACGCTTGACTTTATTGGGCATGCATTGGCACTCCATAAAGATGACAACTACTTAGACCAAATTTCGCTATGGATTTTGTGAAGAGAGTTAAGGTGAAACACTTGCTTTTATTGTTTGTTATTATTTTCTTTCAATGTCTCTGCTTTGAAGATCTTGGAATGATTTCTACCCTTGCTAATTGCTACACCAAAGTTGTGTTTGACCCCTTCAACACTGCTATATTCCATGTTTCATTTCATAATGGCTTCACTTTTTCAAAACATGTAATACCCACAGCCTTGAAACTTAAATCTTATCTATGAAATCAATGGTATAAAATGTATTGGTAGTAAATGATGCCTCAACTGAAGGATACTGTGGTTATGCCTTAGTGGGGACTTAAGCATGTTCAATTCCTTCTTCTTTTTTTAACCATTTTGTCTAGGGGGCTCTTTTTTTTTTTTTTTTTTTATGTCGAAAATTTGTAAAATTTCAAACCGCCAAACCGATTCGCATCCATCCGCCAATCCGCCAATCCGCATCCGCCGGATTGGCGGACGGATGCGGATTGATTTTCTCCAATCCGCCAATTTGGCGGACGGATGGCGGATTGGAGGTTTCGTGGCCGCAACCGATCCGCGCCCACCCCTAACTGCTTATTTGGCAAACATCATAGAGTCTCTTTCCACTCATCATCCAGAAGACAATCCAAGCTGTTGAGCAGAGTATACTCTAATGTATACGGTCCCGTAGAAGTGGAATCTTTGGGTGGCAGAAAATACTTCCTGACATTTATTGATGATGCATCACGTAAGGTATGGGTTTATGTCCTAAAAACTAAAGCTGAGATATTCCAATATTTTGAGACGTTTCATGCTATGGTGAAAAGCGAGATTGGAAAGAAGCTGAAGTGTCTCCTAAGACAATAGAAGCGAGTACACGCGTCAAAGAGTTTGAAGCCTCTTGTATACTCATGACATCTGGCATGAGAAGACTGTTCTTGGAACCCCACAACACAATGGTGTAGCCAAGAGAATAAACCGGACCATTATGGAGAAGGTTAGATGTATGCTCAAAATGGAAAAGCTGCCAAAGTCATTTTGGAGAGAAGCTGTTCGTGTTGGTCTAGAAGGGAGATTTCTTACTCTCACTTGCGAGTGTTCGGGTGCAAAGCATTTGCACATGTATCCAATGAGCACATGTAGAAGCTGGATGATAAAGCTACTCCATGTAATTTTATTGGCTATGGAGATGAAGGATTTGGATAGAGACTGTGGGATCCAAAAAACAAGAAGGTCATTCGAAGCTGAGATGTGGTGTTTAAAAAAGGCCAGACCTTAGAAGACTTTAGGTAATTAGCCAGACCCAAAGTTGATGATGTTTTAGAGATTGTTCCAAACCCTGAACCATCATAGCATGCCATTGATGAAGAAGAGCTACTGTAGCATGCAATAAATGATGTAGAGTTGTAGGATGGTTTTCTAGAAGAAAAAGATCCAGAAGAAGAGGGTGTTGAGCAAGGAGAGCCACAACCCCCTTCGCCAGAGACTGTTGGTCCACAATTATGAAGATCAATAAAAGAGCCTAAGTCGTCGTCAAAATACCCTGCTTTTGAGTATATTTTTCTTACTAATGAGGGAGAGTCAGAAGGTTTTCAAGAAGCTCAGAATCATAAGGAGAAGAGTAGCTGCCAGTAAGCTATGCAAGAAGAGATGCAGTCCTTGTAGAAAAATCAGACTTATGATTTGGTAAAAATTTCTCAGGGTCGAAAAGCACTGAAGAACAAATGGGTGTTCAAGTTGAAGAAAGATGGCAGCAAAAAGCTAGTCAAGCATAAGGCTCGATTGGTTGTCAAAGGTTTTGGGCAGAAGAAAGGTATTCATTTTGATGAAATCTTCTCGCCAGTTGTGAAAATGACATCCATTCGAGTAGTTTTGGGACTAGCAGCTAGTTTGAATTTTGAACTTGAACAAATGGATGTAAAGATGACATTCCTCCATGATAATTTGGAGGAAGAAATTTGCATGGAGCAACCAGAAGGTTTTGAACTAAAAGGGAAAGAAAACTTAGTCTGTAGATTCAAGAAGAGTCTCTACGACCTCAAACAAGCACCGAGATAGTGGTACAAGAAGTTTGACTCATTCATGGTGGTTCATGAGTACAAGAGAACTGCTACAGACCAGTGTATATATGTTAGGAAATTTTTGATGGAAACTTCATCATACTCTTGCTCTATATTGATGACATGTTGATTACTAGTCAAGATGCTGCAGCAGTCAAATCACTAAAGAAGGAGTTATCACAGTCTTTTGATATGAAGGACCTGGGCCATGCACAACAAATTTTGGGCATGAAAATTATACGTGACAGGAAAGCCAAGAAGTTATGGTTATCACAAGAGAAGTATGTTGAGCAGCGTGATTGAGAAGTTCAACATGAAAGATGCCAAGCCAGACAGTACTACATTGGATAATCATTTCAAGTTGAGCAAGAGTTCTTGTCCCTCATCTATAAAAGAAAGAGAAGAGATGAAGGTAATTCCCTACTCTTTTGCAGTAGGGAGTTTGATGTATGCAATGATATCTACTCGACCAAATATTACTCATGCTGTTGGAGTTGTGAGTAGATTTCTTTCCAATCCAGGGAAAGAGCATTGGGAAGCAGTCAAGTGGATTATGAGATATCTTAAGGGTACATCTAAAATGTGTTTGTGCTTTGGAGGAGCTAAACTAGTCTTTGAAGGCTATACTAATTCAGATATGGCATACGATCTTGATGGTAGGAAATCTACATCAGGATTTCTGTTTACTTTTGCAAGGGGAGTTGTGTCTTGGCAGTCCAAACTGCAGAAGTGTGTTGCTTTATCCACAAACGAGGCAGAGTATATTGTCACAACGGAAACTGGGAAAGAGATGTTGTAGTTGAAGCGGTTTCTCCAAGAACTGGGACTAAAGCAAGAAAAGTTCACGGTACATTGTGATAGCTAGAGTGCCATAGACTTGAGCAAGAATTCTATGTACCATTCTCGTACGAAACACATTGATGTCCGGTATCATTGTATACATGAAGTGATGGAGAAGCAATTATTGGAACTAGTCAAAATCCACACAGATAAAAGTATCCAACCGACATGCTTACAAAGGTGGTCTCGAGAGACAAACTCAAAGTATGCAGGGACATTACTAGCATGGACTTCTAGTAAGGATCCTACTCCCCATGGGTGTGGAGAGGGAGAATTGTTGAGTATCTACACCATGTGTCAAGAATGGAGGCTGCAGATTTGGGCTACAGATTTGCTGAAGTTTTTCAAACCTAGGGTGGCTGTGTTAATGACTTGTCATTTATCTTGGTAGTTGGTTGTTAGCAAGTAGATGTTGATCTTTGGCTCTCCCGTTTGTGTATAAATAGGGAGTCAAAGTGAATTGATAATTAGAGTGTAAAGAAAAAGCAGAGTTGTGAAGAGAGTATCTGTGAGTTGAGTTGAGAGAGTGAGCTCCTCTTTCTCCTTTGTTTTGTATTTGTTTTTATGCATAGTGAAGCTTTCTCTCTTTCTCTCGTGGACGTAGGCATAGGACTGAACTACGTAAATATTTGTGTCTCATTTGTATGTGTGATTACGTATTGATCATTTTCTAGATGTCTTTAATCACAACAAAATCATAAATGACAAATTCATAAATTTGTTCACCGTATCAATCTATAAAAAATATTTACTATACATAACAAACCACAGTTTGGTAGGTTGGGCGATGTTCAACCTATTAATTGATTGGAGAATAACCTTAAAGAATTACCAATCATTTATATAATATTTAATATTAATATACATAATATTTTTCATATATATAACATTAATTTACACTAAATTTCTCATCTCAAATTTCTTTTATATTAGTTTTTACTTTGATATTTCATTAGAATTAATATATATATATATACGTATTAGCTATAACGGGGCAGAATAGTTTTGAAAGTAGATTACAAATTTCAAACAATAAATTAAACCAATTTGTGGTTAACAGACAGATCGGTGTGAATTTGGCAGCCTTTTGTACAACCTTACTAGAAATTCATAATTTAAGCACTCACAATAATGTGATAATGAAGTTAGACTTTACATAGTTGAATGTGTGACAAATTGAAATTGACACCTATCTATTTATGCATCTGTATGGTTTTAAATTTTTAAAAATAGTTTTTGAATTTTTGCGTTATTTCTTTTTTGTATTTTTTTTAATTTTAATTTTAAGATCAACTTAATTTGTGAATAAATACAAAAAAAAAAAAAAGGAAAAGGAAAAAGTTTTTTACTCATGCATCCTCTTTTATACACTTTTATTCTATTAGATCCTATTTCTTAATTAATAAAGTCCCATGATATAAGTTATTTGGAAGATTAAAGTTTTTTCAAAATTTGAGATATTTTTACCTTTATTTATGTGCAAACACAAAATCTAAAAAAATAGTCAACATACATATGACAACTATTAATTTTTAATGTACACATCTATTTTTGGTAAGATTTATATTTTTTAAAAATACTCGACAAGATGTACCAAATAAAATATCAATTTAATATAAAATTATGGAAAATAAAAAAAATATATATATATATACAATCTTACATTTTAATTTGGATTTGCAAGTACGAAAACTTTCACTTTTAAAATTTCATTTTAGTTTTTGAATTGAAAATTTTAAAAATTATATATATATACAATCTTACATTTTAAAAATATATATATACAATCTTACATTTTAGTTTTTGAATTGAAAATTTTAAAAATTTTAATTTCTAATATAGTGCTAAATTTCACAAATTTGAAATGTAAAAAAACATAAAATAAAATAAATTTCACAATACCATATTAAGTCCTAAAGAAATCTTATAAAGTTCATAATGTTTTGTTGAATAATATAATATGAATGAATAGGAATAATATGAATGAATAAAAAATTTAGAGAATATTGATCCATTTAGTCTTAAGAGTTTTTTTATGAACCAATTAGTTCTTTTTGTTTTAAAAAATTGTATTTATTTGATTTGGTACTATTTGAGTTTAAGTGAATGTCCTTTTGTGATTCATTTTTCTAATTTTTAGATTTGTTTTTGGGATGAGAATGGAAAGGTGAGATGCAAAAGATTCTTTTTTGAAGAGATTGGTGGTTGAAATGTTAGTTGTCGAGCATGAAAATTTATATTTCTGTTAGTGTGATTTTTTGGTGTTATAAGTACACTAAAGTGTTTTTGTGTGTTACATTGATAGGTGTGTTGAGTTTGAAAAAAATACACTAAAGAGTTTTTTTAGAATGTTACGTTGTTACGTTTGAGAAAAGTACACTAAGTAGTTTTTTAATATTATATTGGAGTGTTACGATTAAGAAAAATACACTTAGAAATTTTTGTGTGTTACAAACATTTGGAAAAAGTACGCTAAGAAGTTTTTTTTTTAATGTTACGTTACGTTTAAGAAAAGTATACTATGGAGTTTTTTAGTGTATTACGTTTTTGGAGTGTTACATTAGAATGGTAGTTTGGAAAAAATACACTAAGAAATTTTTTTCAAAAATTACATGTAATAATTTCAACATTATAAGAATACTTACATTTATCCCTCAACACAAAATACATGCACATTTATGGTTGGCCCTTTATGTAATTCACACTACAATGAGACCTTTGGGTAGGACCAAATAATTCATAAGATTACTATTTGAGATTTATTGGTGCTTTACCTTTTTTTTTTTATTTTATAATTATTATTGAAAGTATAAATATTTAAATTTAATTATCACATTTCTTAGAAAATTCACATTATTATCTAGGCCCCCCCCCCCCCCCCCCCCCCAAAAAAAAAACTATGGATTTTTCCAAAAATTCACACTATAATAACAAAATAAATTACATTGTAGAAGATAAATTAGATTAGAAACATGTAACGAAATTTTTTCTTACAATCAAGTTAAAGATTGAATTAAGATTATATTGCTAAATTTAAAGATACATTAAAACGGCAGTTTTTGATGTTTTAGAAAGTTAAAGGACTAAATGGATTTGCAAATTACGAATGAAGTAAATGGGATACAAGTTTTAGCTATGAGATTTACGGGTAAAATCTCCAAAATAGTGAATACAATATTTTATTATATTTATAGTATTTCTTAAAAATATATCCTCGCAAATATTTTAGTTTTTAGGTGTATTTTTATAGTTGCATATAAAAAAAAGAGTGAAACACCAATAAATTTTAAAATGTGATCTTAAGAACTTTTTAGTTCTCTAAAGATCCCGTTAAAGTAAAAATTATACAAAAGGTTAGTCACTTACATATTTGGGTTTAATTTTCTAAGGATAAAAAAGGGTTTCTCTAAATGTAAAATTATATATTTAGACAATTCGAATTATAGAAGTTTTGAATTTTTCCTCCAAAAACAAATCCCACATTACAAAAAAAAATGTAACACTTTAATAACGTAACACTCTAATGTAACACTAACGTAACATCTAATATAAAACACTAAAAAACTCCTTGATACACTTTTCTCAAATGTAATAACGTGACATTTCAAAAAAAACTCATTAGTATACTTTTTCCAAACGTAACACTTCAGTATAACACAAAAAAAAAAAAAAAACTCCTTAGTGTACTTTTTCCAAATGCAACATTTCAATCAATATAAACCCAAACGTAACACTTCAATGTAATACATACAAAAATATTAAAAAATTTCATACTGTAATTTTTCTAAACGTAACACAGAATTTGAAATTATACATTTACTCAAAACTTACTAAGAAATTTTTGTACTCCTTTTGGAATGGTTTGAAGAATCTCACATTCTTTTGAAATTGTTTAAAGAATTCGATATCCTTGTTTTGGAGTGTTACGTTTGGAAAAAGTACACCAAAGAGCTTTTTTGTACATTATATTGGAATGCTACACTAAAGAAATTTTTTTGAAGTATTATATTGGAGTGTTACGTTTGGAAAAAGTATACTAAGATTTTTTTTTTTTAGTGTTATATTGAAGTGTTACGTTTAAGTGCTATAGTTTGAAATTATATATTTGTCCAAAGTTTACTCATCGATTTTTATACTCCTTTTGAAATGTTTAAAGAATCCCATATCCTTTTATAATGTTTGAAGGATTCCATATTTTAAGTTATTTTTATACTTTTTTTAAAATTTTTCCAAATAAAAAATATTCCCATATAAAAATTCATTTTAAATTTGATTCTCATAGATTGTGTACATTATATTTCTAGCACAAAAAAAAAAAAAAAAAAAAACATAATAAAAATAAAGGTATAACCATAAATCTAATTTTTGAATAATATATTAAATCTATATTTCTAAAATCAATGGGACTAATTGATGTATAAAAAAATCTTTAAGATTAAATGGATCATCATTTCTCAAAATGGAATTTATAGATAAATTTTCCTTAAAAAAAGACTAAAATATGAATTTTTTTAATTTTTTTTTTATTACTAAAATGACAAAGCAAAAAAAAAAAAAAAATTTAAAACTCAAAATCTATTTTTGAAAACTTTAAACTTTCTGGTAACAAAAAGTTCCCCTATACAAAAATGACGTAAAACTAATTACCAAAAAATGAAAATTTAAAACCCTGACACATATATTTCTATTCAGAACTGCTAAATACCTCCAGTGGGGGTCACGCTCCCAGTGACGTGGCGCACCCCCATTGGCTGACAGTTAAAAAAAAAAAAAACCAATTTTTTTTCACTCACTCATGGCCTTCCACCTCACTGGGGGTCGACCCCAGTGGGGTCTAAACCATTTTTGTATTTCTATTGCCAAACTATTTTTAAATTTTCTACTTAGTTTATAAACTATCAATTGAGTCTACTAAATCTCTAAATTATATAAATTAAAATCTACTTAGTGTTTGAATTATTAATTAAATTTATCAAGGCTTCGTTTGAAAAGTTGGGTTGACTCTATGGCTTTTTGATTATTTTAGCCTGACTAAAAAGTTCATTTGGATTGACTTTTTTGGCTTTTTTGATTTTTGTGAGAAAAAAAGTGAAATGATTATAGTTTAGATGTGACATTTTGTCTTATTGATTTTTTAACATATTTTATCTTTTTGTGGCTAAAGCCAATCCAACTCACATCCCAAACGACACCTAAGTCTCTAAATTTTTTAATTCAAACTTATTTAATCTATAAAAATATTACAAAAATAAATGAAAAACTCATAAGCATATTATGGAAAAATTAGTAAAATATCTCTCTCCAATTTTGTGCAGTAGAGGAGGTCCAATATTTTTTTTATTAGTTAAGATCCCTCAACATTTTCACAGAGAAAATTCGACTCAGAGAAATTTTGCTCGACTCAGAGAAATTTCGACTCCAACTCTGAGAAATTTCAATTTTCACAATGAATTCAATTTTCATTGAGAAATTTCGATGATTTCACAAAGAAATTTTTAAAATTTCTCTAGTTTGATCACAGAGAAATTTAGTTGCGTAAAATTTATTTGAGTCAAATTTTCTCTGTGAAAATGTTAAGGGACCTTAATTACTATGAAAATATGTCCTTTATCTTATAAAATCTTAAAATTAGGGACCTTAAAAAAATTCCCCTATTATAAATTAGTAAAAGACCTACCTAGTTATGATTTTATTTCAGAAAAATCTTAAATTTCTATTATCTTTTTAAAAAGTGTTTTGTTTTGTTTTAATCGGTATAAGATCCTAGTTTTCCAGTCTTACTAATAAAATTATTTGAGTAAGGAAGCTTAAGAGTATTGTGCATCTTTCATTCCACTCACTTTCATACATACCGTACAAATAATCAGTGTCACCCAACCCACAGAAAAACAATGAAAACCTTTTATTTACTACATATAAATTTTATTCTAAGGAAAAAAAATTAATGTTTGGCTTTAGAAAATTGAGTTCACTTTTTAGAAAATTGAATTTTTTGTTTTGTATTTTTTTGTTTTAAGTAAATTTTTTTTTTAATATTTGACGCATATTTAATTTTTATTTTTTAATACACCTAATTTAAATATGCTTAAAAAATATAATATTTGTGATTTTTTTTTTAAAAACTCACCACATACAAAAAAATTATTAAAAAAATAAAAAATTTAATATATTTTCGTATCTTGTTGTATTCAATAGATTTTTTTAAAGATTTTGTACAAATTTTTTTTTTACTTTTTAAGTATATTAAGATTAAGTGAATCTAAAAATTAAAAAGAAATTGAATAAAATATTTTAGAAAATATTAAAAATACAGAAAATTCAAAAAATATTTTTTGAAAACTGAAAATTAAACAATTGTTGGCCTTGAAAAGAAAAAAAGAAAGAAAGTGGTATGTACTCTTTTCAGTGCAAAAAAATAAAAACAAAAATTGATTTCTCCATTGGTTCTATCCACATGGCTGCCAATATATGTTAGTAGTCATTAAGGTTATGTTTAAATTATGAATTTTAAAAAAAACATAACTAAATATATAATTTTATTTCATTCATATTTTACTTATTTTTTTTCTTTTTCTTTTTAAATATTTAGCCAAATTTATTTTCTTTTTCTTTTTAAATATTTAACCAAATTTATGATCCAAATATAAAAAAAAAATAAAATAAATCAATCAACTGTTCGATTAAATGCCTTATCCCTCTTCCAAAAATAAATTTATAGCTAATTATTTTCTAGAAGAGGTAATATCACACATACACACATATTGTGTTAAACGGAGCAATTTGAGATTTAAGACTCCGATTGTTTCACAAATTAAATTGAATGAAATTATGAATATAATACTAATTAAGTAAAAGTCCTTGTCACACATAAGATAATTTTATTAATTTTGTAAAGTGAAAGACAAAATTATATTTTAATCATCAATCCATGAGATTAGATTAATAGTCCCAAATCCTCATGGAAATGCGAGTCCTAGCATTGGGGGGGATTGCTAGTCCCTTGTATATCCAATCTAATGTTATTTTCCGTTAAACAAACATGGTTTAGATGAGATACTTGGACTATTAATTCAATCGAGTGAGGATCTTCTAAAGTAATTTTTTCTAGAGTCATTCTAAAGCAATTTTTTATATGAATTTGTACTTTCAACTCTTGATTATTATACTTTCAAATTTTATAAAATTAAATCTTAATTTTTCAAAAAATTCCTATAGGATAGCTGATCCCTTCTCCAAATTTCCAATTAAACGGGGCCTAAAAGTTGTTTGAAAGCCAAACTTGGATGACTATATTTATATGTATTGATGGATGAGTACAAATTTGAGATGATATTCGCTCCATTTGTTATAGAAAACATTTTTCTATATTTGATTGCATTCTTGAAATTAATGCATTAATAATTGTATTAGTGGTGATAATAGTGATAGTGGCGGAGTGGAGGAGGAGGTGGTGGTGGAGGTGTTGGGGTAGTAGTGGCGGTTTCGGCAACGGCAATAGTGGTGGTGGTGATGGTGGTGGTTATAGTAATAGTAATAGGATGGAGGTGGCAGTGGTGACGGCGGCAATGGCGGTGACAGTGGTGGTGGTGGAGGTGATAGTGGTGGTGGCAATGTGGTGTCATTGATAAAAGTTTAGTTCAAAAAATATTTTTTGGCTTTTAAAAATGAAAATTATTTTTTGCCAAAATAAATTTATTTTCCATTGATCATAAAAAATATTTTCCGTTGATTTTTATTTTCCGTCATACCATACATCAAAAAAATATTTTCTGAAAAACGTTTTCTGCTGAAACAAATAAATTTTGCAATATAGTGCAAGTTGGACCCAAATTTGGCCCAATCCAACTATTGCCCACAGATACTGACTCAACAAGCAACGTGCAGTAATGAACAAAGCATAACACATGAATAGAAATATTTAAAATGTGTCTTTTTTCTATTTATTTTGAAACAAAAAAACATGAGATAAATTTATCAGCAATGCTATGAATTCATAAAATTTACAAATAAATATATCCCAAAAAATTAATGTATAGTTAAGATTTGTCTTAATTATGGATTTCACTAGACAATAATTAAATCTAAACCAATATTCACTTTTGAGGTAAATTTTTTTGATAAATTTTCATGATTTCTACCTTTTCTTAAAATTTATGTACTTACCGCGTGATTTATCTAGTGGAACCACATGTGGACATGGTACTCCACTTGATGGTGATGATGATGATGACGGTGATGGAGATGGTGACCACCATGACGGTGATGGTGACGATGATGATAGTAGCGATAGAGGGTGTGACAGATGACGAGCTGAGGAGTTTTGAAGATTGAAAAGGAGGATGGACAAGAAGAAGAAGCCAAGGATGCGGTAGGAACTTCTAGCCATTTCTTCGTCTAAACATATGTTGATCTTCTTAGCCCTTCCATTTTTAATTTATAATAATGTCTTGAAAATGTGAACATCTATATAATAAAGTAAGATGATTTTTAAATTTGTCCTACACACATTTGTTCTACTAGGACATTTGGACGGCTTAGATCTATTCAAATTATAAAATAACGGTTGAGATATATTTTCCAAAAAATATCCTACATGTACATTTTCTATTTTCCCGCTTCTCTCTCGTACTTTTTCCTTTTCTCACCCATCTTTCCATGATCCCATGATCCCACCTTCATATCTCTTTTCTTTTTATTTATTTTTTTTATTTTCTCTAATTTTTATTTTTCTCTCTATTTTTTTTATTCTCTCATTTTTGTTCACTTATTTTTATTCATATTATATGGAAAAATCTACGATCCCAGAATTAGAAGCCAGATTTTACTGTGTGTAGTGGAGATTAAATTAATGAATTTTATAGTGCACAAATTAAATGAATTTGAATAATTAATTATTATTTTTAAATATATTGAATATATGATAGATTTCATAAATTTAGATCTTATATGAATCTTCAACATCTACATAATAAAGCAGGATAGTTTTTAAATTTGTCCTACACATATTTGTCCTACTAGGACATTTGGACGACTTAGATCTATTCAAATTATAAAACAACGGCTGAGATATATTTTTTAAAAAATATCCTGCATGTATATTTTATATTTTCTTGCTTCTCTCTACCTCTTACTTTTTCCTTTTCTCACCCATTTTTTTATGATCCCATGATCCCACTTTCATCTCTCTTTTCTTTTTATTTTTTTTATTTTCTCCATTTTTGTTTTTCTTTCTATTTGTTTATTTTTTTATTTTCTCCTTTTTGTTCAATATATTTTACACATATTTTCATACAATGCATGTATGCCCGTAATACACTAGGACATTTTGGGTATACATACAATTTTCATATAATTAAGACAAATCTATCTATCTACCTATATATTATGGGTAAGCAAAAGCAATATTATATGTATGTCCGTGAAAATTGTATATATGTCAGGCACATCTATCTATCTACCTATATATTATATAAGTAAAAACGAGTTTTCGTGAGAAATTTTGTGAGAACTCCAAAATTTTATAAATTTTTTTTTTTGATTTTATCAAATTAAAAAATAAATTTAAATAACGTTGGGATTACAATTATATTCTAATCGTAACATTATTTACACTGTCCCTTCAGGCACGGGCATACTCTAGTAAATCAATAAAGGAAAAAAAAAATTAATGCCTTGAATATGTAAACATCTATATATATATATATATATTAAGGAAAAAGGGGTTTCTAACCCCCAAATCTTGTGGGAACTCTAATATCCCAATCTAAATTTTCTGATTTTTTTATTTAAAAAAAAAACCTCAGCATTTATTGATTTTGTCAAAATCTCCTGATCAATATTTATTAACTTTTTTCAATTCACATGTCTTTTCACATGTCTGCATTTATTGATTCGGTCAAAATCCCCTTATCAGCATTTAAAATCCCATCATACAAATAATTATAGATACAATCCATGCATAGTTACTGCAGTACTCTTTTCAACTTCTCTCATACACTATGATTAGAGATAAAATTATTAAATTATTTTTATAAAAAATCTTAAAAAACATAATTCATATATTTAAAAAAATCTAAAACAAATATAAATATGTATAATTATTTCGTGCATAACACGAGTGATACGTTAGTAAATCGTAATGCAAAAACCTAAGTGGAACAAGAACAGAATGTAATTAATGACTCTGAATCGTCAAGGTCTTCTTGGCGTCTTCTAAGGGATGGACTATCTATGTGAAGCCGTGGCGAAAGGACTCGTCCAAGTAAAAGCTATTTTGTTTGATAATTAATTCAGTACTTAAAATTGAATATGTTTTGAGAATATTTTTTCATAAATTATTTTGAGTACTTGTGTTTTAATCAGTCAAAATTGTTTTCTTATGTTTCAATTAAAAGACTATTCATAATTGATAATATGAAAGTTATCTGTCAAATTCTCAAATCTTCGCTAATATTTGAATTTGTCTTTGCTAGTATGCTAAAATAGTTAAAAATAGTCGTCCATTCTTCACACCCGTCTTTGCATTGTTTTGTCTTCGATGTTTGGTCGCTTTGCATTGTTGTCTTCGATGTTTGTTTTGTCTTCGATGTTTGGTCGCTTTGCATTGTTTTGTCTTCGATGTTTGGTCGCTGGCGACCACAACACCCTTTTGCTGCCAACAATCACATTGATCTGGTTGAACATTCCATGTAGTTGAAAATGGGTAGGTCAATTCGAATTCTTTTTTGTCTTTTGTTGAAACTCTAATTGTCAAATCTGTAATAATGTAAGTTTTTGTTTGGAATTGACTTTTTTAATTAGTTTTTTTGTGTTGAGATTTTTTTAGCCTCGTTTGATTCTCTCTTTTTTTTACTTCTGTGAGAAAAAAAAGTATAATGATTCTGGTGTAGATGTGACATTTTGTCTTATTAACTTATGTAGCTAATTTTGTCTTTTTGTGCTTTTTTAGCAAAAAATCTAATACCAAATGAAGCTTAAGAATACCAAATGTGAAATATCATATTGTGAATGGACATGTAAAATTTTTT
This sequence comes from Camellia lanceoleosa, assembly GCA_025200525.1. NCBI lineage: Eukaryota > Viridiplantae > Streptophyta > Magnoliopsida > Ericales > Theaceae > Camellia > Camellia lanceoleosa. The sequence goes on from CM045767.1 coordinate 25,434,310, forward strand.
TTGGACAAAAAATTTACTTAAATATATAACAAAATTTACAATTAAAAAAACAAATAATCTAAACTCAAGTACCAAATAAAAATAAGCAAATTGTAACAAAATATCATTTGAATATTATTTTTCTCGTATTTTTAGTTACAAATTTGCTAATCAAACTTGCATAAATTAACTTATCAAATAAGTCATTTTTAATGGATGAAATTGCTAATCGATTCAATCTTTTTTATGACAGAGTTATCGAAGGTAAGATTTAGTCAATTTTAAATTTGAAAATATTCTTTCCCCATAAACAACTAGAACTGATATAATTAACTGCATTAAATATACAATTTATATATTTGAGAAATAATCATCAATCAATTTCAAATTGCTCACGATATAAATTCACTTTTGTTTTCTTTCGAGTCATAATTCATCACATCCACCATTTATTAGTTTTGAATCTTCATCGAATTTTGTTAGATCCTTTTGAATATAGGTGAATTTTTTTTGGTAAACTAATATAATAGCTAAAAATATTTTGAAACTCTTACCTGTTAACCCATTGAAACAGGATCTATGATAAATCTCACAGACTTCTCAAGTTCTATCAAGTTCAGATTTAAATTTGAGAAAAACTCAACATTAATAATTATTGTTGTTATTTGAACTCATATTTCAAAACACAAATTTATTTTCTTTTTAATACTAATTAGTTTAGTTTTAAAGTTTAAATTATAAATATTAGGAATAATTACTTAAAAAAAAAAGAAAAAGAAAAAAAAGAAGAGACTAGTTTGACACAAAGACGAAATATGCTATTTGTCATAACATTTAAAAAAAAAAAAAAATCATTTTTTATATAAAATGATCCCCTAACATAAAAAATATATATCTTTTTTTTTTTTTTTTTTTTTTTTTTTTTTTGCATTCTCTTTTTATTTTACACTAAAAAAAAACTTATTCATCGTATTAGAGATTATTTCTATGATTATTTAGTTTTTTTTTTTTTTTATGTATATATAATTTATATATCATATTATATATACATGTATATTTATATATGATAAAATGGTGATTCCATCCTAGCTTCACATTTGTAATAAAATAAGACAGATACGCTCAGCCAGACCCCACAACAAACCACTGTTATTGTGACTTCCCTTTGTACCCCTTTGTATCACTCCATACACGTAGTACACGGTGTTGCTACCCGTTGCAAACAATGCTTTCAGCCCCACACTCCAAGTCTCTCATCACATCTGCATATATAAATACATTGAGTCCGGATCCCCAACTCCTCAACTGATTTAGTAGTTTGGCTTATAACTATGGTTAGCTTGTGTTTGTTAGGAATACCTGTTAAGGTTAGACAGTCATGGCTAAGTTTCTATAGAGCCTCACTATTGTTGAAAAGTTGTTCCGCAATTTTATTTCGAAATTCAAGTGAGACCCGATTGTCGGTTGAGGTGGGTGTTATTCTCTCAAGTAAAAAAATTATAATATAAAAATAATAAGTTGAAACTATTAGGTTGTGAATGAAATTTGTCTCATAAAGGGAATATTAATAAAAGTTGGATTTAAATTTGGACTTAATTTAGATTGGGCCTAGGCTTGTGCTAGGTTTGGTTTTGGACTTGGAATATGACTTTAGTCTTGAACTTGGGCTAAGTTGTGTTGGACTTAACTAATGTATGTGTTTGAGATTGGGATTGGATCGGATTGTGACTTAATACCCGTATCCGATTTAGAACCCATCTGTTTGAATTATTCAAACATCATTATATACATATTTATTTGTATATATTAAGTATATGAAATTTTTAGACTTTTGTAACTCTTATCTTTTGATTATAGAATTGATGACCATATTAGTAGCCATGAGTTTTTTACCTTTATAATTCTAGCCCTAATAGCTGGAGTTGAAGGCCATTGATGCTAGGTTTTATGGCAGCATTCATGGCTAAAATCCTTTCCCTATAAGTATAAAAAGGGCATTTCCCTTCCAACTTAGAGGTATGATATATAAATATTTTTGAGATGGAAAATTTATGATTTTCTTTAGATAAAGTTGGAGACGGTTTTACACCAAATAATTTTTTTTTTTATCTTCCTTTTGACTAGTTCATTCTTTGATTCTTGTTAAAGAGAGAGTGCTGTTATTGTCAAGTTCACCGAAACTATTCAGAATATGCTTTTGCATGAGCTGGTATCGACCGTTATATCTTGGAAGATAGACGCTGGTGCACCTCTAACATCCATCGAGAGACAGTGAATCTGTTTTGAGGAAACTGTGGTATCATACAAGTATCAATTTGCATCTCTTATCTTTTGTTTTTCAAACTTTTAGATTTAAACTATTTCTTGTATATTAATTTGTATGTCTATGTGGATCTATCTTGTAATATGTTCCATGATGCAATCTAGTTCATTATTATATTTTTAGTTTTGTGGTTTATTCTATATTTCATTATTTAATTAAGAAAAATTATTATTTTTTCATTTCTATTTAATTTTATTCTATATATTTTTTTAGTATTATTATGAAAAAATACCAACAACTATCTCTTTAATAAAATAACAATGAAATAACATCTCTCTCTTTGTGAATTTCTTTCATATATGCTTCCTAATTGCATCCAGTGAAGCTCAGGCAATTGGGCGATGGTCCTAAGATACTTAGTTCCGCCATTCCATACGGCTCGTCGTCTGAAAGAGTCCTTTCTACATAGTTTTAAACCTAATTGAGCAATGATATTTGACCATAAAATTACAAAAATAATTTTGTATCATGCTTTACAAAAACTTCTTATTTTTTATTTTTTATTTGTGATTGAGGGGTTGAACAAAATGTCACAAAGCATTGTAACATGATGACTATATGTTGTCTTTAACACGGACTCTACAAGCAAGGTGCAAATAATGCACAAAAGTGTAATATTTGAAAAAAAATTCAAAATGTTAATCTTTTTTCTTTTTTGCCTAAAAGACAAAATATATAAATAAATTCCTTTTTCCTTTCTTACTCACGATCACCAATTTTTGCAAATAATGGTGGTGGTGGTGCATCAGATATTAATTGACGTGTTGTCTTTTCAAGACTAAAGACGATGAGGAGGATGCAGAAGAGGGAGCAATGGATGTTTTTTTTTTTTTTTTCGATTAATCAAAGAAACTTTATTGATGAGAAAAAACTATATAAGAGTACATAATACATTAATAAAGAAAAAGTAACTGCTCAAAGCATCACAGCAAGTCACAGCAATCACAATTAGGTTGGCACTGCAGGGCTCACCAAATCATATGTTGAGCATCTGCCCACTGCTGGTGAGAAACCAACAGGACATCAACCAAACAAAAGCAATACAAAAGCATACAAATAGAGCACCAACAGGGCTATACCAACTCAAAGTAGTTACAAGCAAACCTCCCTAATGTTTGAGACAATATCATGAACTGAAAATTAGACACCTTTCATATTTGACTTGGTCCACATTGCTACCCTTACCTTTACAAGCTCCTCAACCTCAAAGAAAGTTTGGTGGATGGTGAGAGGAAGATTTCCATCGATAGTACGGCCGAAAAAAAAAGTAACGTCGGCGTCTTCTTCTGTGGCAGCGCCAGCGCAGATAATTTTACCGCGCAATAAAAGCGGTTTTTGCTCGGCGGGCGAGGTCAACCGGTAACCTTTTGAGTACCGAAATTTGAAGGGCGGATGATGTTACGGATGATGCGGCCTGGCCGGTATGCCTCCGGCTGTCCAGCCGAGGCGAGGCGGTTGCACGAGACTGGAGATAAAACGTTTGGAGGACGGCATGCCTTGGAACCGGTCGATCACGACGAACCGATCAGGAATGGCTCGGCATAGGCGGTTAAGTTCTCGCCTGGTCCCAAGTCGCAGGCCGGCGGTACGTAGCACGGTTAAGTGATTTCGAATCTCCCAAGGGTTAGGCCGGTCATGGTACCCCGGTTAAGGGTGCCACCTGGGCCAATGGTGTGAGGGAGAGGACATCTGCTCCTGACGCCTCAATACTGCTGGGCGATTCTGCATGTACTAGAAGGAGGACAAAACCTTTACACGTGTAAGGTGGTGAGGCGAAACCTTGCCACTGGAGGAAGGACAGCAGAGGTAGTGCGCGCACAATCTCGGAGCTGCGTGGCCAGCCTAGATATAGAGAGGGAAGGCGAGCGTTACTGGTATGCGGACTCACTCTCACGAAAACTCTCTCTTCTCATTATCTTCTTCCTTAGAGAACTGACTTGATCGTCGGAGGGTTTTTCCGGCACACCACCGCCGGGCAGCTCACCGTTTTTGTGTTGCAGAAACAGACGCCGTTGACGGAAGCTTGACGTTCAAGGTGTACGGAGAGCAAAGGATATTTCACCCCCGTACAATTGGCGCCGTCTGTGGGAAAAAGTTGACATTTAACCCTTGTTCTGTAAGCTTCTTCGACCATTTCCATGGCCAACAACGACGAAGTTCCGCTGTCCGTCGTCGATGGTGTCACTCCAGAGTACGTGCGAAGGAGAGAAGGCCTCCCTAATGTTCCAACCATGGCGGGACTGGAAACCACTTCGCGAGGAGCGCGCGATAAGCGCGGAAGGAGTTCAGATCGTTCACAGAGTCCAGAGGGCCGCCGGCGCCGTGGCGGGTCCCGTGAGGAGCGCCTGGAGCACAAACTCAAGGACCAAGAAGCCCTCATTCGTAGGATGGCGGCGGAGATGGAGCTTTTGAAGCGCCAAGTGAGGGGGAAGGGTGTTGCTAGAGAGGACAGCCTCAGTGAGCGCATCCCCTCCCCTCGTTCTAGCAGTCACCGCCGGAGGAGGACCCATTCAATCTCCATCACCAGGAACTATGGAGTTGGAGACTCTGACCAGCGAGAGGGCAGATCCACCACTCGCGACAGCACCTATCGCCCCTCGCGCCCGTCATCAACGTCGCGATACTCTGCCTCCTCCCGTTCCAGGGATCTCAGGGACGTGCTGGAGGAGAGAGCGCGCCTTCGGGTGGTTGAGAGGGTGCCGGCGCTCTAGAGATTGAGTGCCCCAGTTCGTTGCAGTGAAGAGGTAACGATGCCGGCACCCAGAAACATAGCTCTAGCAACGGTGGACAAAGAGCTGGCGAGGCTTACAGCCACGCCGTTATCCCCAGAGATTGAGAGCACCCCACTCCCTGCTGGATTCCACAAGCCAAAATTTACTTTGTACGACGGCAAGACGGATCCATACATGCATGTGAGCCATTACCGGCAAGTAATGGCTGGCCACCGTCGGAACGATGCCTTGATGTGCCTCATATTCCCAGCAAGCTTGGGAGAGCTGGGCCTGAAGTGGTTCGAAAGGCTCCCGGAGGGGAGTATCGAGGGGTGGCAACAGCTAGCGGAAGCCTTCGTCACCAGATTCAAAACCAACACTCGAACGCCGAAGGAGGTAGACCATCTTCTGGGCGTCAAGATGGAGTCTGGGAGTTCACTGAAGGCATACAATGCGAAGTACTGGGAAACTTACAACGAAATTCTCGACCGCCCTACCAATTTGGCGATCACTCAATACAAGAGGGGTCTGCCAGTCGGACATAGGCTGCGAGATTCGCTCACGATGCATCAGCCGACCACCATGGAATCCCTGATGCAGCGGATCAATGAACACATTCGTGTGGAAGAAGATGCCGCCTCGATGACCGAGAAGGATAATCCGGTCGGGGTGGACAGAAGAGTAGCTGGGAAAGTTCATTCGGTCGGGCAGGAGGAAAACCGCCCCAATGACCGACCAAAAGATCAACGTCGAGGGACCGGCCAAAATGACAAAAATAGAGGCCGCAGAAACGACCGGGCTGATGCACCCCGCGACGCAGCAGAGGATGCCAAGAGAAAATTGAAGGCGCGGACAGGGATCACCACGGTCTTTAAAATTCCCATCTACCGCATTTTAAGCGAGATCCGCGGGGAGCCTTTTGTCCGTTGGCCGGCCAAGCTGGGGAGCGCGCAGCGGGGCTTCAATCCAAAGTACCGTTGCACCTTCCATGAAGAACGGGGGCACCGGACAGAAGATTGTTTGCCGCTCAAACAGCATTTGGAGGAGTTGGTGGCGGCAGGGCATCTTGATCAATACATAGATGGGGGAGTCAAGGCTGCACCGACTGGACAAACCGAGCCAAACGGAATGGCCGCCTTGGAGGCGCCCCCACAGGGTGTGATCAATGTCATCCACGGCATCATTGAACCAGCAAGGGTCTGCGAGCTGAGGGGGATGATTAAGAAGGCCGAGCACTTGAGGGAAGTGCTCTCAGTACAGCCTGCGATAAAGAAGGGAAAAACCGAGGAGAAAGACGTCCTCTCGTTCTCTACCAAAGACCTGGAAAGGGTCCAGATGTCGCATAATGACGCTTTGGTGGTGACCCTTCGCGTCAAAGGTTTCGATATCAAGAGAATATTGATCGACCAGGGGAGTTCGGTCGAGATAATGTACTATGACGCGTTCAAACAAATGAAGTTGGAGGACAAGGATTTGGCTCCTGCAACATCTCCTTTGGTCGGCTTCAACTCGCAACCAGAATGGCCGATTGGAAAGATTATCTTGCCGGTCAAGGCGAATTGGCCATTGAAGCAAGTGGAATTCGGTGCTCAAAGTGCCCTCGACTTCCAATTTGATTCTGGCGAGAGGTTGGTCACGCCATGCAAAGTGTCGCTTCAACTTTCCATCAAGTCATGCGCTTTCCAATACCTAACAAATAGAGGAAGTCCGGGAGACCGGTGATGGCCAAACAATGCTTCGGTAAATGTAAATGGCGGTAGCGGCCAAAGGGTTCGTTCAGATGATCAAGGGCCCGAGGGAAAGGAAGTCTGGAAGACGCGGCGAAGGCCGAGGAAAAGTCAGTCGAAGACTTGGTGGAAGTTCGCATCGACGAAAAGGATCCGACTAAGTTCTTTCTCCTGGGATCGTTTTTGTCGATCTTGAACGATCGGATTATGTCAATTTCTTGGTTGCCAACTTGAGGCTTTCGCATGGACGCCTTTACGATATGCTGGCGAGACCCAAGCTTTATCTGCCACCAATTGAATGTCTTCCCCAATGCGCGCCCAGTCATACAAAGGACGCGCCGTTCAGCCTTGCACCATGCTGAAGTGGTGGCAGAAGAAGTGAAGAACTTGTTGGAAGCCGGTGCGATTGAGGAAGTGCAATACCCTCGGTGGATATCTAACACGGTGGTGGTTCCTAAGAAGAATGGCAAGTGGCGAGTCTGCGTGGATTACAAGACTGTCAACCGCGCATGCCCAAAGGATAGCTTTCCTCTCCATCGAATTGACCAGCTGGTGGACTTAACCGCTGGCCATCAGAGGTTTAGCTTCTTGGATGCATATCGCGGTTATCATCAAATAGCCATGTACAAGCCGGACAGGGAGATCACGTCCTTCACCACCCCCAGAGGCTTATATTGCTACAAGGTCATGCCGTTCGGATTGAAGAACGCCGGGCAACCTTTTCATGGATGGTGACAAAAATGTTAAGCTCCTCTCTTGGGCCGAACTATGGAAGCCTATATCGACGATATGGTGGTAAAGAGCCGGGAGAAGTCTCAGCACCTCGCCGACCTAGCAGAAATGTTTGCCATGCTCAAGCGTCACAAGCTTCGCCTGAACGCCTCTAAGTGTGCCTTTGGAGTTGGCATCGAAATTCTTAGGTTTTCGTCACCAATCGGGGAATTGAGGCCGACCCATCGCAAATAAAGGCAGTACAAGAGTTGGAACGCCCTAACTCCACGAAGGACGTGCAACATCTTGCCGGGATGGCAGCCGCGCTGAACAGATTTATCAGCCGGTCTTCGGATCGTTGCAGGCCCTTCTTCAAAACTTTGAAGTCCAAGTTCTTTTGGGATGAGGAGTGCGACCGTGCTCTGGCGGACTTGAAAGCTTATCTCTCTTCAGCACCTATTCTGGTTACACCTCAGCCTGGCGAGGAGTTATATCTCTACTTGGCGGTCTCTCAACATGCGGTGAGCGCTGTTCTAGTCCGCGCTGAGGGCGTTCAGCATTTGCCCATTTTCTACGTAAGCAAGACTTTGCTCCCTACAAACAAGGTATCTTCCTTGGAAAAATTGGCTCTCATGATGGCATCAAGAAAGCTGGCACACTACTTTCACGCCCATACAATAGTGGTGTTAACCGAGTTCCCGCTTAAGGTGCTCTTCGAAAAGGCGGACTTTACTGGGAGAATTCTGAAATGGGCCGTAGAATTAGGTCAGTATGACATTAAGTTCCAACCACGCACCGCAATCAAGGCCCAAGCCCTTGCAGATTTTGTGGCGGAATTTGCCCCAGGTACACATCCAGTCTGTTGATTTGGTTGGTGCGGACTTAGCACCAACCATGGTTCTGGCAACGCGAGCAGGGGAAGAGCAGAGCTTGCCTGAAATAGCAACGGATGATGCCTCATTGAAAGAAGAACCTAGCAATGATGTGGAAAGAGACCAGATTGAGCCTACCAGAGACTTGGAATTGAGAAGCTCCCAAAATCCTTCTGATTGCTGGAAACTGTTTCTTGGCGAGATATGGAAGTTGTTCGTTGATGGGGCGTCCAATAGGCATGGGGCTGGACTGGGAATCGTATTAACTTCACCGGATGGGCTAGTTATTGAGCAAGCAATTACGCTCGGCTTCCCAGCATCCAACAACGAGGCGGAATATGAAGCCCTCTGGCCGGTCCGAGAAGCTACCGAAAATGAAAGTGACCCAAATTATGGTGTTCGATGACTCCAAGTTGGTGGTCAATCAAGTCTCAGGGGAGTATGAGGCCAAAGATGAAAGAATGGCCAAGTATCAGGCGCTAGTGCGAGTGGAAGTCAAGAAGTTCGACGCCATCAGAGTTGAACAGATCAAGCCTTGAAACAAAGACGGCCGATGAATTGGCCTTGCTTCCACTCGCACAACCTTTCCCAATCCCTTGATGATTGAATTTTACCACGCCAAGCATTGAGGAAGTAGAAGCAACCGAGGTACTCGACCGACTTGGGACCTTCTTGGATGGACCCCATCGTCGCTTTTTGAAAGATCGAATTCTACCGAAGAAAAGAAGGCGGCCCACAAGATCCCGCAAAGTCGAAGCGGTTTTGGCTCTCACCTTCCGGCCTTGTACAAAAATCTTTACCGTCAGATTTGAAGTGTGTCCACCCTCTAAGGTGGAAGCTTTCCTCTTTGAGATCCATGAAGGCATCTGCGCACCATCTTGGGAGAAGATCTCTAGCCTACCGGCAATCTCGCAGGTTATTGGTGGCCATGCATGCAAGCGACGCCAAAAATACGTCACGATGTGAAAAATGTCAAAATTTGCTCACCAGATTCACCTCACCAAATAAGGGAGTTGCTCGCCACGAGTCCTTGGCCGCTCGCACTGGGATTGGATATTGTTGGGCCCCTTCCAGTTGCACCGGGCAATCGCAAGTTTTTCATCGCAGCCACCGATTATTTCACCAAGTGGGTGGAGGCTGAGCCACTGGCCACCATTAAGGAGAAGGACGTTAAGAAATTTGTGCGGCAAAATGTGATCACTCGCTTTGTATACCTGTGGCGCTCATCTCAGATAATGGCACTCAATTCGACGGGAAACTCTTCCGCGGATTTTGCGAAGAATTGAAGATTGAATTCTACAATTCAACGCCGGCTTATCCTCAGTCTAATGGCCAAGCAGAGGCCTCAAACAAGACCATTTTGGACGGGTTGAAGAAGCTCGAGAAGGCGAAGGAAAGTGGGTTGAAGAGCTTCCTAGTGTGCAATGGGCATACAGCACTACATCAAGACGATCGACGGGAAACACCGCTCATGGCCTCTGATATGGAGGCCATCATCCCACTAGAGATTGGCATGCCAACCATCCGCCGAAAACTTCCACCAGATTCAACAATGAAGCCGTGGCACTAGAGTTGGACCTTCGAGGAAAGACGAGCGCGCATTGATCCATATAGCGGCCTATCAGCAGGAACTCTCTAAAAAATACAACAAGGTAGTGCATCCCAGGCTATTCAAGATTGGGGATTGGGTCCTAAGGAAGGTGCTTGGCAACACAGTGGTCCCCGGCGAAGGCAAACTTGGTGCAAATTGGGAAGGACCATACAAGGTGGTTGGTCTTGTAGGCAAGGGGGCATACCATCTGGAAGATTTAGATGGCAAGGCCGTCCCCAGACCGTGGAACGCAGCAAACCTTAAGGTCTTTTACTTTTAAGATGTAATTTGTTTTTGTTTAGCTTTCTTAGACCTTTAGCCATCTGGCACTACATGTAAGAGAATAGCATTGCCTTTACAATGTTTATGTAATGAAAGCTAGCTGTATTGTTGTTGCTATATTACATTCTTGATTTTTGTATTACAATCTTTGTACAATGGCACTGCACGGTCGCAAGGCATGCCAGGGGCAGGAACCGACCTGAAGAGAACCGGACTGTTTTCCTCGGAATGGGAGCAGACCGCACTAGGACCGAGCTGGTTTTGCTCGCCCGAGGGAATGTTGGCGGCATGACCAACCGGACTGAAACATTGGTGAATTGCCCAATGTAGAGCCGAGCTGATTTAGCTCGGCCCATCAATCATATTGGTGAATTGCCCAATATGGGAAATGAGCTGATTTTGCTCGGAGGAATTAGCAGTGTTGGTGTCTTGTCCAGCAATTGTAAGGCCGAGCTGAATTCGCTCGGCCGAAAGGAAATACTGGCAAATTGAACAAACTTCAAATACAAGCAATTATTGCCAACCAAGCAAGGCCGAGCGGATTTTGCTCGGCCAGATACAAAACGTCATCTTCTTGGCAATGCAAGGGATTGCAAGGCTACTTGAAGGCTTATCGTTTGCGCGGTTTAGTCGACCTGCCAGTTCAACTAAACTTAAAACAAGAAATTCAAATATACACAAGCCGAACAGAAATAACAAGATGTACGAGCAAAAAGTTGCAAATTTCATTGATAAAAGTTTAATACAAAAGGAGGGGCCTTGCCCGGTTACATTGCAAATAAAAAAAAAAAAAAGAAGAAAGAGGAAAAGCAAGAAAAGCGAAAAGGGCAATCTTCAATCCTCAGTCAAGGTCGAGATCAACGTTCTGGTCGGCTCCCTCCAATGGCTGCTCGGCACTCTGCGTTGTTTGCTCGGGCAGGATCTCCTCGGCCTCAGCATCGGTGCCTTCCACCGAGACTATTTCCCGATCAATCACTTCATCCTCAGCATTTGGGGACGCTTCGGGTGGAGTTTGCTCGGCTGCTTTCTCGGCGGCGGCCTCTGCCTCAGCCTCTTCCCTTGCCTCTGCTATTAGACGGTTCTGTTCGGCCTTGGAGTAAGCTAGCATATAGACCGGGATATAAGCAGGGGGCGGATTGTTGAACATCTCAGAATCCTGGCCAAGGCCAACTTTTTCCACGGCGGCCTTCCAGCCGCACTGGAAAAAGATGCCCTTGGTCGCTTGGACCTGCCGCTCGTAGGTTGTTTCCCCCTGCTTGTATCCTCGGTCCTCCGCTTCTTCGACCGCCTTCTCCATCGCATCCTTGTGGGCGTCCCGCAACTTTCTGAGCTTGGCAAGGTACCGAGCCTTGGCTTTCTTCGCGGCCTTGGTTTTCTCTTCCTCAGCCCGGTCGAGCTTCTAGCGCAGCTCGGCCCGCTCGTCTTTGACGATCACTTGTTCGGCCTTGAGCATTTCTATCTCGGCCTTGAGCACTTTGTTCTCGGTGATGGCGTCTCGGAGGCTCTGCCGAACTGCAACCATCCGCTCGTGGGCGAGATAGTTCTTTTGTGCGGCCTGCAAAAACAACAGACTATTAGTATCTTGAAGCCGAGCAGAAAACCGAGCACACTGTTGAAGAAAAAATGTAGAACTTACCAGCACAATGGATTCTGCAGCCGAGCGGAGGACCTTGAGGTCTGGTAGCTCGTCATGCTTTTGCATGTCCCCGGGCAGGATCAATCCCTTGGTCAGATTGAAACCATGCGAGATATCCTTGTCCTCGGAGACAGAAACTGCGGGCGAGCGCTCGGCCCTTATGAAGCGAACTCAGCGCCTGCATCGGCCAAGAGGGCCTTGCCCTTGGATTTGCGGGCAAGACGTTGCTCGGTCTGGTCACCGAGCTCGGTTGAGGCAACTTCAGTGGAGCCTTCATCCACAAGGCTTTGCCCGGCCGCCTCCCTCCTTGGTTTCTTCTTCGGCCGGCCAGCCGGTTGTTCGCTGGCCAGGGCAAGCACCGCCCCTTCTTTTTGTCCGGTGGGGGTGGAAGATGTTCCCCCGGTTGTTTCTGGGGGTTGGGAGTCGCCTTCGTCCCCAGTGATCATGGACTTAATGGCTCGGATTTTAGCCATTTCTTGCTCGGTGGTAGTTGGGACGAGTCTGACCAGTGGCAAAGTTGGATCTGGTTCGGGGGTTGGCTCGCGCAGAAAGTCGGTGACTCTGCCTTTGCGCGGTGCTTGGTAGTTGTACGTTTGCTCAAAACCGAGCAAGGTTGAGGACTCCCTCTCTATTGCAGGAATGCGCAGCAAGACTCTGATTGCTTCCTGGTTAGCACGATAGTAACGCGCAGCCAAATTCTTATCTGCAAAAAGAGACAAGTGTTAGACCGGATTCCACCAATAATAGCAAAGAGCAGAAAGATAGTAGTACGGTCAGCCGGGCTCCTTACCAGCACTACCGAAGTTTTTCTTAATTCGCCAGCCCGGTATTGGCGCCTCGGTGTCCTCATAAGGACCGGACACCCAGAGGAAGTCGTCATCATTGGACTCTTTGTCCGGATTGCCTTCAATGAGTTTTGCTCGGCCCTTCTTTACTTTGAGGTAATAACAAAACCCACCCTCATTTGAACTAAGGCTGTATTGGTGAAAAATCTCTACGAGGCCGAGATTGAGACCGAGCCTTCGGTTCAACTCGGCGACGCCATTTATTATTTTATATGTGTTGTTGGAAACCTGGGTTGGGCAAAGCCCTGTCTGCCTCAAAAATTCGCAGATCAGGGGCTGGACCGGGAAGCGAAGTCCGCCCTCTACTATCGATACCACGGTGAAGGGGCACCGTTCTAGATCGCCCCATGGAGTTTCTCCCTTCTTGCCAAGCTCTAAGATGACGTCGTCAGGAATATGGTACTCCTCGCGGAACTCCGCCATTGCCCCGGGCGAGCTAACCCTAAAGCGGTATTTGCCCATCTATCTCGGTTTTATTTGCTCTATGGTATCTCGGTCAAAATTGTGTAGTGGTCGCTCAGACTTTGAGCTCCACGAATGATGATGCTGGAACGGTTGGTCCTATTTGTTCTGCACGTTGAAAAATAATTCCAAGGGTTAGCACGGCATATATTGCTCGGCCCTGAATGGAAATAGCTCGGAAAGGTTCTAGGTGTTTGGCCGGCCTCCACCTACCTCGGCCCATCAGGATGGCTGATTTAGCCCTTCCCTTTTTGGTGCTGGTTTCTACTCGGTCTAGGAGTTTTGACCGGTTGGGTTCTAATGGAGGTTTTTGCTCGGTCAAGCCCAGATCAATATTGGCTTATGATCCCAGGTCTTTAGCCCGGTTAAACCTATCTGCCGATCTAAGGTGTATATAGTTTGGTTGCGACCTCAATACAAAGCCACAAACAGCTCTTTGCTCGGTTACAGCCCTAAATAAGGATCTAAGTGAGCATTTTTGCTCGGCTCAGCCCAGATTCGAACTGTTCATACAGTTCATACAAAGTTCTAAGGGTTTGTTCAGAGGTTTTGTGGCTCGAGGGGCGCGAAAACCCCCACCACTCCTCCAGTTTCAGTTTCCCTAGTGTGTGAAGTCGTCGAAGCCACGTGAGAACAACCAAAAACAAGAAATGCCAAGCACAGTGGCGTAGAAACGAAGAACAATAACGAAAAAACCCAAAAAGCATGAAAACAGTGGGTGAAAAGCAAGGAGAAGGGGTTTAGGGTGCTTACCAGAAACGAATGGAGAACGAGGTGGAGCCTTCGAGCTTGGGTGAAGTGCTGGAAACGGCAACAATGGGCAAGGACCACAGCAGCTTCTTAGAGGCTTTGGAGGCTAGGGTTTAGGGTTTGGCTGAGAGAGAAGATGAATGGTGAAGGGTCTAAACCCTTCGTTTGGGGTTTAACGATGGAGGGAAGAGACCAAACGGCGCAGCCGTTTGAAATTCGTGCGTGGGAAACAGCTGGATGCACGATCCAATGAGGAGGTGCCACGTGGCACTGAGAAACGCGGCTGTCGGTACGGCTGAAAGACCTTTGACATGACTGTGGAGGCAATGGCCGGACAATCGAGTTTGCTCGGCGAGAGAAGTGTCTCTGATTCAACTGTCGCTCGGTGACAAAAACTTCAACAATTAAGCTCGGCCTAGCAGGATCGCAACACAACCTTGGCTCGGACAAGGTAAACCCACTCACGATAGCTCGGATGGGTTTAAGGGGCAATTGAGAGGGAAGATTTCCATCAGATAGTACGGACGAGCAAAAGTAACGTTCGGCGTTACAGACTACGCGGCACCAAGCAGATTGGGCGGTTGCAACGACCGAGCGGTCTGTCTTGCTCGGTCGGCGAGGTCAACCGGTAACCTTTTGAGTACCGAGCTGAAGGACTGACCGGGTTACGCGGATGATGCGGCCTGGCCGGTATGCCTCCGGCCGTCCAGCCGAGGCGAGGCGGTTGCACGTGACCGAGACTGGAGATAAAACGGTTGGAGGCCGGCATGCCTTGCAACCGGTCGATCACGACGAACCGATCAGGAATGGCTCGGCATAGGCGGTTAAGTTCTTGCCTGGTCCCAAGTCGCAGGCCGGCGGTACGTAGCACGGTTAAGTGATTTCGAATCTCCCAAGGGTTAGGCCGGTCATGGTACCCCGGTTAAGGGTGCCACCTGGGCCAATGGTGTGAAGGAGGACATCCTCCTGACGCCTCAATACCGTTAGGCGATTCAGATGTACTAGAAGGAGGACAAAACCTTTACACGTGTAAGGTGGTGAGAGGCGAGCACTGCCACCTGTCCAGGGAAGGACAGCAGAGGTAGTGCGCGCACAATCTCGGAGCTGCGTGGCCAGCCTAGATATAGAGAGGGAAGGCGAGCGTTACTGGTATGCGGACTCACTCTCACGAAAACTCTCTCTTCTCATTGTCTTCTTCCTTAGAGAACTGACTTGATCGTCGGAGGGTTTTTCCGGCACACCACCGCCGGGCAGCTCACCGTTTTTGTGTTGCAGAAACAGACGCCGTTGACGGAAGCTTGACGTTCAAGGTGTACGGAGAGCAAAGGATATTTCACCCCCGTACAATGGCCATTAAATACACACTCATTCCTTGCCTTCCAAGTGGAACGCAACATGGCAAAATGTAATGTCTTCCAAATCTGCAATTCCAACTTTTTGAACTTCATTCACACCCATCCACCAATTCAACCGACCCTCCACATTTGCAGGTGTTACCCATCTAATTCCCCACCAATCTAGCTTCCATACTTGTGGGCAATGTATGAGCACATGAGAACCTGTTTGAACCTCAGTTTTGCAAAAAGGGCAAACAATAACTTTATTGCTTCTAATGACCCCAATGTTGTGCAAGAAACCTGCTGTTTTGATCCTGTGGAAGGCATTGCGAGGCATTTTTTGCTTCATTATAGAATATATGTTCATTTTGATCTTGTGGAAAGCATTGCAAGGCATTTCTTGCTTCGTTTTGGAAGATATGTATATTGTGCAATCTTTGGCTCTTCATTTTCAATTTATAGTATCTTGATTACTTGGAGAGAATAATACTAAAAATCATAAAAAAAATAGTCTGTGATATTTTATTGTATGTGTAAATCTTCATGAATTATTTTATGATATTTTTTTCATTATCTCTGACAATGTTCACGTGAAAAGTGGAGACACTATTTATCACTTAATTTATTACATCATTTTATTTATTTATTTATTTCTAAATTTTGATCAATAAAAAACAAAACTTTATTGAAGAATAAAATGGATATACAAAACAAAACATCAAATAAGGTCAAAGGAAAGCATTTTATTTATTTTATTTTTTAATTTATATTTACGTTATAAGAGTATGTAAGACTATTTATATTTTAAAAAGAATGAGACTTACATAAAAAACTACCAAAAAGGAGACAAGTTTGATGAAATATTTCAATAATTTAATATGAGTTTTAATGTTTATATGGGGATGACTGTTGAAAATAAGCTTGATCTTGATGATGGTAGGTAGCCAACCACCCACCATATTTGACAGCCTCTATTATTGAAGAAAGATTGGCAGGAAGTAAACAATGGCTGCAGGCTTTCACATTTATGATTGTATACTTTTACACTGTCTAGGCTATCTATAAATAGCTATTGTATTATGAGAGTTCAATGTGTGGGAGAAAAGTAGAAGAAGAGTGCTCTCTGTTTAGTTTTACAGAATTATATTTTAGTGAAATAAATATCAGTTTGGTTCAGTTTTTAAGCCTCACGTTGTGAATCACCAACAGTGGTTTGCACCCCACTCCCACCAACAGTGGTATCAGAGTTCAAGGTAGCTTGAATTTGCAGAAATTCTGCAAAAATGCAAAAACAGAGTGTGTTTTCGAAAATTGCTCAGAAATCAAAGTGGTCGAAATCAATTTTTGATCACACCAGATTGAATCTCCCGACGAGACGAGCACAACCGTGAAAACCGCATAAAAAACAAAGATCGGAAGGCCTCGCATGCGCTCCATGCACCTCCCTGATGCTATTCTCACGCGCACCACGCGCCCATGCGCCTTCACGCGCTTCCTGAGGAAGAAGACGCGTCATCTCACGCTCTTTACGTGCTCCACGCGCCTTCAGAGGTAGACGACGCGTCATCCAATGCGCCACACGCCCCACACGCGCGCGCACCGAGCTTGACGTCATCCACTACGTCAGCTGAGCAGCTGATCAGCTTTGACCAAGCCACACCGCCATGGATTGACGATTGTGAGCATCACCGATTAATCCGGTGTGCCGCGGCTAAGTTGAAGCCGTAGATCTGAGTCATTCAACTTGTTTTGGCCTGATTTGACCTATTCGGAGTCTGTTTCGGGTGATCCAATAGTGCTTTCCAACTATCTGGAGTATTCCGGACACATCTCTACGGTTAGAATTTGCAAATTCCATTATGAAAATTTACAGATTTTTAAAGACAACCAATGGCCAACACAAACAATTTCTTTCAGCCCCAGTTTCCAAAACTCAGCAAGGAGAACTATGAAAATTGGAGTATTCAAATGTAAGTCCTACTAGCCTCACAAGATTTGTGGGAGTTAGTGGATCGAGGATATGATGAGGCAGCTACTCTCGAAGATGAAGGAAGTTTAAATGATGCTCAGAAGACGACGTTAAAAGATTCAAGGAGGAGAGATAAAAAGGCCTTGTATCTACTCTATCAAGGCATTGATGAGTCAAGTTTTGAGAAGATTTCAGTAGCAACAACCTCTAAAGAGGCGTGGAGTATTCTTCGAAATTCACACCGTGGAATTGAGAAGACGATCAGAGTTCGACTCCAGGTGTTACGTGGCGAATTCGAGATGTTGCACATGAATGAGAATGAGTCAATTTTCTGAGTACTTCAACAGAATATTGACCATTGTTAATCAGATGAGAAGATATGGAAAGAAGATGGAATCTCTTCAAGTGATAGAGAAGATTCCCCGATCACTCAGTTCCAAGTTCAAGCACGTGGTTGTAGCAATAGAAGAGTTCAAGGATCCTAGTGCCATGACCACTGATGAGTTGATGGGCACACTTGAAATTCATGAACAAAGGATTAACAAGAAGACTTCCTCAAGTTCTCTAGAGCAAGCTCTTCAATCAAAGTTGTCTTTTAGAGATGACAGAAACGAGTAAGGGGGGGACATCACAAAGAAGCCGAGGAAGAGGTCGTGGTTACAATAATCAAAGTTCTGGTTTTCAAGGAAGAGGCAGAAGAAGTCCAGCCAAAGAAGGAAAAAATCAACTACACTTTGCTCCAAGAGGAAGAGCAAGAGGTAGAGGAGGTGGTTACAACTACCGACCAGGATTTGACAAAAGCAATGTTCAGTGTTACCAGTGCCACAAGTTCGGACATTACAACAATGAATGCCGAAGTAGAGCAACAATAGAAGCCGACGAGCAAGCAAATTTTGTCGAGCAGGAAACAAACAAAGTTGGACCTACAGTCCTATTTGTTCACCATTGAGACACTGAAAACCAAAACAATGTTTGGTATCTAGATTCAGAAGCCAGCAATCACATGTGGTAAAAGAGAGCTGTTCGTTGTGCTTGACGAGACTATACAAGCACAAGTCTCATTTGGTGATTCTTCAAAGACTCAAGTGAAAGGAAGAGGTAATATTCTGATCAAGCTCAAGAATGGAGATCATGATTACATCTCCAATGTTTATTATGTTCCTGCCATGAAGAACAACATTTTGAGTATAGGACAACTCCTAGAGAAAGGATACGACATCAGCATGAAAGATTGTCATCTTACCATCAAAGACAATCATGGTAATTTGATCACTCGGGTGAGAATGTCCAAGAATCGGATGTTTACATTGAACATTCAACATGATGCTGCGAAGTGTTCAAGTGCCATCATCAAAGACAAAGACTGGCTATGGCATTTGAGGTTTGGACATCTCAACTTTGGAAGCTTGAAGCTGTTGTCAAGCAAGAATATGGTGAGATGGCTCCCTCATATTGCTCATACTAATGAAGTATGTGAAAGCTGCATTCTTGGTAAGCATCATAGAACTAGCTTTGCCGAAGAAGTGAAGTGGAGAGCAACAAAGCCGCTGGAGCTAGTGCACACTGATGTGTGTGGTCCATTGAAGCCAATGTCAAATGGACAGAATAGATATTTCCTCACCTTCATTGATGATTATAGTCGGAAGACATGGGTGTACTTTCTTAATAGAAAGTCGGAGGTGTTCAGCATCTTCAAAGAATTCAAAACTTTCGTAGAGAAGCAAAGCGGCTATTACATCAAGACATTGCGATCAGATCAAGGTGGAGAATATACATCAGATACTTTCGAGAATTATTGCAAAGAGCAGGGAATCAAGCATCAAACAACACCATCCTATACGCCACAACTGAATGGTGTTGCTGAAAGGAAGAATCGCACAATCTTAGATATGGCAAGGAGCATGTTGAAAGGAAAGGGACTACCCAAGCAATTTTGGACTGAAGCCTTATCATGTGTTGTGTATCTACTAAATAGATGCTCAACTAGGAGCCTTCATTTTATGACTCCAGAAGAAGCTTGGAGTTCACATAAGCCAAGTGTCAACCATCTCAGAATATTTGGGTGTGTTGCGTACAACAAGATTCCAGAAGCAAGAAGAACAAAGCTTGATGATAAGGGAGAAAAATGTATCCTTGTCGGATATGGAGATAGAACAATGGGATACAAGTTGTATAATCCCATTACCAGAAAGGTGATCATGAATAGAGATGTGATATTTGAAGAAAAAGAAGCTTGGAACTAGAATCAAGATGAAGTTGTCAAAGATGTAGAACTCATTCTTGAAGATGAAACATCAAAAGCTCCGGTTGAAATCATAAGAGAAGTTCAAGATGAGCCACAAACTCCTCTATATAGAATACTGGCACCTAGATCGCCAGTTTCTCACAGAAGTGCTGCATCATCATCATCATTAGCATAATCAGATGATAGTTTTTTCAAACAACCAAGACCAATGAGAAATTTACAGGAGATATATGAAGCTACAGAAGAAGTAGATCTGACTTTGTTCTGCCTACTTGCAGATAGTGATCCACTTACCTTCTCGGAAGTCATCCAAGAAGATAAATGGAAGAAAGAAATGGATGAAGAAATTCATGCCATTGAGAAAAATGACACATGGAAGCTTACCAGTCTACCAGAGGGGCACAAACCCATTGGAGTGAAATGGGTATACAAGACAAAGAGGAATGCACAATGCGAAGTGCAACGCTACAAGGCAAGGTTAGTAGCAAAAGGTTACAAGCAGAGAGCTGGAATTGACTATGGAGAGGTGTTTGCTCCAGTTGCCCGATTGGAGACTATCAGGCTAATGATTTCTTTGGCTGCCCAGCACAAGTGGCAGATTTATCAACTTGATGTGAAATCTGCATTTCTTAATGGTTTCCTTGAAGAAGAAATGTATATTGAACAACCTTCGAGGTATGTTCAGAATAGGCATGAAGACAAAGTGTACAAATTGAAGAAAACACTTTATGGATTGAAGCAAGCTCCGCGTGCATGGAATACTAGAATTGGTCAGTATTTTTATGACAATGGTTTTGAAAAATGTCCATATGAGCACGCACTATATTTGAAGAAGGAAGCTGATGGAAGCATGTTGCTTACTTGTCTTTATGTTGATGATCTAATCTTCACCGGAAACAATTCAGCCATGTTCAAAGACTTTAAAAGAAGCATGGTCCAAGAATTTGAAATGATAGATATTGGATTGATGGCTCATTTTCTCGGCATTGAAGTTGCACAAAGAAAAGATGGAATTTTTATTTCCCAAAGTGGCTATGCCAAGGAAATTCTCAAGAGATATGGAATGGAGAATTGCAATCCAAAGGAACACTCCAGAGACAAGTGGAGTGGAGCTCGAAAAAATGAAGGCGGTGATGTGGATCTAACTTATTTCAAGAGCCTAGTTGGAAGTCTTCGCTATCTTACTTGTACCAGGCCAGACATACTCTATGGAGTAGGACTGATTAGCAGATCTATGGAAACACCAGATCAGTCACACCTTTATGCAGCAAAGAGGATTCTTCGCTATATCAAAGGTACAGTCGATGATGGTTTATTCAATAAACCAACTGATAATTTCAGTCTTGTTGGCTACTCAGATGGCGACTGGGGACGTGACTTGGATGGACAGAAAAGTACTACGGGGTTTACTTTCTTTATGGAAGATACAGCCTTTACATGGTCATCCAAGAAGCAAGCCATTGTGACATTATCGACTTGCGAAGCTGAGTATGTTGCAGCTAACTCAGCTGTGTGCCATGCAATATGGTTACGGAACATGTTGAAGCATTTGAGATTTCCACAAGAAAAACCCACTGAGATTTTTGTTGATAATCGCTCAGCAATTGCATTGGCAAAGAACCTAGTTTATCATGAAAGAAGTAAGCATATTGACACCTGCTATCATTTCATCGGAGAGCATGTGAAAAATAAAGAGGTGAAATTATTGCCTTGCAAATCCCAAGATCAGCTTGCAGATATTTTCACGAAGCCGTTGAAAAATGATCTATTCAACAGAATGAAGATAATGCTCGGGATGAAGTAGCATGGAGAATCAAGCTTAAGGGGGGATGTTGAAAATAAGCTTGATCTTGATGATGGTAGCACTACAAGAAAATCAGGTTTTAGCGCAAATTTTATTGCTGCTTGAAAAATGTCATGATGGGCTATTGTAGCGGTTATTGACCACAACTAAAAATTAAATTTTTAGTAGCATTTTTTCCTTAAAACGCTGCTATATATTTTTTTATAGTGACGTTTCGTACTCAACCGTTACAAAAAAAGAAAAGTAAAATAAGGCCCGCCAAATTCAATCTGATTTCGCGCCGAATCAGATTTTTAATTTTTTTTTTTTAATGTTTTGTGTGTGTGGATGAATAACATATCAGAATTTCAGTCCCAAAAAAAAAAAAAAAGAAACCGTTCAACTCACAATTTGTGCCCTAGTCCACAACACTTCTTTGGCGAAGTATCAGACTTTATCCTCTCTGCGGCCTATTGACGACATCAAGCTAGAGCATCCCTGTGATTTCAAGGTTAGTTTTCTCTCTGTTTCTCATTCTCTATCCCTCTCTTTTTTCTTCTCTCTCGATTGTCTCTCTACCCTTCTCTCTTTCTTCTCCTGTCTCTCTTTCCCTTTTTCCCTGACTGTCTTCGGTCAAGTTTGGGTCAATGAAATTCATTGTTAAGCTAAGACTTGCCATTCCATTCATTGATTCTAATATCTCCAAAACTTCTCTACTTTGAAGGATTTCATGAGCATCTTAAATGATTTTGATTTGGGAAAATAATTTAGAAAATATATTGATTAACATGTTCGGTATTCTGATTTTTGATCATCTGTGATATTCATATTTTCACCAATATAATTAGTGAAGTGAATGGATTGTTGTTGATGCTACACAATAAAATCTCATGCTTGAGGATTCATTATGTATGCTAGGTGTTTGATAAAATGTCACAAAGGAGTAATAGTGCCCTACATTTTGGTTTATTGGTTTGTTCTGTTTTTCTCTCTCTCTCTTCTTTGTTTTCTTTTTCTTTTTTTCTTTTTTTTTTTTGTGTGGAGAAAATTGTTGTCTATGAATTTAATGCACAGTTTGTAATGTTTTGTTGGCTTAATAATGTGATTAGAAAAAATTGTTGTCTCTTTTTATTGTGATTGCTTCATGTTTATGAAAGCGTTCGTGCATTGAACCATGAGATAAATAAACAAAGATGTAAGTTTTATGGTTTCAAGGGAATTATACATAGAATAAATTCAAAATACCCAATATTAGGAAGCACAACAAAAGTGACCTGCTCAGGAGGCAATTTTGGGTTCACATTTGCTCTGATCCCACCTTCAGACAATCCATAATCAGCACTCAACAGTGGTAGCTCGCCTGCATAGTGCCTCAGTCTTTTCAAATAAGGTCCCATTGAACCAGTCATGATTTCATAGACGTACTTGGCTTTAGGAAATAGCTCTAGTATTAATCTGTACCAATTACTTAATCCCAAACACTTTTTATAGATCATATCAGCCAATTCAGGTTTGGCTTTTAGCGCTTCGACATAGCCGTTTCTGGATAGATGGGACGATGATTCGGAATTTCTTGAGAACCCCTTCTCGGATGTCAAGAAAGAGTTTCTCCCAAACTTGTTCAAAGGTTCGAAAGGAATGTACAATCTGTGAGCAAATGTAGAAGACATAACTCGGACTTCGTCGAAAGAATGAGTCCACTTAGAAGATGGCGAGATAAGGATTGATGGAAGTCGAACCAAATATCACTTCATCAAGGCTACAACATGGGGACTGCATTGTCTTCATTGTATTCTTAAACTGTAAACTACAATACACATTTGTAGTAGCAATTCTCGCCAGACCCATTTCTTTTTAAACGCTATGTTGTAGATAAATTACAAGGCCTTACCATTCCCAATCAGAAATTCCCTGCAAATCAATAATTCTTCATATCAGAAAATAACTTATTAACATTTAACACCACCTACAAGGGAGGAAAACGTGAAACACATCGAACGCTAATATAAGAGATGCAAAGAGTTCTAAGACACATTTATCTGGGTATTTTTTTATTTATCAAAAATATCATTATTATTTTGAGACATCATAAAATATCAATTAATGAAGCTCATGGATAGATGATGTGGTAAACTGGCAGAATTTTCATCTAAATTCATGAATTCCTGATTAATTTTAAGACACATTTATCTGGGTATTTATTATTATTATTATTATTATTATTATTATTATTATTATTTTCAAATTTGGAGGTAATTTGGTAACTTTCTTTTTAATTTAGAGAATGAGCTATTTAGGTGGTTGTTTATGAGAATTATTGCGCCCTTCCCTTATTTGGAATACCTTCAAGTTCTAGTTTGTCTTTGAAATACTTGTTGGAATTTCTAGAAATTCTTAGTCTAGCAAGATAGTCTTATACTTCTATATAAAATTAGCTTGCAGAGACAACGATACAAGTTTAGATAATGAAATTTTTGGAAATTTCTCTTACATTTTTAGTGGTGGTGAGACTTCATTGAATCTTTCTAGATGAGATTCCTAGAAAATCTCAATGAGATTCAAAGGTTCTTCTTATATGTTTAAATTCCAGAAAGCCTCTGCATAAATAACAACCACATCTATCTTTTCTGTCACCTTAAGTGAGTCCTTAAAACCCTTAGACCTTGATCCAAACCCTAACCTTTATATTCTAACTCTAAGATTTCTTTGTTGTCCAGAAAATTCCAGATTTACCCTACAGCCCAGAAAATCCAGCAACTTATCTCCTTAAATTTCCAATTCAAAAAGAC
Organism: Camellia lanceoleosa; assembly: GCA_025200525.1. NCBI lineage: Eukaryota > Viridiplantae > Streptophyta > Magnoliopsida > Ericales > Theaceae > Camellia > Camellia lanceoleosa. The sequence goes on from CM045767.1 coordinate 25,458,322, forward strand.
ATCAAAGCTCAATCATTCTGACCACTATCTATGCTCAAACCCTCAATCCAATTTCCAAATCCTTGACCATTCCAAACCCACGATATTTAATTATAGGGCATCCTTAATCCACAAGGGCTAAGGAAAACATTTGACTTTTTCTTCTTCTTATATTTGATAAGATATGTCACAAACTAACCGAAGAGGCAAAAAGTTCTGCATCATCATTTTCATGGTAAATTGATCCAAGTCGAACTTGACATGTATACATCCTACAAATTAAGTTGAATAAGTCAGAAGAGAGAAATCAGACAGACAAGAGATAGAACACTTGAGAAATAAAAACAAGATAATAATTTAATTGTGATATAATTTATAATCCTCCGACACAATATTAGGAAATTAATTTTACCCAGCATCAGAATAAATTCCAAGCTTGAGGCCTTTATCATGTACATAGTCAGCAAGAGATTTAATTCCCAATGGAAAACTTTCTGATTCGGGACTAGTTGACCCTGCAAGACCAATTTACAATGAAAATAAATTTATTCAATACCTGGCTTTAAAGTTCAGTTTCTACTATTTCTGAGCTTAACAACCAATATATTTATATCAAAAGTGGCCTTTAGATCCAAAGTAAATATTATTATGTTTTAAAGAAAGAAACAATATTTTCCTAATAGACAGCAAGGTATATTGTTCAATTCTTTTTTTAGTCCAATGGTAATGGACACAATGAGAGGGTAGCTATAAAAGTGGGACTGACAATTCCAATCCCAAGTCTCTAATACCACCACCAAAAGACTTTACCAATTAAACTAGATGGAAAACATGGCATAAATGTAGTAGGATTTAAATTGACCTCTGAATTTCGTTCTTGAGCCGACTAGCAATCATCTGATTTGAAAAAAAAATTTATTTAGTATGAAATGTAACCAAGTTGTGAAGGGAACAAAACAAATAGATCATGTGGATGAATACCTATGTTAACATAAACATAACCTAAATTAGCCAAATCATTCGATAAGTGCATCACTTTCAAAGAGGAGAACATATGTTGGTATTTGTGACATTGAGTTTTTGAAAACATGATAAATGAAAGGACATATTTCTATTCACGCATTCAAATTTTAAATACTTTTGACAGTCCATAGGGGCTTTTGTTTGGGCAATAATAAGTGGTTGGGTTCTCATGTGCAAGTTTTCAAGGGCCTCTGTTTTGTGTAAATAACGCCTCAACCCTCAAAGACCCTCAAATTAGAGACCCTCTGATATGTAGAGTTACTGAAGTAGACAAAGAAAATAATATTGTGAGGTGTATATGAGCTTTTCCTATGGCTTATGTTCTTTAATATCTTTAGTATACTATCATAAATGCTCATTTAATTTGATTAATATCTTTGTTTTTTATTAATTACATCTATTATTTGTCTAGCAGATATGACAAAGAAACAATTTATAACTTGTAATATTGAGAATGAGTCACAGCTCAAGCGATCAAATGCCTCTTCACAGCCTACATATAACATATTCTTTTTTATGATGTATTTATCATATGTTATCATTTTCTAAATTTATGCATACTTATGTAAATTTTATTGTATAAATTAGGCGACAGACGGATCTAGTGGCATTCCGGACCAAGCTTCTTCATGAACACATCAAAGATCTTCTTTTGGGAGTCATGAAATGCAACCTTCTAGTCGAGGTAAGTCATCATTACAATACACATACATTGACACAAATTTAGAACCACTGTTAATGACTTCTTTACCAATAAATTGTTAGTTAGTTAGTTTGGACAAAATCGGGGTTTGATAGGTTGACTTCTCTACTTTGCTTCCTTTATTAGCATCCGTAAAAATGCCAAACAAACCAATGAAATAGAGAATTGTGCAATCGAACAAATTTGAATATCAGCAACGTATCAAACTGTAATATACAATTAAAAATAGACCCTTGGATGTTGCTAGTGGTTGCTTGATTTGGTGGCTGCAACTAATGTTTGGCTTTATGATCTTCAACGTCATTGTAATCTTTATTTTTTGATATGTAAACCATATACTTACCAAAAAAAAAAAAAAAAAGAAGACTTGTCGAGAATTATTTGTAGTCTAAATTTTCTTTATAGATTTTAAAATTGAAAATGATACTTATGCTCATTCAATTATTTTTATTGCAGGAAATAAGATAATATGAAGTATCAAACAATGGACGTCATTTCTCGATTTGAACATTTTTCATGGAGATCTTTATAAAATGGTGTCATGAGTAATACTTTTGAATACTATTGTTATGTGATAAGTTTTTCTTTTGGATTATGGTGTGGGCTATTAGTTTGCTAGAAATATTGGATCTTTTTTGTATTACAAGTTTATGTAATGAACCTTTTAATTAAGGTGTTTTGGATATTTTGGGATTATGAAAATGCAGACTCTTTTACCTTTTACAATTATTGAGTATTGAGCCATTAGAATAAAATAGTGTTGTTATAGATATATAATGTGAGCAGGATTATGGTGTCTGTTTTGACCATTTTGTAATCAAATTGTCCCTGTAATATGGCTTTTTGGGCTTTGTTTCTAATTCCTTTTGTTGTTTGGATCTTTTCAATGTAACAAGGTTATGTTGCTCTTAGTTTTTTTTTTTTTGGTATTGTTTGCCTTGTTCTTGCCTTCATTTGCTTTTTGCTTATGTGGTGTGTGAACAGGATGGTTTTTGCTGTCTAGATTGTCTTTTTTTGTTTTTTGGTTTATGTGTCTGTATAGTTGGTTAGCTCTTACGGTATACCTCTTGTATCTTGTAGTTTTTTGTCGTTTTATTTATGACTTTATTCATCCCTCCCTCCTCCTCAAAAAAAAAAAGCCTACAACAGCGGTTAATAACCGTCGCTGTAAATAAAATTCGAAACGAATTCTATGGTTATAGCGACAGTGTAAAACTGATGGAATAGAGTCAAAATATAGCAGCGGTTTACAAAATGTCGCAAAAGTGAAGGATATAGTAGCAGTCGACCCGTCGCTATAAAGTTAGCAAGTAATTGATAAATTCAAGATATAGCGACATTTGTAACTGTCACTGCATTAACCGTCGCAATAAAAATAACTATACCAGCGTTTGCGAAAAACGTCACTATAAGGATATGCCGACGGGGCTATTGCGGCGGTTTGGCCGCCACTATTGCAACCGCGGGTAAAGGTGTTTCAGTTTTTAGTGACGCTTTTTCCTGCTTTAGCGACAATTTTGGCCGCTACTAAATCTTGATTTTTTTGTAGTGTAGGTAGCCAACCGCCCACCATATTTGACAGCCTCCATTGTTGAAGAAAGATTGGCAGGAAGTAAACAATGGCTGCAGGCTTTCACATTTATGATTGTATACTTTTACACTGTCTAGGCTATCTATAAATAGCTATTGTATTATGAGAGTTCAATGTGTGGGAGAGAAGTAGAAGAAGAGTGCTCTCTGTATTTGTTTCAGAATTGTTTCAATAAATTGAATTTCAGTTTGGTTTAATTTTAAGCCTCTTCTTGTAAATCACCAACAGTGGTTTGCATTCCACTCCTACCAGCAATGACCAGCTCTTGTATCTAACTACTTGTACAAGTCATTATTTTCCTCATTCAAAATTTTTTAGGTGAATTATTATTAAATCAACTAACTTTTTGAAACTATATTAAAAAAAAAAAAAGTTGTTTAAACATTTTATTATTTCATCTTTGAGAACATTAAAAATAAAATAAAAAAATAAAATAAAAACAGGTCTTGAAAATCAATTACGTAAAAATCAACATGCATATACTATCTTGCCGAATAGAATCAATTACGTAAAAATCAACATGCATATATTATCCTGCCGAGTAGAACGTAGCAAATAATTTAAAGTGAATTTGGGTGGCGACTAAATTTTATTGGATAAATTATGCAAATAGTCCTGTAGTTTACACGATGTGTCAATTTAGTTCCTGTAATTTTTATTTGTTCGATTTTGCCCCTTAATTTAACGGATTATGTTATTTTAGTCCAATAAATAACGGTTGTTAAGTTAATTTATCAGAAGGTCAAATAATGTGTCAATTTGGTCCTTGTTGTTATAATTTTCTCGATTTTGACAACGATCAAATTGACATATTGTTTGACTTTCCGTTAAATTAACTTAACAACTGTTATTTATTGGACTAAAATGACACAATCCATTAAATTAAGGGAAAAAATCGAGCAAATTAAAACTACAGGGACTAAATTGACACATCGTATAAACTATAGAGACTATTTGCATAATTTTCCTAATTTTATTACTCACACATACAAGTGTTTTCCTGAAGAATAAAATTGACAATGTATATGATAGGTGTAAAACAAAATTTCACTACAATGTATAAGAGTTTTAGAAACTAAATTTTTTAGTCTCTAAAAGTGAAAATATTGTTGCAAAAGATATTTAGGGACCAATTTTTATCGTCGTAAGGATAGTTGATAAAAGGTCGTCCCGAAAAGTAAAAAACAAGCCTTTTAGTGACAAAATTTTGAAAATGTCACTAATAAATAGATTTTTAGGGACAAAATAATTTGATCTCAAAATAGTTTATTTTTGGAGATAAAAAATTTGATCTAAAAAAAATAATAATTTATCACTAATATTCAATTTCGTTGTTAAAAATATAATAACACTTTTAGTAATAAAAATATTTGGTCTCTAAAAAAAAATTTTGTCTGTAAATTTTAGTTTCTAAAATCTTAATTTTTTGTAGTGTTTATTTAAGTGTGTTTGAATACTTCATAATCAGTTATACTATAAGAGGATTTCGCAATGGAAAAATATCATTTTGATGAAATTTTAAAAAAATAATATTAAATTAGTGAAAAAATTTACAACATTAAAAGAAAATTTCATAAACTTTATCACTTTTCACCTACCCATTCAAATAGAATCTTGCAGAATTAAAAGAAGTGTTGTTATAATATAAGTACAAAATATTTATAAAATTTATTAATTTGTATAACATTACTCGTAAACTACCCAACTTAATGGATCAAGTAAATCACAGTTTTAAGTCTTATCATTCATTAGTCACGCTCGTCACCATGCCTAATTTTTATCTAATGTTTATATTAATCAAAATATTTTCTCTTCTATCTCTTTTCATTACGTACCTTCAAACTGGTGATCATAAAGGAGGATGGATCCTCATTGTCAAACGGAGGGGAAGGCAAGGAGCTCGGCACGTTGTGGAAAGGAGGAGGTTGTTCATGTTAGTTTAGCAAAATAATAAACAGAATATTTTAACTTATGTTCATGAACATTATAATGACAATAAATTTTTTGATCAGCAAATGAAATTTTATTAATGGTGAACCAAAAACAAGAGAAAACTTACAATAATAAAACAAGGCTGTGCAAAATGAGGATCATAACTAAACCTCTACAATCCCATCTAGGATGGCACCGAAGAGACAGCACAATCATATGCTAACACAAGTCCGAGATTGGTGAGAGGCCAATCAACAACACCCAAAAAACCCAAAAAAAAACAAGAACAAAACACCCCAAGCCTAAGAACACCCAACAACTATAACTGCTCACCTAATTCAAAATACAAAAATATGCAACAACCATACTATACAAAAATACGCAACAACCATACAAAAATATGCTAAAACCAGCAGCAGCTACCGAGAATATTTCCATAATATAACACAATGAGCCAAAATTGCCTGCCATACCAGATTACTTCCACCAGCAGTAGATTACCAATTAGCATCAAAGCAAAATCAACAACCCAGCATCACAGCAACAGCAGAATTGCGCTTCAAGCAGCAACACCGACAACAATATACAGCAGAACGAGCATCTAGATACTACCAAACCAGAAATAATCAGCCATCGGAGCATCCAGCAAGCATCCATTACATGGTTCTAAATCGTGGTATCGGGTAACGTAACGGTATCGATCGCGGAATATCGGTATCGGTAGTATCGGCCGGTACGTATCGGGAATCGGGTGTCGCAGTTGTGAAATTTTAAAAACCATTAACAATCCCTCTAAAACTCAATTTTATGCATTTTTTTTACTCTTTTAGCCTTAATTTGTCACATTTTAATCAAAATTTTGATATGTAGGAGTACTTTTGACTCATTTTCAACTAAATGATATGTACTTATTTTAGTCTCAATTATAACTTTTAATTATCTACAATAACAGTTTTCAATTGACAAATATTATAATTCTAATTTACTTGGTAACAATAATATATTTAAAATAAAAATAAAAATCTAATTAGAATAAACCTCTTTAAAAAAAAATTCTAAATCTTAAACGTCTACACCAAAGCAAGACACAAATAAAAAAATAAAAAATAAAAAAAATACAAAAACATGGCACCAAAATAAATAAATAAATAAATAATAAAAATCAATAAACAACCTTTCCACTAATCCAAGTTTTGACAGATTGGATTGAACATGTATTTTTCTTATTTTTTTTCCTTTCTTCTGCTCAGTAGAAATATATATATATATATTAATATAAACAGTGGTGGTGTAGTGTAGCCTGTAGGTGTATTCAAAGACACCCACTCAAAGACATTCAAGAACTTCTTTGTGGATCCATGCCCAGAGTTTGGAAGCATCACCGTTAGATCTTCCCACACCAAATATGCTGTTGCTGCTGCCCTTTCATCTCCACCGTACAATTCCACTCCCCCCTATCAATATCATCACCACCATAAACAAAGAAAAATGAGGGAAAAAAACCTCTGAACATTGAGCACTAAAACAGAGCATAGCAGCAGCAACAGTTCCAAAAAACAGAGCATCAACAACTCACCAAAAACAGAGCATAAACACAAATTATAACTTGCAACTCAGGACACAAACCATCTTTGAAGAAGCTTGAAGATCAAACTGAACTCCATAGCCTAAAGAATCTTAGATCTTGTAGGTTTTTTGCGCTGATTTTCATCCGTACCGGCGTGTATCGGACTGTATCTGTCACGCCCCAAACCCGCCCCTAAAAGTTTGGGCATGACCCATTCGAAAACAGACACTAAACCTGTTATACATATCGTATGGGGCCTGAACGGAAGCATCCAATAATATAAAATACATAAAATAACATCCATTGAGCTATTCCTAACATGCTAGGATCTCAACATCACACTGAATATTATACAAAAAGTTTACACACATATGCCTCGACTCATTTCTACAAATAGGCGTATAACAAAAATATTAATGAAAAAGGAATTAAATACAATCAACTATCAACAGACGTCCAGAGTGTAAATCAGCACTCAACAAGACTGTACATGATGCACGGCTTCAGGTGGTGCCTGGACACATTAATGTTGACAAGAGGAACACAAGTCTTAAAGGTTAGGATTGATCTCCTGGTTGGTTACCTACAAGAGACAGACAAAATATAGAATGAGCGAACTCAGTGAATAATAGTACATAAATAATGTGATATTTAACCTGAATAACCAAACGTAATCAGAGATACATATGATTAACTACATGCCGTGATTATTTCCAAAATAGCCATAGTCCAATTTCCTTAACAGAATGGCTTTAAGCCCAGTTTATACAGAACAACCATAGGCCTACAGATGCAGAACGACCATGGGTCCAGAATAACAGTAATAACAGAAACAACGGAAATAGCAGAAATAACAGAAATCACGGAAATAACAGAACGCATAAGCGTGGTAACAGAAATAACAGATGTATGGACTCAAGAGGTGGCTCGTACGGATTCCAGAGGTGGCTCCCACCAAAGTGTAGCACTTCGTTCCGTACAGCACTTTGTTCCATACCAGAAAATATTCATATCTGAAGCATAGTCTTATCAGAAACAGAGTCTTATGCCTTTCCAGATTTCAAACCATTTTCATAATCATTTTCATAATCATTTCCATATTTAGATTTTGCATAAGATTATATGTGGTACACCCATTAGCCATCAGATCAGGTAGGTCCGAAGACCACAACGGGTAGGTCCGAAGACCACAACAGATAGGTCCGAAGACCACAACAGGTAGGTCCGAAGACCACAACAGATAGGTCCGAAGACCACAACAGGTAGGTCCGAAGACCACAAAGTTGATACCAACAGCCACGGTATTGTTACCCCCGGGCGAGGGCCATCCGGACTAAGGGTGCCACAAATACTTTTTAGAAACTGGATATTCGTTCGTTCATTTTCAACATATCATAGCCTTTCAAGAATCAATCATTTCGTTTCATGGTATATTGAAAACATATAACTTAAGTTTACAGAACGTTGCTGATAACTGAATGGTAACATTAATTATCAATAGCAAACAAAACATATGGTACAATGTTTCCTTGTGGTTCTTTGTACATAGATATACTTGTCTCGTAATTAGCAGAATCTTAACATTACCTACAATCCGAAGGTAAATCAGACCAATTCATAAATCAACTTCATAGTGTTAATAGTTGTATGCAATTCTTATGCAGAAGTATAGGTAATTCTTAGGATGGTACATTGACAATAATCATTAGCCATAACCCAAAATACAGAATAAGTTCAGAATCATACCGGTGTGTGATCACTCTTTTAACGTTCACCTCCATTCTCAACCAACACACATGTTAACACATTAACTCACGGAGGATAAAATGTCAATAACAATAATGACTAACGGTAAATAACGTATGGTTGAGGTACTATTACTCACAGTGTTTGGCTGTTTGGTCTGCTCCTGTCGTTGTCCCTACACAATTTGTAATACACAAAGAAATCGGATCACAAAACTTATTTCGTTCTTAATTAATTCTCTTTATCCAAATTACACATCACTTTGCACTTCCACATAATTCAAACTAAATCTTTGAATCTCATTTCAACACTTCACAATTGAGTTCATGTCATCCAGATTCTTACTAAATCAATTCCCTAATTTTTCCTTTACATTATTACATGAATTCCAACATAATTCAAACACAACTTATTATGATCCCACACAATTCAATTCAGCATTATTAACATAACTTAACATAACCAACGCAATCCCACATATTCGTCACCATCCACTAGAATCCATATTATTTAATATCATTCCACTCAGTGCTACCAAATATAATTTCACATAATTCAAATTAAATTGCTAAGGCTCAATTTACATCATCCACATCATCAACAAACCCTTCCCCCCAATCTCCTTCCTCACTAAGACATGATTCACAAAGCTTCTAACAAGTTCATTCGCAAATTTAAACATAATTTCCAAGTATCACCAAATTCCAATTAAACTTGTATATACATAATTCAATACGTCAATTTCATTATTCTACATTCAATTTGGGTTAAATCTTTGGTTATCATCCTTAAGAAACTTAGGGTTTCAAGAAAATAATGAGATTTCAAGAAATAATCAAACTTATTAACCCAACACTATTTTTCCATCAATTACACATCTAGGACTCATAAACCATTATTTAAACCCATCAATTAACTCCCAATATCTTCAAACCATAAAACCCCTAATGTTCAAACCCCAAAATTCCCAAAATCTCATAATTTCTTCCATATACATAACATAAATGAAAACTTGCACCATTATACAATGAAGACACCTCCAATCTATCTATGGATGTAACTATTAAAGAGTCTTCAACCCTTACCTCAACAATCAAGCAAAGGGGTGAGCTTGAGAAGAAACTTTCACCAATCCAAATTTTAATCGGGTAAAAACATTGATCCTCCTTAGTTCTTCATCCTACATGCCAAAACCATAGTGGATTGTTGATAAAAATGGGTGAAATCAAAGGTTTGAGAGTTAGGGTTTCGGACTAAGGCAAAGAGGAAAGAAGAGGGTTGAAGAAAATCTAAGAAATGATCCAAAAATCCCGTTCTTAAAGCTGCTGCCCTGTAATTCCCGCTCGAGCGGACTGTTTCCCGCTCGAGCGGACCTGCCTCAGTCTGATTCGAAACTTTGAACAGGTATAACTCTCCCATCCGAACTCCGTTTTAGGTCGTTCTTGTGTCCAAATTGAAGCCCCGGAAATAAGCTTTCCAATGGTTCTAACCTCACATCCAAATTCAAAGTGTGGACAAAGAAAAGGATAAAAGAGTGACGGCTGGTCGCCGACAATTTATTCTAATTAAAGCTTTTGGCCCAATCTTACTTTGCCATCATATTACCACCACAACCAATACTGCAAAATAAAATAAGAAGGTTCCAAATACACTAATAAAAATGTCCAAAACAAACCCACACTTCAGAAATACAACTCAACCTAGAGGCCCGCTCGGGGGTCAACTCTTCCGCCGAAAGGCAGATCAACAAAGCCGCCCGCCGAAGCGTAAACTCCCGCCGGCGGAGAATCACAACTCCCAGAATCTCAGGCCGTCTGCACAATTGCTGGAAACTCCAAAAGTCCACTCGAGCGTCAACTCTTCCGCTCGAGCGGAGGGAAAAATTCTGGGTCGTCACACCCTTCCCTCCTTAAAAAGAATTTCGTCCTCGAAATTGAAGAAAACCAAACAGAAGACAGTTCAAACATAACCGGAAATCCACACTTGAGATAAGAAGGAATCACAAATACTTCGATCAATATACACGTATCAGAATTTCAACGGCAATAACAACTAAGCGAACCACGTCAAATGTATGCTTAAACTTCAATTCCAATTACTTCCCCAATAGTTCTAAAATTTCCTGTTAACATTCCCAATAACTCCAAAGCTTCATCTCATTATTCACAATCCTCATATATTTGATACCTTCCGAATGCTATAACAACTTAAAGACATTTAGACATGGGTTTACTCAAATATTCGATCACATGTGACTCATAAGCTGTGTCAATCTCTTTAGGTTCACAAACAAATTCTAACTCGATGACTTGGGGCTCTTTGCTCCCTATCAGAATTAGGCTTATTAAGCCCAATCAAATTTTGAACAAACTCCAAATAACCACTCAAATCTCATATCAAGGAATTACATGTTCAGAGTAGAGTATTAATAAAATCAAACACGGATCAAACCTTAATGATCATGCTTTCCAAATTACAGTAAAGTAATACTCATTTCATACTAGTTTTCCAAAACAGATAAGACAAAATAGTTTGAAGCTCGACATAGAATTTTCATCAATTATCAATTGAAGGACTTATTCGTACATAGCAAAATATTTCTTTCAGAAAACTTGCCATCTTGGGAAAATTATCCAGAAACTTATCATATCGTACATTTCTTAACTCGAACTATGAATTTCCTTAGACATTGAATAGCATAGTTATAGTTACAATCACTTATGTCAAATCAATTCTTCGGTTACAACAGTATCAACACTAGCAGTATATATGTTGCCTGAAGCACAAGGTACAAAACTATTGAAGCATATGGTTGATTACATTCTGTAATTATGTCTGTTACAGTCATGGATTCAGTTTTCTTAGCAGAATGACTTTAAACCCAACATGTACAGAGCAGCCATAACTCCACAGATATAAAACGGCCATAGGCCCAGAAATATAAATACACATGTAACTGCAGAACTCAAAAAGTTATTCCAATACTATTGTATTTTCTGAACGGCCTTAGGCCCGGAAATATCGAATGGCCCATGCCCGTAATGTTCTGAATAAGTCACTAGATGCACACAGACTTATATCACGGAAAAGATTTCTCAATCTCAAATTCTTAATACACAGAGGTAAGATTCAAATTCTTAATACACAGAGGTAAGATTCAAATTATTAGTACACAGAGGCAGTAATTATTTATTGTTTTACAAGTGTCATATAGATAAACACATATTATAGGCGGGACTCTTTATGTCATTCGACTATTATTTAGAAAAAGTCCCAATTACAAGTTGCAGATTATCCATATACGTAGCAGACATGACACGGATTTCAGATTTCAATCACAGATTACAGAGGTCAGAATACAGAGTACAAAGTACAGATTCCCTATCAGAGGTCGTTGGTAATTTCCTTAGTTCACAAAATTATATTACTTACATACTGTCTCAAGGTCACTAATCAATTTCCCAAACATAGCTCACAATGCACAACAGTGCATTCACAGAAACATGAGATCCAATAGTGAGTTTGGTATTAGTTTATTTTCAGAATGGCCTATTGGCCCAGAATAATCAGAACGACCTTTCGGTCCAGAACAGCCTTACAGCCCAGAATAGCCTTTCGGCCTCTTGAAATCGTCAACCAAAAACAAATTCACAATTTTAAAAGAATCATTATATGCAGAATTCCTTCTTATGGCCAGTCATAATTAACACAACCTCAATTATTACATCAAAAAGTTCCAATACAGCAGCTTCTCCGAATTACTAATCTAATCCTTGTTACAGCAAGGGAGTCATAACAGGCCATAAGGTAACAGACATATAACATTCCTTTAATCTTAGCTATATCCGATACTTAAATGTAAGCAATGTAAACAGCACAATTATATTACCATCATTTCCCCACAGATAATGATCAATAGATAACACACATTGTATCTAACCATTTATATATAAGCTGACTTACCGGTCAGTTCAAATTCTTACCACGCCTCAAGAAGACAATATTCACGTTGCATGTCTTGCACTCTTCACCACCTATACAAAATAAACAAAGGCAAGAAAAGGACATACAACAGATATAAATTGTAGCCATCGAGTTAATAATGCATGCTTAACGTTGCCATTGTTCTTGTCTTTTCATGTACTGATAACATATCATGCATGATGCCTAAATCTTTCTAGACATCCTAAAGCTCAATGGATTCGTGTGTGAGATGGCAACTCGTGCTCTGATACCACCTGTCACGCCCCAAACCCGCCCCTAAAAGTTTGGGCATGACCCATTCGAAAACAGACACTAAACCTGTTATACATATCGTATGGGGCCTGAACGGAAGCATCCAATAATATAAAATACATAAAATAACATCCATTGAGCTATTCCTAACATGCCAGGATCTCAACATCACACTGAATATTATACAAAAAGTTTACACACATATGCCTCGACTCATTTCTACAAATAGGCGTATAACAAAAATATTAATGAAAAAGGAATTAAATACAATCAACTATCAACAAACGTCCATAGTGTAAATCAACACTCAACAAGACTGTACATGATGCACGGCTTCAGGTGGTGCCTGGACACATTAATGTTGACAAGAGGAACATAAGTCTTAAAGGTTAGAATTGATCTCCTGGTTGGTTACCTACAAGAGACAGACAAAATATAGACTGAGCGAACTCAGTGAATAATAGTACATAAATAATGTGATATTTAACCTGAATAACCAAACGTAATCAGAGATACATATGATTAACTACATGCCGTGATTATTTCCAAAATAGCCATAGTCCAATTTCTTAATGTAATGGCTTTAAGCCCGCTTTATACTGAGAACAACCATAGGCCTACAGATGCGAATCGACCATGGGTCCGTAATAACAAGAATAATGTAAACAACTAAATAGCGTAAATAATGTAAATCACGGAAATAACAGAACGCATAAGCGTGGTAACAGAAATAACAGATGTATGGACTCAAGAGGTGGCTCGTACGGATTCCAGAGGTGGCTCCCACCAAAGTGTAGCACTTCGTTCCGTACAGCACTTTGTTCCATACCAGAAAATATTCATATCTGAAGCATAGTCTTATCAGAAACAGAGTCTTATGCATTTCCAGATTTCAAACCATTTTCGTAATCATTTTCATAATCATTTCCATATTTAGATTTTGCATAAGATTATATGTGGTACACCCATTAGCCATCAGATCAGGTAGGTCCGAAGACCACAACAGGTAGGTCCGAAGACCACAACAGATAGGTCCGAAGACCACAACAGGTAGGTCCAAAGACCACAAAGTTGATACCAACAGCCACGGTATTGTTACCCCCGGGCGAGGGCCATAGGCCACGGTATTGTTACCCCCGGGCGAGGGCCATCCGGACTAAGGGTGCCACAAATACTTTTTAGAAACTGGATATTCGTTCGTTCATTTTCAACATATCATAGCCTTTCAAGAATCAATCATTTCGTTTCATGGTATACTGAAAACATATAACTTAAGTTTACAGAACGTTGCTGATAACTGAATGGTAACATTAATTATCAATAGCAAACAAAACATATGGTACAATGTTTCCTTGTGGTTCTTTGTACATAGATATTCTTGTTTCGTAATTAGCAGAATCTTAACATTACCTACAATCCGAAGGTAAATCAGACCAATTCATAAATCAACTTCACAGTGTTAATAGTTGTATGCAATTCTTATGCAGAAGTATAGGTAATTCTTAGGATGGTACATTGACAATAATCATTAGCCATAACCCAAAATACGTAATAAGTTCAATCATACCGGTGTGTGATCACTCTTTTAACGTTCACCTCCATTCTCAACCAACACACATGTTAACACATTAACTCACGGAGGATAGAATGTCAATAACAATAATGACTAACGGTAAATAACGTATGGTTGAGGTACTATTACTCACAGTGTTTGGTGTTTTGGTTCCGCCTCGCCGTTGTCCCTACACAATTTGTAATACACAAAGAAATCGGATCACAAAACTTATTTCGTTCTTAATTAATTCTCTTTATCCAAATTACACATCACTTTGCACTTCCACATAATTCAAACTAAATCTTTGAATCTCATTTCAACACTTCACAATTGAGTTCATGTCATCCAGATTCTTACTAAATCAATTCCCTAATTTTTCCTTTACATTATTACATGAATTCCAACATAATTCAAACACAACTTATTATGATCCCACACAATTCAATTCAGCATTATTAACATAACTTAACATAACCAACGCAATCCCACATATTCGTCACCATCCACTAGAATCCATATTATTTAATATCATTCCACTCAGTGCTACCAAATATAATTTCACATAATTCAAATTAAATTGCTAAGGCTCAATTTACATCATCCACATCATCAACAAACCCTTCCCCCCAATCTCCTTCCTCACTAAGACATGATTCACAAAGCTTCTAACAAGTTCATTCGCAAATTTAAACATAATTTCCAAGTATCACCAAATTCCAATTAAACTTGTATATACATAATTCAATACGTCAATTTCATTATTCTATATTCAATTTGGGTTAAATCTTTGGTTATCATCCTTAAGAAACTTAGGGTTTCAAGAAAATAATGAGATTTCAAGAAATAATCAAACTTATTAACCCAACACTATTTTTCCATCAATTACACATCTAGGACTCATAAACCATTATTTAAACCCATCAATTAACTCCCAATATCTTCAAACCATAAAACCCCTAATGTTCAAACCCCAAAATTCCCAAAATCTCATAATTTCTTCCATATACATAACATAAATGAAAACTTGCACCATTATACAATGAAGACACCTCCAATCTATCTATGGATGTAAATATTAAAGAGTCTTCAACCCTTACCTCAACAATCAAGCAAAGGGGTGAGCTTGAGAAGAAACTTTCACCAATCCAAATTTTAATCGGGTAAAAACATTGATCCTCCTTAGTTCTTCATCCTACATGCCAAAACCATGGTGGATTGTTGATAAAAATGGGTGAAATCAAAGGTTTGAGAGTTAGGGTTTCGGACTAAGGCAAAGAGGAAAGAAGAGGGTTGAAGAAAATCTAAGAAATGATCCAAAAATCCCGTTCTTAAAGCTGCTGCCCCGTAATTCCCGCTCGAGCGGACTGTTTTCCGCTCGAGCGGACCTGCCCTCAGTACAGATTCCGAAACTTTGAACAGGTATAACTCTCCCATCCGAACTCCGTTTTAGGTCGTTCTTGTGTCCAAATTGAAGCCCCGGAAATAAGCTTTCCAATGGTTCTAACCTCACATCCAAATTCAAAGTGTGGACAAAGAAAAGGATAAAAGAGTGACGGCTGGTCATGAAACCTAATTTATTCTAATTAAAGCTTTTGGCCCAATCTTACTTTGCCATCATATTACCACCACAACCAATACTCCAAAATAAAATAAGAAGGTTCCAAATACACTAATAAAAATGTCCAAAACAAACCCACACTTCAGAAATACAACTCAACCTAGAGGCCCGCCGAAGGCCAACTCTTCCGCCGAGCGCAGGCACTAACAAAGCCGCCCGCTGAAGTAAACTCCCCCGCTCGAGCGGAGAATCACAACTCCCAGAATCTCAGGCCGTCTGCACAATTGCTGGAAACTCCAAAAGTCCGCTCGAGCGGAGGGAAAAATTCTGGGTCGTCACAGTATCGTCGTATGTATCGGATTCGGGCCGATACGTGTCGGGAATCGGCTGATACGGACGTGAAATCCAATCTCACCGGTATACCGGTGAGTATCCGACGTGGCCCTCCCATTTTCCGGTACGAATCGGCTGGTACAGAACGTACCGGCCGATATTTAGAACCTTGATCCATTACCAAGAAGCTAAGAGTGACCTCTGAACTGCTGGACGTTATTAACAATTTCCTGCACAGAGTAAAGCCCATCACTAGAATGAGCCTTTACCCAAATGGCAATTCTGAATTTGATCAAATCGCACACTTCCACCGGACACTATAAGAAATAACAGTTTTGCCGACCAAAATATTAGTCGCCAAAGGTCACTTTTTTAGTCGCTGATACCAATTAGCGACTAAATTTTTTTGTCGCCAAGTTAGTCACTAAAACCTTGTCGGCGAATGTTTTAGCGACTAAACGTGTGTTTGGTCGCTGAAAGTGAAACATTTGGCTGCTATTTTATTTAGTCGGCAAAACCTACCTTTTAGCTACTAAATTTGAGTTGGTCGGTAAAGGGCCAATGTTTGGTTACTAAATTATTGGTCGCCAATAGTCAATTATATATTTTTTAAATTATATATTTATCGACCAATGTTTTAGTCACCAATACTCAAGGAATCAGCAACCAAACATTTTAGTCGCCAAAAGCTTATTCGTGAAAAAAAAAATTACACTCTGCTCTTGTGAAGATTCAAACCATCAACCTCCCACACCATAAACCTTATACAACACCCTCTTTCCACTACGCCTCCTTAACATCATATGATTATATATGCAACATATATTATTTATAGAGTACATAGACCCATATTAATATAAAAGTATATATATAAAGATAATTATTTTTTATTGAACATAATTTATGTAAAAATAAATTATTTATTAGAAAAAAAAGAGACAACTTTTGGCGACTAAACATAATTTTAGTCGCCAATTCTATACTTTTGGCTACTAATATTTTTTTAGTCGATAAAAAATAAATTCCCGCGCTAAAATTACTACTTTTGGCGACCAAACTTGTTTTCAGTCGCCGAATGCCTCACTTTTGGCCACTAAATTATTTTTAGTCGCCAAAAACCCTCACTTTTGGCTACTAAAATTTTTTTAGTTGGTAAAAGCCTCACTTTTGGCTACTAAATTGTTTTTAGTCGCCAAAGGGCCTAACTTTTGGCTACTAAATTTTTTTTAATCGGTAAAAGCCTCACTTTTGGCGACCAAACATCTTTTTAGTCGCCGAATGCCTCACTTTTGGCTACTAATTTTTTTTAGTCGCCAAAGGGCCTTACTTTTGGCTACTAAAATTTTTTTAGTCGGTAAAAGCCATGTATCGACGACCAAATAGATTTTTAGTCGCCAAAACCTATACTTTTGGCTACTAAATTTTTTTATCGCCAAAACTCTTTTCTTTTGGCTACCAATGGTTTTTTAGTCGCCAAAACCTATACTTTCAGCAACCAAAGGTACTTTTTTGGTCGCCAAAGATGCTTTTTCTTGTGGTGAGATGTGCTTGCTTACTTTAGAACACAACCTCATTCCTGAGCTTCCATAATGACCACAATACAGCCAATGGTATAGCTTGCCAAATCAAATTTGCAAATTTACCCCACCTAAAACCACTTCACCAGCCAAGAAGTTCCTCCACATTCTGAGGTATAACCCAATGCAGCCCCCACTATTGCAGTAGACAAGATCACACCCTCCAAGCAAAAGGACACCATAGCAAGATATGGGTCACTGACTCCATCTCTCTCTTGCAAAATATGCATAGGACAGAAGCCTCAAGACCTAAAACCCCAATTCTTTGCAAAAATGAAGAAGTCTTAAGTCTCCATTTCCACGCCAACCATCCAAGAAACTGCACTTTTGGGCGTTAAATATTGTTCCAAAGTAACTTAGAAACCAATAGAGGAGTGAAAGGCATCAACAAGGAATACAAGGAAGCGACTGAAAACTGCCCAGAAGTATTAGCCATCCACTGTAGACGGTCATCACTATTAGAAAATCCAAACCCAATAGAGTTCAAAAAAGCCTCCCAACTAATCAACTCATCTGATTCCCAGCTCAGCAAGGCTCTTCTAAACCTGAGAAAACCATCTGACTGGGCGTTCCTCCTATCCATCACCATTCTCAGAGTGATCTCCTTCTCTGATGATAGACTAAATAACCTAGGGAACAAAGACTTAACAGACAGATTACTCGCCCAACTATCACTCTAAAAGTGAACTCTGTTTCCATTACCCACAAATAATTGAGAATTTACCATAAAAATATTGAAGAGATGAGACTTTAATTGGCTAACCTTGAGAATATCACCCCAAATTTTTGAATAAGACCCAAAAACTTCTGGGAAAGGGTACCACCTCCCACCATTCGAAGAATACCTACAGCAAATTACATGTTTCCACAATGATGAATCCTCCGCACCATACCTCCACCACCATTTGGCCAATAGGCAATCATTCACCTGTTGAACCTTTCTAATACCCAGACCCCCATTATCTTTGCTTTTAGTTACTTCATCCCAACTAATAAGATGAACCTTCCTCTTCAGGTCAGACCCCCCCAATAGAAAATTTGCTCGGATTCTATCAAATGCCTTAAAAAGAGATAAATAATGCGAAGGCAGACTAGACAACACCGACTTAATGAGTGTTAACCTTTCTCCAAAAGATAGAAGCTTCCTCTTCCAAGAAGCAAGTCTAGCTTTGCATTTATCAAGAATAGGCTTCCAATACAATGACAATAAATAATAATATAGATAATAAAAAATCTAGAGCAGAAAATATAGCTCTAAGACTTTAAGAGTCACATTGTCACTATCCTAAAATTACTTTTCCTCCCCTTGTGAAGGTACAATAAGAGTGAAGTAGTTTCAAGATAAAACCCACATTGTTCACAGTGCCCCTTATTTAGTATTCACAATCACTAAGAGTCTTGTTCACAAGCAAGGCCACCACCTTGGGCCCCCAAATTCTGTCCAAAAAATAGGGCCCCAAAATAATTTCAATCTTAAGTTATGTTTGGTTAATTATTTCGGTCTTAATTTATGTTTGATTTATTAAAATAAAATTGAATAGAGTAATCATTTCATCATAATGTCCATTTTCACTTTTGATTTACTAAAAAAGATTACAAACAAAATCATTATTCACCATTGCAAGAAAATATTAATTTTATAAAGAAACTAAGGAATTTCATTCCATTCAATTTTATAATCAAGCATTACATTATAATATTAGTAGTTTAAAAATGAAAGTTTAAATAAACAATTGAATTGGTGAATTATTTAAAACTAATGGATGGTTGCTTACCAAATGTATGAATTATTTATAGAATATTTTTTTACTATACAAGTTACAATTACTTCTGAAGAAATAATTTTTTTTAAAGTTGAAGTTAATCAAAATTTACAATTTCATTTACTAGGTCAAGAAAAAGTGTGAATAAATTAATAGTGTTAATAATCGAAAATGTTCAAAATTTATCTCAATAATTATGTGTACCATATGCAACAAAATTATTGAAAGCAAAAGATAAAAATAAATTGAAGATTGTTACTATTTTATCAATATATATATATATATGTATATTTTCAAATATGTATGAGAGTCGGGGCCCTATCTTCTGAGTTCGCCTTAGGCCTCCAAAAAATCAAGACTAGCTCTGCAAGCCACGAACTAGAGTCGCCCAAAATATAACCAATATATATAAAATATAGAAAACTCTCCCAACAACATTCCACCTTTCAAAACACTCTTCTTTTACATCTTCCTTTATAAAACCATAGGAATATATATAAGTGTTTTTGAGTGAAATCACATAAGTACACAATCATGAAAAGTAATAATACTAATAAATATTAAAATGGTTTTTGGAATTAAACACAATAAGTATAAGTTTTAATTTTGTAATAATGTTGAATATAATGAATGAATTAAGTATAATATTATTTTTGTTAAAATATCCCAACAGTTGACTGTGTTTGTGGATAACTTACCAAGCATGATGGATCCCAAACTACTGTCTGAGCTTTGGGTTTTTTGTTAGATTTGACTGTTCAGTTGCAGCAAAGGTAGCAATACAAAAAGCTAATGGGTTATGGGTCGATGACAAAGCTTTAGAAGTCAAAGATGCAGAGTATGGGATGGACAGAGTAGAGAACAAGAACCCATTGCAGGACCAGTCAGCTAGAAGCAATTTACCTGGTGCAGATGGATGGAAAGGCAAAAGCTCAAGTGGAAAGCAGAGAACTTATGCTGAGCTGGTGAAAGGCAAGGAACCATATGAAGGAAGAAGCATTAGCATCAAAGCTAATGAGATAGGCAATGGGTGGCACTATGAAAGAGTGATTATTAGACTTTTCTCTTCTTTTTTTTAGACGGGAAGACTGATTATTGGACTTAAAACAGAGTTTTCTAACTTTAGTTTAAAGGAGGAGATTGAAGCAAGAGATATGAGGAATGTTTTGATGAGGAAAGAGAGTGGAAGGGATGTAGTGCTGACCTTCATAACAAAAGGGGAAATGATACCTAAATCCGACTAAATCGAGCATTTATACCAAACATAAAAATAACAATTTTTTTTTTTTTTTTTAATTGAAGGGTTCAAAGTAATTGGTTTGATTTTATCAAACTTTTCTCCAACCTTATCCACCACTATGAAATTGAACTTTCTTATATCTTAATATTCTTTTTAGATTTTATATTATTTCAAAGTTTTACTTTAATTGTTTGTTGACTTCACTTAAAAATTAAAATCTGTAAAATTGACATAATTTGCTTATTGAATTATGGAATGGACTATTTATTTAATCGTACGTCCTAAAAAATAAAAAATAAAAAATAACTCAATCTCAATAAGTCACTTTACTTCAAAATTGAATCTAAATTAATTGCAATTAAAAATGTAAAAACAGTAATATTTAAGGGCCGTTTTTCATAAAGTCCTATTTCTAATTGTTATGTTTCATTTAACCTATCTTCTTTTTTAATATTCCATTTGGTTCTGTTTAGAGTAATATGACCAAATCACCCTTTCAACTTTTTGTGTATGTTTTCATTTTGAAACTAATACACAATAATAAAAAAAAAATAACAACCTCATTCCATGAAGAAAATCTCTCCCTTATTTCATTGAGAAAATCTATCCTCATTCTAGAAAGAATCTCCTCATTTTAGGGAGAAAATATATCTCTTATTCTATAGAGAAAATCTCTTCCTCATTCAAGGGAGAAAATCTCTTTGTTATTCTATAAAAAAACCTCCCAAGTTCCCAAAAACCTAAATCGTCTACCCTTTGAAAATCTCTAAATACTGATGTGAACTTTCATATTACAAATGCATGCTAATAAATAACATCCCCTTATGGAACCATACATTGTGAACATTTACATTGTTTGTGTTAGTATGACTTTTTTTTAATGTGAATATTAACATTAATTGTGATTTGTGAGTAATGCATTGTTGATGTTGTCATATTATTTTGGTATTATAAAAGCACTGTGAACATTCATATTGTTAGTAATTGTTTGTTATTGTGTACATATAGCTATTGACTTAGTGTGCATTGTGGTAAATGTAATGTTGATGTGAATATTCATATCTCTATGTTGTACTATTAAGATGCACAATATATTGTGACCAAAATAATATATTGTTGTTTACGCTTGTGTGACTATTTCTAAATATGAATATTGACGTTGATTAATGATGTGATGGTCACAACACCAATTTGAACATTCACACCATATAATAATCATGTAAAAGTCATGCAAAACTCGTACAATAATCAGTAATATGTGAACATTCACGTTATGCAATAATCATGCAATCATTAGTCCACATTGCACATCATGCAACCATCACATGCTTCTAATGTTGAAGTTCACATCACAAAATGCAAAAACATTAAAATTTGTTAATCCACAACAGCAATGACTTTAGTGAATGTAAATGTTCGTATTCATTGAAATACCTAACAAATAAGCGTGCACGCGCGCGCACACACACACACGAATGAATACATAATATCATATCAATCCATTTCAAAACAAAAAGCTGAATCAAACTTTAATAAATTATTGAACAATTTTGAATATGCATTCCTACCAAACATGATTGAACATAAATCCCTACAAAAAGCATAACTACTTGTAGTTACAAAACAAAAAACGATGCTAACCTTGCCCTTACGATCTTTGAATAAAATAAAACAGAGTTTCGAACTGCAACAATAGAATAACACAGAGCTTCAAACTGAAATAATAGAAGAACATAGAGTTTACAACTACAATAATTGAAGAACACATAGCTTTGACCAGCAACAATAGAAGAATAATGATGAGCTCTCATGGCGTTCATTTTTGGGCTTGTTCTGTTTTGTTTCTTTCTTTGATGATCATTACCCAATTCATTTATCTTGGTTTTTGTTGTTTTGTGATTTCCCCCAATTCTCAAATCGACAAGTTAGAGAGAGAGAGAGAGAGAGAGAGAGAGAGGAAGCTTCTTCATGTTACAAGATCTTGATGCTCTGGTGGATAATGCCAATTAGAGATTTTTTCTTTTTCAACTATGGTTTTTTTTGTAAATATTATAATTTAATAATATATATTTAGTTTTTAAAGAAACGTATCCCACTAATTTCTTTAGAATTAGTGATCAACAAAACTGTTAAGACAGAAAAAAGAAACGAGGAGATTGCAATTGTGTGTAATACTTACTGTAAAAAATAGAACAAGGGATATATTAGACCTAAAATATTATAAATAAGGAAAAAATAAACTCCAAGATACAAATCTAAATATATGAGACTAAGTAGAACACAAAAACTTTATGGATATTGGACTACAAGTCCTCTAAATGGGATTTATAAATAAATCTCTCAATATTTAATGCTTCGTTTGTTTTGGTGAAAAACATTTCTACATAAAACTTTTTCTAGAAAATGTTTTCCTATATTTGGTTGTATTCTCGAAACTAATGCATTAACAGTTGCATTGCATTAGTTGTGGCGGTGGGGTAGAGAAGGAGGTGGTGGTGGAAGTGGAGGTGGAGGTGTTAGAGTGGTGGCAACGGCAGCGATAATGATGGTGGTAGTAATATTGATAAGGTGGAGGTGGTAATGGTGGTGGTGGTGTGGTGACGATAATGGCGGTGATGGTGGTGGTGGCAATGTGGTGGCATTGGTAAAAGTTTAGTTTAGAAAATGTAAATAGACTTGTTTTCCTTTGAGCATAAAAAATATATTCCGTTGATTTTTGTTTTCCGTCATACCAAACACCAGAAAAATATAGATAATATTTTCTGGAAAATATTTTCTGCCAAAATAGACGGAGCATAAATGATACATTGCTATAATTCATTCAAATTTTCTTTGATGTTATAACTCTAGATTTTTCTATAATATTTTTTTTTTCTTATGTAAATAGTTAAAATATATAAAACAATAGTACTATATTTTATTTTTTTAAAAAATTTAATGTTAATGCATGTCTATTATATATATTATTTTTCATATTTGTTAGGTTTCTATATTTCTATAGGTTTTCTGATACTCATGATTTCTTGATTAACACTCTATATAAGTTTTATATAAGTTCTATATATAGGTCACCTCTTGTAATAGTTAAAGACAATATTATTAAACATTATCCAATATACATAGATTTCTTTTCTCTTTCTTCATACAATTATCTTAACATGATATCAGAACTATAAAATTTTGATCTGTGTCACTTGTTCACCAGTAGCTGACTAGTTGGCAACCTTACCTTTGCTGCCCACTGGAATTTTTTTTTTTTATATATTTTTTTTAGACATATTTGTGTTTGTGTCAATCTCCAGCAACCAATAAACTACCACATCCTCCTCTAGCATACAATCCTAGTCTTTCTTCATCACTCAAAATCCTTTCTTTTTTTGTCTGTGTGTTTCTGCACTTTCTCTCAGTTCTCTTCGTTTCAACCTGAAATAGGTTTCTATCTTAAAACCTATTTGAGTTTGAAGGTAGGTAATATACCTATATTATGGCGAGCATGGTGATACACCATGTGAACCATCCAAATTGACCCTTGGCGCATCACCTAAGCTGTCCCTGGCACACCTTGTCATAAGCCACCTCCTGGTGCACTCTTTCATCTGTTGCCATCACCGTTTAGTACTACGTCATAAGTTACGTGTGTGCCACATTTGTTAGTTCAACATCCATCCTTGTTCAAGCACCTCCCAAGGCCCATCACATCAATTGCTCCCAAGGTCCTTTTCTTGGTGAACACGTAGCTCTTTTCATGGTGAACACGTGGTTCAACGTCGCCTCCCATGGCCTCTTTCGTGGTGAACACGCAGCCCCTCTCACGGTGAACACACCTTTCAACGTTGCCTCCTAAGGCTCCTTTCACGGTGAACATGTCGTTCAACATCGCCTCATAAGGCTCATCTTCCGGTGAACACGCCGCTCAATCCCCCCTAGCATACCTTTGTCATTTTCCCTAATAGCAGAGCCTTTTCAATTGCCCTTAGCATGCCCATATCATTTGTCCTAGCAGTAGACTCTTCTCACTGTTAGCAAGCTCTTTCATTTTCCGTACATAACAAATTCTCATTTATTTTTTGTTTTGTCCTTCCAAACTCAAGTTAATTAGTTTACCCACTTGAGTTTGAAAGGGCTGTTAATGTATATCTAGTATACATTATTTTTCATATGTCTTATATATAGACTATCTCTTGTAATAGTTGAAGACAATATTATTCAATATATAGAGATTATCTTTTCTCTCTCTTTATATAATTATCTTAATATTTAAAATAATTTTTTATTTACTTTTATATTTTCGAGTGATATTTAGAAATACACTACCCATATGAATTTGCTTTGGGCCTGATGTTCAAGGCCAGCCCTGAAAGTGATGCTACGGTGGTATAGTTGCAAGAACTAGGGGTGCTCGCTGTTTGGTTTGTGGTTTGGACCTAACTGCATATGTGCAGTTTGGGAAAAATTGAACACAAACGCATGATCTTGAGTTCGTTTGTGTGGATAGGGTTCACGGATATGCCGGCAATTGCGGGCAGGTTGCAGATTGGACTTTTTTCTTTAGAAATTTATTTTTAGTTTTTTAGTTTTTTTTTTCTTCCCGTTTTGCAAATATTTATTTTGCGCCATTTTCCCCTCATTTTCTAATGCTCAACATTAATAATTAATGAATTAAAACTTATAAAATTAAAAACACAACAAAATCAATTCCTAACACAAGCAAATTATTCAAAATCCTAAACTTTAAATAAAATTATAAACTAACTTGAGCACTTCTTTCAAAATCCTAAATTAAATCATCAAAATCATTCACTACCCAACAATACAATTAAAGTAAAATTATTCAAAATCCTAAACTTACCTAAAAGTAATTCTTCATTAACTTTTATATTCATCTAAAATGCAATAATAAAATAATAATAAATTATTGTCAAACTTCATCCAATTCAAACCCATTAAATAAAATAAAAAAATTTGCAAACTCGCAAACTCCATCATAAAAAAAAATTAAAAAAAAAAATTCTAAGTGGGGGCGGGGTCTTGCAGGTGTAGATAAAGCCCACAACCTGCCCACAACCAACCAAAGAATAATGTCATATTCTAAATCAGATTTGCGGTATTGTGTCTCGCAAACGCCCATTTGTATGTGGATCGGTTCGGGTTGGACGGTTCAGATAACTCTATACCCAGCCCTAGCAAGAATGATTGTTCGGGTATTGAGGAGAAAAGGGAATAAGCATGGCAGTGACAGTAGACTCAAAGCAAAGCTTTTATAGGCTCGAATTGCGATGTGACATGGCGGTGATATAGACTAAATTGATTAAATTAGTCAATAAAAATAAAATAAATTAATTTAATTAATAAAATAAAATATTACATAAAAATTATAATTATTTCATTTTTTCTCTTACAATCATCAAACTAACTACAAAAAAGTCAAAAATTATTTTAAATATAACTTTTTTTAGTTAGACAAAAATAACTAAAAAATCAAACTAAATTAGTTTATCCCAAAGGAGGGCTCAATGGGCGGTGACAAAGAAGTAGCACTGGACAAGAGGTTGGATTCACAAGAGGACGATTCAGTGGTGAAGCCAAAAAAAATTAAATTAGAGAGGTACTTATTTTCACAAATTAAAAAAAATAAAATAAATTCCCTAACCAAGAATAATAAGGTATTAATAATTTTTAAATTAATATTAAGCACAAAACTTAAATAAATTATTACAAAAATATTTCATATAAAATTTTATGATCAACCTTGAGAAAGATCGAAAAGATAGTATTACTTGTAACTAGTATATCATAGAAAATACAAAAAGTCATACATATAAATCTTAAATTAAATTATATCTACTACTATTATAAAAGTGTGAAGAGCGTGTCATGTTTTCTACATTTTTTTTTAAAATCTCAATTTTACCCTCTCAAATCTACAATATTTTCTAAAAGTCATGAAAAGTTCTATATAAACTAATCATTTCTTTATTTTTAGAGTTGAACACTTAAAAACGATATATCTGTTTCCAAGAGTCCTATCTAAATATAAACAAATCTATCTCTCTTCTTAAAAAAAAAAAAAAAAAAAAAAAAAACTGTCTCCTTATTCTTTTACATTGATGATGATTGAAGATGTAACGCCCCGAAATATCCCAACACAAATTAGATACATTAACCAACATTCATTAAGGAATAAAGATAGATCTCCAACTCTTTCTATCATTAATCAATAAAGTGTATACAATAGTTTTACATGCGAATTATACATTCAACGGTATGAAAAACATATGAATCTATAGCATGTAGAGCATCAAATCCCAAAATAAATAAAATGCCCTTAAGGGCTTACATCTTCCAAGGCTTAAGCCCGGTTACACAAAAATGGTTTCACGAACCCATACATTTAAAGCCCTTGGCTAGCAAATAATTTCACGACAAAAATAGAGTCATCTACTCTTCACAAAAATATGTCCATGCCATCAACTCGGCGGGATCACCATATCTTTTCCTGCACCAAAATCCTATAGGGGTGAGCGTAAAGCTCAGTAGAGAATCCTTAAGAAAGTATATACGTTTATGCAACATTTCCGATATTAAATGCACATGCTATGTGTAGCTCGACTTTCTTCGCCGCCTCCCTTTCGGAGAGGCTTTGAATTGGTCCTACAGTTCGGACTCCCGTCACAGTTCTGAATCTAATCTCACAAAGTGCAATGTAAGACTGATAAATCACTAAAGAGTCCAAATCCGGCAAATCGTTTTGGAAAATCGATTTTAATCAAAAAGCGCCAAACATGGACTTCTTTGCCAGATTACAGAGTCGCCATCTAAATATTTTGTTTTTGGAAAATTTAGGAAACCCTGACTCGTGCCTAAGGCCACGTGTCCGTCACCACCAAAGTTGCATCGGCTCGGGAACTTAGGTACGAGAGGGGAAGGTCCTGAAATGAGCACCCCCACTCGCCCGATCAAAGGATCAGCCTTTACTAAGCATGATATGTTGTTTTATAAACCTCATGTGTTCTTGTTCCGGTTATTAATCTGGAATTACTATGTGATGCGCACAACATACAAGTATAGACTAAATCACTCAATTTGGAACAAAACATCTCATACTTGTTTTTTTTTTTTTTGAAAATGGTTTGAAAGTGCTACTCGCAAGTAAGTTAAAGCGCGGATTTGCCACCCTCAAGTGGGCTTAAAACAACATGATTTGCCACTCCGCAAAGTGGGCTTAAAATGCATATTTTGATGAATTATCCCAATTCAAGCAATGAAGCTTTCATCCACACGCATTCATGCAGTTAATCAATTAAGCACATAGCCTCATTGCAAGCATGCTAACATGGCAACACTTACACTCATGCAAGGATGCTAAAGCGTAAAAGCTTACCTAGTACTCCAAGTCAAAACAGAAGCTAATTAGAAATCAATGCATGATTTTAACTATGTTAACAATGCCTAAAGCAACACATGCAATAATGCAACTAAATAGGCTCGGCTATCTAAGATGGCATATGAATGAGACACTCGATAACATGCTTTGAAACACGTATTCAAGTAAGTATTGCAATACGATGCAGTTTGAATGATGCGGCGAGCCCGGTGCATGCAAGATAAATGAATGATGCACGCATGCCAGCATAAGGATGCTAATTGAAATATGCCCTAAACTAACCATTAAAAGTTGATAAGTAAAAGGGAGAAAGACGTGGGATTGGAAGACATTCACACTCACACGCACACTTATTACAACATTTGCCCTCCCGACGGAGAGTTCGAATGAATAAGCTAAGCTAGCTATGCTAAGCTAAGCTACTTATTACAAATCAACTAATTAACTAACTTAGCTAATTAATTATTACAACACAAATTGAGCAACTAGCTAATCTAAGCTAAGTAATTACAAACCAAATTAATTAATTAAACACTTAACTAATTAATTACAAAATAACTAAGCTAATGAACTAGTTTAGCTAAGCAATTTAAACAAATGGCCTCGGGAAGCGAGGGGCGAGGGGATGCGAGTTCGCTCGGAAATCCATTACCTTGCCTCCAATTGCCTCTGTTTGCACTTTCCTTGACCTCTAAAAATTGTGCCAATCTCCAGAATGCTTTTTCTCCAACACAGGACCCCTCGGGGTCACGACTGCAAAGGTGGTCAGACTGTAAAAACCGGCCTGGTCGACCACCCATACTAGTCGGTCGACTACTCCTTGTGGTCGGTCGACCAGTTGATTTTCCAGACTCCAGTTTTTGCTGTAACAGAGAACAATAGGGGCACATCAGTGTATTTGCAAGACGTGTGCACAACCACCCTCCTTATCATTTCTCAAGCTGAAAGGAGTGCGGTACTTGACTCTCGAGCCACCAACCGAGCATCCCAATGCACGATGGCCGAGAAGCCAAGTTTGTACAAGTCAATGAATGCACAAATAACGCACAAGAGCCTCCACCTCTATTATGCATGATCAAGAAGGACGGCGACCGAGAAATGAGGCACGTTTCATCACTTTGAGTATGAAACGCCCCTCGTTTCTCGTGTTTGGATTAATGTCCGATGCAAACACATGAAATGCAACTCAAACATGTTATCTTGACATGTTTTACTTGGTTCAATTTTGTTTACTCATTTTAGATTACCAATCCATCCTTTAATTGGTTAAGTCCAAAAGTGAGAAGTCCTCTAATTGGAATGACGGACCAAGCCATAAACTTCTTGAGCATGAAAGAAGCATCATGCCGTTGGTTAGTAGAAACCTTCAAAAGAAGGCTAAAACCATTAGGCATGAACGCCTCGATTTCACACTCAAACCAACAAAGGGCTTAAGACCTCTTTCAAAGTGATATAACAAATGAAAGATGGCATGCAATGGCATACATTTCAGCATTGAAAAAGGATGCTAAAGACCTTAAAGCATGCAAACAATGCAAGCATAACATGTTGAATGCCAAAAACATCAAAGCTAGTAAAGAGCACTTCACAAGAGGCATGCAATACCAAGCCTAAATGACTAAACCAACTATGGACAGACCTAAACCATGCCAAAACAGAGGCCAAAACATCCTGAAACTTGGGCACAAGAAGCTAGAAATGCATGCTCATATGATGGCTCATAAACAAGGCATAAAGGCACAACTCTTAAACACAATTAAAGAGTGATAAACATGAGAATATGGCAAAGATAACCAAACCAAACCAAACCAAGCCTTAAGTCCCATCAAATGGGGTCGGCTACATGAATCCTTCTTCTCCACGCGGCCCTATCAAAGGCCATTTCATTAGTCAAATTAAGTAGATTCATATCTCTATTTATCACACTAGTCAACGTTAATCTAGGCCTACCCCGTCCCCTAACACTACCATCTACCGTTACAGCATCGCATCTCTTCACTACTGCCTCTGTTGGTCTCCGTTGAATATGACCAAACCATCTCAAACGATTCTCTCTCAACTTATCTTCTATCGGTGCTACTCCTACCCATTCCCGAATACACTCATTCCTAATCCTGTCTTGTCTAGTCTTACCACACATCCACCTTAGCATCCTCATCTCAGCCACACTCATCTTATCTACATGTTGTTTCTTGGTTGCCCAACACTCTGTCCCATACAACATAGCTGGTCTAATAGCCGTTCTATAAAACTTACCTTTTAGTCTAGTGGGTATTCGTTTATCGCACAAAACCCCAGACGCACTTCTCCACTTACACCATCCCGCCTTAATCCTATGGGCCACATCTGCATCAATCTCTCCCGCTGTTGTGATAATCGACCCTAAATAACGAAAATGTTCACTCTTTGGCAGTTCTTGGTTCTCAATCTTCACTTCTCCTCTGCTTTCATTATTACTGTTACTAAATTTACACTCCATGTACTCTGTCTTAGTTCTGCTTATCCGGAATCCTTTAGCTTCAAGAGCTTTTCTCCAAATCTCTAGCTTTGTGTTAACTCCTTCTCTAGTCTCATCCACTAGCACAATATCGTCTGCAAAAAGCATGCACCATGGCACATCATCCTGAATATATATCGTCAACTCGTCCATAACTAAAGCAAAAAGATAAGGACTTAAGGTAGATCCTTGGTGTAACCTTACAGTGATAGGAAATTCATTTGTCTCTCCAGCTGGCGATCTAATAGTGGTCACCACCCCTTCATACATGTCCCTAATCACGTCAATGTAATCTTTTGTCACCCCTTTCTTCTCTAACACCCACCATATTATATCCCGGGGCACTCTGTCATATGCTTTCTCAAGGTCAATAAACACCATGCCAAATGATGCCAAGGCATGTAAACATCACAAGTATAGCATGGTTGGGGCCTCAAAACTCAAGACTAGTGAAGCCATTTACACTATAGCTATACAAAGCAAGCCCCAAAAGGCCAAGAACACCCAAAATAGTCCTAAAGAATGTCAAAAAAATGCCAAAAACATGCATGGAGTATAGCTAACACATGCTAGAATGGAAGGCTAAAACACCAAGTACACTAGGCTAGTGAGCATGATTGCACTACAAGTGCAAAAACCAAGCAAGAGGTGACCCCACCAACCAAAAACAGAGTTATGGCATGTAAAAATAACACCAAAAACATGCTTGAACTAGAGCTAAAACAAGCTAGAACAATAGGCCAAAACACCAAATATACTAGGCTAGTGAGCAAGATTGCACTACAAGTGAAAAAACCAAGCAAGAGGTGAACTCACCAACCAAAATTAGAGTTAAAGCATGACAAAAAAAACACCAAAAATGGGCTGAGACTAAGCCAACACATGCTAGAATAACAAGCTAACTCATTAGGTATGCAAGGCTAGCAAAGAGGATTTACACTACAAGTGTAAGGAGCATGCAACAAGTGATCAAACCAACTAAAAAAAGAGTTATAACATGTTAAAAAAGTCACAAAAAAATGCTCAAACTAAGCCTCAAGAAGGGAGAAATACATGCTCATTTGATAGGCCAATAACACATGCTAACAAGACAAGAGGAGAGGGGACCACCCCCTCCTATTTTGGACCTCAAAACCACATTTCTACCACTGAAAATCCACTGGATTTCAGTGGTAGAAAGTCCAAACAAAGATTGTTTCAAAAGCTTGAAAGATAGCTCAAAAGGCTTTACAAGCCAAGGAGCAAAATGGAGGAAACACCCCCTAGCCAAACAAGGCTTAAAACACCACTTTGAGGACTGAAAAACAGAATTTTTTTCAGTTAAAAAACACCCCAAAAACAGCCCCAAAGTAGTTGAAGAACATGGCAAAACAAGCTATGCAAAACAAGTTTAAAGGGTAGAGTTTATACCTCTTGAAGCCAAACACCAAAACAGACAAAAATCCGAGCTCAAATCACCTTTTGGAGCTCAAACAAAGTCCCAAGTAAGCTTCAAGCAACCTTCTCCCAAAGATAGGCAACTTTGATCAAGGATGCATAGGCAAACTAGGCATGTTTCTCTACTTATATGCACAAAAGGGCAAGAGAGAGAGCAAACTAGAGAGAAAGGCTGAAATTTAGCTCTGAAATTTCCATAGAGAGAGGAATTTTTTTTAGACAGAGAGGCTCCCAAAATTGCTTCAATGTTCTAACCTCTTTCCAAAATGAGAGATATGGCTCAATATATAGCAATATATGAGCATTGGTCGAAATATCTCAATTCAGAAATATTTGTAGCAGTGTAGGACAGTTGGAGGGAAAAGATCTTCAAAATATCTGAGTTTGGGACCTTAGTGGTCGGTCAGCCACTTTTTCTGGTCAGTCGGCCACCCCTGGTGGTCGACTGGCTACTTTTCCATTTTTCTGGTTGACAGGCAAAATTCTGCTTTCCAAGTCCAACTTCAAATGGCCATAACTCCTTCGTTTGGACAATTTTCAGGTCAATTGTGTGTCCAAATTGAAGCCTTGGAAGTAAGATTTCCAATGGTGGCAGCCTTGCATCAAAATTACAACTGTGCAAAAAGTTATGCCTGTTTTGGTGAATCCGCTCGGTTTTGGTCCTACCCTGATTCATGACGAACTTCTCCCAAACTAGGTTTCTTCTCTCCTCTCCTATTTTCTTCAACTCCAAACCCCTAAACATGGTGTTTTGAAATATTTTTCAAAGATTTCATCTCTCTTCATTCATTTCCACTTTGTCCTCACTCGGTTTACCGAAAAGCGCAACATTTAACAAAATGCGAGTGTCGGAACATCGTAGGAACATTTTCAAAAACTATTTTGAAACAGAGGGTTTCAAGGTCTAAAATCTTTTGATCAAGATCGTTTTGGTCCAAAAGGGGTTATGAAGTTGGGATTTGACTCTCTCCCTACCGAAGAAATTGACCCTTTGGCACTGCACAACTTTCATCACCAAGTAAACAATCAGTAGCGCCCAAGTCTTAAGGGCGGTTAAAAATGGGGTGTCTATACCATGCAATGCCAAATTTAAAGAAAATTTCATTTGTATGCCTTTTAAAAGTCACCATGTTCAATCATAGTTTGAAATCTCAACAATTCTGAAATTTACAATTTTTATTCAACGGGGCGGTAAATACGACTCAAGTAATCCCTAGGTTGGTGTCTGCAAGTAGGCTCAACTAGCACTACCAAAAATCCCACTTTACCGGTTGCTAACCGGAAGGGAAAGTGGTACCTCCTTCGCGCGTGTTTTCAGTCTTTCACCCCGGACACTTAGGCCAACTTATCAATTTCATCTACACCTCCTATCAGGACTTATCAACGTATTTACCCCATAAATATTTCCATAGTTCTCATTTCAATATATACTTATCTCAATGCAAACATTTCCAAACTCAATTCAAAACGTATAATAATCGATGGAATGAGTGTGTAATGCAATGATTATTAATGCCTCAAAACATTTTTCCATTCTCAAAGCATCTCAATGATAATACCTCAACAATCACAGTTCCCCTTTTCCCTCTCTTTAATGTTATTTCACAAAAACACTGCATGCTTAATCAAGTCCAATAATACATGTCAACCGTTCCAATTCACCATTTCAATAATTCATGGAACTCATCGATGCACCAATCTATATATACATGTATATAAACATTAACAAAAATTTTCAAGTATAATCTCCAAACCTCCATACATTAAGAAATATTCACATTTGTAACATTAATATGAAATTCTCACTCACTGTAGACCACCCCGAACTCCGCTCCGCGCGCGAGGGCGCGAATTGTCGTTCTTAGCTACTGCAGTTCGGACTCATGTCACGGTTCTGAATCTAATCTCACAAAGTGCAATGTAAGACTGATAAATCACCAAAGAGTCCAAATCCGGCAAATCGTTTTGGAAAATCGATTTTAATCAAAAAGCGCCAAACATGGACTGCTTTGCCAGATTTCAGAGTTGCCACCTAAATATTTTGTTTTGGGAAATTTAGGAAACCTTGACTCGTGCCTAAGGCCATGTGTTCGTCATCACCAAAGTTGCCTCAGCTCGGGAACTTAGGTACGAGAGGGGAAGGTCATGAAATGAGCACCCTCGCTCGCTCGATCAAAGCATCGGCCTTTACTAACATGATATATTGTTTTTGAAAACACATGTGTTCTTATTCCGGTTTATTAATCTAGAATTACTACGTGATGCACACATCATACAAGTATAGACTAAATCACTCGATTTGGAACAAAACATCTCATGTTTGTTTGTGAAAATGGTTTGAAGTTCCTACTCGCAAGTAGGCTAAGACGCGGATTTGCCACCCTCAAGTGGGCTTAGAAAAACATGATTTTGCCACCTCAAGTGGGCTTAAAACTCACATTTCAATGAATTGTTCAAGCAATAAAGCCTTCATCCACATGCACTCATGCAGTTATATCAGTTAAGCAAATAGCCTCATGGCAAACATGCTATCATGGCAGTCACTTACACACATGCAAGGATGCTAAAGCATAAACACTCACAGTGTACTCCAAGCCAAAAATGAAGCTAATTAGAAATCATGCATGAATCCTAACTATGCCAAGAATGCCTAATGCAATACATGAAACAATTAAGATAGGCTCGGCTATTCTAAGATGTCATGAGAAATGCAACTAGATAACATGTATTCAAATTGGTATTGAAATACAATGCAGTTTGTATGATGCACCGAGCCTGGTGCATGCAAGACAGATGAATGGATACACGCATGCAAGCATAAGGTATGCTAATCAAAATATGCCCTAAAACTAACCATCGAAAGCTGATAAGTAAAAGGGAGAAAGAAATGGGGTTGGAAGACATGCATCACACACATGCACACTTATTACAAAATTTGCCCTCTCGATGGAGGGTCCGTATAATAAGCTAACGAGCTAATCTAAGCTAATTAAACTAATTATTACAAAACGAAGCTAATTAACTAACAAGTTAACTAATTATTACAAAACAAATCGATTAGCTAAGCACGTCAACTAATTAAGTACAAAACCAAAGCATTAGCTATCTAAGCAAAGCAGCTAAGTAAAGCAGTAAGACGAGGTCCTCGGGGTGAGAAGTGCATGCATGCTCGATTGCCTCGCTCGAAAATCCATCGCTATGCTCCAACTTGCCTCTGTTTGCATTTGATTTCAGAACACTGCACAAACTTCCAGGTAGCTTCTACTCCAACATGGAGACTTCCAGGAGGGCTGCCGACCACTTAATGGTGTTGTAGACCACCTGTAGACCACTTAAGTTTGCTGCAGACCAGAAAAAGTGGTTGGCCAGCTAGTTTTTCTGGTTTGCCGACTAGAAAATTCTGCCAAGCTACAATTTGCTGCAACAAAGAACAAGAAAGGGCACAACAGTGTATTTGGAAGGTATGTGTGCACAACCACTCTCCCTATCATTTCTTAAGCTCAAGGGAGTGCAGTTCTCGACTCTCGGGCCACCAACCAAGCATCGCGATGCACGATGGCCGAGAAGCCAAGTTTGCACAATTCAATGTCAATGAATGCACAAATAACACATAAGGGCCTTAAACTCTATCATGCATGATCAAGAGGGTCGGCGACCGAGAAATGAGGCACGTTTCATCACTTCAAGTATGAAACGTCCCTTATTTCTCGTGTTTGGATCAACGTTCAATCCAAACACAATGCAATGCAACAACATGCAAACAAGATGCAATGCAACAATATGCAAACAACATGCTCTTCTATGAATTCTAGAATGGCATGCACAAGGTTCCAACATATGAATAATGCATGCATGGCAAATTTAGAAGCTTAAGGTATCAAAGCTAGGAAAGAGCATTTCACAAGAAGCATGCAAAACAATACTCAATGGACTTAAACTGAATATGGACAGACCTAAATCATGCCAAAATAGTGGCCAGAATGCTATGAAATGATGGCATGAAAGGCAAGATGGTGATGCTCATGCAATGACCTATCAATTAAAATTAGAGCACAACCCTTAAACATGATTAAGAAGTGACAAACATGGAAGTGTGAAAACACTATATGCACTGAAATCATGTATGAAATGATGCCAAATCACTCAAACAACACAAGTATAGCATGCAAGAGGGCCTAAGGCACAAGGCTACCAAAAGGGACTACACAAGAGGCATGCAATACATGGCACAAATGATTGAACCAACCATAGACAGAGCTCAATTGGGTCAAAACAAAGACCAAAACATGCTGAGATGGAGCTCAAAAGTCTAGGCATGCATGCATAAATAATGGCTCACAAACAAGGCAATAATGCATAACCCTTAAAGGCACTCAAAGAATGAAAGAAGTGAGAACATGGCAATGCTATATGCTCTGAAGTAACATGTTAAATGATGCCAAACCATGCACATGTCACAAATGAAGCATGCTAGAGGCATGAACACACAAGGCTAGCCAAGCCAATTGTACTACAGCTATGCAATACATGAACCATATGGCCAAGACAACGCAAAACAGTCCAAGAGCATGTCAAAATGATGCTAAAACATGTATGGAGTAGAGCTAACACATGCTAGCATGAAGGGCATGAAGCATGGAGTATACAAGGCTAATAAGGAGGATTACATTACACCTACCAAAACCAAGCATGAGATGACTTCATTAACAAAAATCAGAGTTGTATCATGGCAAAACAACACCAAAAACACCCTGATATGGCAGCCCAAAAGCTTAGGCAAGATGGCATACATATTGGCTCATATTTAAGGCATAAAGCACCAATCCTCCAAAGCATTGAAAGAGTGAAAGATGTGAGGACATGGAAGTGGAACATGCTCTGAAATCACATAACAAATGATGCCAAATCATGCAAATAGCCCAAGCAATGCATGCTAGCGACTTGGGAATTCAAAGCTAGTGAATTAGAATGCACTATGGCTATACAAAGCAAGGCATGCATGACCAAAACAACATAAAACAGAGCTTAAGCATGGTAAATCATGAGTAAAAGGTTGCTGGAGTTGAGCCAAAATCATGCCAAAATGATGGTCCAAAGCATGATGCATATTAGGCTAGTTTGTGGAATTGCACTACAAGTGCAAGGAGCATGCAAGAGGTAATCAAACCAACCCTAGACAGAGGTATATCCTGCTGAAATAAGGTCTAAGAGATGCTAAGATGGAGCCAAAACATGCTAGAAAGACATTGTACTTTGATGAGCTACAAGTAGGATTACACTACACATACAAGAAGCATGAAAGGGGGGGGACCAAGATAGCCAAAAACAGAGTCATGACAGGTCTAAAAGGTCACAAAAAAGTGCTCAAACAAAGCCTCAAGAAGATAAAACTACATGCTCTTTTGATGAGCCATCAACACAAGCAAACAAGAGAAGAGAAGGGGGGACAACCCTCTCCTATTTAAGACCTCAAAATAGAATTTCCACCACTGAAATTCCTCTGGAATTCAGTGGTGAAGAGGTCAAGTAAAGGTGATCACAAAGGCCTAAAGTGATGGCTCAAAAGCCTAGCAAATAAGGCATGCAAGGGAGTAGACCACCCCCAATACCAAAGAACCCTTAAACAAACATTTCAAGCACTTAAAATTAGAACTTTTTGCAGTTGAGAGTTAAGCCAAAATAAGCATGCAAAGGTGGCCCAGTAAGCAACTACAACAAGGCTTTAAGAGGATTAGAGACTCACCCTTGAAGAATCAAAGCAAGACAGCAACTTCTAAGGCAAAAACCAAGCCTTGAGCTCCAAACAAACCTCCAAGAACCTCAGTCCAAGATTGAAGGTGTTTCACTATATGTTTGTGTGCAAAAGTGTGAAGAAAAGGCACTTTCAAGCACAAATATGGAGCAAAGGAAGAAATATATAGATAGAGATAGAGATATATGTATCACTCTCAGCAAAAATTCTGAACCAAAAGCAAGAGGGAGGAGGCTCCATTTTATAGAAAAACATGCATCACGCTTGTTGAACAAGCTTGAAGCTTGAATCAATCCCTCCATACACGTGTATGGATGATGCTTTCTGTGCCTAACAGCTGGCACAGTTGGCATGGAAAATATCTGTAGAAAGTGCAGGAAAGCTGCCGACCAGTTGAAGTGGTCGGCCAGCTACTTGCACTGGTCGGCCGACCAGAAAAAGTGTTCTGCAGGAAGAGAAAGTGGTCGGCAAGGGGGAGGAGTGGTCTGCACAAAGAAAGCAAGGTGGTGGCATGGCTGCCGACCACTTTAGGTGGTCCAAAGACCACCAAGACCAGCTGGCCGACCAGAAAACTGGCTGGCAAGGAAGAAAAGTGGTCTTCAGGGAGAGAAACTAGTCTACACCCCTTATTCCACCCTTTAAGCAAGGAAAACAAGGTTTGGTTCATAACCAAACCAAAAAGGACGTAAGACAAAAGTTTGCAGGATAAGGCACACAACTGGAAGCCTCGAAAACTAGTCTACGAGCACAGAAAGTGGTCTACGAGAGGAAAAGGTTGTCTACGGCCACAAAAAGTGGTCTACAGACCTCTGTTTCCTTCTAGACCAAGGCAACCAGGCATGGTCCAAAAACCAAGCCAAGAGGTGAACGTTAAGAGGTTTCGAGGCAAGGTGCTCGGTCGAAAGCTCCGAAAACCAAAAACCAGTCTACAGGAGGGAAAAGTAGTCTACGACTACAAAAAGTGGTCTACGGACCTCTCTCTCTCTCTCCAGGCAAGGTCAACAAGGCATGGTCCACAAACCAAGCCAAAAACAAAGAGTTCAGAGGCCCGGAGGCAAGGCACTCAGCCGAAAACTCTAGAAACTCAGAACGAGCACAAACATGCGCGATCATCGAGGGCTCAATCGATGACGTCTGAGTCTTAAGGTTAGTCAAAAATGGGGTGTCTACAGTTGCCCCTCTTTGACAGAACTCGGAAGTCAAGAAGTGACGGGAGTGAATGTCAAAGCCCAGAGACGACCCATTTTTGACAAGGCCGAAGACTTAGACAAACAGGCAAGATAACAAAGAGATGCGCCCGCAGGTAGGGGCAAGATGCAAATGACATGCACGATGCGGAACATAACTTATGATTATGCAAAGAGGGTTGTGATGAAGCATTTGCAAAATAAATACAACATTTTAAGCGAATGAAATGTGGAGGAATGCTACAGCAAACTCGTACATAAGCAAACAAACACGAACCGAACTACATCTCATGCAGAAAAGATGTAAGAAAATTATACAATTCTCACTGTGGCTCACGCAAGAAAGACTAAAAGCGACTATCGGGAACACCCAAAGTCTCAAACGAAACACCTTCTAGCGTATTAGACGCAAAAGGAGAAGGACTGTGCAAGAAAGCGCAGTCATCCAAATGCATGTCAAACGCGAGAGGAGAAAGGTACGTTCAAATGCATATCAAACGCGAGTGGAGAAAGGTAGTAGTCAAATTGAACCGGGACTTCTCTTGAATGAACCGTTCATAGAATATCGTCTGGTTTCACCATCTTTAAATGAACCATACATACAATATCGTGCCTGCACAAAAGAGAGATTTTGACAAGTACAATATAATAGGAACAGATGATCAACGCTATATCAAGATACAATTTCAATACAAGATAAACGTGTGCGCATATGATGCCAATGGAAAGGTGCATAGCAATGCAAGTGAAAAGTGCACAGCAATGCAAGTGAAAAGTGCATAACAATGCAAGTAGAACATGCATGACAACACAAGTAAAGAGTGCATAACAATGCAAGTGAAGGGGTGCATAACAATGCAAATAGAACGTGCGTGACAGCGCAAGTGAAGAGGTACATAACAATGCAAGTAAAACATGCATGACAACGCAAGTAGCATGCATAACAATGCAAGTAGAACGTACGTGAAAATGCAAATGGAGAGAGTGCATAACAATGCAAGTAGCGCGCATAACAATGCAAGTAGAACGTGCGTGACAACGCAAGTAAAATGTGTATAACAATGCAACGGGTGTGCATAACAATGCGAGTAGAATGTGTCCATAACAATGCGACGAATGGTGCATAACAATGCGAGGGAAGTATGCATAACAGTACGACAAATGGTGTGCATAACAATGCATTTTCAGTGCAACTTCAAAAGCATGTTTGAAGCAAAATGCCGAATAAGGAAATACAAGCCTTAACGCGACCAATTCATCCGTAACCTTCGATTTACCTCTCGGAGGGGTTACAATGTACTTAAAAAGGATACACCTTGCTCTTGACGAGTGACGATGAGCCGTGCATCGAAGACGTGAAGCGAAGTTCCCGCGGGGACATTTTGAGCTGAAAAGTGTACTTTTCTTACACTTTCTCGAGAGCCAAGGACTCCAATCAACATAAAAACACACAGGGAGAACAATGCGGCCCTGAAGACCATCCAGGAGGGCTGCTGACCACCTAGACCAGCTGCCGACCACTTGTTGACCACCTAAGTGGTCGGTCAACCAGAAAAACTGGCTGGCCGACCAGTTTAGCAAAATTGGGGCACTTTGGTCTTTTGAGGTTCAGCCCTTTAAGTATACAACTCCAAATCACTTTTGGTCACACACCCATTGCTGAAAAACACTTCTCTTTGCTCCTAGGAACTTTTCTCTCTCAGATCCACACTCTATACGCGTATTCCAAAGCCCCCTGCGAAGTTGATTCGTGAAAAACTTTCGATTCTCTTCGTTTTTAACCGATCAGAATTTGTTTTCGGAGTTTCTTTCTCCATTTTCACCACTTAAGGTATGTTTCTCTCGAAGTTTAGCACTTTTTCCTGGGCTTTGACTTTCTTTGACTTTTTCTCTTCCCGAGAGTTTACTTTTGTTTACTTTTTGCAATTTTGGCTCATTTCGCTCATTTTTGCTCATTTTGCACCTTTTTTCAGATGGCTGGCCACATTCCACTTGATGGGGGTTCTCCGCGAGTAGAGGATGAGCCTGACATCATGACATTGCCACCCAGGATTCGGCCTTTCGACCCAGAGAGGTACCACCCTCAGGAGCACACTGTAGACACCCCATTTTTGACCGCCCTCAAGACTTGGGCATTACTGATGGTTTGCTCGGTGTTGAGAGATGTGCAGGGCACAGGTTCAATTCCTTCGACAAGGAGAGAGGCAAACCCTTCAAAACACTTTGTCTAGGGGTTTGGAGTTGAAGAAAAGAAGAAAGAAGAAGAGAAAACTGGTTTGGGACAAGTTCGGCATAGATCCGGGTAGAAGGGAATCGAGCAGCCCTCGCTAAATCGGGCTTATTCAATTCCATACTTGGAGTTAAGCTATGAGGCCACCATCGTTGGAAAGAAGACTTCCGGGGCTTCACTTTGCACTCAAGAATCTCCCAAAGCCAAGTCCGGGTGGAGGAGATATGATTGGTTGAAGATGGGCATCATCCCGGTTGGATTGAGTCTGCGCGACCTCACGGAAAGGGGCATAACTTTTTGCACAGGAGGAATTTTAATGCAAGGTTTGCGCCATTGGAAAGCTAACTTCCGGGGCTTCGATTTGCATACCCACCGGCCATGTTTTGACCAAGGAATCATCTGTCGGCACTCTATTTAGCCGACCGGCATAAAAGAGTGCCGACCGGCACTTTATTTTGGCTGAAAATCAAATTGGCTGGCCGGGTTGAACCCTTTGCACCCCCCAAGCCTGGTGCATGCCAGCTGTGCCAGCTGGAGTGCACAGAACTCGACCCACGTGCATACATGTGCCTTTTTTGCACCCTTATGAGCCCTTTGCCCCCCTCTCTCCTCTAGGAGCTTGAACCCTTGGCCAAGCTTCTTGGAGAAGCTTGTCCAGCTGTATTAGCTTCTCCAAGAAGCCTTGCACCTCCCTTTGAACCCCTTGACTCTTTCCTTAACTTAGCCTCTAAGTTTAGTGCTTATACTTGCCTATATAAGCACCTCTCCTCTCCCTTGAGCAAGGGTTGAAGGTTTTGAACAAAAACCAGCAGATATATATGTATATCTGATATATACATATATATCCCACCCCTCTCTCCATATCTCTCTCAATCCACCTCCAAACAACCTTGTTCTTGGACCATTCCTTCACCAACCCATAGCACAACACCACCACTTCCATTTCCAACGACTTGGAGGTCATTTGCAGAGCTTAGGAGCACCTAAACTTGGATCAAAACCTGCTGGTTCATTGGTCTTCAAGGGTAAGTGTCTATTTCCCTCAAACTAGCATTTTCTTGCATCATCTCTAAGCCTTGCTTGCAAGCACTTTTGGGCTTCGACCCAAACTTCAAATAGTCTTATTTTGGGGTCCTCTTCATGTTTGATTAAGGACCCCTTGCTGTTTGGTGGCTGCATCTAGCACCTATCTCAATATCCTCTTGTATGCCATGTTTCTTGCATAGAATATTTGGCTTGTGTATGATCTGTTTCAGAGCATGATGTAAGCTAAGAATAGGCTTATTTTGAGCCCTTCTTCAACATTGTTGAAGGGCTCAACATTGTTTGGATACTCCATGTGCTACTTGCTTTGAAATCCATGTGATTTACCGTAAATTTGCATGCTTTGTTAGCCTATCTTGCTTATGTTTTTGTGGCTGGTCATAAACTGAAAATGTGCTTGTTTTTCCATGTATAAGGTCTGTTTTTGGTTGTTTAGGCCATCCATGACATGCCTTATATAGTCACTTTGCATTTTGGCTTGCTAGCCGCAAGTAGGTGCATGTGTAGGATGCATTGCCTCCATGATTTCAAGGGTTTGGAACCCTCTTACATGCTATTTCAGACCCTAATCCATGCTCACATGTTCATTTTTGTCATCTCTTTCATGCTTTAAAGGTGTGTCCTTCTATGCCTAAGAATAGGCCTTGTGTATGCTTCCATGATTAATGTATTTTGGGGCTGCCATGAGGGGGGTTTTGGGTGTATTTTGCATGCTGAAAATCTGTTTTGGGTTGGTCAATGCATGCCATAATTGTCTTGCTAAGTGTGGTTCAAAGCCTCATTGGCTTGCCTTAATGCTTGGACCATTTGTATGCATGCTTAGCCTATTTTGTTGCTTGGTTCGGCACCATGTTTAGCATGATTTTCAGAGCTTTACAATGCATGCTCATAGTCTATGTTTGGTCTCTTTAAGTGTGCTTGAGAGTTGCCATGTTTGTGCCTAAGTGTTGGACCACAATTGTATGCATGTGTGTGTGCATTCTAGCCTTCATTTCGAGCATGTTGGCTAACGATTTTAGGCCTATTTGAGTTGCCTAAGTCATGTATAAGACCACCCTTTCATTGGTTTGCATGCTTGTCTTGAATGCTTGCTTGAACCCTTTGCATAAGTATGTTGCATAGTCCATGTTGCATACCTAGCTTCACATGCTTAGGATTGCCTTGCATGAGCATGCATACTTAGCCTCTTGAAGTGAGTGTGATAGAGGTTAAGTCCCTTCATTGGATCATTCGCATTGCAGTTCATTTGAAATTAAAGTTGCATACTTGGTACTTTGGGCCATCATGCATGGAAGTGCGTGATTGATGGCTCGGGAATCGAGATACATGTCCCTTTGAGTCACAAACATGATAAGGGACTTGTTTGGTGCATACATATGCCTAAGTACCCATGCCATGCAATCTGCCGTTCATTGCTTGTCAAAAACTGCTCTCGCAGAATTTAGTGCCGACCGGCACTCTATAGTGCCGACCGGCAATCTTTTGTGCCGATAAGATCATCGGCCGGTGGTAAATCTAAGCGGCGGTGGCCACTCACTCTAGCCGGTGATGTCTTTGGAATGCATTTGGAAGGTGTTCGGGACTTTGGCAATTTTCGAGGCAGCGATGCTGAAGCGAGACAAAGAAGGGCACGGTGCGGATTTCGGGCAAAGGCGGACATCGAGCATGCATCATTCACAAGATCCCGAGGCGTAGGGCCGTGGCCTCTTTTATTTCACATTTATTTATTCAAGAATTAGAATTTGTAATATTTATTCATTTATTCTTGGGTAGATTATTATTTTGGTCCCTCCGTGTGAGGGCGTATTTGTAATAAGTGTGCGTGAGTGTGTGTATGTCTTCCAACCCCCATTTCTTTCTCCCTTTTATTTACCTGCTTAGGATGGTAGATTAGGGCATATTTAATTTAGCATACCTTATGCAATGCATGCGTGCATCCATGCATTTGTTGACATGCATCAGGCTCGGCACATCATACAAACTGCATCGTACTTTCAATTCCAAATTGAATACGTGTTATTTGTAGCATTCCATATGCCATATTTAGGATAGCCGAAACTGCCTAGATTACATCTTTGCATGTGTTGCATTAGACATTTCAGTATGCTTAGGTCCATGCATGGATTTCTAATAAGCTTCTGTTTTGGCTTGGAGTACTAGGTGAGCTTTTATGCTTTAGCATATCGCATGTGTGTGAGTGTTGCCATGACAGCATGATTACCATGAGGCTAGCTGCTTATGTGATATAACTGTTTGAATGCCTGTGGGTGGAGGTTGGATTGCTCGAGTTGGGAATACTCATTGAAATCCGTGTTTTAGCCTACTCATGATAGCAATTTCAAGCTGTTTTCCAAACAAACGGATATGCAATGCTTATTTCCAAATTGGGCAATCTAGTCTATACTTGTTTCTTTGTCATAACATAGTAATTCTAGGCTAATAACCGAATAAGAACGCATAAGGTTTTCAAAATTGGATATCATGGTTAGTAGAGGCGGTCCTTGGACGGCGAAAGAATGCTCATAAATGACCTTCCCGATCGTACCCAAGCTCGAGCCAAGTCAACTTTGGTTATAGCCGGACCGTGGCCTTGACGCAAAGTCGGGGTTTCCTAAATT
Source organism: Camellia lanceoleosa (assembly GCA_025200525.1). Lineage (NCBI taxonomy): Eukaryota > Viridiplantae > Streptophyta > Magnoliopsida > Ericales > Theaceae > Camellia > Camellia lanceoleosa. Next base: position 25,503,274 of record CM045767.1, read on the forward strand.
TCCCATTTTAAAAATATTTAGGTGGCGACTCAGATTCCGCAAAGCGATCCATGTTTGGCACTTCTTTTCAAAAATCGTTTTCTTCAAAATGATTTGCGAGTTGGACTCTTTGGTTGATTTAGAACGCGACACAAATTGAGTCCGAGCTGTAGCGAGGTCCCCCGCGGGCGTGCTACAGTTTCTGGCGACTCCGCTGGGGATTTTAGAGAGCTTGACTCGAACTCGTGATATCTTGTTTTGACTACACTTATGTGTTTCTTCGCATTGCATGTGCATTGGTGCGCCTAGAACCGTGTTGGCCATCTGCTATTCGGCGATTTCTTTGGAGGCTTGTCTTTTTAGGGCATGACCATAAGGCTGACCGGTTGCGGGCTCTGCCAGTATGGGAACACAAACCCCGGTTTTACCGGCCCACCCTTTTTGACCATTCGACCTAGTGCATATTGAGATCCATAGTGACCATTCCAAACTAGGACAGGTTGCTTACCCGATGTTAGGTTGTTTGAAACATTGCGTGCGTAGTGAAACCCTAGCTCGACAAAATAGGGCGAAACCTTACTAACATAGGGGTGTATTGGCTCTCATTTACTTGCTATGTGCTTTTTAGAGTGTATCTCTCTGAGGAATGCATATACCGGTCTGCAAGTCTGGTATCGACTGCGGGCACCGATGTCGATATTTTGAGAATCGATTATATCTGCGGGTGTCAGTTGATTTGGGGCAATGATTTGAGGGATGATCGATAATAGAATCTGATCGTTCAAGCTCTGCTCGTATCTGTTTTGGTGAAGTTGAGCTGAGATACTGTCTGTTTTCCCTTTTGCTAGGGTAGTCCTGGAACCATAGCTTCAGAAGGCTCCACTATCCTCTGGGTACATTGGATTTGCGTTGGTAGACTTCGTCAGGTCAGAGATTCAGCTCAAGAATCGGTTTTCCTTTGCTAGGCGGAGTAAAAGGGCGGTCGAGCCACGGATCACCGGTTCGATTACGGATCGATGGTCCTTATCCCCCCCCACCAGTGAATTGTCAGGTCGAGGTCTCAGTTTACACCACAGGGATAGATATACTAGTCAGTCAGATGGATCAACAAAATACGTCGAGGTGGAGGCAATGATCGTCGGATGCGAAACTATGAAACTCATGCAAAGAAGGCATTTGTCCATGGCGAAATTCTCCAAGCGGTACGCAATTATGGCTCAGCGAGCCGAGCTCATCACGGTACCAGCAAAAGCGGCGTCTGCTTCACAACAAGTTCCTCCCCAGCAGAGCTCCGGCACTGGGAGGCGCCAAATGTCCAAAATGTCCAAGAGGATCTGAATCTTCCAGCGGGGCGGCTCACCCCGATTCTACCACAACTATCCAAGGCACCTCGCCTATCAATGTCTGGGACTCTCCCTTGAGTTGAAGCGGACCCCATACTGGTGAGTAAGTTGGAAAAATGTTTAAGAAATCCCAAGGAGTCAAGTCCATCCGGGATATCGAAGATGGATATACCGACAACCTGTGGCGTTGCGGATCGTTTCAAGATGCCTCGCGTCGACCGTTTTGACGGTCGGAGATCCCATTGTCCACTTGAGTTTGTTTTCGGATGTTCTGCGCCGATGGGCTTGACAAGAATCTGAAGCTCTCTCTCTTTAGCAGACCTGTCGGGTATCGCGGCCACAGTCGCCAAATTAGAGGACTCGATGAAAGCGAAGGCGGGAGGAGATGTCCGAGGCCTTCGTCGCACAATATTCATACAATACCGGTCGAGATCACAACCCGTGATCTTGAGACAACCGAGCAAGAGCCGAAGAGGGCTTCTCGACTTTGTAACCCGTTGGAGAGCCAAGGCTTCGATGATGACCACGAGGCCTACGGACAAGGACCAAATTCGGATGATTGTGCGCAATCTTCACCGATTGATGCAAAAGATGATAGTAGTCCCCTTCCCTACCTTTTCGGACTTACATGAGATGGGAGTCTGGTCGAGGATGCTATGAAGCGGGGCCTCATTGACCAGAGAAGGAAGCGGCCAGAGGGCATTTTCCGCGGTTGAATCGACCACCAATGGTGATCACGGTTGCAAGATCTTGAAGTGGGCATGGTCACCAACACTACATCACAAAAAGCTACCCCATTCACCGGTCGTCCGGAAGTAGCTCCTGAAAACCAAATATCCACCTCGAGTCAAGAGGGTTTTCACCCCACTTCATATGCCTTTGTCAAAGGCTCTAGAGGTCCTAATCCGGAAAGGACATCTGAAACCATTGGAACAACGGCCTTTACGATCCTCTCCTCCAAAGCATGAGCGGGACTAAATCTTGTCGTACCATCAACAAACCGGTCATGAGACCGATAAAGCTTCGTCTGCGCCATGATGTACAAGATTTGTTTGACAACAACGTCATCACCGCACCGGCTCGATAAGGTCTATCGTCCTTTGGGTCGATGAACTTGGGGATATCTGATATGATCGGGGATGAACCACTGCGGGCGAGTTGACTTACTCGGATGTGGCGTGTGGCACGCCTTGTTTTGAGCATTTGCGAATGCTAGTTTTGTAGTTTCGACTTGAGTATTGAGTCAACTATGTAGTCTTGTTTTGAGTCTGTCTCTTTGTTTTGAGTCGATCTTTTTGATTAAAGGTCTGTCTTGTTGTATCGAGTCGATCTGGTGTACAAAAGGTCGGGTGATTAGGGGTGTTATCTCGGGCATCACCATTTTTGTTCAGATTTGTCTTTTCATTTTGTTTTGAGTCTGTTTACGCCAGAGAGCGGTTGTGTCATGATTACGAATGAGCAAAGATGATTTTCACACTCTTGTGTTTATACGTGTGCCAGTTGTGCCAGAAATTCCAAGTGAGATGGCAGTATTTGATAAGAAGCTGTGACTTTTCTGTGCCTTAAAATCATTGCATTGACCTAAGTTTTTCAAAACTTTTTGAACACTGCGGTAAAAACAAAGAGGGAGGAATTCCTCGGGATTTGTAAAACTTTGATCAAATTGAGAGAAAGAGAGGCATGCTAAGCCCTTAATGAATGAAATCATGCTTATTAGTGTGAGTACTGAGAAGGACCCTAGCTTTGATCCAGATTGGTCCTACATTATCTTCAGCGCGAGCGATTCGTCGCCTTCTTAAAAACTTTCAAAAATTCAAAAAATATTTTGCGCAGTCCTGCGAAGACTTGTGTGGGATCGCTCTTGAGATTGCGCAGCTTAGGATCGCTCTCAACCTCGAGACTTGAGTCCTTGCCTTCAAACCTTGAACTCGCATTTAGAATGTTCCAAGGTCAATCACAATGTGAGGCCTGTGTGGCCAAATTCAAAGCAGCCTATGAATTAGAGGCAAAGAAAGTTAGATCAAGAAGATCATACCTCATCAGAAGAAGCTTGCAAAGCTAGATCAGAAGCCCCCCCTTTGAACTAGGGGCAAAAAATATCCGATGTGCTCGAAGAGCCGAAGATGGATCCTTCTGCAAATCGATACAACAGCCACTCTTTTGGATACAGATGGCTTCAATCTCGAAAACCATTTGGCATGGACTTGTTACACTTTTTACCCTTTGAGAGGCTCGCTGGGCCGAAAACCCGGAAGGGCGACCCAGGCAAAAGTTAGAGCAAGAGAAAAAAAAAAATTAAAAAAAAAAAAAAAAAATGCAAAAAATGAAAAAATGAAAAGGAATGAAAAGAATAGAAAAAAAAAGAAAAAAAAAAAAAAAAAAAGCTCGAAGGTCGAAAACCCATCGAGCGCCTTGGCAAAAGTTAGAGCCAAAAAGAAAAGAAAAAAAAAAGAAGAAAAAATGAAAAAGAATTGAAAAGGAAAGAAAAAGAAGCTCACAAGGTCGAAAACACAATAGGCTTGGCAAAAGTTAGAGCATAAAAAGGAGAGGTTAAATACCCGAGTGTACCTTAACCCCGAACTCGTGAGGCTTGATTCCCATGTTTGGGATCGTGAAACTTCACTTTGAAGTCGGTAGTAAACACTTCCAAATCGATTGTGTCCATGTAATGGTTTTGATCATCCTTGCCTTCTCTCATCTCGAGTTTGGTTGTCATCGTCACTCTCAAGATTGATTGCGGTATGCCACGGCGCTATCCAACAAGGCAACGCGTTGCCATTCAATCTCTGCGCCGCGTCCTATCAAACAAGGGGCAACGCTCGTTGCCATTCAATCCAAGCGGCATTATCCAAACAAGGGCAACTTTCCGTTGCCATTCAAAATGCCGCGATGTCATTTCAAACAAGGCAACTTTCCGTTGCCAAGGTGTCCTTCGGACAAGGGCAATTTTCCATTGCTAATGGTCCGAGGTTGCGCATCTCAAGAGTAGGTTCCGTGCTCGTTGAGCGGTAGCCGTTTGCAAAAACAGTTTTTGAGAATTTTTACTGAGGTTGACAATTCTCTCGAAAATTATTCCATATTTTCCAAAACTGGACCATTTTCTTGGACCCGAAAAAGGAAAATTTTCAGTGCTCACGGCCTAACTTGCATGATTTTCAAAATCAAAAAGTTGAATAAGCATGTTAATCTAACTTTCATGTTGGTCAAAATTGTTTTAAAACCAAAAAAAAAAAATGGTCAAAATGATGAACTAGGGGCACAGTTGAGTCAGGCTTCCTGTCTTTCCCCCGTCGCCAGCATACTTGCCAGAAAGGGCACAACTGAAGTCAACAACAAAGGGCTGAAAGCTCTCTAACCCTCCAAGCAGCGAGGTATTAAGTCAAGTCGAAGCAATTGAATGGATCAAGATGTTCCACTTCCTCATCTCGACAGATCTAACCACGCCCAAACTCAAAGAGGCATCATCAACCGATGTTAGTCGTGGATTTGCTACACACCCAGCTGTGGCACAACCCCTCTGTGGGAAAGTTCACTGTTGTAAGCAGAAGAAAAGAATCTAGCAGAATGCTAGGGGCAAAAGCCCGCAACTCCTTGTCTATCCGCCAACCACCCAGGGGAGGGATGAAAAATGAGAGATTGAAGAATAGAGAGGTGCGCGATGAGAGAAAAAGTGAGAAAAGGGCTTTTTCAGAAAAATAGAGCTTGAGGGCCGAGTGATGTGAGGATCACAAATGAAAAAGGGTGGGAAATACTACCCGGTGAAACAGGCTCCCTGTGCACGTTTGAGTGTCGTGTCCTTTTGTTTGTCTCGATTCTTGTTTTGAGTCGTTTCAAGTGTCAATAGATGTGTTTAGGTTGTTTACCTCTTGTTTTTCGTTGTTGAGTCTTCCTCGCTGTGTTCAGTCGTAGGCTCAATACCCGGTTAAGAACTCATTTCTTAATTTCAAAAAAGGAAATCAAATCATCTTGTGCTCAGAGTGCCGTGCCATTCTCCACATTTGTGCAAAACAGATTCGTTCTTTCATAAAACTGCAGGGCCCACCCCCGATAAGTGTGAACAGTAAAACCGGGGCCTATTTGAAGCTATATGGTTCCGGACTGCAAAATAAAAGCAAAAGAGGAATACGTCGGGTATCTGAGTTTGTTTCAACTTCAAGTTCGAGGCGCATCCTGTGGTGTACCTCTTGAGCCTTGCCGGTGCTCCAAAGTATGAGTGTACCTCTACTTCAAGCTCAAGATCAAGTCTACTTCAAGCCGAATAGTGTATCAATTACACCTCATTCCCTTCGTGTATCAATCACACGTCTTCCACTCAAAGGTATCTAACACACTTTATTTGCTTTAGTGTATCAATCACACCCCATTCACTTCGTGTATCTATCACACAGTCATTTGCTCCACTTAGTGTATCTAACACATTTCATTTGCCTTAGTGTATCAATCACACTTCATTCTCATTTAGTGTATCAATCACACTTCTTTCATTTTGTGTATCTATCACACATTCTCATTTTGTGTATCTATCACACACATTCTCATTTTGAATATCAATCACACTTTATTCGTTTTGTGTATCTATCACCCACATTCTCACTTAGTGTATCAATCACATTTCATTCTCATTTTCTGTATCTATCACACACATCCTCATTTCGTGTATCAATCACACACATTATCATTTTATGTATCTATCACACCCATTCTCACTTTAGTGTATCAATCACACACTTCATTGCATCCAGTGTATCAATCACACACTTCATTGCATTCAGTGTATCAATCACACACTTCACTCACCTTTAGTATATCAATCATACTCCTGTTCACTAAGTGCATCTATCCCACTTCGTGTTCACCCTCAGTATATCAATCATACTCCTGTTCATTAAGTGCATCTATCCCACTTCGTGTTCACCCTCAGTATATCAATCATACTCCTGTTCACTAAGTGCATCTATCACACTTCGTGTTCACTTTTAGTATATCAATCATACTCCTGTTCACTAAGTGCATCTATCACACTTCGTGTTCACATTTAGTATATCCATCATACTTGTTCACTAAGTGCATCTATCACACTTCGTGTTCACCTCTAGTATATCAATCATACTTGTTCACTAAGTGCATCTATCACACTTTGTGTTCACTTTTAGTATATCAATCATACTCCTGTTCACTCAGTGCATCTATCACACTTTGTGTTCACTTTTAGTGTATCAATCACACTCCGTTCACTCAGTGCATCTATCACACTCTGTGTTCGTTTTTAGTGTATCAATCACACACACTGTGCTCACCACACTCGCTTTGTGTATCAATCACACGCTCTCTTTGTGTATCAATCACACACGCTCGCTTTGTGCTTTGTGTATCAATCACACACTTTTTCTTTATGTATCGATCACACGCTCGCTTTGTGTATCAATCACACACTTTCGCTTTGTGTATCTACCACACACATTCACTTTTTGTATCTATCACATACTCCCTTTGTGTATCTACCACACACATTCACTTTTTGTATCTATCACATGCCCCCTTTGTGTATCCATCACACACATTCGCTTAGTGTATCTACCACATATTTGCTTAGTGTATCCATCACACTCGTTTTGCTTTGTGTATTTGTCATGCTTTGCTTCCCTTGTGTATCAATCACACCTTATTCATATAGTGTATCCATCACACTCTCTTCACTTTGGTGTATCCATCACACATGTTTGTCCACTTAGTGTATCCATCACACTTTGTTCACTTTTGTGTATCTAACGCACATGTTCGTGAGAATTGCATAATTCTCCTACATCCTTTCTACATGAGATGTAGTTTGGTTCATGTCTACTCGTTTGCATAGCATTCGCTTAAAATGTTGCATTTATTTTGCATAATTGCTTCATTACAGCATCCTTTGCATGATCATAAGTTATGCACTTGCATTGTGCATCACTTTGCATCTTGCCCCCGAACTACGCTGGTTTGATTCCTTGCAAAGGGATACGTAGGCAGCCTGCGGGCACAACCATTTATACATTTGTATTTTGATTGTTTGTCCAAGTCTTCGGCCTTGTCAAAAATGGGTCGTCTCTGGGCTTTGACATTCACTCCCGTCATTGTTATGACTTTCGAAGTTACACAAAGAGGGGCAAATCTGAGACACCCCATTTTTGACCGCCTCAAGACAGGCATTACTGATGGTTTGCTCGGTGTTGAGAGATGTGCAGGGCACAGGTTCAATTCCTTCGACAAGGAGAGAGGCAAACCCTTCAAAACACTTTGTCTAGGGGTTTGGAGTTGAAGAAAAGAAGAAAGAAGAAGAGAAAACTGGTTTGGGACAAGTTCGGCATAGATCCGGGTAGAAGGGAATCGAGCAGCCCTTGCTAAATCGGGCTTATTCAATTCCATACTTGGAGTTAAGCTATGAGGCCACCATCGTTGGAAAGAAGACTTCCGGGGCTTCACTTTGCACTCAAGAATCTCCCAAAGCCAAGTCCGGGTGGAGGAGATATGATTGGTTGAAGATGGGCATCATCCCGGTTGGATCGAGTCTGCGCGACCTCACGGAAAGGGGCATAACTTTTTGCATAGGAGGAATTTTAATGCAAGGTTTGCGCCATTGGAAAGCTAACTTCCGGGGCTTCGATTTGCATACCCACTGGCCATGTTTTGACCAAGGAATCATCTGTCGGAACTCTATTTAGCCGACCGGCATAAAAGAGTGCCGACCGGCACTTTATTTTGGCTGAAAATCAAATTGGCTGGCCGGGTTGAACCCTTTGCACCCCCCAAGCCTGGTGCATGCCAGCTGTGCCAGCTGGAGTGCACAGAACTCGACCCACGTGCATACATGTGCCTATTTTGCACCCTTATGAGCCCTTTGACCCCCTCTCTCCTCTAGGAGCTTGAACCCTTGGCCAAGCTTCTTGGAGAAGCTTGGCCAGCTGTATTAGCTTCTCCAAGAAGCCTTGCACCTCCCTTTGAACCCCTTGACCCTTTCCTTAACTTAGCCTCTAAGTTTAGTGCTTATACTTGCCTATATAAGCACCTCTCCTCTCCCTTGAGCAAGGGTTGAAGGTTTTGAACAAAAAACCAGCAGATATATATGTATATCTGATATATACATATATATCCCACCCCCTCTCTCCATATCTCTCTCAATCCACCTCCAAACAACCTTGTTCTTGGACCATTCCTTCACCAACCCATAGCACAACACCACCACTTCCATTTCCAACGACTTGGAGGTCATTTGCAGAGCTTAGGAGCACCTAAACTTGGATCAAAACCTGCTGGTTCATTGGTCTTCAAGGGTAAGTGTCTATTTCCCTCAAACTAGCATTTTCTTGCATCATCTCTAAGCCTTGCTTGCAAGCACTTTTGGGCTTCGACCCAAACTTCAAATAGTCTTATTTTGGGGTCCTCTTCATGTTTGATTGAGGACCCCTTGCTGTTTGGTGGCTGCATCTAGCACCTATCTCAATATCCTCTTGTATGCCATGTTTCTTGCATAGAATATTTGGCTTGTGTATGATCTGTTTCAGAGCATGATGTAAGCTAAGAATAGGCTTATTTTGAGCCCTTCTTCAACATTGTTGAAGGGCTCAACATTGTTTGGATACTCCATGTGCTACTTGCTTTGAAATCCATGTGATTTACCGTAAATTTGCATGCTTTGTTAGCCTATCTTGCTTCTGTTTTTGTGGCTGGTCATAAACTGAAAATATGCTTGTTTTTCCATGTATAAGGTCTGTTTTTGGTTGTTTAGGCCATCCATGACATGCCTTATATAGTCACTTTGCATTTTGGCTTGCTAGCATAAGTAGGTGCATGTGTAGGATGCATTGCCTCCATGATTTCAAGGGTTTGGAACCCTCTTACATGCTATTTCAGACCCTAATCCATGCTCACATGTTCATTTTTGTCATCTCTTTCATGCTTTAAAGGTGTGTCCTTCTATGCCTAAGAATAGGCCTTGTGTATGCTTCCATGATTAATGTATTTTGGGGCTGCCATGAGGGGGGTTTTGGGTGTATTTTGCATGCTGAAAATCTGTTTTGGGTTGGTCAATGCATGCCATAATTGTCTTGCTAAGTGTGGTTCAAAGCCTCATTGGCTTGCCTTAATGCTTGGACCATTTGTATGCATGCTTAGCCTATTTTGTTGCTTGGTTCGCACCATGTTTAGCATGGTTTTCAGAGCTTTACATTGCATGCTCATAGTCTATGTTTGGTCTCTTTAAGTGTGCTTGTGAGTTGCCATGTTTGTGCCTAAGTGTTGGACCACAATTGTATGCATGTGTGTGTGCATTCTAGCCTTCATTTCTCGAGCATGTTGGCCAACGATTTTAGGCCTATTTGAGTTGCCTAAGTCATGTATAAGACCACCCTTTCATTGGTTTGCATGCTTGTCTTGAATGCTTGCTTGAACCCTTTGCATAAGTATGTTGCATAGTCCATGTTGCATACCTAGCTTCACATGCTTAGGATTGCCTTGCATGAGCATGCATACTTAGCCTCTTGAAGTGAGTGTGATAGAGGTTAAGTCCCTTCATTGGATCATTCGCATTGCATTTCATTTGAAATTAAAGTTGCATACTTGGTTCTTTGGGCCATCATGCATGGAAGTGCGTGATTGATGGCTCGAGAATCGAGATACATGTCCCTTGAGTCACAAACATGATAAGAGACTAGTTTGGTGCATCCATATGCCTAAATATCCATGCCATGCACTCTTTGTCATTGCTTGTCCAAAACTGTCTCTCGCAGAATTTAGTGCCGACCGGCACTCTATAGTGCCGACCGCAATCTTTTGTGCCGATAAGATCATCGGCCGGTGGTAAATCTAAGCCGGTGGCCACTCACTCTAGCCGGTGATGTCTTTGGAATGCATTTGGAAGGTGTTCAGGACTTTGGCAATTTTCGAGGAGGGGATGTGAAGCGAAGACAAAGATGGGCAGTCGCGGATTTCCGGCAAGGCGGACATCGAGCATGCATCATTCACGCATCCCGAGGCGTAGCCCTCTTTTATTTCACATTTATTTATTCAAGAATTAGAATTTGTAATATTTATTCATTTATTCTTGGGTATATTATTATTTTGGTCCCTCCGTGTGAGGCGTATTTGTAATAAGTGTGCGTGAGTGTGTGTATGTCTTCCAACCCCATTTCTTTCTCCCTTTTATTTACACCTTAGGATGGTAGATTAGGGCATATTTAATTTAGCATACCTTATGCAATGCATGCGTGCATCCATGCATTTGTTGACATGCATCGGGCTGCACATCATACAAAGCGCATCGTACTTTCAATTCCAAATTGAATCGTGTTATTTGTAGCATTCCATATGCCATATTTAGGATAGCCGAGCCTAGATTACATCTTTGCATGTGTTGCATTAGACATTTCGGTATGCTTAGGTCCATGCATGGATTTCTAATAAGCTTCGCTTTTGGCTTGGAGTACTAGGTGAGCTTTTATGCTTTAGCATATCACATGTGTGTGAGTGTTGCCATGGCAGCATGATTACCATGAGGCTAGCTGCGTATGTGATATAACTGTTTGAATGCCTGTGGGTGGAGGTTGGATTGCTCGAGTTGGGAATACACATTGGAATCGGAGTTTTAGCCTACTATGAGTAGCAATTTCAAACTGTTTTCCAAACAAGGCGGATATGCAATGCTTATTTCCAAATTGGGCAATCTAGTCTATACTTGTTTCTTTGTCATAACATAGTAATTCTAGGCTAATAACCGGAATAAGACCGCATAAGGTTTACAAATTTGGAAATCATGGTTAGTAGTGGCCGGTCCTTGGACCGTGCCAAAGGGGGTGCTCATAGGTGACCTTCCCCGATCCTACCCAAGCTCCCTAGCCAACTCAAGTTTCGTTATGACGGACACGTGGCCTTGACCGAGTCGGGGTTTCCTAAATTTCCCATTTTAAAAATATTTAGGTGGCGACTCAGATGTCGCAAAGCAGTCCATGTTTGGCACTTCTTTTCAAAAATCAGTTTTTCTTCAAAATGATTTGCCAGAGTTGGACTCTTTGGTTCAGATTTAGAACCGCGACACAAAATTGAGTCCGAACTGTAGTAGCGAGGTCCCCCGCGGACGTGCTACACACACCCGACCCCCGAGCACTTTTCATCATTTCACAGATTTCGTGCAACGAGCACCTGCAGACTTGCTACTACGGGAACCAGAGTCTCACTTGTCTTATCACGTGCGCGAGGTGCGTACTTCACTTTTACATTTTCTGCGATGTATTTTGCATTTCTTGCACACTTCATGCTTTCATTATGTATTATATCTGCTCATTCTGAACACGTTTACATACACACAACATCCGGTTCATTTGGCACACAGCTCATACATAGCATTCTATTCATTTGGCATGCAGCTCACAACACAGTATTCTGTTCATTTGGCACACAGCTCACAACACAACACTCTGTTCATTTGGCACGCAGCTCACAACACTGTATTCTGTTCATTTGGCACACAGCTCACAACACAACACTCTGTTCATTTGGCACACAGCTCAAAACACAGTATTCTGTTCATTTGGCACATAACTCACAACATAGTATTCTGTTCATTTTGAAACTGAATACATCTGTTCATTCTGAACACAGGTATCTTCTCGTTTCACCCGGGGATATGGGTCGATCATCGTGAGGGAGTGGTACATGGAGCTCCCAGATGCTGTTCGACAGATTGTAGATGAGGCGGGGTTCGGCCCATTTTGTGTGGGGTTGTCGCGTCTTCAGGCGAGCAGGACCCTCATGGGTGCACTTGTAGAGAGATGGTGGGACACCGCCAACTCCTTCCATTTCTCTACTACCGGGGACATAACGATGACCCCGTACAACTTTTCGATGCTGACAGGCCTCGACGTGGCAGGCTGGCCGATCCCATATGATTTTGATATGGGCGAGTGGGAGGCAGCTTGGACTTATCTGCTCGGAGCCCATCCGCCGATCTACAGATCATCATGCATGGTCAGGTACACCTGGTTTACAGAGCAGTACAGGGGGACTACGCCTGAGACTGTTGAGGCCATCGAGCAGTATGCCCGGGGATTTCTGATGTTCCTTCTTGGGGCCACACTGTTCTCCGACAGGGGAAACACGGCCGGGCTATATCTTTTGAGTGTTTTGGTAGACCTATCACGGGTTCGGCACTTTGATTGGGGCGGCCCTGGCCTTGCTACCCTTTACTGCTATATGAACGCGACCTCCCGCGGGCAAGGGAACATAGTAGACGGCTATTGGAGAGCCTGGGAGGTACATTCTGCCATCCTAGTTTACATTTCTGCTTTTCAATATCTGCACACTGCACACTCCACACATTGCACACATTACATTCTGTACTCTGCATTCTGCACTCTGCACTCAGCATTCTGCATTTTCTGTATATTCTGTATTCTGACAGCCACTGTCTTGCCTTTCACAACTGTGGGTTTGCGCCTACTTCCCGACACTCGCCCTTGATCTGGAGGTGGAGGCACCGCTCGATGTGCCATACTCGCGCAGATTCGAGGGCCGGTGCCGGCCCAGGCCCAGGGAGACATTGCCATATCTCCCAGTGATATTTTGACACAGTCACAGCGAGGTAATCCAAAACTCTCAATTCTTCATGCTTTCAGCTTTGATTCACCTTGCATATTTATAACAACTAATCAATTTATGCACTTGCTATCCACAGATCACTTGGCAGCCTTAGGGCGATGCGGGGTTTGTCAGGTTCGATTAAGGGCATGGGGTGCCTCCCGGTACCGGATTTTGTTCGAGGACCCGGTTAGCGAGCACGGTTTCTCGGGGAGCGCTTCAGGCGCCAGACACAGGGCTATCTCGCTCAGGAGATCCCCTCACCTCCTCCACTGGACATGCGATCCACAGAGAGTCTCACTCCCCAGGAGGTTAGTGACCTTATGCTGCGTGCCGACGCAGTCCTTTTCCATGAGGAGGGGGAGTACGCGACTTATGTCTATACATACTTAATGCCCCCACTAACAGGCATTTGCACCCCTATGAGGAGAGCTGCTGACATCCCTTCGTCGAGCCGCGCCCAAGCTGCAGACATTCCTTCGTAGGAGCAGGGCCAGCACATTGAGGGGTAGGAGTAGGGGGATGCCCCCTGCTTGGCAGTGTGTTGGGTGGCCAGATCCTCCGACCGAGTTGACAGGCTGGCGGTATGGGACACCTTACCAGATTCCACTGGAGGTTTCATTGCCAGATCATTGATATGTCAGTGCCCCTGACTCACCACCGGTATACCTCATAGCTTTTATCTATCATTCAGATATTTAGATATTCATTCATTCACTGATGACTTGAACTTGCATCTGCAGCCTCCCGGAGGATATGTTGAGGGGTTGCTCGAGGCGATGGCCTCGCTCGAGTTCATGGTTTTGAGGAGGGAGACAATACTGCACTCCTACGGCATCCTGGTACTTTTCAATTCACTTGTATTTATCATACTTCTGATAACATACCAAAGTTGAACATTTTACTGCACTGATTCACTGTATGTATGGATCACATCCGACACATCACATTTACATACTACATCTATATGCACTCACTCTATGCACCCTACTCGCATCTGATATACATACTTTGGCTGATGTATTCAAACTACCTTTTCAGGTCACACCTGTACAGCCCGGGCCACCCGGGCTTTCTCAAGTAGTAGGGAGAGGGATCCCGACACGCGACCGGGGGAGGCGTCGAGCACTTGCCAGACATGATGACGAGTCCAGTTAGGAGGAGGAGTCAGCACACCCTCAGTCAGAGACATCTGCAGGCAGCGGTGATGACACCGGTTCCGGTTCTGAGGGCGGAGACGACGCCGAGGAGGATTCTGAGGATGGTGGCTTTGGTTCAGATGGAGGTGCGGACGGTGGTGGTGTAGAGGCTGCTCAACCGAAGAGGGTGAAGAGGGCCTCTCGATCTTGAGTCAGACAGCACCGACGCAGATGTTTTGCTTTGTTTTATTTTTACTAGTAGTTGTAGCACATTGTACAGCGTTAGGCAGTTTTATTTTCCTTAAAACTTGTACCTTGTTGTAAAAAGAAACCATAATGGAATGAAAATGGCTTTTTGTTGAAAAAGTGTTGCATTTGTATTCTAAGCATCGCATCGTATCATTTTGCACAAAAATGAGATTGATAAAAATTGAACATCGTGTATTGCCAAGTCAGGTAGTGAGCCAACGTAACAAACAAAACAACTTAAATAAAAACTCGATAAATGAATTAAAACAACTCGATAAGCAATGAGCAACAACTTGATAAACAAATCGCAACAACTCGATAATCAAAGAGCAACAACTCGATAACCAAAGAGTAACAACTCGATAAGCAAAACTTAACAAGTCGATAAGCAAATGCATATTGGATAAACAAAAGAACAGGATGCATCTGAATCAGAAGTAAACTCAAACCTTCAGCACTCTCAGCATATAGGAAGGCTAGGGACTCTCTTCTGGAGACAAGAAACAGCCGCAGACCACATTTTTACTCACTGCCGACCACCAAAACAGGTTGCCGACCACTTTCTTGGTCTGCAGACCAGAAAATGTGGCTAGTCGACCAGAAAAAGTGGTCGGCCGACCAGTTAGTCTAGGGACCTCCAAATTTTGGCCACCTGTCCTCTAAACAGTGCCTTATCCTCTTTAAAGGTTCCAGCTTCATGGTTCCCTCATTTCAACTCAGTTTTTGCACCAAATGGAAGCACTTCTTTTCCAAAATCTCACAAATTGGATTGCTAACTTGGATGGCTTGGAAAAGATGAATTTCCGAGGCTTTGGAATAAATGCACTATTCACGTTGAGCTGCACCCCGCTGTATTTCCCGTGCCTCCATGCTGCGGCAAGGTGTTGGAATCCGGTAACTCATGTCTTTAGCTTTGGCGGATAAGAGATATGTCCCACCTTCGAAGACTTCCAAGCTTTTATGGAATTCGAGCGCGATGAAGAAATCTTGCCCCAATTCCGCTTCGGCCATGTCCTAGCCTTAGGACGGATGTGTGGGCTCACTTTGCATGAAGCTTCGATTATTGACTTGACGAGTCTTGGACATCCCAGCTTGATTCATCGGTTTTCTGATGCCAGTGATCGTGGTGATCATCATTGACAGGGCTTTCGATGACATGCGCTTTGCTTGTGCATGTTGTCTCATTTCTTGCTTGCCCCAGGCTTCGGAGGATCTAGCGTCCGTTTGATTGAGGTTGCCCAGGGCTTGAAAGAGGGCAAGAGTTGCATAGCCATGACACTAGCTGAGACATTAATGGGTTTGGATGCTTTCCATCACCGAGAGACGACTAGATTTGCGGGGAGTCCACTACTGCTGTAGGTAATGTTTCCCTCCCTACTCACATATATTTCTCACATCACTCGGCCCTCAGGCTCGATTTTTCTCTCAAAACCATTTTCCTTACTTTTCTCTCGGCATACACCTCTCTATTCATTAATCTCTCATTTTTTATCCCTCCCCAGATATGGTTGATAGATAAGTTGAAGGTTGTGGGCTCATGCCCACCATATTCAGCTCGTGGCTATTTCTTCCGGCGACATCTAGTCGATGCCCCTGATAAGGGATGGTGGTGCGAATGGATGTGCAATCTATCCGTTGCCAGTATTGCTTGGCCCCGCCAGCTCAATTCTACCCGATGAGTTCTGGATGACTCGCCACAGATTCAGTTGATCGGCCTGACACACTGTGTCCTTTATTTCCCATTTCGAATCCGGCGTCAATTTGGACATGATCAGACTTGCCCAGAAGAAGGGATAGAGTACCCTGCTACATTTCCAGTCTGAGGCGCACAACTAGCTCGGTATGCCACAGCATGGAGGACGAGAGAGCTTCTGGCCTTCGCTCCCACTTTCAGTTGCACCCTCTCTGATGAGTGCATAGCTTGGCTCGATGAAGAGGCGCATATTGGGCATACTTTGGCATTAGAGGCTTCCACAAGCTCTGGGAGGGGACGCAGGAACACTTGACTATGCCCCGAATTTATTGCTTTAATAAGTACTTTCAAGTTTTCTTTATGAATGTAATAAAAAGCAACTTCAATTTGTATTCAAGAGTAGGAGAACTCTGTACTGAAATCAATGTAATTGAAGGTTGTGGGTACTGAAAATTTTCTGTTTGGTCCAAAAAATGGTCTAAGTTGTAAAAAGATTAATTTGAGCAAAATCAACTTTTATTAAAACTTTTCAAAAGCATTTTTGATATGGATCATAACTGGACACGCTCGAGATCTGTCACTGAGATGTACAACCCTAGATCCTAGCAACTGGAAAGTTGCCCCTAGTCTGAATAGCACTGCACTGGAGATCACAATCGAGCTCTTGAATGCAGAATAGACAAAGATGACCAGCATGATCACATGGACAAAGTTGATTTGGAAGTGTTTATGGCTAGACTTCAGAATGAAGTTGCCTACGCATCCTGAAGATGGGAATCAAGCCTTACGTAGTTCGGCTTAGG
The DNA here is from genome assembly GCA_025200525.1 of Camellia lanceoleosa. NCBI lineage: Eukaryota > Viridiplantae > Streptophyta > Magnoliopsida > Ericales > Theaceae > Camellia > Camellia lanceoleosa. The sequence continues at coordinate 25,520,084 of CM045767.1, forward strand.
TTCACTCGTGTATTAACCCTTTCCTTTTGCGCTCTAACTTTTGCCAAGGCTGCCCTTTCTGGGTTTTCAACCTTGCGAGCTCAGTTTTTATTATTTCAAATTTTCTGTGCCCTAACTTTTGCCTAGGTCGCCCTTTCGGGTTTTCTGCCTAACGAGCCACTCAGGGAAAGTATTTCTTTAACTTGTCCATGTTGATTGGCTAGGAGAACTCAAGGCCATCTAAATCCATCAGAACGACAGCTCCACCCGACCAGATAGACTTGATGATGTAAGGGCCAGTCTAATTGGGTCTGAACTTACCCCTAGGGTCGTGGATAGGAGCTCGGTTGTCTTTGAGCACTAGATCTCCCTCTTTCAAATTCCTGGACTTAACCTTCTTGTTGAAAGCCCTGGAAATTCTTCGTTGATAACCCCGGACGTGATACAGTGCTCTCAGCCTTCTTTCATCAAAGAGCATGAGTTCTTCGAACTCGCTTTCTTTGCTAATCTGCCTCGGCTATCGACACTCGGCCAATACCCATAATGATGGAACCTCAACCCGATAGCGAAATGACCTCCATCCCATAAACCAAGGAATACGGAGTTGCCCCAGTAGAAGTTCGAATTGAAGTCCTGTAGCCCCAAAGAGAAAATGACAGCTTATCTGGCCAGTCCTTGTAGGTTTCCACCATTTTCTGCAGAATGTGCTTGATGTTCTTGTTGGTGGCCTCAACTGCTCCGTTAGTTTACGGCCGATATGTAGATGACTTATGAAAAGCCACGTTGTATTTCTCCAACAAGTCGATCACCTCCTTCTGAAGTGGGAACCATTATCCGAAATAATCTCATTCGGGACCCCATAGCGACAGATGATGTTGTTCCTGATGAACTTAGCAACATGCTATGCCTTCAACACCGCATAAGATTTGACCTTAACCCACTTCGTGAAGTAGTCTATCGCTACCAGAATGTACTCATGCCCGTTGGACCCCTTCGGAGTGACAACCCCAATTACATCAATCCCCCAGACTAAAAACGACCATGGCGAAGTTATGTTATACTGACCGACGGTGAGATGTTCATGCGGTTTGCATGGTTCTGACATTTTTGGCATCGCCGGACAAAGCCAATACAATCCTCCTCCATGGTTCAACAGTAATAACCCTGTCTAAGGATCTTCCGGGCTAGCATCACCCCACTCATGTACGCTCCGCACTCTTCTCCATGGATGGCCTCCATCAGGTGCTTGGATTCTTCAGCATCAACACACAGTTTGTGCATCCCGAGATGACCCCTCTTGTACAGTTTACCCCCGCAGACGATGAACTGAGAAGCCATTCTTCAAATTGCCTTCTTATCTTTGGCATTTGTCCCTGGTGGATACGCCTCTTTTTCTAAGAAGTTCCAGACATCGTAATACTAGGGGTTTTGATCTTGTACCTCATCTATGGCAGCAATCAGCTCGTAGGCCGGAGCGAATTTCTGTTCAATGATGATCGAATGCATCCGGACTCTAAAAGGGATGTCTATCATAGAAGATAGAGTTGCTAATGAATCAGCGAACCTGTTGTTCTCTCTTAACAGATGGGGCGAAATTCAACTTCTCAAACTGAGGAATCAGAACGTCCAAGGTTTGGTGATAGATTCTCATCTTTTCTTCTTTAACTTTCCAATCTCCTTTAGCTTAGGATACAACAAGGTTCAAGTCCCCGATGACATCCAACCGTTTTGCCCCTAGTTCCAGGGCGGCTTCTAGTCTAGCAATACATGCCTTATACTTTGCCTCATTATTCGACACTTTGAATCGGAGTTTGAATGCTAAAGGTATACGGGAATTGTCGGGTGCTATCAGCAACACCCCTATCCCATACCCGTATTGGTTTGACGCTCTGTCAAAGTACATCGTCCAAGTCTCTTTTTCGACATGCAGAATGGCCTTGTTTGGGAACAGATATTCAACTGCTTCATCCCCTTCAACTAGGTGGTTTGTCACGCCCCAAATCCGCCCCTAAAAATTTGGGCATGACCCATTTGAAATGGACACCAAACCTGATAAATATTATCTATGGGGCCTGAACGGAAGCATTTAATATCATATAATAGTATAAAATAATACCCATTGAGCTACCACTACCATGCCAGGATCACAGACAGAACATAATGCAGATAAATATACATTGACGTATATCAGGAGATAGCTAAATACATATACATATACATCAAGCTTAATAAACACTTAGGGTACAAATTAAAACTTAGCAAAACTCCATAACTTGAACGGTCAACACCTAAGAATCTAGATACTCAAGGCTTGGCAACTGGTAACGGAAGCCACAGGTTAAGGTTGACCCCCAGGTTGAGTGCCTACAGAAACAGACATAAAATAAAGTGAGTCAAGCTCAGTGAATAATAGTAAGTAAATCATGTAATATTCAACTCAAACAATAAAGTATATAACTGTAGAAGTATATGGTTAACTACATTCTGAAAAGATGTCTCAAACACACATGGGTCTAGTTTCCGTAACAGAGCAGCTGATCAGCCCAGAAATAACAGAATAGCCTTTCGGCCCAGAACAGCCTTACGGCCCAGAACATACTACTATGTACGTATATCTTTTCAACATTTCATTCTCATTGAGTTCCAATCAACACATATGCTAATATTGTAACTGACGGAAATCAGAATGTCATTAACGAACATTATGTCACAAAACATACATTGAATCAAACAGAAGTTAATATCATGTTATGCATAGCACAACCGGAACAGTAATAGAAATAACATCAGTTTTCTTAAAATACCGTTCTGCTTAATAAGGACAGAATGACCCACATTCTAACGTGAGTTTCGTAATAATGTTAAACATTTACATGCGTATCATAGATTCTCAACGACTTCGGGTCCATGTGTAACACAATGGAATATTCTTAGTTTCATACAGATATTTGGTTTAAAGATAAACATAATTCCATTTATTCATTAAGAATTGCTTATAGATAATAGAGAATTATTATTCATCATCGACAAAACAGGGTCATTTCAAAGTCATACCGATGTATGCCGACCTTTCAACGTTCACATTGACTTTCAACCATCATAAATGTTTGTGTAACATGTTCGTGTAACACTTACAAGAAAGCAGGCGTTAGTGATAATAATTATCGATGCTAAATAAAATGTATATCTTTGTACTATTACTCCTGAGCATTGGTGAAGCATTGGTCCTCCGGCGTGTCCTACACACACATGAAGTCGCACGTTAATTCTTTAAATCATTTCCCTATTTCCTTTCTCAATTTAACATGATTTACAATGCCCATAACAAGGTTCATTAGAATTTGAACATTATTTGAAACATCTCGAAATCAATTAAACTTGCGTGTACAATTCAACCCACTAATTCCATGATTCTATTTTTAATTTGGGCAAACTCATTATTTATCATCACCAATTAATCTAGGGTTCCTAGACAAATTGAGAAATTTCAAGAAACTTTAAACTTCTTCACCCATTACTCTATCTTCCAATTACCCTTTGATTAAACATCCTAGGATCATAATTTATAATCGAAACCCAACAAGAAAGCCCCAAACTCTTCAAACCGAAATCCTAAATGTCTACAAAATAACTCTATATGCTCAAAATAGAGGTTTTGCATTTATATACTCTTAAATATCACCAATCTATTTATAATGAAAGCATTGAAGGAGAACTAAGACCCTACCTCAAGAATCAAGCAAAAGAACGAAGATTGATGAGAATCCTTCATAAATCCAAGTTCAATCGGTTGAAAAGCGTTAATCTTCTCTTATTCTCCATTCTTGATGCAAGAATCATGGTGGATTGTTGATAAATGTGGAGGAAAATCAAAGGTTTTGGGCTAGGGTTTCGGACCTATGCAAGAGGGAAGAAGAAGGAAAAGAAAAATGGAAGAAATGATCTCAAAACCCGTTTTTAAAAGGCTGTCCGTAATTTCCGCTCGAGCGGACTTATTTCCGCTCGAGCGGACTGCTTCAAAGACTGATTTCGAAACTTCAAACATGTAACTCTCCCATCGGACTCCGTTTTAGGTCGTTCTTGTGTCCAAATTGAAGCCCGAAAATAAGCTTTCCAACGATTCGAACCTCACATCCAAAATCAAAGTGTGGAAAAAGAAAAGAAAAAATGAGTGACGGTTGGACAAAAACAAATTATTCAAAATAAAGTTTTTGATCCAATCTTACTCTACCATCATATTATCATCTCAATTAATATCCCAAAATAAGGTAAGAACATTTCAAATACACTAAGAAGAACATCAAAATGAATCCACATGCTTCAGAATCAAACTTACCCAGGCGACCCGCTCGAGCGTAACCTTGCGCCGGCCTTGACTAACAAAGTCGTCCGCTCGAGCGTAAACTCCCCCGCTAGCGGAGAACCACACCTCCCAGAATCTCAGGCCATCTGAAAAATTGCTGGAAACCCCAAAAGCCCGCTCGAGCGGCCACTCCTCCGCTCGAGCGGAGGAAAGGATTTCTGGGTCGTTACATGGTTGGCTAGGAACTTTGCTACCGCTCTCCCTTTCACTGACTTGCGTGTCATGTACTTCAGATCAAATTCAAAAAGCAGAAGCAACCAACGGGCTAGCCTATCCGTGAGTGCTGGTTTCTCGAAGAGATATTTGATGTGATCTGATCTCGAAACCAGTATTACGGAGTGAGTTAACAAGTAGTGCCTCAACTTCCTGGTAGCCCATACCAATGCCAGACAAGCTTTTTTCCAGCGGAGTGTAGCGGGTCTCGTAATCCAGCATTTTCTTGCTCAGGTAGTAGATAGCCTTCTCTACTTTGTTCTCAGTCTCCTGTGCAAACATGTAGCCCATTGTCGTTTCAGTCACTGAAAGGTACAGAATTAACGGCTTCCTTGGCTCAGGCGGTGACAACACAGGTGGGTTTTGTAAATATTGCTTGATCTGCTCGAAAGCTACTTAGCATCGCTCATCCCATTGGAACTTCTTTCCTTTCTTCAAGAGACCAAACAGTGGTTCACAAGTCAAGGTTAATTTTGCAATAAACCGTCTTATGAATTGCACTTTACCCAAAAAGCCTCACACCTCCTTTTTAGTCCTCGGTGGTGGCATTTCTAAGATGGCCTTGATTTTGGAAAGGTCAACTTCGATGCCCCTTTGTGTGATAAAAAACCCCAGCATTTTCCCTACTGTAACACCAAATGTACATTTCTGAGGATTCACCAATGATACTTCTTTCTGATCCGTTGGAAGAATTTCTGCAAGGCGGTGTACTGGTCCTCTCTTTCCTTGGACTTGACAATCATGTCGTCCACGTACACCTCAATCTCTTTATGGATCATATCATGCAAAATTGTGGTCGCAACCCCTTGATATGTAGCCCCGGCATTCTTCAGCCCAAACGACATCACCCTATAACAATAAGTTCCCCACGGGGTGGTGAAAGCAGTCTTCTCCCTGTCTTTGGGTGCCATCAAAATCTGATTGTAGCCTAAAACCCATCTATGAACGAGAGTAGCGCATGCCCAGTAGTGAAGTCCACTAATTCGTCGATATGCGACAGAGGAAAGTCGTCCTTCGGACTGGCTTTGTTCAAATCCCTGAAGTCCACACATACCGATTACGCCATCCTTCTTGACCGGAACTATATTGGCCAACCAAGTTGGGTATTCAGATACCAGCAGGAACCCTGCGTCAATTTGCTTAGTGACCTCTTCTTTGATCTTCAGAGCCCAGTCCGGGCGGATCCTTCGGAGCTTCTGCTTAACAGGTCGAGCCTCTGGATCAATAGGGATCTGGTGCTGTACAATCTTAGGATCAATTCCAGGCATGACTTCGTAAGACCACAAGAAAATGTCATTGAAGTCTTTTAATAAATCGACTAAGCGCTCGCGCTTCTCCGAAGACAACGTGGACCCGATCTGGACTAGCCGCGTGTCCTTCTCTGTACCAACATTAATTGCGGTGATTTCATCAACCAAGGGTTTTATAAACCTCTCCTGCTCTTGATCAAGCAAATATTGCAAAATCAGAGGAATTTCTTCTTCGTCATTTTCATCAAAATTTTGAAAGTCTTGTTAATGCAATAAATTAAAGACACAAAAAAGTACTCGGAAGCCACAGCCGTGCCATTCTCATTAATAACATCCAGTCCGCTTGATTCCACTGTTACAATAAACTCAAAGGAAAAAGAAAAAGACTGGACAGAGACGGGCATCCGGTTATCACCCCAAGAATCTTGGACTCAGACTCGACGAGCGGAACGATTCGACTCCACAGACTCAGTGGGATCAGATTCCGGCTCACTACCTGACCCGGTGCTGCTCGATATAAAGCCCTCTTCGTATTGCCAGACGAGAGAGGGTGCTATGGATGCATCAAGAATGTTTGAAGATGGGCCCATAGCCGCTTCATTCCCGATCATGGAAACTGAGAAGTTATCCCCCAAGCACTCTGGTACGATCTGAGGATCTAAGAGTAGACAAGCCAGCGCTACCCCTATCTCGATTTTTGTGCTCTCAGAATCCTCCTCCTTGCACTACTCAGCCTCAGCTGGTGGGTCTGTCTGCTCTTCGGTGACATCATCCCCGGACAATTGCAAGTCAGAACATCTCAAACCCCAGCAAGTGCTGCCTTTCTGCATTTAGTCATGGCTCTGGGAAGCCGCAGAATGGGAAGTTTTCCCCCTCCCAGACAAAGCGTCCGTTCAGGGTCCCCTGGATAGGCCGGTGTACCAACTCATAAGGCTTCCCGGCTTGCTTTGCTCTGGCTCTTCCGGCCATCTCTTTTCCTTTCCTCACCCAATCCTCTTTGGTAGGCAGATAATCCAAACCAAAGGTATATGGGTTATGCGGCACTTTGGCTGATACTGCAACGCCTTTCCAGCCACTTTGCCCTAATCCCATCTCGGGGATATGCTGGAGCTTGTTCATGAGGTAGACAAACTGTGCACTGACGTATAGCCCCTCATCAACAGCTAGAATATTCTGTACAACCAGGGCCTCAGCTAGGGTGAATCCTGACAAAAACACATCCTTCGCGCCATGTTCAATCTCCAGAACTGGTGTAGAAATCTCTAGCAGCGGATAGATTGAAGAATTCCCAAAAACGATTGCCACCCCCTTCTCATGGGGGTACTTCAACATTTGGTGCAAGGTGGAAGAGACATCCTTCACCTGGTGTAGCCACGGCCGCCCTAGGAATAGATTGAAGGTGGCTGGGACATCCAAGACATGAAAATCAATATCCTGTTGCCCTGGACCAACCTGAGTCCGAATCTGTACAGTCCCCACCACCTCTCGGCTGGTATTATCATACGCCTATATCACGTGGGCAGTAGCCACAAAATCCGCGGGCTTCAACCCGATAGCATATGCCGTTCTCGACGGACATACGTTGATAGTAGATCATGTGTCAACAAGGACCACCTGTATCCATTTCTCTCTACACTCGATAGAGATATAGAGTGGTTTGTTATGATCTGAGCCCTCAGGCGGCAGTTCCTTGTCAGTGAAGGTCAATGTTGGGGAAGCTCCTCCCGGGAAAACCAGCCCTACCAATTGCTCAGGAGTTATATCGATTGAAAGCTTGGCCCGGTCCATTGCAGAAAGGACAACTTGTTTGTGAACTCTTGAGGCCATAAGTAGTCCCCAGATGAAGATGTCTGCTTGGATCTTCTTAAGCTGTTTCAGCACAGCTTCCTCTTCGAGTAGTTTTTCCTTCTGCCTCTTCGCTTCTTTGTCCTTCCTGGACACCTCTGGTTGATCCAAGTGTGGGGGCTTGAAATACCGCCCACTACTGGTCATGTGGTCAACCTCCTCAACATACCAGATGTTATCCAGTTGGTTCTACCCCTAATCTTCGTCAGTGTGGGCAAGACATAAGTCGTCATCTTCCCACCACATCCCGTCGGCAACTGACAGACAGCTATCCGATTTCATTGAAACTATTCCTGTGCTCACAGCACATTCTGTCCTCGCAGGGGCTTTGGCCTTCCTATCTCTCTCAAGATCTTCGATCTTTTCTTGCTCAAGCCGCCTAATGCAATTGCTCGGTGTCTCATCAGATTTAAACCGCCGGATCCCGAGCAAAATTCTTAACACCGGTGCTCTCCGGCGATTCTTCGATTCTGACCATTCAAAGCATTCTGGTTCCTGCTCTCGATACCTCCGCCGAGATTCTTCAACAATATCTGGCTGGTCACTGAACCACCCTGTATTCTTTGCTAATCCAACCAAGTTGAACCAGTTGATGTTCACATCCCTTGAGTCCTGCTCTTCAAAGAACTGCAGATTTGCAATGTCCTCTTCTAGCTCTGCTAGGTCATCTAGCCCCTGACTAGGTCCGTCCTCCCGAACCACATTGATCTCTGCCCCAACCGGCAACTCTACTCTCGGCTTAGCCTGGTCTGTTGATGTGATATAACCACTCGGGTTATACGCAAAGCTCGCAGACCCCTCAGGCTCTGAATCATCATTCCCATCTGCCTCCAAAGTCATCCCGGTTCTGTCTTCGGCAGTCACCACCACCGGTTCGAGTTGGGTTAGGGAGGTGCTTAACATGCATAAGTCTGTGCTATCCGGAATGAATACCTTAGGCTTGGGTAGGTGTGAGGGTGTGATGTATATGCTCAAGTCATATGGAATGGCTGAGGTTTGGATCAGGTTAATGTGTTTGGGAGGTGGAGCTTGGTCATGTGGTGGGAGTGGGTTGGTGGTGACATTCGGCTTCTCTGGAGGCATGATCACCCTCTTATCAATAAGATCATGGATCTCATGACGCAGTCTATAGCACTGGTCATTGTCATGACCATGCTGTTAGTGAAAGGCGCAGTATTTAGCCGGGTTATGGGAGGGAGGAAGTTTGTCTGGTAATGGTCGCGGCTCTAGGGGCTACAAGTGCCCTTTCTTGATCAAAACCCCCAGAGCTTTGGACAGAGACATGTATAGTGGAGTAAAGGTTCTCTGGCCTCAAGGTGGATATCTGGCTGTTTGTGAGCTAGTTCCAGACGCACCGGTGAAGGGTGTAGCTGTAAATGTTTTTGGAGTAGTGGTGGTGGTGACCATGCCCACATCTCGGTTTATACTGCAAGACTACTGCGGCTCGATTTGAAGCAGGTAATTACCCTCTTGGGCTGTTCTCTTTTGTGGTCATTTAGACCCTGCTTCATGGCGTCCTCAATCTGTACCCCAATCTCGTGTAAATCCGTAAAGGTAGGAAGGGGTAGGACGATCATCTTTTGCATAAGCTTGGGTTGGAGGTTGCACACAACCATCCGTATCTGATCCTTGTCGACCGGCCTGATGGTCATCATAGAAGCTTTGGCCCTCAAACGGGTTACAAAGTCAGAGAAGCTCTCTTTCGGCTCCTGCCTGGTTGTCTCGAGATCACGAGTTGTGATCTTGTATTATAGGAGTATTGAGCTATAAAGGCCTCAGCTATCTCCTCCCAACTTCTCTTGATAGAGTCCTTTAGCTTTGCGTACCAAATAGCCGCAACACCCGACAGTGTTCGGCCGAAGAGGGAAAGCTTTTGCAATGTGGAGAGACCCATTGGCCTTAGGATATCTGAGAACAACAACAGGTGTACCATGGGATCCCCAGAACCGTCAAAACGATCTATATGTGGCATCTTGAACCGGTCCGGCAAAGTCACTGCCGAATCGGTGTATCCATCCTCTATGTCCGGAATGGAATTAACGCCTTGAGCCTTTTTGAACAGCTTTTCTAACTTGCTCAGTTTCAACACTGTTGGATCCACCTCGAACTCAAATGGTGTATCCACTAGATTAGTCAGCGCTTTGGATAACTGAGGTAGGATTGGGGGTAGAACTGGCCCTGTTGGGACGTCCGTATTTTCCTAGACGTTTGCAGTCTCCCCGAGTGTTGGAACTCTAGGCAGGGTGGGGTGGATGCGGCGATGCTGACTGTCTTGTGGTTGTTATTGTTGTCAAGTCCGCACCGCCTATTTGTTGAGCTACAACCTTCGTCATCAAGAACTCGCTTAGCGGCAAAGATCCCATCGCATGGCTTGCACAGTCTCTTGGAGCTGATGCATCATGTCCTCTATACTTGCCATAAGGTGCTGATCTAACTGAACAACAGGTATATCTCTCTTTGTGGTAGAAACGGAAACCTCTGCCCGACTACTCACTGGCGGGGTGGATAAGGACCATTGATCTGGTAACCGCTGTAATGATGAACTGCGCCTAAGTGACCTCCGTCTAGTAACCGGGGGTAATGAAAGGAACACTGGTTGTCCGTCTATCAGATCCTTGGATCGATGAAGTCTTCGACCTCTGATCCAAAGTGCTTGGGAAATATTTGCCTGGTCGGAAGCAATGATGCTAAACTACCTTGCAAAAAGATAAATAAAGCATAATGAGGAAACAATAAGTGGAAAAATGGACAGTACTTCGGCTTAAATTAAGACAACACATAGTTGACATTGTAAGTTGAATACACTGTTCTTAATACTGATCACTGTTCCCAAATCACTGCCCCAAATCTGATACCCTCAGGTAAAACTGATTCTCCAAATACTGATGCCCGCAGGCTTGATACCTAGACTTGCAAACTAATACATGCAACCTGTAGAGACACACTCTGACAGCACATATCAAGCAAGTAAGAGCCAAAGCACCCCTATGGAGGGGTAGGGTTTCCCTGTCCTATCTTGTTAGGAACTAGGGTTTCACTACACACACAGCGGTTTCAAATAACCTACAATCGAGTAAGCAACCTGTCATAGTCTAGAATGGTCACTATGGATTCCAATATGCATTGGGTCGAATGGTCAAAAAGGGTGCCTCGGTGAAAATCGAGGTTTGTGTTCCCGTCATAGCAAAGCCCACAACCGGTCAGCCTTATGGCACACTTTTCCAAGCAAGCCTCCGGCAAACCGTTTAGGAATAGTAGACGGCAAACATGGTGTCTTAGGCGCACCAACGCAAATGCAATGCAAAGAAACACATAAGTGTAGATAAAACAACATATCATGAGTTCGAGTCAAGTTCTCTAAATCCCCAGCAGAGTCGCCAGAAACTGTAGACCGCCCCGAACTCTACTCCGCGTACGAGGGCGCGAATTGTCGTTCTTAGCTACTACAGTTCGGACTCATGTCACGGTTCTGAATCTAGTCTCACAAAGTGCAATGTAAGACTGATAAATCACCAAAGAGTCCAAATCCGACAAATCGTTTTGGAAAATCGATTTTAATCAAAAAGTGCCAAACATAGACTGCTTTGCCAGATTTCAGAGTTGCCACCTAAATATTTTGTTTTGGGAAATTTAGGAAACCCTAACTCGTGCCTAAGGCCACGTGTCCGTCATCACCAAAGTTGCCTCGGCTCAGGAACTTAGGTACGAGAGGGGAAGGTCATGAAATGAGCACCCCCGCTCGCCCGATCAAAGGATCGGTCTTTACTAACATGATATGTTGTTTTTGAAAACACATGTGTTCTTATTCCGGTTTATTAATCTAGAATTACTATGTAATGCGCACAGCATACAAGTATAGACTAAATCACTCGATTTGGAACAAAACATCTCATGTTTGTTTGTGAAAATGGTTTGAAGTTGCTATTCGCAAGTAGGCTAAGACGCGGATTTGCCACCCTCAAGTGGGCTTAGAAAAACATGATTTTGCCACCTCAAGTGGGCTTAAAACTCACATTTCGATGAATTGTTCCAATTCAAGTAATGAAGCATTCATCCACAGGCACTTGTGCAGTTATATCAGTTAAGCAAATAGCCTCATGCTGAACATGCTATCATGGCAGTCACTTACACACATGCAAGGATGCTAAAGCATAAACACTCACAGTGTACTCCAAGCCAAAAAAAGAAGCTAATCAGAAATCATGCATGAATCCTAACTATGCCAAGAATGCCTAACAAAACACATGCAAAATGCAATTAAGATAGGCTCGACTATTCTAAGATGTCATGAGAATGCAACTAGATAACATGTATTCAAATTGGTATTGAAATACAATGCAGTTTGTATGATGCGTTGAGGCTGGTGCATGCAAGACAGATGAATGGATGCATGCATGGAAGCATATGGTATGCTAATCAAAATATGCCCTAAAACTAACCATCGAAAGTTGATAAGTAAAAAGGAGAAAGAAATGGGGTTGGAAGACATGCATCACACACACGCACAATTATTACAAAATTCGCCATCTCGACGGAGGGTCCGAATAATAAGCTAACTAGCTAATCTAAGCTAATTAAATTAATTATTACAAAACGAAGCGATAAGCTAAGCACGTCAACTAATTAAGTACAAAACCAAAGCATTAGCTATCTAAGCAAAGCAGCTAAGTAAAGCAGTAAGACGAGGTCCTCGGGGCGAGAAGTGCATGAATGCTCGATTTCCTCGCTCGGAAATCCATCGCTATGTGTAACATGCCCGCGCGGGACCCCGCGCTACACGCTACAGTTCGGACTCGATTTTGTTTGCGGTTCAAAATCTGAACCAAAGAGTCCAAATCCGGCAAATCGTTTTGAGAAAACAAATTTTTGAAAAGAAGTGCCAAACATGGACTACTTTGCCAGATACAGAGTCGCCACCTAAATATTTTTTAATAGGGAAATTTAGGAAACCCTGACTCGGTGCCAAAGGCCACGTGTCTGTCATCACCAAAGTTGCCTCAGCTTGGGAGCTTGGGTACGATTGGGGAAGGTCAGCTATGAGCACCCCCTCTCGCCCGGTCCGAAGACCGGCCTCTACTAACCGTCATATCTGATTTTGAAAACGTTATGTGTTCTTATTCCAGTTATTAGCCTAGAATTACTACGTTATGCGCACAGCAAACAAGTATATACTAGATTGCCTAATTTGGAAATAAGCATTGCATATCCGTTTGTCTTGAAAAAACACTTTGGAATTTGTTACTCGCAAGTAGGCTAAAACACAGATTTCAACGAGTTTTTCCAACTCAGACAATCCAACCTTCACCCACAGGCAATCAAACAGTTTATCACATAAGCATCTAGCCACATGGTAAGCATGCTGTCATGATAGCATTCACACACATGCGATATGCTAAAGCATGAAAATACTTACATCGTACTCCGTACCAAAACAATAAACTAGTTAGCAAACATGCATGGTCCTAGTTCATGTCAAATTGACTAATGCAACACATACAGGATGCAATTAGGGTAGGCTCGGCTAACCTAAACATGGCATGTGAAATGCGATTAATTGATGCACATATTCAATTTGGAATTGAAGTACAAATGCAGTTAGCATGACGTACCAAGCCCGGTGCATGCAAGACAAATGTATGGATGTACGCATGCATAGCATAAGGTATGCTAATTTTAAACATGCCCTAATCTACCATCATAAGCGGGTAAATAAAAGGGGAGAAAGAAGTGGGGATTGGAAGACATGCACACACACGCACCCACACTTATTACAGATTTGCCCTCGCTCGGAGGGACCAAAAGAATAATACAAATTAATTAACTATGAGCTAATTAATTATTACAAATTGCCTAAGTAGTTAGCGAACTAACTAAGCTAGGAAAAACAGTAAACCGCCTCGGGAAGAGAGCCCAATGCAATGCATGCTCGGGTCCTACTCGAAAACGCCGCCATGCATAGGCGCCTCTGTTTTCCCTACTCGCCTCTCAAGACCGCCAAAGTCTCTGAATTGCTCCCCTGGACATTGGGAGACACCACCGGCTGAGTAGAATTGCCACCAGCAGTGGGTTGTGGTCATCGGCTGTTGATGAAGCCATCGCCCACCAATTGATTGCGGCCGGCACTCGCTGCATCGATCGGCAAGAAGTTCTGCAGAACTGTTTGACAAAGAGAGAATGAGCCTTGCATGGCAATGCGATTCAAGCCATGTATGCACCAACCAAGCCCCTTATCATGTGTATGACTCAAAGGGACATAGTTCTTGGTTCTCGGACCACCAAACGTGCATTTTCATGCGTGATGGCCCAAGAAGCCAAGTTGTGCATTTTCGTGTCAAATGAAATGCAAACAAACGAACAAAGGCCCACTCCCTATCACTTGATCAAGGGACAAGGCATGCATGCTAGATGGAATGCAACCTAGGCATGCAAACTAGCATGCAAGCATGAACATGGACAATGCACAAACATGCAACAACATGTTAAGTGGCTAAAGGAGAGAATACATGCCAAATGTATTACAACCTAAACATGCAACAACATATCATGCAACTCAAGCAATGCAACAAAATTCAATTACACATGGTATGTAACACAAGGTGAAATGGAGCAAACATGTGATGATATGCAAGGCATATGTGCAATAACATGAGAAGATGGTCTTACACTAATTTGGGCAGCCATATATTAGGTCCAAAACAGTGGCCAAAGCTTAAGAAAATGGGACCAAACACACATACACACATGCACGTGTTAAGGCCTAAACACTTAAGCATCAAAGGACATCTTTTAAGCACACTTGAAAGGGAACAATCATGGACATATGGCATGCATTAAGCTCTGAAAATCATGCAAGAACATGGTGCCAAACCAAGCAAACAAGATAGGCTAAACACGCAACAAATGACCCAAGCATTCAAGGCAAGCCAATGAGGTATTGAACTACACTTGATATAACCACACATGGCAAGACTTAAATTACCAAAAACAGAGTTCTAACATGCTAAAACAAGGCCAATAACACATCTAGATGGCATCTAAATGGCTCTAATCCAAAAGCATGCATAATTGCCAAAACATGGAGCATACAACACAAGCTTTCAAAGCATCAAAGAGGTGTCCAAGGAAAGCATACAAGCATGTCAAAGGGACTAAAATAACATGGAAAATGATCCCAACCCACTAAATCAAAGCAAGTAATGCATGCAACGCACTCATACACTTAAGGCCAACAAACCAAAAATGCAAAGGGGCTATATGATGCATGCCATGGTCGACCAAAATGGCTAAGGATAGACCTCAATCATGGCAAAATAGACAAGAAAGCTTCACAAAGCCAAGCCTAAAACATGCTAGACCAATGGTTTACAACCTAAGGCATGTTAAGGCCTAAACATGGCATTACAAGGTAGGTATGCTAAGCATGCATGGTGTACCAAAACCAACATATAACAATGCTATTTCATGGCAAAATAAGCATAAATAACAGCCAAGGCATGGTCAACATGAGGCTTAGCTAGGTGCTCATTAAAGAGGCAAAAATGGGCTTTTCAAGGACAATAAGGAGAGGGGGTGGCCCTCTCCTTCTTGGGACTTCAAGGCACCATCCTTACCACTGAAATCCCTCAAGATTTCAGTGGTGAGGAGGCCCAAACACCAAAGTCCCGGAGCTCACTCAAAATAGCACAAAATGGAGCCCCTCAAGGCGTAAGAGGGGTCAAACACCTCCAAACCACAAAACACTCTAAACAAACTATTTAGAGGGCCCAAAAACAGAACTTTTTTTATATTATACACTAAGCTCAAAAACAGTTCTAAGATAGGCAAAAATAGAATGCAAGAATGGGGTAAAAAGGGGTAAGGTTGTTACCCTTGAAGAACCTCTTCACAAATGGTGGACCAGCCCCTTCCTTGAGCTCAAAACAGCTCCAAATCTTCAAGCACAGACCTCTGGCCCTTCAAGAACCAAGAAAAGGTGTAACACTATGTGTTTGTGTGCAATAGTAAGCCTAAACACACACAAATACAAGAGAATGAGAGATATAGATATAGGATAAATACAAAACCCTAAACCTAGAACCAGAGCTTCTCTCACAACTTCTCTAACCAAAATCTCTAACCCTAAAGCCAAGAGAGAAGGGCTCCTCTTATAGAGGAGCCAATCTTGTAAAGCTTACCAAGGAAGCTAACAAGAAGGCCATCCCTCCATACACGTGTATGGAGGGGAACAAAATGCAAGCCAATTGTTTTAAAATATCTGCAAAAGCAGATGAACAGTAGTCGGCTGCTCAAAAGTGCCATTTTGACAAAATGGACTGCCGACCGACAAGAAAGAATGTCGACCGGTAATATACATTGCCGATGGCAACACAATACCAGCCGGTGGCCTCTAGCCATGGCCGGTGATGTGTGGAGATGCCTCACAAGGTATTCCCTGCCTCTCCAAGGCAAAACACAAGTGTTTGGTGTAAAACCAGACACTAAACAGTCAAGTTCGGAGATCCTGAGGCAAGGCACGTAGCCGAGACCTCCGGGAACTCCGAACGAACACAAACATGGATGATCACCGGGTGTTCAAACGGTGACGTCCAAGTCTTGAGGACGGTTAAAAATGGGGTGTCTACACTATGCCCCAACTTGCCTCTGTTTGCTTTTGATTTCAGAACACTGCACAAACTTCCAGGTAGCTTCTACTCCAACATGGAGACTTCCAGGAGGGCTGCCGACCACTTAATGGTGTTGTAGACCACTTGTAGACCACTTAAGTTTGCTGCAGATCAGAAAAAGTGGTCGGCCAGCTAGTTTTTCTGGTTTGCCGACCAGAAAATTCTGCCAAGCTACAATTTGCTGCAGTAGAGAACAAGAAAGAGCACAACAATGTATTTGCAAGGTATGTATGCACAACCACTCTCCCTATCATTTCTTAAGCTCAACGGAGTGCGGTTCTCGACTCTCGGGCCACCAACCAAGCATCGCGATGCACGATGGCCGAGAAGCCAAGTTTGCACAATTCAATGTCAATGAATGCACAAATAACACATAAGGGCCTTAAACTCTATCATGCATGATCAAGAGGGTCGGCGACTGAGAAATGAGGCACGTTTCATCACTTCAAGTATGAAACGTCCCTCGTTTCTCGTGTTGGGATCAACGTTTAATCCAAACACAATGCAATGCAACAACATGCAAACAAGATGCAATGCAACAACATGCTCACAACATGCTCTTCTATGAATTCTAGAATGGCATGCACAAGGTTCCAACATATGAACAATGCATGCATGGCAAGTTTAGAAGCCTAAGGCATCAAAGCTAGGAAAGAGCATCTCACAAGAAGCATGCAAAACAATGCTCAATGGACTTAAACTGAATATGGATAGACCTAAATCATGCCAAAACAGTGGCCAGAATGCTACGAAATGATGGCATGAAAGGCAAGATGTTGATGCTCATGCAATGGCCTATCAACTAAGCATAAGAGCACAACCCTCAAACATAGTTAAGAAGTGACAAACATGGAAGTGTGACAACACTATATGCATTGAAATCATGTATGAAATGATGCCAAATCACTCAAACAACACAAGTATAGCATGCAAGAGGGCCTAAGGCACAAGGCTACCAAAAGGGACTACACAAGAGGCATGCAATACATGGCACAAATGATTGAACCAACCATAGACAGAGATCAATTGGGTCAAAACAAAGACCAAAATATGCTGAGATGGGAGCTCAAAAGTCTAGGCATGCATGTATACATAATGGCTCACAAACAAGGCAATAATGCATAACCCTTAAAGGCACTCAAAAAATGAAAGAAGTGAGAACATGGCAATGCAATATGCTCTGAAGTAACATGTTAAATGATGCCAAACCATGCACATGTCACAAATGAAGCATGTTAGAGGCATGAACACACAAGGCTAGCCAAGCCCATTGTACTACAACTATGCAATACATGAACCGTATGGCCAAGACAACCCAAAACAGTCCTAGAGCATGTCAAAATGATGCTAAAACATGTATGGAGTAGAGCTAACACATACTAGCATGAAGGGCATGATGCATGGAGTATACAAGGCTGTAGGAGCCGAATAATTAGTAAAGTCGGGAGGTGCGAACTCTAGAAAGCGGACACTATTCGGCTATGTCTGCTTGCGATTAGGAGGCGAATCATGAGATAGGCGAATAAGCGTAAATCCATGGAGCCGAATAAAAGAAAGGACAATGAGTAAAAAGTAGGCCCTGGCCCCGAGGCCAGGAAACAAGTATAAATACAGGAACTACAGACTTAGAAAGGTATGTGAGAATCATTTTGCTTAACTTAGAATACAAGCTATTTCGAGTGTAGAAACTAACTTGCCCGTCGGAGTGCTAATTCCGGCACCCCCGACTGGAGTGTTTGTGCCTTTTCAGGTGACTAGCTATGGATCATTAGCGTCTCCCAGGATCAGAAGAGTATTTCCAAACCACTTCTCCACAATTGGCGCCGTCTGTGGGAATACTCAAATACATCCATGGCAGGCGTGACTGAAGATCCTCCGATAGCCACGGACGAGACCACACAGAGAGATGACCTCACTCCAGCAAATATGCTCAGAAAGGAAACCATCGCTGCAAGACGCGCCTTGAATTTCAATTCACCAATGACTTCAGTGCAAGAGACAATGCAAGCGATTATGGAACAAGCAGAGCAGAATGAACAGAGGCTGGAGAACATGATCGCTGAAAATGAACGTCTCCGTCAAGATTTGCCCCTGGAAGTAGCGAAATCCAGAGAAGCCGTGCGCTAAGATCCCGAACGACCTCCGAGGGTAGGTGGAGAACGACCTCGAGCCTGACCAAGGGATACTGATAGTGACTCCAACTCATTATCCACGGAGCTCAACAAGAAAGGACAATCCGAAACTTCCAGCTCTTCTGAAAAGAGTCTACATACAAGGAATAAGCCCAGGAGAAACAGTTCGGATGAAGAAGACCAGCACGATCTCTTTGTCCGACGGATTGCAAGGAAGATTCTGCCCAAGAAGTTCAAAGCTCCGTCATTTACTCTCTACGATGGAAAATCAGACTCCACCGATCACATCCGTCACTACAAGCAAGCCATGACATTGCATGTAGACGAGGCCCTCATGTGTAGAATATTCCCCAGCAGCTGGGGACCTTTGGCTATCAGGTGGTATTACAAACTAGAGCCGGCTTCAGTCAAAAGCTTTCATCAATTATAGAAATCCTTCAGGGCCAGATTCATCACCAACGAGGTCCAGCCGAAACAAGCTGACTCTCTCTGGGCAATGCAAATCCAGCCTGGAGAAACACTGAGAGCGTATTCGGCGCGCTATTGGGAATGCTTTAATCTTGTTGATGACGCCTGCAATGACTCCATGGCCATCATCGCCTTCAAAATGGGATTACATCCAGATAGTGCCCTCCGCAATTCCTTGACTAGAAGACCCCCCAAAACGGTCTGGGGGTTGATGAAGAAAGTTGAAGAATACTGCAAGGTGGAGGATGATGCCTTACAGGTCAAAGCCAGACACATGTCTAGTAAAACGGCACCACCTAAAATTGCTCAGCCAATAAGTTTCATACCACCTCAGAGCCCTGAACCACGATAGCGGGGCAAACAAGACAAAAGACGGGATTCTCGCCGATCAAGCGACCAATGCTCCCACTGAATGAATGAACAACTGCAAGTCGACAGCAGGCGCACGAGGCGTGCTGACAAGAAATATATGGAGTTGACAGAGCCGATTAATGTGGTAATGTCCAAGGTCCAACATCTCCCGTTCTTCAAATGGCCGTCGAAGATGGTGAGGCCTCTTGACACGCGAGGACGGGATAGACGGTGCGAGTATCACAAAGATCATGGCCACGAAACTGAGAGCTGCTATGCATTAAAGGATCAGTTGGAAGAACTGGTGCAAGATGGCCTACTGCAATAAAGATGCGTAGAAAAGGCAACCCAAGGCACTAGCCTTGAGACAGGATTCACCTCCACTTGGCGTGATCCATGTAATCTACAGCCTGCCAGCACCCCCAACCATGCACACAATTCAATCGCATCCAGTCCCCCAAAAGCAACATACTCCAACCAAATGGCCCAGAGAAGCTTCGATTATTACATTCAATGACTCTGATCTTAGCGGCATAACAACCTCCCACATCGATCCATTGGTCATCGAATTACGCGTAAATCGGTTCACCGTTGAACGCATTCTCATAGACCCAGGGAGTACTTCAAAGGTTATGTATTACAAGACTTTCATCAAACTCGGCTTCAACGAGTCAGATCTGTCTTCGGTGCCTTACCCATTGTTCGGCTTCAATACGAATCCAGAGTACCCATTGGGGAAGATCACACTACCCGTTCGAGCGGGCTCCAGAATAGTCGAGGTAGAATTCTTGGTCGTAAAGCTACCTTCGCCGTATACGTCATCATGGGGCGAATCTGGTTGCATATTATGCAGGCCGTGCCAAGCACCTATCATCAGCTTGTGCGCTTCCCAACGGCCCGTGGCATTGAAGAGATTTGTGGCTCCCCGCAATCGACACAAGCAGAGTTTTATGACAACTCTATCACTGACCCGACTTGTGGGCTTTGATACATGTATATATTTCACTTCTGCAATGCAAAGTCTCTTATTTTTTCTTTATCGCGCGATTCATCTCCCAACCCCCATTATAGCGCTCATCATAGCGCCGATTAAAGCCTCCGGATTCGGAGTGCCCTTTGTGGATATCACGATTGGCCAAATAAAGACTCTGGATTCGGAGCCCCTCTGGTGCATGACACCTTAGGGCCAATTAAGTCTCCGGATTCGGAGCGCCCTTCGTGGATATCACGATTGGCCAAATAAAGACTCCGGATTCGGAGTCCCATCAGCGCATGACGTCTTTGGGCCGATTAAAGCCTCCAGATCTGGAGCGCCCTTCGTGGATATCACGATTGGCCGAATAAAGACTCCGGATTTGGAGCCCCATCGGCGCATGACGTCTTTGGGCCGATTAAAGCCTCTGAATTCAGAGCGCCCTTCGTGGATATCACAATTGGCCAAATAAAGACTCCGGATTCGGAGCCCCATCGGCGCATGACGTCTTTGGGCCGATTAAAGTCTCCGGATTCGGAGCGCCCTTCGTGGATATCACGATTGGCCTAGTAAATACTCCGGATTCGGAGCCCCTCCGGTGCATGACACCTTAGGGCCGATTATGCCTCCAGATTTGGAGCGCACTGGCTAGGGCAAGGGCCGATCAATCAATGCCTCAGCTAGCCCAAGACGTGGCCCCATTCGGCTTCTGAAGCTCGCGCGCTTGGGGCAGAGGTAGATTCATTACGCTGATCGAACTATAATCGGAAGCAATACCATTCAACTACAAGTCCGCATGAAAACGCCTAGCAAAAAACTACCGATTAAGCCTCCGGATTCAGGGCACCCATCATCTATCGCAATTGTCCTAGTGGACTCCAAACTCTGGGCCTCATCGGCATATGACGCTTGTGAGCCAAATTAAATTTCAAATCCGACATGTGCAAAGGCCACTATTCTAATTCACACTTGCCTACATTCGAAACAAAACAAAAGGGGAAACAAGGTGCACCGACACAATCGCATGAACAAAACGAAACATGCCAACTTTCGAAATAAGGTGCTTAACTGAATATATAAAAAATTCAGAATTAGGCACGAATGTTTGAAACAAAACATTTTATTTGATTAAAACAGTAGTTACATAAACACAATCTGCGTTTGAGCATTATAACATCTATTTTCAACTTCGAAAGCAGAAAAGGGAAAAAAGGTCCTGTTGGTACAGCGGCAGTGCCGAATCAATGCCCATCGCCCGGAAAGCCCCCGCGGCTTGCAATGCCTTGATTCAACTATACCCAAGCCCACGATTTGCACATCGCCAAACTTCCTATGATACCATTGACAATGTCAAGGCAAAGATCCAGGACAAGGAAGGATAAGCTCAACGGTCGATGTTTCTCCTTTCGGGGTGACCTGCTTCGACTTGGAGGCTCATGAATCTCCCATTTTCTGGATGCCCTACCTTCCGCACGGGTGGGTTCTCTGCTGCGATCCATTGCAACACCAAGCTCGACTGAAGTTCGAGCTTCTCTAACTGACATCCCCACTTATCTCACCCCACATAACAAGTGATGATAAATCAAGTGTGTTTATTGGCACAAAGCCCCCACTCCTTTTATTTTCAATGCTGGCAGCAATCTTGAGGCCCCAATCCCGAGGTGATTTCATTAACGCTAAACTCCATGAGACGAACGTCGATTGATATTCGCCACGGCCTAGTTATCCAAACGGCTTTTTGAAGCACATGCACTGGCTGGGCAAGGACAAAATTATCAATCCAACCGGCCAAGCATCTAGGCCCCGAGCCGAGTGGAATTTGCCGTAGCCACTCCACGTATTGGTTTTCGGCTTCTTGAAGTTACAATGACCTAATTATCTAGACGACGATCATAGATAAATGGCCTAATTACAAACGGCCTAGTTATAATGGCCTCATTCAAGTCTAAACGGCTATCACGACTGGGCCGACCCTGCCTATAAGCCGACATAGCACTAGTGTCATTTAATGGATACTCGGGCCGATCAATGTTTATACATTCATTCAAACATTTATGCAATAAAACGAAACACGTGTACGCCGAATGAAAACTGCAACGAAATATTTATAATAGAACATTTTTATTCGATCAAACAATAATTACATAGTTTTGAACGTGATCTGCGTTTCAACCTTATAATGAGTATCCTTATACAGCGTCACCCTCATCCTCACTCTTCTCGACTTCAAAGGCGGAAAACGGAAAATGATTACGGTGGTAGTGTGGCAATGTCGAATCAATGCTCGATGCTCGAAGAGCTTCCGCGGCTTGAGATGCCTTGATCCAATCATGCCTAAATCCACGATTTTCACATTGGCAAACCTCTTCGGCAAGCTTCTCCTTGGTCTTTTCGATTCCAACCTTTTGGCCGTCATGAAAACCTTTTTCATAGGCCCTCCCGTTTGCAGACTCTATTGCAAACATACTCGCCGTATCACGATTGGCGAGTGCGGTACTGATGAGCCGCCGGGTGACCCTTTCTTCCATGATTGGGTTTCCCTGCCCGGCGGGTTGTGCCTGAACTGCCTTGCCCTTCCTTAGCTCACACTCAGCCACCTCCGCGCGAGCCTCCAAACTTCGGATACGTTCCTCCTTCTTCTCTATTTCTCGCCGGGCAGCGCGTGGTCGCATGCCGATTTCGTAGGCAGTATAAAGCCCTTTCATTGCCTCGTGAATGCCTTCACGAAATACTTCGTAGTCCTGTTAACCTACCATCGACTGCTGAACCTCGGGAGGAAAAATCTGTCGAGCAAACTCGACCGCTACATTCGGGTCTTGAACGATCAAATCCACCTCTGTCATGGATCTATTCCCCACAAAAACTGCAAAGCTCAATGGACATGGATTCGCGTCGGATTCCTTTCCACCGTGGGGTGGCGAAGATCTCCCCTGTGGCTGTTTGTCCCTCCTGGGCGACCTACTTCGACGTCGAGGAGATTGGCGTCTCTCCCGATCCCTCGAACTCTTACCTCCTGTACGCGAAGGTACACCACTTCGATTCATATCTCCACTCAGTTCAGCTAACGTCCTTGCTTCCCCTTTGTTGTTAAAAAAGAGCCTATTCGACATTCGCACTTGTTTAATCTTCCTCGAAGAGCTGGATTTAGTTCTATATCAAGCACATAAAAATTGGACCTTCGTTTATTTATTCCTCACAAGGGCAGCACCTTCGAGGCAGTCTCTTTCATGAGCCGATTGGGGCAAGGGCAGATTCATCAATCTATTCGGCTTAAATGCCCCAGCCATCCCTTGAGGCGATTCACCAATATTCACATGGTCGTCTCACCTGGTGTCAGAATGTTTATGAGCCAATTGGGGCAAGGGCAGATTCATCAATCTATTCGACTTAAATGCCCCAGCCGCCCCTTGAGTCGATTCACCAATATGCATAAGCTCGTGTGAGCCGGCGCCTGAATGATCATGAACTGCCTGGGGCAAGGGCAGATTCATCAATCTATTCGGCTTAAGTGCCCCAGCCGGCCCATGTATTGCTTCAACAATATTCTCAAGATTCGCCTCATCCGGTGCCTGAATGATCATGAACCGCCTGGGGCAAGGGCAGATTCATCAATCTATTCGGCTTAAGTGCCCCAGCCGGCCCATGTATCGCTTCAACAATATTCTTAAGATTCGTGTCATCCGACGCCTGAATGATCATGAACCGCCTGGGGCAATGGCAGATTCATCAATCTATTCGGCTTAAGTGCCCCAGTCGACCCATGACTCAATTCTTCAATATTCTTAAGTTCGTCTCATCCGGCGTTTGAATGATCATGAACCGCCTGGGGCAAGGGCAGATTCATCAATCTATTCGGCTTAAGTGCCCCAGCCGGCCCATGAATTGATTCTTCAATATTCTTAAGTTCGTCTCATCCGGCGCCTGAATAATCATGAACCGCCTGGGGCAAGGGTAGATTCATCAATCTATTTGGCCTAAGTGCCCCAATCGGCCCATGTATCGATTTACCAGCATAATACCCACGAACTATTCGGCATATGAGTGATAAATCAATATTGGCAAGATTACAATTACCCTATCAGCAGCCATGCAGTGGATATTCAATCTTAGAAAGCTTAACAGAGTAATTATTTTATCTAAAGTAGTGAAAGGCAAAAATTCTTCATTAACATAACATCACAAACTACGCATAAGTAGTAGTGAAATGACAAGGTAATTTTCATTAATAAATTGAGCGCAGATCGTAACCAATTTATACATGAAAACTACCCTAAACCAACAAAAGTCCACCAAACAAAAACATACGTGGGAATTAAAAAATATTTAATAAAATTAGAATGTCTCCCAAATCAATCCTCGGGGTCAGACTCAAGTGGCTCAACGTCCACTTGCTCGTATGGAATTGGCAAGTCCAATGTAACTCTAGCGGCAGTAAGGGCTTTGAGCCACCCATGTTTGAATCCCCGATTCTCGAATTTGGGGACTTCACCTACATATTCCTTGAGGGCGGCGCCCTTTCCAACCTCAAATGCCGCAGAAGCCTCAGAGTTGGCTTTTTCCTTGGCCGTCTTCAACTCTTCTAACTGAACCTCTACCTTGGCAAGCGCCTCCTTGGCTAACTTGAGCGATTCTTCGCCGACCGCTTCTATCATCGGCGTCGAATGAAGGCGATTAGCGTCCGAGCCTCTCCTTCTCGGCTTTTCGCGTACTCTCCATTGCGGCTCTCATCACTTCAAACTCGGCCCTACTCTTCTGACCGTCCACTTCTGTCTGCAAACGGTCAATCCTTTTAAGGGCATCATGCAGGTGGCGACCCAAGTTTGTGAGCCTGCCGACCGTCTGCAAAACAAGTTGGGATCGTCAGACACCATATGCAAGCAAAATCAAGAGAAGTTGAGATGGTCACCTACTAGGAGGGCCGACTGTGCAGCTAGGGCTACGGCCACAATATCCGAGTCTGACATGAAAGGTCAGATTGTCCGGTAGAAACCGAAGCCACCAGGCTCAACGCTACGGCTGCATCCTTAATGGCTGACGCGTCAGAGGTAATCGGCGTGTCTCTAATATTTGGCTAAACAATGAAAGGAACAATCATGTCCGACTCTTCTAAGCGAGGCCGTTTATCAACAGGACTATCTTCTGAACCAGCCTCTTCCTCGGCGCTACGCTTCTTGCCCCCCTCTTCTGGAATCAGTCGTTCTTCAATGACCTGTTTTTCAACCTCTTTCGCCGTTTCGGCCGCAACAATCTGAACCATCTCTTCAATAACGGGTTCGAAAGATTCAATCAAGGCAGGTTCAGAACGGGCGGCCTCGGCCCTTTTTCGGGCAGCCATTTGTTCGGCATTTTTCTTTCGTGCCATCTGCATGAGGTTTTCCCCAGCCATACCTTCAAAAAAATCTCCCGGCAGGTCTCCCAAATTTGCAAAAATATCTCCAGAAGAAAACTCCACCCGACCCGAAGTGGACGGTGAGGTAGGATGATTAAGTCCGGCTGCCTCAAACGCCAAGTTTAAGGCCTTGTCGACCTCTTCGGTCTCCTCAGCGAACTCTCTGGCTGGTTCGGCGACTACCTCTACCACCGGCTTCACATCTTCCTTCGGATCAGAAGCTTCGAGACCAACTTGCCTAAGCTTCTTGAAGCTGGGGAAGATAAGAGCCGTAAGGTGTTGATCGCCGGTTGGAATTGGAATGTTGTCCGCGGCCGAGAATGTAGTATAAGTGGGCTCATACTGAAGGAGTATGTGGGCGGCTCTCCCTTGCTTCTGTACGTTTGGGCAGCCGAAGTATTTGAGTGCAGTCTCAATCTCCGCAAGGATCGCGTCGTCAGTCGAAGTCAGAATCTTCTTCAATTTACTGCCTGCAAAGACAAAGGGTTAGATTTGGAGAAAAAGCCGAATAAAAGGAAATTTCAATAAAACGCAATGAGACACATGGCAACCTAGTTCACCCTTTCGTCTGGGAATAGGGTCTTCGCTGAATTCCTAGTTCCCTCGGACATTGACCATTACGTCATCCACTCGCTTGCCAGAACTGGCAAGCATGGTCACCAAATGATGGTCAGTATCCTTGGCCCTGAGAAAGTACCTCCCGAGCCGACCGGAAGATTTGGCTAAAGCATAGCAGTGCCGAATGGCCAAAATTCCAAGATCGATCCTAAGGTGCCGGTTCAACTCGGCGATCCCGATGATAATTCGAAAAAAATTCACATTGGGCTGAGAAAGAATCAGACCCCAATGGCGGAGGACGGCCCTAAGGAATGGATGTAGGGGAAAACGGACTTCGCCCTTCGTAATGGACAGGAGAGGAAAGACGATTGTATTTTGATCCTCTCTCTTCATATCCAAAGTATTGTCCATCACTAGAGATAGGTGGACATCATCAGGGATAGAAAAATGTCCCGAGATACGACCTTCGAAAAGAAGGTCTTTCAAGTGCTTAGCCATTCTAGCGAGGATCCGAGGGTATGCCAAAACTAAAATAAGCACGGAAAATAGGATTGCAAAGAGAGGAAGAAAACTTACGAGAGGTGAAGGAGACAAGGATAGACGGACGAAAGTTGCAGAGAAAAGCGTCAGAGGAGCGATACCGACTGGAAATCCAGGAGGCCCAAATATTGGAGAAAAGCATGCATTCAAAAGGACTGAAGTTTCAAATCGTATTAAATGCAAGAGGTGCACGAATGAGGCGGGAAAGTGTAATGATGACCAAAAGATGTGCGCATTCTGACACATTGGGATAGGCGAAGCCGCCTAACTTATGTCTCTTAGCTTTTCAAAATCAAAACCAAACACGCCAATTAACTACCGTCAATGAGGAGTTTGGGGGGCAATTGTGAGAGCCGAATAATGGGTAAAGTCAGGAGGTGCGAACACTATTTGGCTATGTCCTGCACGATTAGGAGGCCGAATACAATAGATAGGCCGAATAAGCGTAAATCCATGGAGCCGAATAAAAGAAAGGACAATGAGTAAAAAGTAGGCCCTGGCCCCGAGGCCAGGAAACAAGTATAAATACAGGAACTACAGACTTAGAAAGGTATGTGAGAATCATTTTGCTTAACTTAGAATACAAGCTATTTCGAGTGCAGAAACTAACTTGCCCGTCGGAGTGCTAATTCCGGCACCCCCGACCAGAGTGTTTGTGCCTTTTCAGGTGACTAGCTGAGGATCATTAGCGTCTCTCAGGATCAGAAGAGTATTTCCAAACTACTTCTCCACAAAGGCCAATAAGGAGGATTACATTACACCTACCAAAACTAAGCATGAGATGACTTCATCAACAAAAATCAGAGTTGTATCATGGAAAAACAACACCAAAAACACTCTGATATGGCAGCCCAAAAGCTTAGGCAAGATGGCATACATATTGGCTCATACTTAAGGCATAAAGCACCAATCCTCCAAAGTATTGAAAGAGTGAAAGATGTGAGGACATGGAAGTGGAACATACTCTAAAATCACATAACAAATGATGCCAAATCATGCAAATAGCCCAAGAAATGCTTGCTAGTGACTTGGGAATTCAAAGCTAGTGAACTAGAATGCACTATGGCTATACAAAGCAAGGCATGCATGACCAAAACAACATAAAACAGTGCTTAAGCATGGTAAATCATGAGTAAAAACTTGCTGCAGTTGAGCCAAAATCATGCCAAAATGATGGTCCAAAGCATGACGCATATTAGGCTAGTTTGTGGAATTGCACTACAAGTGCAAGGAGCATGCAAGAGGTAATCAAACCAACCCTAGACAGAGGTATATCCTGCTGAAATAAGGTCTAAGAGATGCTAAGATGGAGCCAAAACATGCTAGAAAGACACGCTACTTTAATGAGCTACAAGTAGGATTACACTACACATACAAGAAGCATGCAAGGGGGGACCAAGATAGCCAAAAACAAAGTCATGACAGGTCTAAAAGGTCACAAAAAAGTACTCAAACAAAGCCTCAAGAAGATAGAACTACATGCTCTTTTGATGAGCCATCAACACAAGCAAACAAGAGAAGAGGAGGAGGGACAACCTCCTCCTATTTAAGACCTCAAAACAGACTTTCTGCCACTAAAATTCCTTTGGAATTCAGTGGTGAAAAGGTCAAGTAAAGGTGATCACAAAGGCCTAAAGTGATGGCTCAAAAGCCTAGCAAATAAGGCATGCAAGGGAGTAGACCACCCCCAACACCAAAGAAGCCTTAAACAAACATTTCAAGCACTTAAAATCAGAACTTTTTGTAGTTGAGAGTTAAGCCAAAATAAGCATGCAAAGGTGGCCTAGTAAGCAACTACAACAAGGCTTTAAAAGCATTTGAGACTCACCCTTGAAGAATCAAAGCAAGACAGCAACTTCTGAGGCAAAAACCAAGCCTTGAGCTCCAAACAAACCTCCAAGAACCTCAGTCCAAGATTGAAGGTGTTTCACTATATGTTTGTGTGCAAAAATGTGAAGAAAAGGCACTTTCAAGCACAAATATGGAGCAAAGGAAGAAATATAGAGATAGAGATATATGTATCACTCTTAGCAAAAATTCTGAACCTAAAGCAAGAGGGAGGAGGCTTCCTTTTATAGAAACGCATGCATCAAGCTTGTTGAACAAGCTTGAAGCTTGAATCAAGCCCTCCATACACGTGTATGGAGGATGCTTTCTGTGCCCTACAACTGGCACAGCTGGCATGGAAAATATCTGCAGAAAGTGCAGGAAAGCTGCCGACTAGTTGAAGTCGTCGGCTAGCTACTTGCACTGGTCAGCCGACCAGAAAAAGTGGTCTGCAGGAAGAGAAAGTGGTCGGCAAGGGGGAGGAGTGGCTGCACAAAGAAAGCAAGGTGGTGGCCTGGCTGCCGACCACTTTCGGTGGTCCAAAGACCACCAAGACCAGCTGGGCGACCAGAAAACTGGCTAGCCAGGAAGAAAAGTGGTCTTCAGGGAGAGAAACTGGTCTACACCCCTTATTCCACCCTCTAAGCAAGGAAAACAAGGTTTGGTTCAAAACCAAACCAAAAAGGAAGCAAGACAAAAGTCCGCGGGACAAGGCACACAGCCGGGAGCCTCGAAAACTAGTCTATGAGCACAGAAAGTGGTCTACGAGAGGGAAAGGTGATCTACGACCACAAAAAGTGGTCTACAGACCTTTCTTTCCTTCTAGACAAAAGCAACCAGGCATGGTCCAAAAACCAAGCCAAGAGGAGAACGTTAAGAGGTTCCGAGACAAGGTGCTCGGCCGAAATCTCCGGAAACCGAAAACCAGTCTACAAGAGGGAAAAGTAGTCTATGACTACAAAAAGTGGTCTACGGACCTCTCTCTCCCTCCAGGCAAGGTCAACAAGGCATGGTCCACAAACCAAGCCAAAAACAAAGAGTTCAGAGGCCCGAAGGCAAGGCACTCAGCCGAAAACTCTGGAAACTCGGAACGAGCACAAACATGTG
The DNA here is from genome assembly GCA_025200525.1 of Camellia lanceoleosa. Taxonomy (NCBI): domain Eukaryota; kingdom Viridiplantae; phylum Streptophyta; class Magnoliopsida; order Ericales; family Theaceae; genus Camellia; species Camellia lanceoleosa. The sequence continues at coordinate 25,549,742 of CM045767.1, forward strand.
CGATCATCGAGCGCTCAATCGATGACGTCTGAGTCTTAAGGTCGGTCAAAAATGTGGTGTCTATACTCACTTTTTCATTTAATTCAAGAAAAATCCATTCATTCCCACATTGTTACTAAAACCCCCAATTTCTAGGTTTTTCACAAAAACCCCAACATTTCATCATCGCTTTACAAAACCTCATTAAATACTTCAATCTTAACCCATGTGGTTCAACATTTCAAGAAAATCTTAAAAAAAAAGAAAAGAAGATGAACTTCTTGTACAACACCGTCAATTTCTTGAGCCCAAAAACCAATTTTCGAAGTCAACAAGGGAGAGTTCTCAAAAATCAATCAAAAACTTGCAAAACATATATTTAACTCTAAGTAATTCCCTACCTCAAGGTTTGAAGAGGAAAAGGAGATAAAACCCTAGAAATCAAGGATGCCTAAGCCCAACCTCCTCCGTACACAATGTAGCTCTTGAGGAGTTCTTAAGCTTTGATGAAGAAGTTATGGATAAATTTCAAATGGATGGAAGAAGATCAAGGATTTTGATCTTGTTTTGAGGTAGAAATGTAGAGAGAATGGAGAGAAATGTTTTTTTTTTTGAGAGAGAGAGATATAGGAAAAAGTGATATACAATCAGCCCGAAAAGAAAGAAAAACAGAAAATTTTGGCTGCACAAAATCCCGCACGTACGGCGCCCTCTCCCACACGTGCGGAGTGTCTCCCCCGCACGTGCGGCCTTCACCCCCGCACGTACGGTGGTCCCTTCTCACACCTCACTCCGCACCTGCTTATTAGGCAATGTGCAACCTTCCAGAGCTCACCCATCCCGCACGTGCGACCTTATCCCCTGCACGTGTAGCTCCATCTTGTACATGCGGCCCTGACCTAACAGCCCAGAATTTTCCTAGTTTGCTCCCAAGCACTCTAGACTTGGCCGTGCACCCTCTAAAACAAGTGACATTCCACCTGGAGTTAGACAAGAACTGCAGCTTGAAAGAAAAGGACTCGAATGCCACAAACTCAAAGAGAACGAAAAGAAAACGACATGCAATGAAACTGGTCATCACAACCTCCCCACCATAGGAAATTTCGTCCCCGAAATTTAAACAAACCTACCAAACTAAAAGGTTCTAGCAATCATGACCACGCTAACAACATTTTCAAGTCACAATGTCAATGTTCAACCAACATTTACCATTCTCATCATCATCATTTCATCAAAACAACAATTGCCTATACTAGGCATTCGAAATGAAACATCTTTAACAAAAATTCCTTCCCTCACAATCTCATACTTAGATTAACAATACATACAACAACATGTGATTAATAATTCTAACACTTTTCCCTTTCAACACTAGGGAACATTACAAATCAAAACAACTAACCATTTTCAAATAAATCAGGATACTTGGAGCAGACTTCCGCCTCCCTTTCCTACGTTGCTTCTTCAACCCCGTGGTGTCTCCACAACACCTTTACTAACGGTATGGTTTTGCCCCGTAGTACTTGCTCTCGGGTATCTAATATCTGAACCGGTCGCTCTTCGTAAGAGGCATCCTTGTCTACCTCCAAATCAACCCAATCTAGCACATGAGAAGGGTCTGGTTCGTACTTCCTAGGCATGTACACATGAAACACATTGTGAACCCCTGAAAGTTGTGGCGGTAAAGCTAACCGGTATGCCACTTCCTCGATTCTCTCCAATATCTCGAAAGGCCCAATAAACCTCAGAGACACTTTTTCACTCTTACTGAACCTTTTCAAACCCCGCCTAGGTGAGATCTTAAGGAAAACATGGTCACCCACTTCGAAAAGATAAAGGTCGTCTCCTCTTATCGGCATAACTTTTCTGTCGGTTTTGGGTCGTAGCTAACCTCTTCCGAATGAGAGCAAATTTCTCGGTCGCCTCTCTAACGATTTTCGAACCCAACAATAGTGTATCCCCCACCTTGGCCCAACAAACTGGTGATCTACAAGGTCGGCCATACAAGGCCTCAAACCGATGGGCAATCGGAGCGTACCATTCAGATTTTGGAGCACATGCTTAGAGCTTGTGTCCTTGATTTCAAGGGGTCTTGAAGGCTTTGCCACAACCGGGCAGTAAAACGAGGATCCCTATTTGATACGATGGTTACAGGAACTCTGTGAAATCGAACTATTTCTCTAACGTACATCTCTGCCAAGTGTTCAACTGAGTCATCGGTACGCATTGGAATGAAATGTGTAGACTTAGTTAACCTATCAACGATTACCCAAATGGCATCATTGCCTCGTTGTGTTCTAGGAAGTCCAACTACGAAATCCATGGTAACATGCTTTCATTTCCACTTGAAAATTGGTAAGGGTTGTAACAAATCCGCCGCTCTTTGATGTTCGGTCTTCACTTGTTGACAAGTAAGGCACTTCGACACAAAGGATGCAACATCTCACTTCATACCTGTAGACGTCCCCGAATGTCCTGGGAGGGAATCCTGTTTTGTTCATTTGGGCTCACTACAGTTCAGGACTCAAAGTCACGATTCTTAATCTGAACCAAAGAGTCCAAATCCGGCAAATCGTTTTGAGAAAACAGATTTTTAGAAAGAAGTGCCAAACATAGACTACTTTGCCAGATACAGAGTCGCCACCTAAATGTTTTATTTTGGAAAATTTAGGAAACCCTGACTCGTTGCCTAAGGCCACGTGTCCGTCATCACCAAAGTTGCCTTGGCTCGGGAACTTGGGTACGATTGGGGAAGGTCAGCTATGAGCACCCCCTCTCGCCCGATCCGAAGATTGGCCTCTACTAACCATGATATCAAGTTTTGAAAACATTATGCATTCTTAATCCGACTATTAGCCTAATCTTACTATGTGATGCGCACAACACAAAAGTATAGACTAGATCGCCTAATTTGGGATAAAGCATCGCATATCTGTTTGTTTGGAAATGATTTGAAATCTGCTACTCACGAGTAGGCTAAAACACGGATTTCAATGAGTTGTTCCAACTCAAACAATCCAACCTTCACCCACAGGCATTCAGGCAATAATATCACATAAGCACATAGCCACATGGTAAGCATGCTGTCATGTTAACATTCACACTCATGCGAGATCCTAAAGCATAAATACTTACATCGTACTCTGTGCCAAAGCAATGAACTAGTTAGTAATCATGCATGATCCTAGTTCAAGTTAACAAATGACTAATGCATCGCATACAGAATGTCATTAGAATAGGCTTGGCTAATCTAAGGATGGCATGTGAAATGTGACAACTCGATGCACGTATTCAAGTTTGGAATTGAAATACTATGCAGTTAGCATGATGCGCCGAGCCCGGTGCATGCAAGACTGATGAATTATGCACGCATGCATAGCATAAGGTATGCTAAATTAAACGTGCCCTAATACTAACCATCAAAGCAGGTAAGTAAAAGGAAGAAAGAAGTGGGGGTTGGAAGACATGCACACACGCACCCATGCTTATTACAAATTTGCCCTCGCTCGGAGGGACCAAAAGAATAATACACTTTAATTAACCTACAAGCTAATTAAATAATTTACAGACCACCTAATTAATTAACAAATCAATTAAGCTAAGGAAAGCATTAAAAGGCCTCAGGAAGAGGGATGCATGCGTGCTCGGATTGGCTTCGCCCGGAAATCCGATGCCATGCACAAGCTGCCTCTATTTTCCCTACTCTGCTCCTCTGAAAATGGCACAATTCCCAAGGTACACCTCATGAACACTGGGGAATTCCACCGGCCATGAGGAATGGTCACCGGCCAAAGGGGGGTGGTCATCGACCATCTATGGAGCTATCGGCATCCATCATTGGTCGATCGACACTTGATGTAGTCGACCGGCCAAAGCTTCCTGCAGAACCTGTTTTGACAGTAGCAAAGGGCAAAACAAGGCATGGCAATGCATTTCAAGCAAATGTGTGCACCAACACACCCCTTATCATGTTTATGACTCAAAGGGGGATGGTACTCGATTCTCGGACCACCAATCGCGCATTTCAATGCGTGATGGCCTAAGAAACCAAGTTGTGCATTTTCATGTCAAATGAAATGCAAACCAAATAAGCACATAAAGGCCCAACGTCTATCACTTGATTTCAAGAGGCAAGGCATGCATGTTCAATGCAATGCAACCTAAGCATGCTAGCTAAATGTGCAATAAGAGCATGCAAGCAAACAATGTATGCTAGGTACACAGCCTATGCAAATAAGCATGCAAGGCATGGACCACTATGCTAATGACCAATCATGCAAGATGTAATCTAAACAAGCAAGCATGTAAGGCATGCAGCATGTTAAGCAACTTAATCAAGGGAGATTGCATGCCAAATGCAACATGATTCAAGCACGTAACACATGCGATAGTCCAAGTATGCAACAACACATAAGGTGAGCATGCAACAACATGCAAAGGAGGGACTTAAACTAATTTGGACAGCTTCTAAACAAACCCAAAATAGTGGCCGAATGCTAAGGAAATGAAGGCGAAAATACACACAAACATGCATGCACACATGGTTCAAAACTTAAGCATCAAAGAGAAACTTTTAAGCACACTTAAAAGGGACAAACATGGACATATGGCATGCATACTAAGCTCTGAAAATCATGTTATAAAGGTGACAAACCAAGTAAACAAGACAAGCAAAGCATGCAACAATGTCCGAGACTCAAGGGGGGCTTAAACCAAAGCTATATGAAGCAAGCCCCAAAGGGCCAGGAGGACGTAAAACAGGTCCAATGCAGGTCTAAACAAGACCAAAGACGCACCTAGATGGCATCTGAATGGTCTAAACATGGAAGCATACATAAAAGTCCAAACATGAAGCATAAGACACAAGCCTTTTAAAGCATTAAAGGGGCATCAAATGCAAGCATACAAACACACTGCAAGGACTGAAATGGCATGACAAGTGGTTCCAAACCACTGAAACAAGGCAAGGATGGCATGCTAGAAGGGTCAATGCTCAAGGCATACAAGAGAGGTTGCGTGGTAGCTATACAAAGCAAGCCATGAATGGCCCAAATAGCCCAAAATAGACCTTTAGCATGCTAAAGCAAGCATAAAAGCTTCACAAAGCTAAGCCAAAACAAGTGAGCATTGTAGTCTAAATGCTAGGCACATGTTAAGGCAATTCATGGCATTACAAGACAAGTATGCAAGGTAAGCATGGTGTGTCTAAACCAACTTAAAACAGAGGTAAAACATGGCAAAATACTACCAAATACCTACTGAAACATGGCCAACATGAACTCAAAAATGGTGCTCACACATAAGGCTTAAAATGGCAAGTTTGAAGGCAAGGAGAGGGGATGGCCCTCTCCTTCTTAGGACCTTAAGGCACCATCCTCACCACTGAAATCCCTCAAGATTTTAGTGGTGAGGAGGCCCAAACAAGGTGCTCCTGGAGCTCACCAAAAATGGCACAAAATGGGGGGCCAAACAAGGCCTAAGAGGGGTCAAACAACCCCAAAGATCAAAGCAACCTTAAACAACTATTTTAAGCAAGAAAAATCAGAACTTTTATATGTTATATACTAAGCTTAAAACAGCAAGCAAGGATGGCTAAAAGACTATGCAGAAAGGGGGTAAAAAGGGTGAAATTCTTACCCTTGAAGACCTTCTTCAAAAATGGTGCTCCAGCAGCCTCCTTAGCTCAAAACCAAGTCCAGAACTTTGAAACTAACTCTTTAGTACCTCAGTAGCTAAAGGAAAGTGTAATGGTAGGTGTTTGTGTGCAAAACTATGAACAAACACACACTTAAACACAAAAGGAGAGGGAGATAGAGATAGATAGATACACAAGACCTAACCTTAGTTCAGACCTCTCTCTGGAATTTTTGTAACCCTTGAGAAGGGAGGAGGAGGCCTCCCTTTATAGAGGATCACTCTTGCAAAGCTTACAAAACAAGCTAAGCAAGAGTGAAATCCCTCCATACACATGTATAGAGGGGGTGCAAGGTGTATGCCAGCTAGCACAGCTGGCATAAAAATATCTGCAAAAGCAGATGCACAGTGATCGGCCAGCCAAAAATGACAAAATGGCAAAATACATTGTTGACCGACCACTAAGAGTGCCGATCGACCAAACATATGGCCGATGGCAACAAAACACTGGCCGGTGGCCTCAAGCCATGGCCAGTGAGGTGTGGGGGTGGCTCACAAGCCATTCCCTGCCCTCCAAAGCAAAAAAAAAAAGTGTTTGGTGCAAAACCAAACACAAAACAGTCGAGTCGAGAGATCCAGATGCAAGGTGCATGGCTGAGACCTCCGGGAACTCAAGACGAACACAAACATGGATGATCACTGAGTGTTCAAACGGTGACGTCCAAGTCTTGAGGACGGTCAAAAATGGGGTGTCTACAATACCCCTCCACCAAAACTGACGGCTAAGATCATAATACATCTTGGTGCCTCCCAGATGTACCGCAAGGCGTGAATGATGGAACTCTCGAAGCATTTCCTCTCTACAAGATTTAGGCATGAACAAACGGTCTTGGTAATGTACACTCTGATCTGAGTGCATGTTCAAACCCTTCTCTTCCTTTCCGTTGGAGATTCTATCACGAATTGACTCTGCTTCACGGTCTCCTTGTTGTGCCTCTATAACTTTACTAATCAAGGTAAGTTGAGCACTCAAGGTAAACAAAGTTGCACCCTCTTCGGACTCACCCAAGTGCAATTCAAACTTGCTGATGTCACCCAACATAACCCACTCCCGAATGGCAACACTCAACAGACTACTCATGGATTTCTGACTTAAGGCGTCGGCCACTACATTAGCCTTCCCTGGATGATAGTGTAATTCAAAGTCATAATCCTCCAAAAGCTCCATCCACCTCCGTTGACATAAATTCAAGTCTTTTTGGGAAAACAAATACTTTAAACTCTTATGATCAGAGAAAACTTCAAACTTTTCACTATACAAATAATGCCTCCAAATTTTCAGGGCAAACACTACTACTGCTAACTTCAAGTAGTGGGTAGGGTAATTCTTCTCATGAGTTTTCAGTTGCCATGAACTGTAAGCTACAACCTTTCCCCCTTGCATCAAAACATAACCAAGCTTATCCCAGGATGCATCACAATAAACGGTGTAACCCAAACCTCTTTCTGAAATTATCAACACCGGTGCGGTAGTTAGCCTAGTCTTAAGCTCTTGGAATGACCTTTCACAAGCCTCACTCCACACAACCTATGAACACAAAATCAAAAAACCATGCTAAAAAATCATACACTTAAAATGCAAAAAATTACAATCATGCTAAATCTGCCACAGTTCTCTAAAGATCTTCAATCATGCTCAATAGCTCAGAAGTAGTAGGCTCATGGGTTGGAGATGATTGGGGTTCAATTGCATCCATCACACACAAGTACATGCTTTTTGGAATGAACACCTTAAGCTTGGGTAAATGGGCTGGGGTGATGTATATGCTGGGGTTGTAGGTGGATGACAGTGTATAGATTAGGTTGAGGTGTGGAGGTAATGGGTTAGTGGTGGCCTGAGGTTTTTTCGGTAGAGCTATGATCTCTTCGTCAATAAGATCCTGAATCTTATGATGGAGGTGGATGCAATGGTTTGTATCATGACCCGGTTGTTGATGATAGGCGCAGTGTTTAGTGGGGTCATGTCTTGATGGAAAAGGATTTGAAAGGGATCAGGGTTCTAGGAGCTTTAGGTGCCCTTTTTCTAGCAGAATTTGCAAGGCTTGAGAGAGAGACACGCAAAGAGGATGGAAATTTCGAGCTTGGGGCCAAGTTGAAGTGGTTGGTTTTTGGCTATTATCAGGAAAATGATTTTTGATGAGAGTGGTAACAGTGCTTACTTCTGAGCATTTCGCAGCTATGCTACCACTGGTAGTAGCATTAGAACTGTGAACAACATTCTTCCTCATAGGCTCATTACCCTCCACAATGATCCCTTGTCTGATGGCATCCTCGATTGGAACCCCAATTTCATGGAGGTCCTTAAAGTTGAATAGTTGGAGGACTATCATTTTCTATAATAGCCTTTCACGCAAATTTCTGACAATTATATACATTTACTCTTTCTCTGGAGGACTATTTGCCATCATAGCCACATTTTCCCTCCATCGAATAACAAACTCTGAGAAGCCCTCCTTTGATTCCTGACGTGTTACCTCAAGATCGCGAGTTGTGACCTCGATCTGCGTGTTATAGGAATATTGGGCGATGAAAGATCTGGCCAACTCCTTTAACTATGTTTCACAGAGTCCTCCAATTTAGCATACCAGATGGCAGCTATACCAGACATGGTTCGGCCAAATAGCGATAGCTTTTGAAGTTTGGTCAAACCCATTGGTCACAGAATATCACAAAACAGGCGCAAATGCACCATTAGATCTCCAGAGCCATCGAAACGGTCAATATGTGGCATCTTGAACCACTCCGGCAAAGTGATAACGGATTCAATATATCCATCCTCAATGTCTAGAATGGAATTGACACCTTGTGCTTTCTTGAACAACTTTTCCAGTTTGTTGACTTTGAGTGTGGTTGGGTCAACCTCAAATTCGAATGGCTCCTCGGTCTGATAAATTAGGGCTTTAGAAGCTTGTGCTAGGATGGGTTCTGCTGGGACTGGAAAAACTAGATTACCCTAGGTTTACAGATCTTGCACAGCGGCAGTATTAGCAGTGGCACCGGGCACAGGAATAGCCGCGGTGGGCACATGTGATGTAGAGGCCACTACTAGCTGCGGTTGTGGTTGTTGTTGTTGTTGTTGTAGCCTAGTTATAGCCTCGGCCTGACGGGCCGCATCCTGCTATAATGTGTCAATTGTCTATTACAGTTGGAATATTAAGTCCTCCATATTTACCGGGGGATACTGTGGCATTGAAATAGGTGACTGCACTAGTGCTGAACTAGAAGCAGATGACTATTCTTGCCAGGACCCGAACGCGCTCCTATGGGTTAAGGCCATAACCGGCCAGTAATTAAGTGATTACCTATGGCCTCAAACCAAATAAGACAAAACTCATCAGAGTAAAAGGGGCTAAACGGAAGCAAATTTAAACTTTGTCCATAGAGCCGTGCTTATATGCACATCATAACCTTCCATACAAACATATGTTAATAACTCACAACAGAAAGTATAGTGACATAAAGTTCTATACAGACAGGATCATTCGAGTCTAAGTCAACCCATCAAAACTATATACAGATATACACAAAATCCTCACCGACATGACAAAATAAACAAGACAACACAAGGGCGAAGACGGGTCTCATGCGTGAGACGTAAGGGCTGACTCTCCAAAAGTCGGGTTGTTCCACACAGGCTTCACTGAGGCTGGGTTTGGACCTCTCTTGGCTCACCTACAAATACATGAATGAGCGTGAGTGATAGCCCAGTGAATAATATCAAATGCAGAAGTTATACAAACGATATGTAGAATAACAAGCTTCAAACGGCCTTGGGCCCAATTCATATTTCTATTTAACATGTATATACGATTTAAGTCGTGTGACTCTGATTCCCAACAAACTGGCCTTTGGCCCATTCAAACTTTCATTTATGTTAAAACGACCTTTGGCCCATTCAGATGACTAACTGGCCTTTGGCCCATTCATTCGTTCATGTCGAAACAGCCTCTGGCCCATTCATTTATGTCAAAACGGCCTTCGGCCCATTCATTCATGTCAAAACGGCCTTCGGCCAATTCATCCATGTCAAAACGGCCTTCGGCCCATTCCTTGATGTCAAAATGGCCTTCAGCCCATTCATCCATGTCAAAACGGCCTTCGGCCCATTTATTCATGTCAAAACGTTGTCCACCAATTGAACCAACAAACTTATACATCTTACTTAGAAGTAAGTAATTGGACAACAACATATTTCAGATATCTTAGCAAGATATTACTCACAGTGATCGGTTGGTTGGTTTGCCCTCGACCTTACACATTTCATGAACACAAAAGGGTCACTAACAATTCAATCCGTTCCTTAATTCACATATTCCTCTTTAGGCCTTATTCTTATCTCTTTAACTCATTTACAATGCTTAATACATGCCTAAGAGTGCTTGCAAGTGAAAGAGAACGAAAAACGAAACACAAAACGCGTAAACAAAAATTTCAAAAAACAGCCTCCCCACTCGAGCGTGGACTTCCCCGGTCGAGCAGATCCAATAGGCCTGCAAAAGTACTGGTTACATCAAATTTACGCTCGAACGCGAGTTCTGGCGCTCGAGCGAAAGGCTTCTCTACATGGCTCCCCACTCGAGCGTGAACTCCCCTGCTCGAGCGGACACCATGTTTGCAAAAAGTACTGGGAGCACGTATTTCCCGCTCAAGCGGCGGATCCCCCGCTCGAGCAGACATCAAAATTCTGGGTTTTTCCAGCAGTGTTCTTGAGCTCCCTTTCAACATTCCAACCACATTTCTTGCATTTTATGGCTCCAATTTCGCATATTCTTGTACTAACATGGTACCAATACTAAAATACATCAACATGGAGCTTAATTTCATGAATCAAACACATGCATGGCTCTTTTTCCACCAAACTCATTACCAATATAACAATTTCATGCATTCAACACTTACACCCTTATAATTTGTACATGCATGTGGTATATTACTCTGATTCTCAACTTATAAGATGAAGAGATGGTCAAGAACATGATCTTCAACTAAAAACTCACATAGATCATGCATTTGGTGCTCAAATATGCAAAATCAAAGCAACTACATACATGCATCCAAACATTGACCTTCAATTCAACATGATCAACTCAATTGAGACACGTTCCGTCAATTTCCGATTGAGACACGTTCCGTCAATTTCCGATTAAATTTCACCGTAGGCTCTAAAAATTATGCTAATCACAATGGCGTAATCAATTTCGGGTTCTGTGGCCGATAAGGCCTTCAATTTAATTTCCAAAGCAGATAATCAAACAGATATTCCTACGGAGAATAGATAGAAATTCAAAACCACATATTTTCACATAATGGCACACAAAATCATATTAAACACATAATCATACTCATATTAAGGACCAATTAACATATTACGGAATAGGGGTATCACAGTTCTCGAACTGGACTGAACACAGGTGAATTGAGAGGTGATCGCTATAAAAAACTAGATTGGCGAACTCTGCCTAATCCTCCTTCGTCTTGTACTGGTGACCGTAAGGCAAACACAGGTTGCCCCTGAACTAGATCTCTAACCTGACAAAGTCTATCAACACGAGTCCAGAGTACCTAGTAGATATCAGAACCTTCTGAAGCTATGTTCTAGGACTACCTTGCAAAAGAGAAAACAGACAGCATCTCAGCCCAATTTCACTTGAACGGATACGATCACAGTTGAATGAATGTACTCCCCACTAAATTCTGCCTCAAAATAAATACCAATAGTGTCACAGATATGAACTTTCCTGTACAATTGTAAGGCACATACCAGTTAAAAGAGAGCCAAAACACCCCATAAGTGCTCACTCTCAAGGGCTGAGATTTGAGCCCAAGAACCTCAGTAAAAAAAGCTAAATTTTTGGATTAGAAAGTGTAAAGAGAGAATGTGTAGGTTGCAAGATAGAGAGAGAGAGAGAGTTTCATGCAAGTTATGGTCCTTAAGGAATTTTTTTCTAACCTTCAAAACATGAGGGAAGGTCAAGTATATATAGAAACATAGGTTGATATCTCGGAAATATCAGTATAGAGACAGTTGGAGTGGTGCATGCATCTGTGGAGACAGTTGGTAAAAAGATCTGTTTTTTGACACAAGTGGCCGGAAGGCCACGAAAAGGGGGGCCCACTAATAGTGGCTGCAAGCCACTAGTGGCCAACCAGACAAAAATTTGCTTTTAGGCTCAACTTCAAACAGGCATATCTCCTTCATCTGGACTCGGTTTTAGGTGATTCTTAAGTCTAAATTGAAGCCCGGGAAGTCTACTTTCTAATGGTGGTGGCCTCATATCTAAATTATAAGTGTGTAAAGAGATATGCCTAATTTAGTGAAGGATGATCATTTCTATCCTAATGGATTAATGCCTAACTTTTCCCCCAACTAGTTTTCTTTCCTCCCTCCTATTTCCTCAACTCCAAACCTATAAATAAAAGGTTTTAAAGATTTTTCAAAGAGTTCAACTCCCTTTCATTTATTTCCATTTTGTCCTTACTTGGTTTACCGAAAAGTGTAATATTTTAAATAAAATACGAGCCCCGGAACATCATAGAAACATTTGGAAAAATATTTTGAAAATGAGGGTTTTATGGTTTTGGTCTAAAATAGTTTTAATAAAAAATAGGGTGTAAAGTTGGGATTTAAAAGCTCTTCTTGCTGAAGAAATCAAACGTTTGTGTAGTGTAACTTTCATCATTGAATGATCAACCTGAGCCGCCCAAATCTTAAGGGCGGTCAAAAATGGGGTGTCTACAGGCACTCTGTAGGCTCTTCCATAACTGAGCTATGAAATGCGGATCTCTATCTGAAACAATGGTCACTAGGACCTCGTGCAACCTCACTATGTCCCTAATGTAAAGATCGACAAGATAATCTACCGAGTCACTTACACGTATGTGTATAAAGTGCTGACTTAGTCAACCGGTCAACTACCACCCAAATAGAATCACTACCCTGTTGAGTCCCTGGAAGGCGCACAACAAAATCCATCATGCCATGCTCCCAGTTCCACTCGGCTATAGATAAGGGTTGTAACAACTCTGCTGGCCTCTAATGTTCGGCCTTCACTTACTGATAAGTAAGGCACCTTGACACAAACACGACCACATCCTTCTTCATAGCCCTCCACCAAAACTAGCGACTAAGATCATGACACATCTTTGTGCCTCCCAGATGCACCGTAAGGCGTAAATGGTGAAACTCTCAGAGTACTTCCTCTCAACAAGACTCCAACACGAAGAGACGATCAAGGTATCTAACACTCGATTTGGAGTACATGTTCAAGCCCTTCTCTACCTTCCCACTAGAGATCTTCTCCTGGAGGGATTGTACCTCGAGGTCACCCTTCTGCACTTCTATCACTTGATTCACAAGCGTAGGTTGTGCAACTACCGAAAATAAGGCCGCAAACTCAATAGACTCTCCAAGACATAAGTCAAACTCCCTAATAGCACCCTACATCTCCAATTCCCAGATGGCAATACAAGCTACACTACTAATAGATTTCCTACTCGAGGCGTTGGCCACAACATTGGCCTTTCTCGAATGATAATGTAACTCAAAATCATAATCCTCTATAAACTCCATCCACCTTCTCTGCCTCAGATTCAAGTCTTTCTGTGTAAACAAATATTTTAAACTCTTGTGATCATAAAACACCTCAAACTTCTCACCATACAGGTAATGCCTCCAAATCTTCAAGGCAAAGATCACCACCGCTAACTTTAAGTCGTGAGTAGGGAAGTTTTTCGCATGTGTTTTCAACTGTCGCGAGCCATAGGCAATTACCTTTCCTTCTTGCATTAATACATAACCCAAACCTTCCCGTGAGACATCACAATACACCGAATAACCCAAACCCCTCTTCGAAATAATCAAAATTGGAGCAGTGGTAAGTCTAACCATAAGCTCTTGAAAAGACTTCTCACAAGTCTTACTCCACACAAACTTAATCCCTTTTCTCGTCAGTCTAGTCAATGGTAACGCTAGCCTAGAGAAATCCTTCACAAATCAATGATAGTACCTGGCCAATCCCAAGAAACTACGGATCTCGAAAGCATTTTTAGGTTGTTCTCAATCTTGCACTACCTCTATCTTGGAAGAATCTGTTGTCACCCCTTCCCTAGATACCATATGGCCTAAGAACTTAACCTCTCTCAATAGGAATTCACATTTCCCAAATTTAGCGTAAAATTTGTGGGCTCTAAGTAACTCAAGTACTACTCGCAAGTATTCCTCGTGCTCCTCCTCAGAGGGTGAGTAAATCAAGATGTTGTCCACAAAGATGACCGCAAAATGGTCTAGGAACTCACAGAAGATCCGATTCATCAAATTCATAAACACAGCTGGTGCATTAGTTAGCCTAAAGGGCATCACTAGAAACTCATAATGGTCATACCGCGTACGGAATACCGTCTTTGGGATATCCTCTTTCCTTAATCTCAACTGATGATATCCCGATCTCAGATCTATCTTAGAGAAGCAACAAGACCTCTTCAACTGATCAAACAGATCATCTATACGAGGCATTGGGTACTTGTACTTGACAGTCACTCGGTTCAACTTCCAGTAATCTATACAAAGTCGCAACGCACCATCTTTTTTTTGGGAAAAAAAGGGTCGGTGCTCCCCAAGGTGAAGTACTAGGGCAAATAAAACTCTTATCTAACAATTCCTGGAGTTGAATCTTCAACGCACTCAACTCGGCAGGTGCAAACCTATACGGTGCCATAGGAATCGGTGCCGTGCCAGACACCAAATCAATAGCAAATTCGATCTCACGATGAAGTGGTAAACTGGTAAGATCCTCCGAAAAAACATCCAAGTATTCACAAACCACCCTAGGCAACTCGATTCGGACTTCATCACACTTAATACTCAAGAAGCTAGCAAGAAGGCAACTAAGCTCACTTCGCCCACGTGGAACATACACCAGTGACAAGACTCTACCTACCTGGTCCCCCAAAAAATAAAAGCAATCGCTGCTTAGGCTACATACAGGAACCCTCTGATGGTAGCAATCTATAACGGCCCGATATGATGATAACTAGTCCATACCTAAAATAGCATCAAAGCTAGATATGTCAATTAATACAAATGCAAAAAGAAGTCGGCGACCGGCAACCTCTATGTCACAACCCCGACATCCCTGCTTCAAAACAACCTCACTACCAATAGATGACTCTACACAGATAAGGGATGCTAAATGAGCCAACTCTAACCCCAAAACCGATGCAAATACAGACAAGATAAATGAATAGGATGCACCCATATCAATCAACACATTAGCAACTAAATTGCAAAACAAGAAGGTACCTCTCACTACTGAAGGCATTAGTACTAGATCTGGTGTGGTAACAACATACACATGCCCTGTAGGTCTCTACTCAACCTGATGCACTGACTAAGCCGGAGAGGCTCCCTGATTGGCCCTCAAAGCCTATGCTAACTGTACCGACTAGTGGTTCTGTGTCTATCTCGAACCATACGCATCGGGTGTGCCACCCAACTGAGGGCAAAATCTCTTCATGTTGCCCTTTCCCCTGACTTTGGCTTTGAGAACGAGTCGAAGAAGATGCAGACCGTTGCCCTCCTCCTCTCTATGAGCAAGCTAGAGACTTGTGGCCCAACTGGCCACACTTGTAACAAGCGAAATCTCCCTGACCACCTCTTCCGAAGCATGAACTCGGCACCAAAAAAGTAGACCTTGACTGAGCTCCCTGGGACTGCTGTGGGGTAGGACCCCTTTGCCTCTTGTTGTCCCCCTGAACATCCTGACTCCTCTTGGAGCCCTTCATCCTCTCTTTCTCTATCTGCATTACGGTCCCAAGATGAGCCACCACCTCCATAAGGTGTCCGTAATCTGTAATTATTGACTCGGTTACCTTAAACATGAGCCCAATCCTCAACCTCTTCTCAAACTCCAAACAATGTCGTTTCTCTGTTACCACTAACTCTAGTGCAAACCTAAAGAGGCTAGTAAATATGGCCTCAAACGCGGCCACCAGAGTGTTCAACTGCACCAGCTTAGAGAACTGGTCCCTCAACTTCTCCCTAACCATGGGAGGTAAAAACTTATCCTGGAAGGCGCTGACAAAATCCTCCCAAGTCACTCCAATGTGCCCATGCATATACTTTCACCACTGACCCGCATCTCCCTTCAGCTGGAAGGATGCCAAGGTCACTCACAAGTGGTCGTCTCTCGATGCCAAGCATCTCGAATGTTTTTACTATCTGCTCCAGCCACTCATCTGCCTTCAGTGACTTCTTGGGATCACTCACAAACTCATCCAAGTTTGACCGGAAAAACTCCCACTTCAAGAACGACGACCCTACCTCTGCTACTTGGGCCTGGACTTGATTCTCAGCCCTAAGAATGTCCATAAACTCTCACAATGCTCTGGCCATTTCGGGGGCCAAGGCACCCATAGCCTGTTGACCAACTGGTTCGGCCACATTGGCCTGACCAACCCCTTTTTCCTGCACCGGAATTTCATCCAGTAAAGGCACCTCATGCCTCTTAGGCCTACCATGCCTACCACCACCACATCTACATCCTGACATCCTAATAAAGGTAACAGAATAGATTAGCAAATTTACAAATGTGCCGAAGCTAACTCACTCACGTCCTAATCCGGTGGACAACAGTAATTCACTCCACAGAAGCACGTAATCATGTAAACACATACGAATTTCATTCCTGGATAATGATCGTCCCACAGCGTTGCCAGAGTTCCAACTAGAAACAGCAGTGATCAAGTCAAGTGCTATTCTAATAGGACTTCTAGAAACCCGTAGACTCAATCAATATCCTAGAAATTAAATCTCATACTCATATAATCACATAAGCATGTTATCATATAAGCACACATCGTTCGTACTAAAGTCTCTATCAAGCGAGACAAACCCATTGTGGTACTAACCACTTCCCGTGTACCCAAAGTATTCAAACCTAGTACGCTCTGATACCAAGTTCTAATGCCCCCAAAATAATTACAAGAATCTAACTCCGACCAATAGTACAAAGTGATATAAATAAAATAAGAAGCTTTCATTAATCAGAGTTAATATACAAAAGGTGATGCATACAATATACATTCATAAACCGTTCATCCTAAATGTAAAGCATGTGTTACAAGATAAAATAAGAAATGAAAGCTAAACAGATATTCACATACCCTAATTGCTTACATCTTTCCAAGACCATGCTTGGTTACAACAAAAAGAGTCATCAGCTCAATACAAATAAAGCCCTTGGCTTGAAAAGCAAGTAAGTACAAAATAAACAAAAGTGAGCCTTCAACTCCATAATCCTCTCAAGCTAAGTCCTTGGTGGAGGCATATCACCAGCACCTGAAAATGTTTTTCTCAAGTAGGGTGAGCCAAAGCCCAGTAGAAACAATCTAACACAATATATGACTCTTGACAAAGATATAAGTATTAGATGCATGTCCAATGCCCATGATAAAACCATTTACGACTCTTTTGCAAAACCATGCCATGCCAAGCTTTATATCACAATTCATGTTATCTCAATTTATGAGTCAACTCCATTCATTCCAGACACCAAACTAAGGACACAGCTCAGTAGGTCTCAAACTAACATAATTATCATACAAACACTTCCATTTGCCATTTTATGAAAATTTCGTCGGCAGAAATCGGCACCCATGTATACCGCGGTTTTTGGGACTTTTATCCTAAACACACAGGCCAACTTAATTTAATGAAGTCCATCTCCTTTATTCTCCCAAACATGGAATACATCCACTTTCTCCTCCCAAACATCATACATATACAATGTATTAACACGTGGTCATACTCAATGACAACAAATAAGAGATTAGTTCCAGTTCACCTAATCCTCATGCAATTTCTACAACAATCATAGTTATCCTCCACCGATAGCCCAAAATAGATATTTCTAAACAGATATACAATCTCCAAAACAAATAAACTATCCAAATTTCCATAGATGAGAGATAACGAGTAACTAACTCCACCATTCATATAAACATCCATCTAATTTCACATTCCCAATACCAATTTCATTATTTATACAAAATAATTCTTCTAAACATTTTAGGGAAAAACTCTATTTCCTTCCAAATCCAACCCCATGTGTCAAAATTAACAAATTTAACACAACACAACCTCATATCTACACCCATAACCATTTTCAATATCTTCATTTGAAAACCCCTCTTTTGATGTTAAACTAAAACCCTAAGTTTGTCTAAAATCCTCTAAATCCCAACCTTAGTTACAAAATCTACAAATAACTAAGTTAAAAATCATAGGAGAGTGTAGAAAATCCTTACCTCAAGGTGAGAAGGCAAGCAAAGCAATGTAGGAACTCCAAAGACGTCGAAATTAAGTTGTATTCAGATCAAAATGTAGCCCTTGAGGAGCTCTACCTTTTTCCCAAAGACACTAGGGTAGAGAACCTAATGGATCTACCCTAGTGTAACTCAAGATCTAGGGTTTTGAAATGTTTTAAAGAGAGAAAGAGATGAAAAAGTGGCTATTACGAATTGATATACACACAGTCCGCTCGAGCGTGAAAAGTGACACTCGAGCATCAGACAGAATAAGTTGTTCCACTTGAGCACAAGAAGTGATGCTCAAGAGCAGAATGCACACTCCTAATAATTTTGCAGACAACAGACCAACGCTCAATCTCAAGAAAGGCCACTCGAGTGTAGCAAACACCGCTTAAGTGTAGAATACATTCTCCCAGCAGTTTTGTAGACCTGCAAGACTACTAAGAGTTCACAAAGCCCGCTCGAGTGCAAGAAGTGCCGCTCGAGCGAAGGAGCAAAATTCTAGGCAACAAGAGTTTGGAAACTAAGCAACTAACCTGTCCCAAACTCAACCACAACAATCCAAAAGCCAAATTTAATGAGATACAAGGGAAACAAGATGTAAGCAACAATATGAAACCATTAAACCAGAGTCCGGGATACAACAAGAGTCGGGTCAAAACCGAAATCGTTATACCTGAATAGCTTGGAGTCGATCATCCTCATCTTTAGCCTTGGTGGGAATCTTATCTCTTTTCTCATGGATCGAGACAGCTGGAGGCTCTTTTTCTAGATGGAAGACAAGGAATCTACTTTTCTGAAAGTTGCATTATTTGCTTTAACCGTTGGTTGTCGCCTTATGCCGACACTTAGCTGAAAAGGAATTCTGGTGGCGAGAAATCAGGCTTTACATTTTTCCATCTTGTCTTTTGCTAAGGCATCAGAGATCATGCCTGTGAGAGAATCCCAAAAATCTCCAATAATTATGTAGCAATAATGTCGTCATTTGGATTTTGTGATTCTTCAACTAAGACTAGATCTTCGCTACTACACACGGATCGAGCAGCTGGTGCTGGTGTGGTTTCTGCTTCATCTTCATCACTGTGAGCTGACACAGTGTGAATGGATGTATCAAGAGTTTGGAGGAGCAAAATTCTGGGCAACAAGAGTTTGGAAACTAAGCAACCAACCTGTCCCAAACGCAACCACAACAATCACAAAGCCAAATTTAAGGAGATACAAGGGAAGCAAGATGTAAACAACAATATGAAACCATTAAACCAGAGTCCAGGATACAACAAGAGTCGGGTCAAAATCGGAATCGCTATACCTGAATAGCTTGGAGTCGATCATCCTCGTCTTTAGCCTTGGTGGGAATCTTATCTCTTTTGTCATGGAGCGAGACAGTTGGAGGCTTTTTTTCTAGATGGCAGACAAGGAATGTGCTTTTTTTGAAAGTTGCATTATTTGCTTTAACCATTGGTTGTCGCCTTGTGCCAACGCTTAGCTGAAAAGGAATTCTGGTGGCGAGAAATCAGGCTTTACCTTTTTCCGTCTTGTCTTTTGCTAAGGCATCAAAGATCATGCCTATGAGAGAATCCCAAAAATCTCCAATAATTTATAGCAATAATGTCGTCATTTGGATTTTGTGATTCTTCGGCTAAGACTAGATCTTCGCTACTACACACAGATTGAGCAACTGGTGCTAGTGTGGTTTCTACTTCATCTTCATCACTGTAAGCTGACACAATGTACATGGATGTATCATCTCTAGATTGGCATCAGTTGGTAATGGTTTGAAGGAATTTCTCCTTTATATAGTCCATACTTTTAACAATTAGTTATGTTTTTGAAATGTTTGGAAATTGTTGGTGGAGAGCCTCCTGGATATCCAAAAATGGATTGCTGGATGATACTGAATGGGAATGGCGTTGGGGGCCATATCCCATCAAGCTTTAGTATTAACTTTAATTCTTCTTCCTGGTAAGGATCCATGCCTTTACTCCACCACTTGGCATAAAATACTCTTTTCAAGTAGGGAATGCTAGTTGGCATATAGTCACACTGAAAATCCTATTTCCAAATCCAAGGGATGCCAAAGTTAATAACAAAAATAACCCAAGATTTGGACATGGTAATTTCTCGTTTGCTTGAAGTGTGAGAATAGGCAATTTGCCACTCACTAAATTTTGGTTTGAGTGCTTTTGGTAAAATATCCATAGGTGGATCAAATTTATTCCACCAAAGATAAAACTAATTGGGTATAGTTGATTTTAACACATTTTGGCAAATTTTGAAAAATCAAGAATGATTATTAATTGGATTTTGATAATAAAATGCTTTTAAAAAAAAGCATCAATATAATCCCAGTAACCAAATTTCTATTATCTTGATTTAATGCTTAGTTGTCTGGTAGTATGATGGTGTATCCCCCAAGCAGAAATAGACATAATATTTCTAATGATAGCCTTACTGAAGCGAAGAGGATTGTTTGATACTATGAAAGGATATTACCTTTCTAGAAAACTGGCAAATACCAAATACTGTTCCAACAAGGCCTATAGTACATCAAACTCTTAACCAAGTCATTCAAACACAAGGACGAAATGTATACCTCCAATTCCGTTGACCTTTGACTAGAGGTATGTCTAGTACTAGCTCCAGGTTTAAACCATCTTATAGAGTAGATTTACCTGACTCGTCTAGACAATCTACTTCAGAACCTCTAGAATATGTCTTACAAGGTACCTTCACATCTTGGTAAGCCACAAGTTTTGCTACTTCTGATGTAGAAGCTACTGTATTAGCTACGGAAGTAATTGCTGAAGTTTTAGTTTCATGATGTTTATTGGTGACCATATATGAATAATTTAAGTAAAGTATAAACTTAATATGAATTGTAATAAACATGTCTCTAATACCAACTAGGTGCTTGACACAGGGATTGGGATTCACAAGGGTATAGTTAAATTCAACTGATGCAGTGTTTATGAGAATTTGCTCATAGACATAACAATACTGGTCAAAATGAGAAAAGCTTGAATGGTAAGATACCACCTCTTGATTTCCCATGATCCATTGTTCATCATGTTTCTCAATAATGAGTATTGTTTCCTCCGTAAGAGATGTGGGGATGAAAGTGTTTTATGGATTAGAAAGAAGTGTTTCTTTCATAGTACTGGATTCTCCCTGTGGAGTTTTACTGGATTGGCCTTTCAGCTTAACTGTAATCCATGGATACTCAGAGGTATCCTAGAGGTTTTGCTGGTGAGGCAAGTGTCCGCGTCCTCTACCGCGATTACCCCGGCCTTTGCCACGGTCGCCACTCATGAGCCCTACAAATATTTTTCAATTAGATAATCTGGTAAGGAGTTGGATTCTCCTTTGATATGTTCAATATCATAATCAAATACAGAAAGTAAACTTTGCTAAGTGGCTAATATCTATTTGTGGGCTAAATTTTTAACATCCTTGGTTAAAATTGCCTTGGTCGAACTATAATCAAATCTAATTAAAAAAATGTTGATTTAATAAATCATCCTGGAATTTAAGAACACATTTAACAATGGAAATATATTCTTTCTAAATTGTCAGATAATTCAAAGAAGCATTTTTCCAAACACCATAAATGAATCTTAAAAGTTCTTCTTTTTCAGTTTTTGAATTTACTGTTTAAGGATACCACCATATCCTATATCAGAAGCATCTGTTTCCACGATGTTCTTCCATGCTAGATTTGCTAAAGCAAGACAAGGAAGTTGTTTAGCTTTAAGCTTAATTTTCTGGACTGCTCGAGTATGTGCTTCAATCCAAGGTGCTAGATTTTTTTTTTCTTAATCTAGAATAAAGAATAGTTGCATCTTGTGCCAAATGTTCATAATAATCAGAAATATAATTTAAACTACAAAAAAAACTGTTGGAGTTGAGTTTTATCTTTAATTTCATCTACAAAATTAGAAGCAAATTCAACATTTCGATCTATCGGGATAATAGTGCCATTATGAATATTATGGACAAGAAATCTAACGTTTGTTTGAAAAAGTTTCATTTTAGGTGCAAAAATCACCAAACCATTTGTGGAAACAACATGCTTAAAAATATTAAGATGTTTAATATGTTGTTCAAGATGAAAAAAAATAAAACATCATCTATATAATAAATTGTAAATTCTATATACAGATTTAAAATATCATTCATAATATTCAGGAATTCAGATTGTGCATTTTTTAATCCAAACGGCTAACATTCCATTCAAAATGCCCAAAAAGTACTGTAAAAGCAATTTTGTATCTATCCTGCTTAGCTATCTAGATTTGCCAATATCCTGATTTCATGTCAAACTTAGAAAATATGATAGCATCCTGGAGACGATCTAAAAGATCTTTTTTTATTCGGAAGAGGATACCTAACCATTTTAAGGCACATAAAGAGCCTTATAATTAATTACCAATCTTGGCACATCTCGTTCTTTTTTTGCATTTTTGTTTTACATAAAATACGGTACAACTCCAAGGGGAGTAACTTTTTCTAATTAACTTCTTCTCAAGAAGATTTGCAATTTCTGTTTGGTAGAGTTTTAAACACTCTTTATTCATCTGGTTATGGTGAGCTTTGGTAGGAATGCGACGCTTGTCAAAGTTTGGTTCATACGGGAAAGACACTATGTGCCTCTTACAATCAAAAAAAGCATTGGGAATATCATTGCAGACTTCTGATTGGAATTCATGTTCAACCATTTTAATTTTATTCTAGAGAGATGGTTGTTGTAACCTTTGATCAATACTTAGGAAAATAATTTCTTTCTGGAGAAAATTTATCTGTTTTTCTTTAAAATTAACCAAATCCTTCATTTGATCAAGTTCTTTGGTATAAGGTTCTGTAATAAATTCAAACACAATGGTTTGGTTTCTAATAGTGATATAAATTCCTACTGAATCAACCTTGTCTATTGGCATTAATAGACATAGCAAAGGAGCCCCTAAGATAATTGTTTGGGACATGTTTCTGATAAGAACAAAAGAAGTAGGGAGACAAATCCCTTGATAACAGATAAGAACTTCTAGAAGTTTGTATTTGATTTTCATCTAGTTATCACTTGCACTAGTGAATGACTGAGTGGTTTTTTCAAAATACTGGGTTGGGACTAATCTTTCTTAGATACAATTCATATCAGATCCGCTATCAACGAGAGCTATAGCATCTCTAATAATAAAGTCTGGTTTTATGATAAAAGTAATTCTGATATATCATTTTTGAAAGGTGACTTGATTCATTAGTAATAAATATTGATTATCCTTCTTTTCTGGAGTTTCTTCTATAATTATACCCTTATTCTTTTGAGGTATTTGAGATACCTGGTTGTTAATTTTGAGAATTTTTGAATTAATTGCCTGGTTAGAAGATTTTAGATTTTTAACTTCTGCTTTTAGGACATTAATCTCCATTTTGAGATCTTGGATTGTTATTGGTTTTTCTTCAGAGAAAGAGGATCTCATCCGATCCATAATCTCGCACATACTGTAATGTTCTACAATGAGAACTTATTTGGATTTTTGGGTTTGATAACAAACTTCTAAAAGTTTCAACTTCATTTCTGGATCCTTAACTTGGTCAATTAAATCTAGAATAGATTTTTGATTATCTATTGACACATTAATATTAGATCCTCTAATGTTGAGACCATTCATTTCAACAATGGCTTTCCAATAATTGGATTTTGTAATTAGATTCAAATAACTGGTGGTACAGGGACGCGGAGTATCATCAAGAGAGTTGTCGGACTCAGATGCAGAATTGAGCTTAGCAAGCTCATCTTGGAGATCAGATTCAGAGTCAGAATCAGAAGAGTTATGCAAAATGTTGCATATTGTTTGGGACCTTCATCAAGAGAAAGCTCATTATAAAGTTGGGTAAGTTTCTGGTTAAGTTTCTGTTTTTGTTTGGTCCTACACTTATTAGCATAGTGTCTTATTTTGCCACATTTGTAGCAAGTTGCTGTAGATTTGTTCTCCTGAGCACTGGATTTCTATTTGCCTTCATATAGTGTCTTAGGCTTTTGCTAGTAAGAAGAACCCTTATACTTTTTAGAGTAGTATTTTCTAGAGGATTTTCGATAAGGTCTAATCTATCTGGGTCTCTCAGATTTAGAGGGGTATTGGATTTTAGTGTCATTGGTGAATTGGTCACAAAATTCACAAAGCTCCTTTTTACTTCTAAGATTTTGTTTTTTCATAAGATACTAGAGTTCAAGGTCATTACATAAAGATAGACCTTCTTCAATGATATGACCAATAAGTTGGTCATAAGCACAACGATTATAAGGAATAGTCATACCATTGTAACGATCTCTGAGTTTTTTTTTTTTTTTTTTTTCTGATTTTCTCGACAAAGAGATTAGGGAGGCCATCAATAAATTTGGCCTTCTAATGGTCACTGTTAGCATCTACGCGTTGCATGACTTTGAGTAGGAAAACATCTATATACCATCTGAAATGGGTTAAAGATGGACATCGTAAATTTTGGAGAAGTTCACGACCTTTATTACTATTAGCGACTTCGAGTCCAACAAAGTGTCAAATGATAGTCTGGGTTAGGGTGTAGACAACATCTTTCCCATTTCTGGTGGTACCAGTGATTGGATCTGTTTCATTCTTAACAGAGTTAAGAATTTCATTATGTTGAGTAAGTGTGAGAACGTCCTACCATCCTTTAAGAATACCGGTAAAGCCATTTATGATGTATCATGCCATTTGGCTGTCTGTATTATCATTTTGTTTACATATTGCTCCGTACATAAGTATCTGGTGGAGAATTTCAAAATTTTGGTATTCTGATTGGGTGCCTTTTTTATTTTTATTTTATTTTTTTATACTTTTTAGATTTACTTAATCTTGATATACTTTTTTTTTTTTTTTTTTTTGGTCAAAGATAGCATTAATATGTTAATATAGTTAGATTACTACAACTGAAAAGTTCTTCGCTGCTCCATCAACTCAAACCACTGACCTCCTATTCACCCCACCCTAAAGTGTGGCTACTAAACCATTAGTCCACACCCCAATGTCTAATCTTAATATACTTAAAAATTATAAAATTTTTACAAAAATTTTAAAAAATAAATATTAAATACAGCAAAACACGAAAATGTACTGAATTCTTTTTTTTTTGTATTTTTTTTTTATATTTGGTGAATGTTTTAAAGTTTTTTTTTCCACAAATATTATAATTTTTAAATGTATCTAGATTAGATATATCTAAAAAATAAAAAATAAATTCTAAAAATATTTAGAAAATCACTAAAACAAAAAATATATATATATATGAAAAATAAAAAACTCAATTTTTAAAAAATAGAAATAACCAAACAATCTATAAAGTGAAAGACTTTGTTAGTGTTCAGAAGTCTTCCTCTCTCCAAAATAAAAATAAAAAATTAATCAATGTGTTTGTTTTTAGTTTTTTAAATTCAGCTTTCTAAAAATTAAGTTTTTTGTTTTTCGTGTTTTTTTTTTTTAGTGAATATTTTTAAAATTTTAAACAGATTTTTTTTAAAATTTTTTAGATACACCTTACTTTAGATATATCTAAAAGTAAGATATTTGTGAAACAATATTTTAAAAAATTAATAAATACATAAAATACGAAAAAATATACTAAATTTTTATTTATTTGTTTGTTTATGTATTTATTGTATTTTTGGTATTTAGTGAATTTTTTAAAGTTTTTTTCACAAAATTATACCTTTTAATTGTATTTATGTTAGGTGTGTCTAAAAATGAAAAAACAAATTGATTAAAATATTTAAAAAAATCAGTAAAAACAAAAAAAAATACAAAAAATAAGAAAGCAGAATTTTCTGAAAAGTGAATTTTAAAAATTGAAAACAAACAAAGTGAATTAAATTGAGAAAAGAGTGAGATTTGAATATGAGATCTTCAGCTAAATAAAGAATACTCTTACCACTTAAGTAATACATAATATAAAATTACTATTTTATTTTATTTCTATTTATTTGTATTAAGACACATCACTAGTTAGGTTTCGTTTGGTATGAGCTATTTTGACTAAATTAACTAATAAAGACAAAACAAACTATTTTAATCAATAAAACAAAATGTCACATTTAAATTATAATTATTTCACTTTTTCGCTCACGACCATCAAATCAAATACAAAAAAGTCAAAAGTTATCTCAAACATAATTTTTTTTAGTTAGGTTAAAATAGCCCAAAAGTCAAAAAGTCAAAGATTAGGCTAAATTAACTCATATCAAATGAGGGCTTAAAATAATTAATAAGACAAAATATCATATCTTACACATCAATCAATCATTTTTCCTCTCACAACTATTTATTATAAAAAAATTACAAATTATTTCAAACATAATTTTTTTCATCTCATAAAATAACTAAATAATAATAATAATAAATCAACTAAAATAATGACCCTTCCAAACCAGGGATAAGAAAGATGGGCTGCAAA
The DNA here is from genome assembly GCA_025200525.1 of Camellia lanceoleosa. Taxonomy (NCBI): domain Eukaryota; kingdom Viridiplantae; phylum Streptophyta; class Magnoliopsida; order Ericales; family Theaceae; genus Camellia; species Camellia lanceoleosa. The sequence continues at coordinate 25,576,181 of CM045767.1, forward strand.
AATGACCTTGAATATAGCAAGGATGAGTCAAGATCATTTGCCATGGTTTCTACGGTGGTCTCCAAAACGACGTCATTTTGTTTAGTGTTTTTTTTTTTAATTCAAAATTTTCATTTCCCCCTCTTTTCTGTTCTCTGTATCATCTTCTTTGCTTTTGCATCATCAATCTATTTCAGTCAATGAACCCTAACAGAGAGAAAGAAAGGCAGAGACGCAAGAAGCGACTGAAAGTCGGAGTGAAAAACTGAGAGAGAGAGAGATGGAGAAACGAACGCGAACTAAGAGAGGAACTGAGAGACGAAAAAGATGTCGGAGATAGTAGAGCAACGTGATGGCGAAGGAGCAATGTAAAGGATGGCAGGCGACGGTGAGTCTAGCAGCGATGCGATGGCGAGAAGGTGAGGTTGCAGCAGTGACGACGAGGTCTATTTCATCATCATTGTCATTTCTTGCCGTTATGTATATATATATGTATATGATTTTTGAAGTGGGTTTGATTCTTGGGTTTGATGACTGATCTGTTGTAGTTAAATTTGTTGTTCTATATGCATATGATTCAGATTTTTGGAGATTCATATATAAATTAAACAAGGCCTCTTTGATAGTGAATCACATTTATTTGTATGTATTATTTTATGGGGATTCATTTATGATTTTCTTCCATTTATATATATATATATAATTCAGATTTGTGCAATTCACCCCCAGTACCTGCAATTCAGTATAAATGTGGTTAAACCTTATTGTTATATATATGACAGAGATGTGTAAAAAATAGCAAGAACAGATAAATTGATTATTAATGACCTTGTTATTTGTAGAAAAAAAAAATAGCAAGAACAGGGATGGGTAAAACTTGTTATTTCTATGATACTGAATTACAGGTAATGGAAAAAAATAATATTGTTGATGAGTTGGCCAATTGTGGTTGGAAGCCGAAAGGGAGAATGTCATTGGACTCTGAACAAGCTACGTATAACTTTTATAATACCTATGGGGGAACGGTGGGCTTCAGTATTAGGAAGGTCTATGCAAACAAGAACAAACATACGAAGGAGATAACTTTACGGACGTTTGTATGTTACAAAGAAGGAAGTCGAGGTATTGACAAACGAGATCCACTTGTCAAAAATCCGAGACAAGAGGTAAGATGTGGTTGTGGTGCCCGATTTAGTATCAAGTTAAATAGAATTTCAGGAAAATATATTGCTTATGATTTTGTTGAACATCATGATCATGACCTTGTGCTTCAAGATTGCATTCATATGTTGCCATCCCAAAGAAAAATATCTACCACCCAAGCAATTGAAGTAGAATTGGCTTTAGAATCTGGAATTCCTCTTAGGTCTGCTTAAAAGCTATTTGGTAGGGAATCTGGTGGAAGAGCATCACTTGGCTTCACGAAATTGGACCAAAAAAATTACGTAAGATCGAAGAGACAAAAAGATTTAGAATATGGAGAAACGGGTAGTGTGTTGCATTACTTTCATAAGAAAACTGTGGAAAATTCATCCTTTTTTTTATGCAGTCCAATTAGATTGTGAAGAGTAGATAAGTAATATATTTTGGGCCGATGCTCAAATGATCATGGACTATGCTCAATTTGGTGATGTAGTGAGCTTTGACACTACCTACAAATTAAATAACGAGCATAGACCTATGGTTTTGAACATAATCAGTTTCATAACTTCTTGGTTTGCCTCAACTCGTTCCAATCTATTTATAACTTCATTGATTCTCTCAAAATCATAATCATACCCTCTCTCATCTTCATTCTTCGTATGAATAGCTTTACTTCTCCTTTGAATATTTGATGCATTCCTAGTAGGAGCCATGTTAATCCTAGTAAGAGCATTTTATGACACAATCAGTTTATTACAACTTAAGACAACATTCAAACAAAGATGTAAAATAAAATAATAATCAATGCTTTGTTTAGTCCATACATTCAAACAATCAGTTTATTACAATGCTTTGTTCAGTATAAACAATCAGTTTATTACAAGTTTATCCAGCATCAATGCTTTGTTTAGTTCATACATCTGCAACAAACCCAAAGAATAAAATTCGAATATTTGTATGATACTGAAAAAGCAAGCACAAGTCTGAAAGAGATATCAATGCCTCGTTCAGCTTATTTAAAATTCAGATATCAATGCCTTGTTCAACTTATTTACAATTTAGATATCAATGCCTTGTTCAGCTTATTTGGGGCCAATCAGTGTTTAGTAATAGAAAAAAAGATGGAAAATTAATCAACAATCAAAGATAGTAAGCACAAGTCAGAAAGAGAAAACCAGATGGAAAATTCAGCTATCAGTAATACAAAATCATATTGCAAATTCAGCTATCAGTAATACAAAATCAGATGAAAAATTTAGTGTTCAATTAATCATTATTCATCAATTGAAAACAAAGCAAGCACAAGTGTGAAAGAGAAAACCAGATTATTGTTAGATGGAAAATTTCTCAACTATCAAACAAAAAACTGAGAATCTGATATTTGAGATTATTGTAAGAAGATTACAAACAAGAAAATTTGAGAGACTAAACTGAGACAGAGACAGAGACTAGAAAATTCCTCAGCTATCAAACAAGAAATTGATTATTAATGTCATTATTCCAACTTAAAAAGATGAAGCACAAACGAAAATTTGAGAAACCAAACTGAGACAGAGACTAGAGAATGTAAGACAGGATGTAAGCAAGATCAATCTCGGGGGAAAAAAATCAAATGCTGATGAAACAGAAAAAATAGGAAAAAAATTCAAATCAACAACAAATCTGTTTCCACAACAAACCTTAGATCATCAAACTCAATAAATCAAACGCATCTATTTTTTTGAACAACAAATCAACCTATGGCAACAGACCTAAGTAAAAAAAATCAAACTAAGTAAAAAAAAATGAAAATGATGACGAAAGGGACAAAACGAACCTCGTCGCCGTCGCCTCCCCCTCTTTGTCCGTCTCCTGTCGCTTCCCTTCGTCTCACCGCTGCCTTTCCTCGCCTCCCCTCCGTCGTCTCACTGAGAGGGGCTAGGATTCAAACACCAGACAAAAAATGAGGCTGAAAAGCAAAATATAGAAGAGAGGAAAAGAAAAGGTTCAAAACGATACCGTAGGGGCCACCGCAGGAAACAACGGTAGACGATCTGGACTCAACAAGGACATGTCCGACTTGAAATTGGCCGGCAAAGGCAAGACAAGACAATTTCAATAGTTTGGTCTGCAAATAGTTTGATGTCTCTCTCTCTCTCTGTACACACTAAGAAGTGTGTGAATAATACATGCTCCATCCATTCTAAAATAATAATTATTTTTGAAGGATTTAATTTTTTTATAATATAATTATTACATTTTAAAAATGTTAATTTTTAAAAATTATCCTTTCATAGTACATTTTTTTGAGAATATCAATTGTCATAATTATATTTTTTATATTATTAATGAATTTAAAAGAAAGGCAAAATAATCAATTTATATTATTTTATTTCTCAATTTTTGAAAAGACACTAATATTTTAGGATAATGAAAAATGAAATAAAGGACTATTATTTTGGGACAGGGAGTAGAAAAAATATACTTTTATGTAAAATTTATATATATATATATAACTTAATAAAAACATATAGTAATATCATTATTATAAATAAATTTATTTTTAATGATTTTTTATTTTAAAATAAAAAATTCATAATGAATCACATCATTATGTATAAAAATTTTATATAAATTTTTTGTTTATTTTAAATTATTATAGTAATTATTATATTATTAATTTTAAAATACAAATCTTATATTCAAAAATTATATTGGGCCATTCAAACTTTATGGATTTCAAGTCAAGGTGTATCCGTGAACAACACAATCAAACAAGACCCTACAACCATAAGGGGTGGTGGCCTAGTGGAGAAGGCATTCCTCTCCACAGTCGTGATCCAGATTCGAATATTTGGGAGGAAGGGGGTGAATTTGCTACTTTGTAGTTGGCTCTTTAAGGAGATCTCGCCTTGTACTTCAATCGAAACTTAGACTCGTTTGTGGCGTGTAGTTGAGGTTCATTGATGTCTCGGTGGTGGATCTCTTTCTATGAGTTAGGTCAAATCAAATTGGCAACCGGTAATTCCGGGACTTGTGTCCACAGATATAGTGATGACATTTTAGAGTATCTTTTTTTTCTAGTTAAAAGAAAAACAAGACCTTGCGGTTTATGTATATAATAATTTATACTATCTTTTTATTATTATTTTATTTATTTTAATAATTTAATAACTTATACTATGCTTCGTTGGATTTTTTCCGTTTTCATTTTTAATTGGTTGTCTATGTTATTCTTGGGTAGCTGCAAAAGAAAAAGCACTCCAATGTGCTATTTGGCGGGTGGTTTTATTTTATTTTTTTTTATCAGCAAAAGATAAATTTTATTGATGAAACAAAAGAGTATTACATCAATAAAGAAAGCGATGAGTGCAAAAGCATCAAAACGAAACAAATCAATCCCAACTAGGTTGACACTGATAAGTCCGCCCTATCATCTGCTATCACACCATCAGAAGTTGGTGAGAAACCAACCGCAAAAAAGACAACCACACCCAACAGACCAGAGCAACAGTAGCACGCCCCTCTATGCCATACAAACTTTCACTAGAGCGAACCACTGAGCTTCCAATAACTGCAAAAGCAATTTTCAGCAATGACAATGTGACAACCCTCACCTCTGTTTAATGCTAAACTATGACTGAGAATGATAAGTAACTGATTAGGATGAAATCCTAAACTGATTGCATGAATATGTTATTTAAATGCATTTCTATCTGTTTGATTTCTGAATGATCTGTTCATGTTTTAAGTTTCACACTGTAAATTGAAGGCCTTATTGGCGGCCGAATCTGAAATTGATTAGTGTTTCATGCTAATTGGAATTTATGTGATTTTATGGCAAGTTTAATTAAAATTTGATTTGGTACAATTAAATTAGATTAAATAATGTTAAATTACATAAGTTCAAGTAAATTACTAAATTGCCATTGAGTGGGCTATGCTAGGCCATTTATTTAGTCTTGGTTTAAATAAGTTGGCATCACTTTTGTATCCATCTTCTTGACCCAAACCGTATGAGAGAAAGAGAGTAGGAGAAAATGGTGAATTCAACAAGATCTTGCTTGAAATTAGAAGAAATTGAAGAGGACTTACAAATTTGGGCTTCCATACCTTGATATTCAAGACCTAAGGTAGAGAAATCATCTCTTAATTGTGAATTCAAGTTGTATCTTGCATGGTCCATGAGAAATTAGTGAGTTGAGTTAAGAATTAGCTTAATGTGCTGAATTGAGTAGTAAATCATGCATGCATGTGCATATCATGAAGTTTAAGGTTATTTTCCATGAAATTCTTGTATGCAAGTTCACATTGTGGTTATAGTCCATGAATTCATCATGTTTTTCCATCAAATTGCCAATTTAATATTGATTTGAATGTTGGAATTTAAAGGAGATCATGCATGTTGTATTTAAGTTTTGTTCTTGAAGTTTCTTTGAAATTTTTGTCTAATTGAACTACCTTTGGGCTTTGATTTTACAAATTGATGTTCAAAACATGTTATATTATGGGTTTTCAAGTGTTTTCCAGAAAATTAGCCCAAAAGGATCGAATTTGAGGCTTTGAAAGTTGAATTTTGTGCTTGAGGTTCAATCTGGAAATTCCAGATTTTGGACCCACGCTCGAGCGTAGGACTTCACGCTCGAGCGGGAAAAGTCATGCTCGAGCGTGAAATGCGTATACCCAGAAGTTCATGTGTTTTGCAGTCCGCTCGAGCGAGAAAGTTCACACTCAAGCGAGGACCTGTGTCTCATGCTCGAGCGGAGGTCGGGCATCTATCGAGCGTGATTTTTGTGCATCCAGTACTTTTGCATGAGTTTGCAGTCCGCTCGAGCGGGGGAAGTCATGCTTGAGCGGAGCTCCTTTGTCTATATGTCCGCTCAAGCGTAGAAAGCCACACTCGAGCTTGGACCCCTGTTTCAGCAAATTTTGAAAAGTATTTTTAAGTGCGTCTTTGCATCCTCTTTCCATCCTAGGCATTCCTAGGCCTAGTTTAAGGCATCTTAATGAGAATATTGATGTAGGACCACACCGAGTCAAGAGAGGGACTAAGTCATTGTTTCCCAAGTGTGTAACTTAGTGTGTGTTCATTCTGTAACTGTGTAGGGTTGGCATCTGAGGACGCTCATTAGCTGCTTATAGCCCAGCTCTCTGTGAGTAACAATGTTGTAAAGATATGTTCAATCATGAATATTTTCTGAATGATCAACTGTACTACTTTCTGAAATGATAATTCTCACCAAATGAATATTTGTCCTATTTGTGAACTGTATTCGTGGCATCCATAGCAATTTACTGTTATTGCATCATATCGCTACTTTTACAGAATCTCCGCTTTCCCATGTTTGGAACCACTACTGTTTACTGTTATGATGGCCATCAACTGATTGTTCGGTCTATTAAGACCTACTGTACTATTTTGCTATTGGATGTACCACATATGACTATTATGGTTTCTAAATGACTGTTATGGCATGAAACATGAGTCACTGATTGAATAACTGATTTATTGATGTAAATGACTGTTTTGATTCCTGAAAGGACATTCGTTCTTAACCTCTTTACGCATATGTTATTCATTGGGCTTTAGCTTACTGTTTATATGTATATGTAGGTGTCCAGGCACCAGACTAGAGCTAGGAGCATCGGGTTAACTCCCTTTTTGTCAAGCCAACCACTGTGCCTCACTTTGAGGTTCCCGATCTGTTCAAGCTAAGGCTTTTTGGGGTGTCTTAGTTCACCTTTTTGTCTCTGTTCTGTAATACTGTATAAGACTTGTACTGTACTGTTACGGTAGGGATTTGGTCCCTAACCTGGTATATGATGCATGTACATACTGTTTTGGTTCTGAATGTGAATATGTTCTGAAAAGTCTTTTTGCATACAGATTGTCACAGCTCATTGGACATCTTTTTATTACTGTTTGGCTTCCGCCAGCCCCTTTATTCTCAGATATCATATTATTAGCGTGCCTTCGTAATCACGGATTCTTGGCGATTCTGATACTAAACCCATAGGGACGGGTTTAGGTCGTGACAAATAACCACTGACTACCAGCAGCAAGCAACAGCATACCTATTTGCAACCTCTAATCATCTTCATACACCAATTTCATATGCCATGCAATGATCAACGACCAACCAAGAGCATACACCAAAGAAGTTCCTAAACAAAGAAAGATACGTAAGGCCAAAACAGTATCAAACATCAGTAGCATACAGCCTCAAACCTGCACTCCTAATCAGCAAACATCAAATTAGTATACAGCAGCAGGCACACCAAATTAGCATACAATAGTAGCCCCAATGATACACCTCTACAGCAGCCACAAATCATCTTTTTCTTTTCTTTTTTAAATTTATAAAGGTATTTTGAGAAGGGAAAAAAAATAGACAAACACTTTCCGTATTTTATAATGATTTAGACTTAGATTTAGATTTAGATAATTTCTAGTTTATTTTAAAATTTCATAAAAGAAATTCTGTAACTATACTAAACATAACTTCTTTTGTTTTTTGATTTTTGATATTTTTAATAAATGAAAAGGGTGGTTTGGGAAGTTCTAAATAAGTGTATTTTTTGACTTTTTATAAAAAGATGTGTAAAAAAGTAGAGAGGACATAGTGATTGAAGTGACCTAAAAAAAATAAAAAAAAATAAAAAGATGAACTAAAATAAGTTATGACAAACCAGGCCTAAAACAACAATTATATCAAGGGGGATTTACCAGCCGGTCCCATACAAACAAATTACTACCCACCAAGTCCTGCCCTATTTCACTTTTCAATTTTACCCCTGAATGTCACAAAACACGCATGAGGCAAATAACATATCACGAGGTCTCCCCCTATGCGCGTGAAACACATGCTCCTTCTCAATTGTTTTGGTTTGGAAACTATTCTGAAGCGATTTGCGATTTGGAAATCGAACCAAACGAAGAGATTTCCCTGAATCTCCCATCGTTTCCAAAGAAATCACCTCTGTTTCGATCTATATTCTGATTCCGAACAGATCCCAGCAAATCCTCCACCGTTTCGATCTATATTCCCTGTTTGATTCATCTTCAACAAACATGCGAATCAAACGTGAGTTGCATTCATCTTCTGTTCTTCTTTTATAACTATAATTAAGTGATATTCAACTTTATTATAATCACATCTTCATGTTCATTTGCTATACAGTAACAGATTTACTTATTTTGCCCAATTCAATGAGAAAATTTGCTATGAGAATGATAGATTTGCTTAATTTTCGTAAATGAGTCATAAAATTTGTTATAACGATGGATTTGCTTCCCTTCTTCTTTCATAACTGTAATTGAGTTATAAAATTCGACTTGAAGCTATTTTCAATGTGTATCATACAGTATTAATTTATGATTGATATTTAACTTCATAATAATCACATCTTCATGTTCATTTGCTATACAATGAGGGATTTGCTTACTTTGCCCAATTCAGTGATAAAATTTGTTACAACAATAATAGATTTGCTTAATTTTCTTAATTGAGTGATAAAATTTGTTATAATGATAGATTTGCCTCCCTTCTTCTCTCATAACTATAATTGAGTGATACAATTTAACTTGAAGCTACTTTGAATCTGTACCATACAGTATTAATTTATGAGTGATATTCAACGTCATAATAATCATATATTTATGTTCATTTGCCATACAATGATGCATTTTCTTACTTTTGCTAATTCAGTGATAAAATTTGCTATACAATTGTTTTCGTCTTCATCATGATACTTCATGTTCTTTTTCAATTTGGAATCTAAACTTTTCTATGCAATTATATATTTGCTTAATTTTCATAATAGAGTGATAATTTTTTTTTTTTTTAATTTGCCTAGTTCAGTGATAAAATTCTTCTTAGTTTTCGATGTTCATGCTCAATGTTTTTGTACAGATGTTGCTAGTCATTGTAAAAGATCACGTCGTCGAGAAACAAGTTTCTCAAAGAAGAAAAAGATTGAAAAGGTTGAGTTTTTTATAGAGCCAACAACACATGAAAGTGAAAATCAACTAGAAGTTAAACCTGAATCTAACATTGACAATGAGGAGCCCAAAACAAGAACAATTGAAACAACCTACAGAGCTCCACAAAGGAAGAGAACGTCATTCAACACCCTAACTCTCATTCACCCTAATACATAAAGGATGAGTACCCAACTCTTATTCACCCTGATAAGTTTCAATAGCAGATAGAGAATGTCATCAACACCCCATAACAAGAAGACACATCGTAAGTTTATCAATAACAAAACACTGTTATTAAAAAAAAAAAAAAAGCAACAAAACCAAATTATAATATTTTGTTTTCAAAATATTTTTGCAGGCTTGATTGCGGAATCCTTGTTTGCTACATCATAAGGCTATATGTTTCCAATAACAACATAATGCCTACTTTTTCCAAGGAACAATGCAATCAATTGAGAGCTGATATGTTAAGTATCTTCTTGACTAACCAACAAGTTGCTCGACGACAAATACCTGATGAAAACATTGATGACTTGCCTCTGCAATAATCAACAAATCTGGAATAGAAGAAAACAAAAAGAAACACTGATTCATTTGGTTGTTAGAATGTCAATACTTCATACATTTTGCTTGTTTGCTTGTTACAGTGTTACCTGTATTTTGATGATTTTGGTTCTTACTTTCCTCCAATGAATATTACAATGCTTCGTTGTTACAATGTCAAAGTTATGGACAGTGCTTGGTTGTTACAATGTCAAAGTTATGGACAATGCTTACTTGTTACAATCTCAAATTTGCTTCAATGAAACATTCAGTCTTTTTTAGCCATATTGTTACCAAACCTGGCTTTTCATATCAGTCTTGTTATCCAAATTTCATTCAAAAAATTGATTCTAATATGAGTATTTGTGTTGAATTTAAAGGTTAATAATAGGTTTGGAGTCACTATACTGATAAATTTATTTTTTATAGTGTTTTGTTTACCTTGATAAATTTATCACTGTTTCAACAAATTTATCACTGTGAACACTGATAAATTTACCAATGTTCAAACAAAAAAACCATCTCTCTCTCTCTCTCTCTCTCTCTCTCTCTCTCTCTCTCTCTTGTTCTTTTTCCCTAATTCAAGTAAACAAAACACTATAAAAAATAATAAAAAATTTACCTAATTGAAAATTAAAACACAAGCACTATTACATTGTCCAAATTGGAAATTAAAATACTGTTACAATTTGTAGATATTCCCAACTTTGAGAATGAATGTAAGAACATGCCATCCTTGGTGATTTCTGAATAATCAAAACCATTTGATACTTCAGTTAAACAACTCAAACATCCAAAGATAGCTTCTGAGTGACCACAAAACAGTATGCAGACTGAGAACTTGTTGCTAAACCATATAAACATGGTAGTTGATCTAATTTTTTTTTTCTTTTTAAAGCAGTTAACACAGCAGATATGCAATTATGTATTCTAGAGATTTGATCTACACCTTTGTATTGTGGAAATTTTTCTTGGGAAAACTAGATAACTCCAGACAATGATAAATTTATCACTGTAGAAAAGAACATTTGCTTAGATATGACAGTGATAAATTTATCAACCACTGACATAAACGTAATAAACCATCAACTCTTCCCACACAATAAGTGATAAATTTATCATTCTTCAAAATAACAAAATTCAAGAACCACATTAATGGTACATTTATCATTCTTACAAAAAAATAATCCATCAACTTGTCCAAACCAACCAGTGATAAATTTATCACTTTATAAAACACCAAAAAACAACAACTACATTTAACCCAAATCAAATAATATAAATCTGTGAAACTTAATCTTGTAAAAATATCAACAAAAAATATAATTTCTGATTAACAAATTCCTCAATCATTCAATACGAGTACTAAAATGATACATCTTTCCAAAAATACTCAATCATTCAATGCAAGTAACACCTCTCAACTCTCAAACAAAGTAATTCAATTAAAATCAATACAACTAAAGCAAAGCTTCTTTACATGTCTTCCGATTATGAGTTCCCATGTTTCCACACCTACTGCATCTAATTCTCTTGATTTCGTCCTTAGAAGGTATTCTCTCCGTTCTTGGACGTCCAGCTGGTCTCTTACAAAGAGGAGGTAAAACAACGTCATCATCAACAACTACATTTGGCTTCCACATACTAGGAACTTGATAGATAGAATGTGAATAAGAATCACGATAACTACTAACACGGTAGTAATCATCAAGAAAGCAATTTAGATCCTTCCCACTCCTCTTTATAACATAAAAACCATGTTTGCAAGGAAAAGAATCAATTTCCCACAATCGACAAGAACAACAACGTTTCCCAATATCAACCATAACCGAATGATCCAATTGGATTTCATAAATGTCATCGCTACATTTCTTAACTATCCATGCTTTTGTATCATTAAATGCTTCTTCCAACTTTTTCTCTGCAAAAGAACAAACAATATGATTCCACTTATTCCCAACTTCTTTCCTCCTTGAAAATTGCTCCATTAGTTTCACCCGTATAGCATCAACAAGACTAGTTGAAAACAAATGGCGTTCATCCCTAATCCATGAATTAAAAGATTCTGCAACATTTGTGCACATTTCACCATATATCTTGCTTTGAAAATAAGCGTTACACCAACACTCATTAGGCAAATCCTCAAGAAACTTCTCAACACTACGACCACAACGACCCTTAAATTCTTTAAATAGCTCATTAAACAACTCAATAGTAGGAGCATATGCACATCTACTAAAAAGAGTAAGCAAATATTCTTTAGATTCACGACTCTTCACTGACAAATAAGTCTTCAAGTTTGTCTTCAAATGCATTAGACAAAAAGAATGAGAAGAAAATGAAAAGACCTCAGCTAAAGCTTTCAGCAAACCTCCATGTCGATCAGTAACAAACGCAATATCCCTCTCCGAAGTCAAAATACCTAATAACTTTGACAAGAACCAATGCCAACTGTCATAACTTTCACTATCAACAATAGCAAAACATAACGGATATAAATCTACAAACAAAATATGTATACACGTTATCAGTAACAAATAAAAAAAATTACAAAAAGAAAAGCAAAACACAAAGTATATGACATATAGCACCAGCCATAAATAAATTTATCACTGTATAAATATAAAAATTTAATAAAAGTATACAGCATAAATTTATCACTAATAGATTGACCATACTCAATAATCAGCACTCTCCAGTAACAAAAATGACAGAATTATCACTGTTTCAATAATAATAACACATAGACACAAAATATACCTTGGTTACCATCTTTTGCCGTAGCAGCCAATAAACAATCTTTGTGTCTTCCTTTCAAGAAAGTTCTATCAAGCATCAACACAGGCCTACAATACTTGAAACCATGAATACATGCCTCAAAAGCGAAAAACAAGCATTTGAAATGTCTTCCTTTACTATCAAATATCAAATTTCATATAAAAAACACTCCCCGGATTGCAAGCATTAGCGGCATCAATATATCAACGAAGATCGTCAATTGATGATGAATAGTCACCAAAAATAAGACCCTTTGCTTTTTCAACACCCATCCAAGCTCGCCGATAAGAAACTTCTATTCCATAATAGTCCTTGAAATCATAAACCACCTCACTAACCGATGTCAATGCCTTATTACGAATATCACTTGAAATTAGCCCACCAATCATACTTGAAGTCATCCTAGCATGTTTAATTGTACGAAAAGAAGATCCACAAGTATGAACATCATCAAATTGTTTAATAACAAAAGCTTTACTATAATTTTCCACTCTAGCATGCACGCTCCATAAACATCCCAAATCAGCCCTTCTCTTACAATGAACAGTGACACGATCCTTATCATTCTTAACAAAATCAAAATTAAAACCAGAATGAATAGAATACTTTGACAACGCATCTCGAAATTCAACAACTCCTTGAGCAAACCTTTGTCCCACTCCTTTCATACAATTAACCCACCCATCGGAGAGTAAAGGTTTCCGTTGATTTGAATAAAATGAAGGCAAAAAATCAGTTTCACAAACAACACTACTACTACTACTACTAGCTTCACCATCACAAATCATATAACCTTCACCCAAAGAACAACACTTTACAAAAACATCAATACGATGAATATCACAAGAAAGTGCCAGTCCAACCATAACCTCCAAATCCTCTTCACTTTGTAGACCACAAGAAGAATGTCCAGCCATTGAATACGATATATTCAAAGAACTACCAACTAACTCACTCCACTTTGCACACAATTTATATACTAAATCCTTAAAATTAAATCCATCATTATACTTGATAACCAATGTCACACCTCTAAACTTGCACATAAGAAACAAATAATTCTCCATCACTATAAATCCTGCAACAAACGACAATTACATTTCAGCAAACAACTCAAACACCCTAAAACAAAATCAAATACAGTGATAAAATTATCAACCAACTCAAACACATCCAAAAACCAACACTCATAACTTTAACAGTTAACACCACCAAAGACCAAGAACAGTGAATAAGGCTTACACTTATTAGACTTGGTAACTCGATTTGAATCTTACCATTACATTATGCAACCTTTTCATCTTCTATTCCCATACTCACTCATAAATTTATCACTGTTGAAAAAGTTAATCCAACATCATCCCCAAAATACACAGTGATAAAATTATCACTGTATAAAATAACAAACCAACACCTGTGTTCAATCAACACAATTTCGTAACCAAAAAAAATAAAAATCTAAAATTCAATCAACAAATACATATCTCAAAACTTTCAATATTATGATCAAAACACAAATTCAATCGCAATAGAAACAACAGAGTAACAACAATATCACCACAAAATCAAAATAACCAACTCAAGCTAAAAAGAACCAAAACATTGAAATTGAAATCAAGATTAAACATATCAGTCGACCTAACTCCACAACACCGCAAATCAGAAAATGTAACTATACACCAAACGCGAAATCGCAAATAGAAAAAATCACCAAGCACGCAATCGCAAATCACGAGGATAGGCTCCAAGAATAGAGTGTTGTGCTTCAAAACCAGGACTAGAAGTAGAACCAGAAGCAAAACTAAAATTAGAAGGTGAACCTGTTGGTGCTGAATAAGCAACATGCAGATCAGCCTTGGATGAATGCTTGATCTTGCTCTCAATGTGAATTTCTTCTGAGCCGAGTAAAGAACACAACTCTGCCATAGATACAGCACTAGATCTAGTACGGATTGAAGTTTTGAATGCATCATAGTCATCTGGTAGGCCATTTAAGGTAAGAAGAATTAGGTCTTCATCTTCAACCTTTGCACCGCATGAGCTAAGCGATCTGAAATCGCTTTGATCTGTGACGAGATAGCGATCAATGGAAGAGGCGCTTTGAATAGTATGAAGCTTGTTCTTCAATTGATGAATATGAGATCTAGAGACAGAAGTAAATTTCTGTTCTAGAGTTTGCCAAACTTGTGAACTGCTGTGAAGATGAAGAACAGAGGAATATACAGATGAAGATAGAGTTGCAGTTAAACACGTGAGTAGATTGGCATCTATGGCTTCCCATTGAAGATATGCAGGATTGGAAACAGATTTTCCAGATGCATCAGTAATTTCAGCTGGAGGACAAGGGATTGCACCTGTCACATAACCAAGAAAACCTGTGGCTCGAAGAATATTGTGAAGTTGATTTTTCCAAATCAAAAAATTTGTGGAATCAAGTTTAACAATAATGAGAGAACCAAAATTGGACAGAAGAGACTGAAGATTTGAAGGTAATGACACTGGATCTGCAATGAGAGACTTTTGAAGAATGCTCGGAGGAGCTTAGGATAGCTCTGATACCATGTGAAGAGAAAAAGAAGCTTTCTATTTTATTCAGTAAATCTACATATACACTGTACAAGATATTATATAGAAGAAATATCTAACTAATTCATAACAATCTAACTAACTCAGAAACTAACTAACTAACTCAGTAACTAACTCAGCTAACAACTCTAACTGTCTAACAAAAATTTAAAACTGTTACAGATATTAAAGAAGATACTGCAGCTTTGACTCTGCCTCTAGCTGGGCTTACTGCAGCTGAGTTTGCTGCTGGAGACTACATCTGAATTTGGTTTTAACTCTGCTTCCAGTTGGGACTGCTGGATATGATCTAATGAGGACTGCTGGATATGTGCATCTATCTTAGCACTCCCCTGCAAGCTGATGGGGCATGGATGCACAAGCAGCTTGTCTTTCAAATAGAGAAACCGAGAGGCAGTAAGAGGTTTGGTAAAGATGTCAGCTACCTGATCAGATGTAGGAATATATTTCAAAGCAATCAATTTGGCAACAACTTTATCTCGAATAAAATGACAGTCAATTTCTATATGTTTCGAGCGAGAATGGAACACTGGATTAGAAGCCAATGCCATTGCAGACATGTTGTCACACCAGAGCTCGGGAGTAGACAGTGCGTGAAATCAGAAATCACGAACCTCCACAATAATACAATAGCAAATCGTGAAGTTCCACAGAAATCCAAATCACAAGCACAATATTTTGATAGAAAATCCAAACAAAAACGTACCAGAACAAGGGAAGGTTAAAACGGTACCAAAAAAAAAAAGGCTCAAGACCTGTTGGTGCACAAAATCAAAAGTCAAGACTAAAAAAGAAATAAGTGCAAAACTCAGGACCGGCCAATAAAAAACCCTTATATCAACTACCATCAAGGCCTACATTGATTTTATCATCCGGCCCATTTATTTGCTGCCTTTTTAGAAGTCAAAGAGGTACGAGAATCAGGTCCCACTTTTCTCCAATCTCAAAAAGGATTATATAGGTGGTGTTTGGAAGTTTTTTTTTTTATTATTATTTTTTTACTAAAAGATAAATTTTTTACAAAATAAAAATAAATAAATCCAAACAAAATATTATATCTAACACCATAATCATTTCACTTTTTCTCTCATAAACATTACATCCAATACCAAAAAAATCCAACTATCTTTCCAAACACACAAAAAAATTTCTTCAATAATATCTTATAACCAAAAAAACCTACATAAAAACTCACTTTCCAAACACCCACATAATATCGTCGAGCTAATGTTGGCTTGACTTTTGGTCAATTTTAATAATTTAAATAGTTTAATTTGTAAAATTTATTAAGTATATTATATTTGTAAAAAATTATATTAATTAAATATTGATAATCACTTAATCAATTTATATTTGTGTCTATAACTTATTTTTAAAATTATAATTAACATTGAAACAAATGCAAGTTGATCAAATAACTATTAATATCGGATCAACGTGATTTTTTAAGAAATGATATATTCGACGAGTTCTACATGTTGAATGATTTAGATCAATAAGAGGTGCCCAAAATCGGGCCCACCATGACCTAACAACACCGTCTACTTTGATTTTGGATTAGAAAGGAACTGTGACCCAATAATAATATTGTGAAGAGAAAAAGAAGCTTTCTATTTTATTCAGTAAATCTACATATACACTGTACAAGATATTATATAGAAGAAATATCTAACTAATTCATAACAATCTAACTAACTCAGAAACTAACTAACTAACTCAGTAACTAACTCAGCTAACAACTCTAACTGTCTAACAAAAATTTAAAACTGTTACAGATATTAAAGAAGATACTGCAGCTTTGACTCGCTTAGTCGGGCTTCTCGCAATTGAGTTTGTCAGCTGCAGACTACATCTGAATTTGGTTTTAACTCTGCTTCCAGTTGGGACTGCTGGATATGATCTAATGAGGACTGCTGGATATGTGCATCTATCTTAGCACTCCCCTGCAAGCTGATGGGGCATGGATGCACAAGCAGCTTGTCTTTCAAATAGAGAAACCGAGAGGCAGTAAGAGGTTTGGTAAAGATGTCAGCTACCTGATCAGATGTAGGAATATATTTCAAAGAAATCAATTTGGCAACAACTTTATCTCGAATAAAATGACAGTCAATTTCTATATGTTTCGAGCGAGAATGGAACACTGGATTAGAAGCCAATGCCATTGCAGACATGTTGTCACACCAGAGCTCGGAGTAGACAAGGAGTGAATTTGCATATCTTTCAAGAATTGAAGCCATGCTAATTCAGCAGTGGCATTAGCTAATGCTCTGTACTCAGCCTCAGTAGATGACCTAGAAACAATGGGCTGTCTCTTAGCACTCCAAGAAATCAGATTAGACCCCAAATAGACACAGTAACCTGAAGTGGACCTGCGATCAACACTGTCTCCTGCCCAGTTTGAATCAGAAAAAGCATGCAGAGTTAAGGGACCAGCAGTGAAGTTCAAACCATGGTGAAGAGTACCCTTCACATATCTCAATAAGCGTTTGACAGCTTGAAAATCAGCATTAGTGGGCAGATGCATATGCTGACATGCTTGATTCACAGCTAAGGCTAAATCAGGTCTGGTTATAGTGAGATACTGTAGACCACCAACAATACTTCTATACAGAGAAGGATTAGAAAAAGGAAGCTCATATGAAGAAGGAGAAGAAGAAGAATAAGAAGTCTTGACAATCAAAGGAGTGGAGCAAGGTTTACAATCAGTTAAACCAGCTTTGTGTAACAACTCTGTGGCATACTTAGTTTGGGATAAGAAATAACCATGAGATAAGGCTTGAACCGAAATACCCAAGAAGTAGGACACAGTTCCCAATTCCTTCATGGAGAACACATTATGCATATGTTGAATAAATTGTTTAAGAAGAGCAGGATCACTACCAGTGACTAAAATGTCATCAACATAGACAACAAGAATAAAAAGACTGGTGGAAGTATGTTGAACAAAAAGAGAGGAATCTGCATGACTGTTAGTAAAGCCTTGAGAAAGGAGAAATTTAGAGAAAGTAGAATACCAAGCTCGAGGAGCTTGTTTAAGTCCATACAAGGCTTTCTTAAGCTTACACACTTGATTTGAAGACTGGATAAAACCTGGAGGTTGTAACATATATACTTCCTCATCTAAGGTGCCATGAAGAAAGGCATTAGATATGTCTAACTGATGAATGGGCCAATTGAAATGAAGAGCTAAGCAAAGAAAAATACGAATTGTAGGCTGCTTAGCTACAGGGCTAAAGGTTTCATGGAAATCAACACCTTCCTGTTGGAGATACCCCTTTGCCACCAGTCTAGCTTTATATCTTGCCACAGAACCATCAGAATTTTGTTTGATTCTATACACCCATTTACAACCAATTGCTATTTTATGGGAAGGAAGAGACACAAGATCCCAAGTGCCTTGTTGCTGTAAAGCTTGAAATTCTTCTTGCATAGCAGTAAGCCACACAGGAGAGGCTAAGGCAGCTTGAACAATAGGAGGTTCAGTGTGAAGATAAGAAGATGATGTAGCTGTAAGACACAAAGGAGGTTGTGTTTTGGAGCGAGTGAGCATAGGATGAACATTAGAGGAAGACAAGGGAGGAACCGGCAAAACAGAAGGTGGAGGAAGATCAATGGAAATAGAAGTAATTGGAATAGCCTGAGAAGAAGGAAGAACATTTAGAGGAGTAGATGGAGATGGAGAACTAGAGCAAAAAGAAGAAGAAGAAGATGTAGAGGAAGAAGAAATAGTGGGAATCTCAGAAGGAAGAGAAGAAGGCCAGAAGAAATTATAAATGTGAGGTAAAGAGATAGGAGAAGAGGAAGAAGAGAGAGTAGTAGAAGAAAAAGGAAAAGAGGATTCATTGAAGATAACATGCCTAGAAACAAATATCTTGCCACTAACAGGATCTAAACACCTATAGCTTTTGACAGTAGGATGATAACCTAAAAAGACACAAGATAAGGACTTAGGTTGGAGCTTGTGAGTTGTATAAGGTTTTAACCAGGGAAAACACTGACAACCAAAGACCTTAAAGAAAGAAAAATCTGGAAGAGTTTTAAACAAGATCTGAAATGGAGATTGATTAGAAAGAACAGAACTAGGCATTCGGTTAATGAGGAAAACTGCTGTAGCAACAGCATCAAACCAATATTTCAAAGGTAGAGAAGAGTGATGGAGTAGAGTGATAGCAGTTTCAGTGATATGACGATGCTTCCGCTCAGCAACACCATTTTGGGCTTGTGGACAACTGGTTTGATGAATAATACCATGAGAAGAAAAAAGAGAAGCAACCTTTTTGTTTACAAATTCAGTTCCTCCATCAGTTCTTAAAATTTTAAGAGAAGTATGGAATTGATTTTCAGCATAGGCTTTAAACTCAAGCAATTTTTCATGGACTTCACTTTTAAAATGTAAGGGATAGATCCAAGTGAATCTACTACAATCATCAACAAACAAAACATAAAATCGAAAAGGAGCATTATCAACAGTAAAAGGCCCCCATACATCAGCATGAACAAGAGAAAAAGGACTATCACTAGAAGAACAAGACAACTTGAAAGGAAGTCTATGACTTTTGGACACAGAACAATCAGTACAATCTATGTCTTTATTAAAACTCTTTTTATTTGGAAGATGAGATGCCAAGTGTTGAAGCTTGGAGACAGAAGGATGACCCAATCTTTGATGCCACAACAAATCAGAGATTGGAGAAACTGAACCAGTAGAAGACTGAAAAACCTGTGGTTGCTGGGAACAAATAGAAGAAGCTGGAGACAACTGATAAAGGCCATTGATGTTTGATCCTTTATGTAGAATCTGTTTGGTGTGTTTGTCCTGAATGACAAAAGAATCAGCATCAAAAATAACAAGACAGTTATGATCCTTGGTTAATTGATGAACAGATAAGAGATTGGATGATATAGAAGGAACATGCAGAAGATTAGAGAGATGAAAAAAAACATTGAGGTGTTGGAAGAATACCACTGCCAACATGGTGAATAGGCAAAACTGAACCATTACCTACTGTAACATGATCTGAACCTTGATAGGCTTGATACTGCTGAAAATTAGTCAAGTCATGTGTAAGATGAGTTGTTGCTCCTGAATCAATGTACCAAGGAGGAACAGGAGAATCTGCGGAAGAAGCTGTAGCAGCAGCATATGCCTTGGGAGGAGCAGGTGCAGATGGTTGAAAATGAGGATCAAGTCGATACCAACAGTCTAATGCAAGATGACCTGATTTGCCACAAATCTGACAGATAAAGGAAGCAGAACCAGAGTAGGCTGATGATCTTGATCGATTATTAGAACCTCTATTATGTGATCTGTTTCCTCGAAAAACTCTACCACTTCTACCTCCTCTAAACTGAGATCTACCACTGAAAGGAGGACGAGGATAGGCTCCAAGAATAGAGTGTTGTGCTTCAAAACCAGGACTAGAAGTAGAACCAGAAGCAAAACTAAAATTAGAAGGTGAACCTGTTGGTGCTGAATAAGCAACATGCAGATCAGCCTTGGATGAATGCTTGATCTTGCTCTCAATGTGAATTTCTTCTGAGCCGAGTAAAGAACACAACTCTGCCATAGATACAGCACTAGATCTAGTACGGATTGAAGTTTTGAATGCATCATATTCATCTGGTAGGCCATTTAAGGTAAGAAGAATTAGGTCTTCATCTTCAACCTTTGCACCAGACAGAGCTAACTGATCTGAAACTGCTTTGATCTGTGACAGATAGCAGTCAATGGAAGAGGACTGCTTTCGAATAGTATGAAGCTTGTTCTTCAATTGATGAATATGAGATCTAGAGACAGAAGTAAATTTCTGTTCTAGAGTTTGCCAAACTTGTGAACTGCTGTGAAGATGAAGAACAGAGGAATATCTGAGATGAAGATAGAGTTGCGATTAAACACGTGAGTAGATTGGCATCTATGGCTTCCCATTGAAGATATGCAGGATTGGAAACAGATTTTCCAGATGCATCGATTTCAATTTGGAGGACAAGGGATTGCACCGTCACATAACCAAGAAAACTCAGGGCTCGAAGAATATTGTGAAGTTGATTTTTCCAAATCAAAAAATTTGTAGAATCAAGATTAACAATAATGAGAGAACCAAAATTGGACAGAAGAGACTGAAGATTTGAAGGTAATGACACTGGATCTGCAATGAGAGACTTTTGAAGAATGCTCGGAGGAGCTTAGGATAGCTCTGATACCATGAGAAGAGAAAAAGAAGCCTTCTATTTTATTCAAGAATCTACATATACACTGTACAAGATATTATATAGAAGAAATATCTAACTAATTCATAACAATCTAACTAACTCAGAAACTAACTAACTAACTCAGTAACTAACTCAGCTAACAACTCTAACTGTCTAACAAAAATTTAAAACTGTTACAGATATTAAAGAAGATACTGCAGCTTTGACTCTGCCTCTAGCTGGGCTTACTGCAGCTGAGTTTTCTGCTGCAGACTACATCTGAATTTGGTTTTAACTCTGCTTCCAGTTGGGACTGCTGGATATGATCTAATGAGGACTGCTGGATATGTGCATCTATCTTAGCAAATATGTGTAGATTTAGTTGGCCATTCAATTTTATGATACTTATTTAAGGTTAATTTTGCTGTTGATTTTAGTCATACAAATTGCTTTTTAAGATTTGTTGTGTAGAAAATAGAAAATGATATATAAGTTCACTTTATAAACTTTTTTTTTAATATTTATTTATAGATTTAATGATATATAAGTAATATAATTAATTAATAATTAGAGAAAATATGAGAGAGATTGTTGCCTTTAATATCCTAATTGGTTGTCACATTATTAGGTTTGAAAAATAGATATAATTTTTTGACTTGAATAGCAATGCTCATAGAAAATTTATATAAAAAATTGATCGAACATTGATGGCTATTTGTTTAAATGATATTTATTTTTAAAAAATGTATGACAATTATAATTTTAATAATAACTATTCATTTTTTTGTAATACAAATATAATTCAAACATATACCTATCAATATTCGATTATTTTAATTTTTTTTATGAATATTCTATTTAATTAATATTAAAAGGTGAATAGTTCGAATCATGAGGTGAACCCTAAAATTAGCTCACCAATTCCAAATTCCTATAAAAAATAAATGTTAGAGATCTAAAATAAATTACTCAATCTGTTCTAAAATATTAGTCCCTTTAACATGAATTTCTTATTTTTTCCTTCTTTTAAATTTATTAATTATGACAATTGCTATTCTAAAAAAATGAATGTTAATTTTGAAAAATTAATATTTTTAAAGTATAACTAAAAAAATTAATATTTTAGAATGAAGAAAATATCAAATTTTCAACATAATACTCACATAAGTGTAGACGTACGTACCTAAAAGTATTATATAAAATATTTGATAATTCAATATAATTCTATAATAAAGGATTATTTGAAATGTTTTAAATAAGTGCACTTTTAAAAATTTTATAAAATATGAATTGAATTTGAAATAATGTGATAGAGAAGTAATGTGACTTAAATGAAATGATGCGATGAACTTTTTTTTTTATTTTTTTTTATTTTTTAGTACACTCCAAACAAGGCTAAGTATTACTTGACTTGGGTTCCGATCTCATTCCATAACCCATTGAATTGTTCAAGCAACTATAGTAGATTTGGAGTTTTTCTCTCTCTCCCTCCTCTGCCTCTTTCTTCTCTTTCTCTTACTCTCACTGAAATTGCACTCCCTCCCTCTTCTACAAGCCCAACTCCAAAAACCTCACTCTCCCGCCGGGCTCCACCCGGTGGCCGTTGATCGGCGAGACCCTCGAGTTCCTGGCCACCGGCTGGAGAGGTCACCCGGAAAAATTCGTATTCGACCGCATATCCAAGTACTCATCCTACGTCTTCAAGACAAATCTTCTAGGCCCCCCAACAGTGGTGTTCGCCGGTGCAGCCGGTAACAAGTTCTTATTCTCCAACGAGAACAGGCTCGTCCAAGCATGGTGGCCTAGCTCCGTCTACAAAGTCTTCCCATCCTCAACCCAAACCTCTTCCAAACAAGAAGCTGATATTGCTGATAAAACCTTGGGTTTGTTGATTGGTGGCCACGACACTGCTAGCTCCACCCGCGCTTCCATTGTCATGTTTCTTGCGGAGCTTCCTCATGTTTATCAACGAGTGTACGAGGGTACGTATCTATGCATGCATATTTATTCTATTCTATAAACACGTACAGTTCTGTATTCCCTCTGGCACTTTTTTTTTATCAAGTTATTATTTAAAGACCACAATTCAATATTGGTTTATTATCAGAACTTACTTGTTATTTTAGTAATTTTTTAATTTTTATAAAAAAATATATATAAAAAATAAAGAGAATAATATAACAATTTATAATGACTTTTTGAATAAAAATGAAAGTTGTCAAACGAGACCTTAATTGTGGCCTTTGAATTAGTTGTTAGATGCTATTATGAAGAAAGTGTTAATTATGTTCTAAATATTGGGCAATACTTATTAATATTTAAGATCTCTAATACTCATTATATATTTATTCGTAAACTGGTTGATATAGATTGATATTTGGTCGTATCACTGATAGCCATATGTTATCTGATACTATTATTTAAAAAAAATAGATAGAAATTTTTGAAATCATACTTACCATCTGTTTTTTAGTAAAAATTAGAGAGACATCACTTTACAAGTTTGTGTAAGAATTTAAGGACACCAATAATTTGCTTGCAAATTAAAATCCATGAAATTTGAAATCTTAAAGTGATAAGGATAAACTTTAACATATATAGTCCAAAATGCCCTCATAATCTAAAAAATCTTAATCTTTCTTGTTGTGTCTCTCATAATGTTGTTTCTCTCTTCTGTAAATTTTTACATTATTTAAGTGATTTCAAAATTTAAAATTTAATAACTTTTGATTACATTTCTTTTTCTTTTTTTTAAATTTATATTTTTAGAATCTTATTTGCAATTTCATTAACCTAAGTAAAATTTCACTAACTAATCGAAATTTTACCATTGACTTAGTCATCAAAATTTTATTGACCAACTAAAATCTCACTAATTTAGACTGACTTGGTCATCGAAATTTTACTGAGCAACCAAAATTTTACTGACCTATCTCAGGTCAATAAAATTTCATCAACTTTTCTTTTTATAATTTTGTATTCATCATGCATCTTGTTTTATAGATCTTAATGAAATGATTTCAAAATTACAAATCTTATATTTAAAAGAAAAAATTTAGATCAAGAGTTATAAAATTTTGAAATTTTTAAATGAGTTAAAAAAAATAATAGGTGGCATTTGAAGGAGAATAATGGGGGTATTTTTGTCACCGCATGTTTTGGAGGACCTATACTAATATAGACAATTATGTTGTCATTATCTTTCTAAACAAAAAAAATCTCCATTGTTTAAAGACAAATGTAATTTGATTATATATCCATTAATGTCCAAGAACTTAATTTTTACATGAAAAATCTACTTAGGATGACCATTACAGGAGGCACAAGATTGGAGGTAAGTCAGGTCCAAACCCAAAAAATAACTTTTAAGCATTAACAACTTTATCTCAAAAAAAGTAAACAAAAACAGAAAGGGTAAAATACATTGACATTTCTTGAAATTTAAAAAAAAAAAAAAAATACAATTAAGCCCATATTATTGACAAAATTACCCTGATATTTCTTGATAATTTAATTGACATTATAGTTAGACAATTTTTTTATTAATAATTTGTTAGTTGTGTACATGAAAAATGGGATATTATCATCATTTTTTCTAATGAAAATATATATTTATCTTTGTTTATTTCACTATCTGCATTAGTTCCAATCAATTTAATTTTATTAAAAGAGAAATTGATATAATTATGTTAAAAGTGTGAAAGTGACCGTAATTTTTTCAAATATCAAAAGAGGTGAGCGTAATTTACCCAAATAGAAAACAAAATGCCATTAAAAGAAAAGTTGTCAGACCAACCCCAAATTATAATAGCTGGAAGAAATATTACGAATTGAATAGTATCTGCCCAATCGAACCACCTTAGTCGAATGGATGGGATAAAGAAGCAATCTCTGACCAAACGGAACATTATCTCTACCACATCCAACGGCTGGGAAACTGCCACGTCTGTGATGACAGTTTTCAGGCATTCTTCCGGCCTTCGCCGCCTTCTTGTCAGCTCCGGCTATCACGCCGACGGTTCTGCGAGTCAAACTCGGTCTGTCCGATCTCAACGGTGCTCTCTCCGACTAGAACGACCAAGCTATTTTACATGTTAGAGATCATTTGTAAAACCACCCCCGGTTACAAACACACCCTTTGCAATAATTTGTATGAGTTCAGGAAAGGGGAGAGACACTCCTGCACAGGGCCGGTCCTGGAGTGAGGCAACTACGGCGGTCGCCTCGAGCCCTTAATTTTGAACAAAATTTAAGGTCCCCAATTAGGAGAGTGTATTATATCATGTTATTTTATAATTATTTCAATATTAGCTCAATTTATTTATTTTTATATTGTCGTATGATTTTATTTTGATTCGTGTTCGATTGATATTTAATGTGAAAACTTTCACTTTTAGTTAAAAATAACTTAGCAAGTGTATCGAGAGATAAATTTTTTCCCATAAATTGAATTTTATAAAATTTATTTCAACCAAATGAAATTATTCATAGAATGTTTGATTTTAATTCAATTGTATTTTTCTAATTAAAAAAATTGTACCTTCTTACTGTGTATTTTTTATTACATTGACTCCAAAATAGGTAACAAAAAAATATATATCTTAAATGAAAAAAAAGATATTAGCCTTAATTATTATTTTACATATTTTTTTATTTAGTTAGATGGAGTTAAATAAAAGATTAAAAAATGTCATGGCACCTCTTAGTGAACATTCAAATATATAACTAATAATCCATGTTATTAAGTCGTGTCATACTTGAATTCATATTGAAAAATAGTCAACCTTAACTTGCTAATTTTATATATTGCTTGAGTTGTGTCGAAAATTCTCATCCTTATACCCAATTAATTTTAGTTTTTATAACATTGGTAAGCTAAAAAAATAAAGATTCGATTCAATTAATTAAAATTTAACTATTATATATATATATATATTTGTTATCTAAATTTTATTAAATTATAATGTAATAGAAATAAATTCGATTCACCTGGAGGAGTTGGAGTCCTGCAGAGTTCAATTTCGAAGAGAGTTGAATTGCCCACAACAGAGGATCAATACCCTTTCCTGCCAATACCACCCAACCTGTCTCCACCCACTTTGACACATTACTTTTCTTTTTCTTTCTTTTATCATTTTCCTTTTCCTATATCTATATATATATATATATTTATTCTCACCAACCCCTCTACCTAATGGATACCAATCTTTTTTCTTTCTTTTTTTTGTTTTTTAATCACACCCATCCACCGCTCAACCTTTATTTTCATTATTATAAAGCTTAGTTGGTCTAACTTCTCATTTCTTTTTTTTATTTATTTATTTAATCACACCCATCCACCGCCCAAACTTTATTTTTTATTATAAAACTTAATTGGTGCTCTCGATTCGCCTTGTTCGTCACTTCCTCCTTTATTATTTTTATTCATCACTATATATTCATCATCACCATACTTATCATTTCATCACCATCACCATATTTTTTTTATTCGATTTCCTTACTTTTCACACCAAAAAAAAAAAAAAACAACAACAACAACACCACCAACAACCACACACACAAGAGGGATTTTTCACTTCCTCTACTTTGCTGTCGATTTCGTTTTCTTACCTCCGCCCAGGCAGCCCTTGACGGCGTTACCTCTGTACTTTCCAAGCCACCAAGCAAGTTGTCTCCCCTCTGCCCCTCCACCGCAGCATATGGCGGACCTCCGATGCAGAACATAACGGTGGCCTTCTGCTTCAGCTCCTTGTTTTTCGCCTTCAGCACACATATTTCTGCTCGCGCATCCTTATACATGCGCTGGAGCTATGGGTGTGCATAATACCACTGAAACCGCTGAAATCGCCAAAACCGCACCGAACTGCACCGCCAAGGCAAATTCGTTATTATTTGCCAATCGAACTGCCGGTTTTTGGTAAGAAAAATAACAAATTCTAGTGACACTTTTATCAATCCGCCGGTTTCTATTTTTCTTCCAAACTGCACCGACCCGCACCGCTATTAAATCATGTTTTATAAGATTCCAAAAATTCTTTTTTAATTAAATTTGCTTGTTGTTCTATACCTTAGAATATAGTATTACATTACTGCTCGAGGGGAATTCAAGATGTCAGTAATCCAAAATAAAGTTGGATTCCAATTCACTTTTCATTTTTTTTTTCTGGCCATGTTGCAAACTTGTATCAGCTCACTTTTTAATCTAAATATTTTTCAACAGTAAACATTTTTAATATATTGTAAACCTTGAATAATATTAATTTTATGTAATGTATTTAATCATTGTAACTTCCACAGATGCTTGTACTGAACTGATGGCATAATCGTTAATATTATCATGTTGTTGCTACACTTGCTGCATCAGAAAAAAGCTTCGCAAGATGCTTAACATCGCTGTATCTCTCGTCTTTTTTTTATTCTTTGATTTAAGTTTTGTAATTTGAATTATATTTTTTATAAATCGCCAATCTGCCCGAACCGCCAAGGCAAATCTGCCATTATTTGCCAACCGAACCGTCGGTTTTTGATAAGGAAAATGACAAATTCTAGTGACACTTTTATCAATTCGCCACTCGCCATACGGTTTCTATTTTTCTCTCAAACCGCACCGACCCGTACCGCGTACACCCCTAACTGAAGTAGAGCCAGTTGGGCATTTAACTATTGTACCTCACTCGTCCTGGCCTGCAGTCGGAAAGATAAGTTAGTGACTGCCGCAACTGTCTCCGTGCAAGACCTCAATGTAAAGTGGTTGGCTTCTATGTCAGATTGAGCGGCCATTATTTGCTCAATTGCCAACACCGAAAGGTTCGAAAGAGAAGCACTAGGGGCACTCAGCCTTGAATTAGAAGAGTTTATAAGATCGTTCAGGTCCGCAAACAGAGTGAAGGGATGAGACGAGGAAGCCATGTGTTGGGGTGGGAGATGTAAAAGAAAAGAAATGGGTTGCAGAGTGTTTCAGAGAAGTTGAGATTTCAGACTGGTAATGTCAGAAAGGGTTGGTTGCAGAATGTTTCAGCACGAAGATGTTGCAGAGTGATTGCAGAATGGTTTGTTTACAGCCCTAGCCTCAGCCTCGGTTATATAGACAATGCAGCTTTTGATGTATTGGGCGCGCCTTTTGAGGGCTCGATATATATATATATACATGTATATCTTTTGGGCAGCCTATATACACGATCATACAGTGTATTCTATAACGGTCTGACACGACCACACAATATCTGCTACAACGGTCCGACATGACCCTGTAAACTGTTTAGACCTTGATTCCGGTTAGCTGCTACAACGGTTTGACATGACCACACAGTGTCTGCTACAACGGTCCGACATGACCCCATAAATTGTCCCGACATTGATTCTGGTTAGCTTCTACAGCGATACGTCTGACCATACGATTATTCGCTACAATGGTCGGTATGACCAGAAAAGGCCCCGATATTAATTTCGATTAGCTTCTACAGCGGTCTGACACGACCACACAGTGTCCGCTATAACGGTCCGACATGACCCCGTAAACTGTCCCGACATTAATTCCGATTAGCTCCTACAACGGTCCGACACGACCATACAGTGTCTTCACCAACGGTCTGACACGACCATACAGTGTCTCCTATCCTATTTTATTTTATTTGTCAGTTTATTTTCACGTTTTGTTACTCTCTTCAAACTTAGGTTGGTTGGTTCCTATTCTCTTTGAGTTTGAGGGGGGCAGTTAATAATATAATATAGTGCCTAAATATAGTGTAACTTTCGGCTAATATAATATGTAATACAGTGCATTCCTTTTGGATTGTTTTCGACTCTTTTCATCATGAGCCATCATTGTCTATTGTCCGTAAGGATTGTATCTTCTCCTATATAAGGAGCCCTCACCATTAGTAATATATAACATTCAATACATCAATACATACATAATTGATTCTCTCTCTCTCTTTTCCTATACATTAATTCTAACACTGCTAAAGAGGTTCAAGTGGAAGAAAGTAATTCCTAACGAGAAGATTGTTTTCGATCCCATGCCTAATCCTGAAAAAGGCCTTCCGATTCATCTCTTCCCTCACAAAACTTAAATTGGCTCTAGATTGTTAATTTCTCATTCGCTCAATTATATATTTATTATATGTGTTTTATCCTAAAGTATTTGTCTACGTGGGTGTTTGAGAAGTGAGTTTTTTTTAAGTTTTTTTAGTTGTAGGATATTATTAGAGAAATTTTTTTTTTGTGTTTGAGAAGATAATTGAGTTTTTTTGTGGTTGGATGTGATGTTTGTAAGAGAAAAAGTGAAATGATTATGGGGTTTGATGTGATATTTTATTTGGATTTATTTTTTTTTTGGTTTTATAACCAATTTGTTTTTTAGTAGAAAAAACTCAAAAAAAATTCTTCCCAAACAGCGCCATCTATGGTTAGGAGGTATAACGAGTAATAAATTCCTATGTATTGATGCAAAAGTTGTGGCTATGAAGAAATTCGATTTGTGTTTTTCATAGAAGGTAGAATTCTAGAATATACACCAGGAATTGTGTATGTACGTGAAGCATTTGCTTGTCAAAAGTAACCTATTATTTATTTGGAATTACGTGTTAAAAATATGGATAGTAGGTGTGGAGGCTGTCTTTGTCTTAAACAAATTAATTGAGAGCTAAACGGAGAGATGTGTTGCATTGATCTATATCTACAAAAAAATAAAAATAATAGTAATAATAATAATGATAATAAAATAAAATAAATAAATCTCATTAACAGTTGTCAGCTAGAGGACTTTGATGATGTTTAATATACAAATAAAACCAAATAAGTATTTTAGTTAAAAAAATTTTTTTTTTTTAAATTATTATAAATTGTTACATTATTCTCTTTATTTTTTTTTATATATCTTTTTATAAAAAATAAAAAAATTAATAAAATAATCTGCTCCCAAAAGGAGGCTACCTCTTCCTTCAAAAATCACCTCTATTTATAATAGGAGGTCTCTTTCCCCCTAAGCTTATCCAAAACAATAGTTGAGTTGTTTAGGGTGTGTTTGGTAACGTTTATGTTTTCAGTTTATAATTACAAAAATTTTATAAATTGATTTTTGTTTATTTTTAGAAAAACATAAACTACAAACGCGTTTGGTAATTGACAAACTGTTTAAAAAAAAATTAAAATATAAAAAAGAGTGAGAAATGGCAAATGGCGGCAAGTGGCAGCGAAAGACGGTAGTGGAAAGTGGTGACAGTGGGTGGTGTGTAGCTGGTGGTAGTGGGTGGTGGCGGCTGGGTGGTAGTGGTGGGTGGATGGGTGACGGTGGCGGGTGGTAGTGAGTGGGTGGTGGTGGTGGCGGCAGGTGGGTGGCAGATGATGGGTGGTGGCAGGTGGGTGGTGGTGGTGGTGGTGGTGGTGGCGAAGTGGTGGCGGTGGCGGGTGGTGGTCTTTGGGTGGTGGCAGTGGTGGATGGGCGGTGATGGTGGCGGGTGGAAGGTGGTAGCGAGTGGGTGGTGGTAGTAATGGGTGGTGGGTGGTGGTGGCAGGTGGGTGACGGGTGGATGATGGGTTCTGAGTAATGGTGGCAGTAGCGGTGGTGGTGACGGGTGGGTAGTAGGTGGCTGGTGGTGGTGGGTGGCTAGTGGTGGATGGTGGTGGCAGATGGGTGATGAGTGGTGGTGGTGAGTGGTGGTGGCAAGTAGGTGGCGGGCGGTGAGTGGATGACAGGTGGGTGGTGGGTGGTAGTGGTGGTGGTGGTGGTGGCGGTGGTGGCAAGGAGTGGGTGGTGGTGGCGAGTAAGTGGCAGATGGGTGGTGAGTGGTGAGGGGCAGGTGGTGGTGGTGGAGGGTGGGTGGTGGTGACGGAAGACGGTGGTGGAAAATGGTGGCCGGTGGTGGCTAGTGTTGGGTGGTAAAAAAAAAAATTAAAAACTCAAAATAGAAACATATTTTTTGTGTTTTCATTTTTTTGGCCAAATTTATAAACTAAGACCACTGATTTATAAATTAAAAATTTTACTAAACAAGTTTTTATTTAAATTTTTTAAACTTTTATAAATATAAATAAAAAATTAAAAACGTATGTGTTATCAAATCACATCTCCTGTTTCACCAAGTGGCTATGTGGCTATGCTATATAATAATATAAGCATTGGGTGGGCCAGTTTTACATGGGTTGATTAATGGAAAAAAAAATTTATATAAATCTCGTATTAAGGATTGACGATATATTTATTTAGTTCTAAATTTTTTTTTTTATAAGTCAATTAGTTCTAATAATTTTGAAAAGATATACGTAATATATTATTTAAAAATTAAAATTATATGATTATACTCTTATTTCTATTTTATATATATATATATTTTTGTCTTTTTTTCTTTTTATGTTAGAAAGGTAAGGTACACAATGTATGTAAATTAAATTTGAAATGAATTTTATATGAGAATTTTTTTTATTTGGAAAACATTTCAAAAAGAATATAAAAATGACTTGAAATATAAGATTCTTTAAATATTCTTCAAATATGAGATTTCTTAAATATTTCAAAAGGAGTATAAAAATTCTTTAGTAAGGTCTTATTTGTCATAACTTAAAAAAGTTAAAAAATCATTATCATATTTAAATCACATCATCTTATTTAACTTACATCACCTTTCTACCATATCACTTCAACCTCAACTCATACTCAACTCAGATTTTATAAAAAATCAAAAAACACATTTACTTATATCATTCCAAATCACTGCTAAACTTTGGACAAATATATAGTTCAAACTGTAACACTCGACTTGGTTCCAAACTCATTTCACAACCCATTGAATTGTTGAGGCAACTATAGTAGATATGGTGTTCTTCTTCCTCTCTCTCCTCTGCCTCTTTCTTATCTTTGTCTTACTCTCACTGAGCTTGCACTCCCGCTTCTACAAATCCAACTCCAAAAACCTCACTCTCCCGCCGGGCTCCACCGGGTGGCCGTTGATCGGCGAGACCCTGGAGTTCCTGGCCACCGGCTGGAGAGGTCACCCGGAAAAATTCGTATTCGACCGCATATCCAAGTACTCATCCGACGTCTTCAAGACAAATCTTGTAGGCTCCCCAACAGTCGTGTTCGCCGGTGCAGCCGGTAACAAGTTCTTATTCTCGAACGAGAACGGGCTCGTCCAAGCACGTTCGGTTAGCTCCATCGAAAAAATCTTCCCATCCTCAACCCAAACCTCTTCCAAACAAGAAGGAATCATTCTCAGAAAAATGCTCCCAAACTTCCTCAAACCCGAAGCTTTACAACAATATATTGGTGTCATGGATACCATTTCACAGCGACAATTCGATTCCGATTGGGTTGGCAGCAAAGTGGTGGTTTTCCCTCTCACCAAGCGATACACATTTTGGTTGGCTTGTCGCTTGTTTATCAACATCGATGATCCGAACCACGTCGCTAAATTCGCCGATCCTTTTGGGATTTTGGCTGCTGGAATTTTTTCCATCCCTATTGATTTGCCTGGAACACCGCTCCGCCGAGCTATCAAGGCCTCGGAGTTTATTAGGAAGGAGCTTTTGGCGATTATCAAGCAGAGAAAGGTTGATTTGCGAGATGGAAAGGCTTCGCCGACACAAGATATATTGTCACATATGCTTGTGACGAGTGATGAAAATGGAAATTTCATGAAAGAGGCTGATATTGCTGATAAAATCTTGGGTTTGTTGATTGCTGGCCACGACACTGCTAGCTCCGTCTGCGCTTCCATTGTCATGTTTCTTGCGGAGCTTCCTCGCGTTTATCAACGAGTGTACGAGGGTGCGTATCTATGCATGCGTATTTATTTTAGTACAGTTTTGGATTCTCCCTGGCACTTTTTTAATACCACAATTCAACGTTGGTTTATCATCACCGGGCCAAATAAGTTATTTTAGTAACTTTTTTTAATTTTTTATAAAAAAATATACAAAAGAATAAAAAGAGTGAAATAATAATTTATAGTGCTTTTTAACTAAAATTGAAAGTTGCCAAATGATACCTTATTTGTGGCCTTTGAATTAGTTGCTAGATGATATTCTGAAGAAAGTGTTAATCGTGTTCTAAATATTGGCCGGTACTTATTAATATTTGAGATCTCTAATACTCGTTATATATTTATTGGTACACTGGTTGATACAGACCGATATTTAGTCATATCATTAATAGTCATACGTTATCTGATACTGCTATTTAGAAAAACAAATAAATAAATAAATAAATAAGTAGACTATTTTTGAAATCATACTTGCTAGTTAAAGTCCCTGAAATTTGAAATCTTAAAGTGATAAGGATAAATTTTAACATATATAGTCCAAAATGACCTTATAATCCAAAAAATCTTAATTTTTCTTGTTGTATCTCTCCTAATGTTGTTTCTCTCTTCTGTGAGTTTTTACATTATTTAAGTGATTTCAAAATTTAAAATTTAATAATTTTTTATTACATCTTTAGAATCCTATTTGAAATTTCATTGACCTCCGTAAAATTTCAATAAATTAAAATTTCACTGACTAACCGAAATTTTACCATTGACTTGGTCATCGAAATTTTATTGACCAACCAAAATCTCACTAATTTAGACTGGCTTGGTCATCAAAATTTTACTGGCCAACCAAAATTTTATAGACCTATCTTATGTTAGTAAATTTCATCAACTTTTCTTTTTATAATTTTGTATTCATCATGCATCTTATTTCATAGATCTTAATGAAATGATTTCAAAATTACAAATTTTATATTTAAAAAAAAAATAGATCAAAAGTTATAAAATTTTAAATGAGTTAAAAAAAGTAATAGGTGGTATTTGAAGGGGTGTAATGGGGTTATTTTTGTCCCTGTATGTTTTGGAGAACCTATACTAATATAGACAATTATGTTGTTATTATCTTTCTAAACAAATATTATTAGGGATCTTTAAAAAAAAAATCTCTATTATTTAAAGACAAATATAATTTAATTATATATCTATTAATCTCTAACAACTTAATTTTCACGTGAATAATCTATTTGAGTAGCACTTAGGATGACCATAATGGGCTGACAGTAGGCACAAGATTGGAGGTAAGTCAGGTCCAAACCCAAAAATAACTTTTAAGCATTAACAACTTTATCTTAAAAAAGGTTTAAAAATAAAATAAAATTAAAAAAGTAAATAAAAATAGAAAGAGTAAATTACATTGACATCATTTAAAATTTTAAAAAAATACAGTTAAGCCCATATTATTGACAAAATTACACTTATATCTCTCGATAATTTAATTGACATTACAGTTAGACAATTTTTTATTAGTAATTTCTTAGTTGTATAAATGAAAAAATGGACATTGTCATCATTTTTTTTATGAAAATATATATCAATCTTTATTTATTTCACTATCTGCATTAGTTTCAATCAATTTAGTTTTACTAAAAAAGAAATCGGTATAACTATGTCAAAGGTGTGGGGGTGACCGTATTTTTTTCAAATCTCAAAGGAGGCAAGTATAATTTACCCAAATAGAAAACAAAATGTTATTGAAAGAAAACTTGTCAAACCAACCCCAAATTATAATAGCTGGAAGAAATGTTACGAATTGAGTAGTATCCGCCCAATTGAACCACCTTAGAAAAAATTATCAATTATTTAATATAATGTTTCTTTTAATGTTTTATTAATTTTCCCTAAGAAGCCAAAGATTCGAATGATCCACAAGAAGACAAAGTTACTAAATTAATTGCAAATGATTGTATTTTGCATTGTTGTGAACAGAGCAAATGGAAATTGCGAAATCAAAAGCTCCAAGGGAATTGTTGAACTGGGATGATATTAAGAAGATGAAGTATTCATGGAATGTAGCGTGTGAAGTAATGAGACTTGCACCACCCCTCCAAGGAGCTTTTAGAGAAGCAATGACAGATTTCATGTACAATGGTTTCTCAATTCCAAAAGGTTGCAAGGTAATAACCAAAATTTCATATATAATTGTTTTATGAGATTGGAATTTCTCGGGTCTAGATTTGGACCAGAGAGGTGCTGTTTGGGCCAATGGGATCCACTACGAGACTCGTTTAGATTCAAACCGTTCATTTTTTAAGACTTTTCTTTGTATATATCACATAAAAAAAATCAAGTCGATCCGATAATTATAACATCTTTATTTTATTTGTTCGCCTCTAGTCTAGATCTGGACTAGATTATTTGTATTATGTACTTGTTTGAAATTGTAAGCTACTTAATAACTTTACCTTGTCATTTTCATTTTATTTTTCTTCTTTCATTTTGAAATCATTAGTTATATTGGAGTGCGAACTCGACACATAAAAATTCAGAATTCTTCTTCGAGCCACACAAGTTTGACCCATCAAGGTTTGAGGGATCTGGACCCGTACCTTACACATACGTGCCTTTTGGAGGAGGACCAAGAATGTGCCCAGGAAAAGAGTATGCTAGATTGGAAATACTAGTGTTCATGCATAATCTGGTAAAAAGATTCAAGTGGGAGAAAGTAATTCCTAACGAGAAGATTGTTTTCGATCCCATGCCTAATCCTGAAAAAGGCCTTCCGGTTTGCCTCTTCCCTCACAAAGCTTAAATTTGCTCTAGATTGTTAATTTCTCACTCGCTCAATTATATATTTATTATATGTATTTTATCCTAAAGTATCTGTCTATGTCACTATGGTTAGGAGGTATAACCAATAATAAATTCCTATGTACTGATGCAAAAGTTGTGGCTATGAAGTAATTCGATTTGTGTTTTTCATACAAGGAATAATTTGGGTAAGCAAACCCAAGGTTCAACAAGCCTGACTGGACATGACTAGATTATCTCCTGAAGATAGAATTCTAGAATGTACATCAGGAATTGTGTATTTATTTGGAATTACATTTTTTTAAAAATATGGTTAGTAGGTGTGGAGGCCCTTTTTTCCTTAAACTAATTAATCGAGAGTTTAACGGAGAAATGAGTCGCATCGATCTATATCTATAAAAAAAAAAATCAATAATACCACCTCATCAATAGTTTTTGGCCAGAGGGTTTACATGATGTTTAATATATAAATAAAATCAAATAAGTACTTTAATTAAAAAGTCAAAAAAAAGTGTCATATCACCATTTTATTTTTTTACATATTTTTTTTTATAAAAAATTATTAAAATAACATGTATCCTTCAAAAATCACCTCTATAATAGGAGGTTTCTTCCACCCCTAAGCTTATCCAAAACTATAGTTGAGTTGTTTATTGACCACAGTTGATCTTTGCTTCATGGCCAAGTTCATCTTTCCAAATATCTTCTGTTTCACCAAGTGGCTATGCTATATAAGCATTGGGTGGGCCAATTTTACATGGGCTGATTAATGGAAAATTTATTTATAAATTTTATGTTAAGGAATGGTAATTCATTTAGTTCTAAGAATTTTTGTATTGACCAATTGATCCCATTGATGATGAAAAGATATATGTGTTATATTATTTAAAAATTAAATTTATGGTTATATCCTTATTTGTATTATGTTTCATTCTCTTTTTTTCTTTTATACTAGAAAGGTAATGTACACAATATATGCGAATCAAATTTGAAATCAATTTTTATATGAGAATCTTTTTTATTTGGAAAACATTTCAAAATGAGTATAAAAATAAATTAAAATATGAGATTCTTTAAATATTCCAAATGGATGTGGGATTTTTCAAATATTTCAAAAGCAGTACAAAAACTTTTTAGTAAGCTTTGGACAAATGTATAATTTCAAACTGTAACACTCTAATGTAGCACTCAAATGTGACACTCCAAAAAAAAAAAAAAAAATCTTAGTGTACTTTCCTCAAACATAACACTATAATATAGCACTCTAAAAAACTCCTTATTGTAACACTCTAATATAACACACAAAAATTCATTAGTGTACTTTTCTCAGACATAACATTCTAATATAACTGTCACGACCTGAACCTGCCCTAAAGGTTTTGGTCATGACTGGCTAGTAATCCTTGATTACCTTCGGCCTCTATTGTCACAATCCAAACCTGCCCCTATAGATTTAACGTCGTAACTGGCCAGTAATCCGTGATTACCGAAGGCCTGTTCAACAATACTGGCAATAATACAATACAATGGGGCTGGCAGAAGCCAATCAATAACAACATACATCGTCCAATGAGCTGTGAGGACATGAATGGAGATAAACTTTCATGTACATAGCCATATACCTAACCATTTATGACCATAAGCATATATATACAAGACAAAACATAAGTTAGGGAATCAATCCCATCATCTGGAACAGTATTGACATTAGTTTTAAAACATTCTTTTCACTTAACAAACTCAAAAGGGTGAAGTTGAGCCACCCAAAAACACCTTGACACATGCTAGTTTAAAACCTCGTAATGAGGGACAATAGATGGCTTGACAAAACAATGGTTCGGGTCGATGCCTCTAGCTTTGATCCGGTGCCTTGCCACCTACATATATATAATAAACTGTGAGCTAAAGCCAAGTGAATAACAGATGTGTAAAGAGATTAAGAATGATGTCCTTTATAGCCTTTGAAACAATCAATCAGCATTAGAACACTTCAATCACTATCATTTGTCAATCAATCGTTCAATTCAATCGATTCAATCAATCTTATTCTTATAGTCATGCGTGGTACATCCCATAGCAACAATACACTAGGTCTTAAAAGACTGAACAATCAATTGATGGCCATCAAACAATAACACTAGTTCTAAGATTTAGAACTGACAGAGATCTCTATAACAATAACGATATCAATAACAATAACATTCACAATACGCTATGGATGCCACGAATATACTTCAAAATATGATCATCATTCAATCGATAAAAAGTATCATTTCAGAAAGCAATATGATTTATCAATCTGAAAATAAATACGATTGAACATATCTTTACAACATTGTTACTCACAGTGGGCTCCTCGGTACACGTACTAATGGTTCGGCGTCCGACCTAAACAAATAAAGTCAAGCACAACACAGTTACAATTACACTCTACAATCGATTTAATTCGATTACTTGTTTGTCTTTCGATTTCTCTCATTTGATTCTAATTTTTCCTTCAGTTATTCCTATTTATTTTCTCCATATCAAACCCAATTTCAAACCCACAAATTTTAAAACATGAATTAAACTTTCAAAACTCTTGGAAAAAATCCATGATGCATGTACAATTGAAGTTCTAATGTAATTTCTACAATTTGAATTTAATTCAATTCCTTCACCATGTTACTAAGTTCTTTGAAATTACATTCTTAACTCTTTTCTATTCTCCTTTAAATCATGAAATTAAAGTCATAACTCCTTAGAGAGTCATTCACATGTATAAAATTGACATCAAAATTGCTAGTTTTATTTTCTTATAAATTTTCTTCATATCAAACTCCAAATTCAAACTCATAAATCTTTTAAACATGGCTTGTCTAAAAATATACAAACTCTTAAATAATTAAGAAAACTTGATCATTTTTAAACCATTTACATCAAAATTCATTTAATTCAAAATTAAGCTCAAAATGTTCATGAATTTATAATTTACCAAAACTTGTTCTTCTTATACCCAAACATGAGAAATCCCTTAAGAATTCATTGATAGATGTAAAGATGAAGTCCAAATTCATGAGGAATAACATAAATTAAACTCACTTGATAAGTTTTCCAAATTAATTTCTTAATTCTTGAACATAATTTTTCTTTTCATTACCTTTAAAATTACATACAATTAGATTCTATTTCTTCTTGGTTTGGGAGGTAGGGGAGGATTTACTACAAGATTGGAGTTAGAAATCTTACCTAGAATTGTTGAATGATTGGATCTCTTCACAAATTCTTGAGTCTTCTTTCTTTTCTTTTCCTTTTTCCTTATTTTTCCTTAATTTTTCTTCTCCATTTCCAGCAAGTAGGAGCTGATTTGAACACTCTCTATATCTCACTTCCTCTCTCTCCTTCGGTGCTTTCTCATCCTTTCTTTACAAAGTGTTTTGAGCCCAAATGAATATTCAAGAGTTCACCAGCATAGATACACCAACATACACTATACCTCTTGACACCTCATAAGCACACGTGCACACTCTTTTTGAAGTCCACCTGAATACTTACATGCACACACATACACGTGATTTCTCTGCACACACAAAATTTCTTTGCACACACACCCGCATACACCCTCAAATTTTACACCATTCAATTTATGATTAAAATTAACTTAATTAGGCAACACTTAACCTAAATAAATCTTGATTAACACGTAATTAAATTAATCATACCTAATTACAAATCCCACACAATTTTAATTAGTCCAATTTGACTTCCATTAGAGCCTAATTAATTATATCAAATTTATTAATCTGAATCAGATTCTTAATCAAACTCCCATAAGGCTCCAAATGTTAAATTAAACTTATTTCCAACTTCAATTTTGGTTTCTTAAATCATTTAGGCCTTCAATTTCTGATCAGACTCCAAGTTTCCGTCAATTAAATTACATATTCAAATAGGACACCCCATAAATAAATTTAATTCGTAATAATCACAATTCTCAATCTTCATAATTTAATTAACTTGATTAACTCTAATTAGGATCTAATTAATCGAATCTCAATTTTACTCAACTGAATCGAATATTTAATTAGACTCCCAAATGGGTCCGTAATTAAGATTAAATTGATTCAACTTCTTAACTTCACTTCCTTAAGCCATTTGGACCCTTAATTTCTAATCTTAAAATAAATATTTAATAAAATCATATACGAATCAGATTCCACAATTCTCATAAATCCCAAATCAAATGCGGATGACGACTAATTAAATTCCAAATCTCCTTAATTACCCAAATATAAAATATTACACGAGGCGGGGTTGTCACATCTATAACAAAATCAAATTGTATAATTATAAATAGGGTTTAACGGAAGCTATAACAAAATAAGAATAAGTCCATTGAGTAGTTCTTACATTACAAATCTCACAAATAATTTAAATTCAAACTTCACCTTGTTTTACACAATATCATTACACAAAACAACGTTTCCAAATAATAAAAAAAAAAATTAAAAAAAAAAAAAAAAGGTTGACAAGCTTGGCTCCGCTTGAGACCAAGTAACGCCCGGAGGCACTTCACATAGGGCTTCTCAAAAAAGGTGGACTCCCAAAGTAGGGGTGAGCATCGAATATTCCAATTAGCCCAAACTGACCAAACCGAACTGATCCACCGCACTTTGGATAGATGCGTCATGATGAGCAGACGGTTGCAGATTGATTTTTTTTCCAATCCGCCTAGTTTTGGACTGATGGCAGATTTGAGGTTCATTTGGCCGCAACCGAATTGCCAAACCGCGAGCATCCGTTTGTAAGACTTTGTGTTTTCAATTTGTTTAGATATTCTATTTGTGTTTTCAATTGAAAAAGAGTTTAGATATTTTATTGTGTTTTCAATTTGGAAATCCTTTTATCAAATGGCAAGTGTTGATATTTGGTATTTTTGTATAGAAAATAGATGGCTTAATTTTGTCATTTAAAAAAAATCAAATTAAATAGTTTTTGAATAAAAGAAGTAATGAAATAGTTTTGATAAAGTATGGTTTTTTATACATATATATTATTGGTATTTGACAATTTACATGATAATCTTTTGGTTATGTTGAGTTGGATTGTTATAAATAAATAAATAAATAATATTGACAACTTGTATTATGTTCAAAATTTGTAAAAGTTTAAACCGCCAAACTGATTCGCATCCATTCGCCAATCCGCTTAATCCGCATCCATCAATCCAAAGGACGGATGTGGATTGATTTTTTCCAATCTGCTAATCCGGCAGACGGATGGCGGAATGGAGGTTTTCCAGCCACAACTGAACCGCAAACACCTCTATATATAAGGGAGAGAGGTGAGCTGGAGCCTAGTGAGTAACATCAATGTAAAAGATTTAATGAATGAAGTCCAACATTTCACAAAACATATCTTTTTAATATCCAAAACAATTCGTATAAGAGTCATATATCAAATTCATATCAATTATCTGTTTCAACAATATTCATTGCAAATCATTATACGTGGTAACATCCAATAGAGTAACAATAAACCAATATGCCGACTTCAATAGGATCATTAAGGTCAGTTCAATAGGACCACAACGGGTCAATCAATAGAACCATAACGGATAATTCAATGTGGACCACTAGGGTCTAACATTAGAGATCTCCGTGTTTCAATTAATCCAATAGGCCATGATATTATGTCCCCCAGACAAGGGCCTTACTAAAAGATGTTGCGAATACAATTTTTAAAAAGGACATTCATTCATAGACAACAAAATAAGATTTCAAAATATCATTCTTGAACAATTCAAAATACTTTTTGAACATATCTTTATAGAGATATTACTCACTATGGATTTAAACTGATGTTAACCTTCAGATAACCACCTACACAAAACACATAATAAAGATACACATTGAAACACATTGTCTAATCAAACGTTCTAACTTAATTCAATTTTCATAAATGTGTTTCTACCTTATTCTCTCAATAATGATGCCTATACAATGCCCAAGAATGACTGAAAGATTATGGGAATGAAAGTAAGCACTTGAAAGCATTTTTCAAAAGTTACTAAAACAGGGCAGTTCGCTTGAGTGGACCTTTGGTCGCTTGAGCAGTCTCCGTGGTTTGCAAAAGTTCTGGATGCTTGAAATCTAGGCTCGATAGTTGCTTGAGCCAAGTGTAACGAAAGATGAGTTCGCTCGAGTGGACATTTGATCGCTCGAGCTATGTGCAATGTTTCTGCAAAAATACTGGATGCATGCAAAGTGCACTTGAGCAATAACTTCACCGCTCGAGCGAAGTGACTAAATTCTGGGTTTTCCAGAACAGAGTTCAAGTCTCAAAACATGAATATGTAAGTTCGAAACTTGCATGGATGTACCAAACTCTTGAAAATACATAGAAAAACATATGTATGAACTCAATTTGAAACTATGAGCTCGAAAATACCATGAATTGGCAAATTTGAAACCAAAATCTCCATGTACTTATGGAATTTCTTTCAAACTCTTTACAAACCTCAAAACATGAAATTAAACTCTTAAAAACTTGTAATTCTTTGATGCATGTAAAATTCATCTGTCAATTTAACAAGAACACTAAAACTCAAGCTCAAAATGGTCAAATATGATGGAATTATGCATGCATGTATGCTTCAGCCTCAAATTCAACATCATTCAACCATTTTCTTGTGATTAAGTTCATAATCTTCATGAATTCATTTACCAGATGAGTTATTATCAAGAATTGAAGTTGGATTTCATACCTAGAGTTTTCAACTAAGCTTATTCTTGCAAAAACTTGACTTCTTCTTCCTAATTCTTCAATCCTCCAAGCAATTCTTCAAGTTCTCTCTCTCTCTCTCTCTCTCTCTCTCTCTCTCTCTCTCTCTCTCTCTCTTCAAGTTCTCTCTATCTCTCTCTCTCTCTCACTCAAATGATCTCATTCACTCAAAATTTCAGCACAAATGTAATGTTATGAGTTCATTCTCTTAGCTTATAACATATATATATATATATAGGTTAGATTAGGAAGGTTAATTAATCTAACATAAGTCTAATTAATCTTACTCAATTCTAATGATTTAATTCAAACAAATTTAATTTGAATTAAATTTTAATCAAACTTTCCATACGGGTCTAAATATTCTAATTAGCCTATTGAACTAGCCAATTTCGGTTTCTGAATTCGTTTGCGCCTTCAATTTTTGATACAAGTTAGGCATTTTAACAGATATTCCATAATCAAATAGATATACACCAAAATTAAGCACCCAAACATGCAAATTCCCATAATAAAATAATATGCAATAATGATATGCATGTCGGGGTCGTCAGTCTAACACTCTAATGTAACACACAAAAAAGATGTAGGATTCTTCAAACCATTCCAAAAGAATGTAGGATTTTTCAAACCATTCCAAAAAGAATACAAAAATTCCTTAGTAAGTTTTAAACAAATATATAATTTCAAACTGTGAGTGTTACATTTGGAAAAAGTACACCAAGAAGTTTTTTTAGTATTTTTTTTTGTGTGTTACATTGGAGTGTTATTTGGGAATACATTTATTGAAGTGTTACGTTTGGAAAGGGGTAAATTACACTTTTCTCCCTTTAAAGTTTCACCCATTTCTTACTTTGGCCCTTTAAGTTTGATTTTTCCCACTTTGGCCCTTCATGTTTGCAATCTTTTACTTTGGTCCTTCATGCTTGCAATCCTTTTCACTTTGGCCCCTGAAGTTTCATTTTTTCTACTTTGGCCCTTCATGTTTGCAATTCTCCTCATTTTGGCACTTCATGTTTGCAATTCTTCCCACTTTACTCCTTGACTAACTTCCATCCAAAAAGCTAACATAACCTGTCACATCACCAACATATCAACTCCATGTGTGATGTAAAAAATTCACTAAAGATGAAAAAAATAAAAAATAAAAACAAAAAAAATTGGATTTTTTTTTTTTTAGTCTTTAGTGAACTTTTTTCCAAATTTATTCATAAATGTTATTACATTAGAGATGTATCTAGCTTAGACATACCTAAAAAAATAAAAATAAAAAATTTAACTAAAAAAAGAAAAGAGTTCACTGAGGACAAAAAAAAATGATAGTAAACTTTTCATTTCAGAATTGACAATACAGGTATTTGAATCAGTATATTTTCATTTTTTTCGTCTTTGGTAAACTTTTTTCTTTTTTTAGTTAAATTTGTTTTTACTTTTTTAGGTGCATTTAATCTAGATGCATCTATAATGCAATAATATTTATGAAGAAATTTGAAGAAAAAGTTCACTAAAGACTAAAAAAAATTCTAATTTTTTTGTTTTCTATTTTTCATTTTTTCCATCTTTAGTAAACTTTTTACATTGCACATGGAGTTGATAAGGCGATGTGGCAAATTCTGTTAATTTTTTGGATGGAAGTTAGTCTATGAGTAAAGTGGGAATGATTACAAACATGAAGGGCCAAAGTGGGAAGGATTGCAAACATGAAAGGCCAAAGTAAGAATGATAGCAAATATGAAGGGCCAAAATGAGAAAAATCAAACTTAAAGGGTCAAAGTGGGAAATGGGTGAAACTTTAAGGGGGAAAAATGTAATTTGCCTTTTGGAAAAAGTACACTAAAGAAATTTTTGTGTGTGTTACATTGGAGTTGTGGGGGCCGATTTTGAGATGCTGTGTATAAATAGGAGCCGCGTATAAATCGGCTCATAATAGCTTTACCCTCGTGATAAGATTTCCGAAAAGGCGAGTGAAGTGGGCCGGCCATGGCCGAATAGAA
This sequence comes from Camellia lanceoleosa, assembly GCA_025200525.1. Classification (NCBI taxonomy): domain Eukaryota; kingdom Viridiplantae; phylum Streptophyta; class Magnoliopsida; order Ericales; family Theaceae; genus Camellia; species Camellia lanceoleosa. Next base: position 25,620,673 of record CM045767.1, read on the forward strand.
CTAGATTGCGGACTAAATAGGCCATAAAACCTACCGAATGATTGGGGGCCCAGCTGTCAGGGCGAGGTGTCCATAATAAGAATGTGGGCCCCAGGAGAGTAATATAAAAAGGAGGAGCATTAGCCAAAAATGGGGTATGTGTTAAAAAAAATAACTTGAGATATAAGAAAAACTTGAGGGAATACTAACTTGCCGATCGGAGTGCTAATTCTGACACCCTCAACTGGATTGTTCATTCCCATTTCAGGTACAAACTCGAGGATCAACAGAGTCTGCTTTGGCTAAAGAGTATTTCCAAACCACATCTCCGCAAGAGTGTTACGTTTGTATACTAAAGAGTTTTTTTAGTATGTTGCATTTGAGTGTTACATTAGAGTATTACATTTTTGTTCGTAATTGTTCGTAATGTAGGATTTGTTCCAAAATGAGCGAAAATCCAAAACTTCTATAGTGATAATGGCCCAAATTTTTAATTTTATATTTGGAGAAATCCAATTTTATCTCTAAAAAATTAATTCTAAACATGTAAGTGACTACCCTTTTGTGTAATTTTCACTTTAATGAAACTTTTTCATAAAAAAAGAAAAAAAGAAAGAAAGACTAAACAGTTCATAAAATCATATTTTGAGATTTATTGGTGTTCTCACATTAATTTTTACCTCCGTAATTTTTTGTTTTCTTAAATTTATCGAATAAAATAATAGTAAATGTATAGGGGTGAAATATCCTCAGCTCTCCGTACTCCTTGAACCCACGCTTCACGTAACGTTGCTTGACCTGAAAACATAAAGATGGTGAGCTGCCCGGTGGTATGCTGCCGGATAAACCCTCCGACAATCAAGTCAGGACAATTGGAGAAGAAGAAGAAGAAGAAGAAGAAGAAGAAGAAGAAGAACATGTGTAGATGCGCCCGTGGGCTTCACTCTACAGTTCGGACTCGATTTGTGTCACGGTTCTAAATCTGAACCAAAGAGTCCAACTCTGGCAAATCGTTTTGAGAAAAACAGATTTTTGAAAAGAAGTGCCAAACATGGACTGCTTTGCCAGATTACAGAGTCGCCACCTAAATATTTTTTTAAAATGGGAAATTTAGGAAACCCTGACTCGGTGCCGAAGGCCACGTGTCCGTCATAACCAAAGTTGACTTGGCTCGGGAGCTTGGGTACGATCGGGGAAGGTCAGCTATGAGCACCCCCTCTCGCCCGGTCCGAAGACCGGCCTCTACTAACCGTGATATCCGATTTTGAAAACATTACGTGTTCTTATTCCGGTTATTAGCCTAGATTTACTATGTTATGCGCACAGCAAACAAGTATAGACCAAATCGCCTAAGTTGGAACAAAACATTACGTGTTTGTTTTGAAAAATGATTTGCTACTCATAAGTAGGCTAAAATGCAGGTTTTGCCACTCTCAAGCGGGCTTTTAGAAAAGACGGTTTTGCCACTATCTAGTGGGCTTTAAAACTCACAGTTTTAATGTGTTGTCCCAATTTAGGTAATTCAACCTCCATCCACAGGCATTCATGCAGTTATATCACATAAGCACTTAGCCTCATGGTAAGCATGCTATCATGTTAACATTCACACGCATGCGATATGCTAAAGCATAAAAACTCACCTAGTACTCCAAGCCAAAACAGAAGCTTATTAGAAATCCATGCATGGACCTAAGCATACTGAAATGTCTAATGCAACACATGCAAAGATGTAATCTAGACAGGCTCGGCTATCCTAAACATGGCATATGGAATGCTACAAATAGCACGTATTCAATTTGGAATTGAAAGTACGATGCAGTTTGTATGATGTGCCGAGCCTGATGCATGTCAACAAATGCATGGATGCACGCATGCATTGCATAAGGTATGCTAAATTAAATATGCCCTAATCTACCATCCTAAGCAGGTAAATAAAAGGGAGAAAGAAATGGGGGTTGGAAAGCAAACACACACTCGCACACTTATTACAAATCGCCTCACACGGAGGGACCAAAATAATAATACATCCAAGAATAAATGAATAAATATTACAAATTCTAATTCTTGAATAAATAAATGTGAAATAAAAGAGGGCCACTACCTACCGGATCTTGTGAATGATGCATGCTCGATGTCCGCTTTGCCCGAATCCGCACCGTACATCTCTGTCTCGCTTCATCGCCTCGCCCTCGAAAATTGCCAAAGTCCCAGAACACCTTCCAAATGCATTCCAGTACATCACCGGCTAGAGTGAGTGGCCACCGGCTGCTTAGATTTACCACCGGCTGCTGATGATCTTATCGGCACAAAAAGATTGCCGGTCGGCACTATAGAGTGCCGGTCGGCACTAAATTCCTGCAGGAGACAGTTTTGACAGCAAACAGCAGACAGCAGTGCATGGCATGGGTATTTAGGCATATGTATGCACCAAACAAGTCCCTTATCATGTTTGTGACTCAAAGGGACATGTATCTCGATTCCCGAGCCATCAATCACGCACTTCCATGCATGATGGCCCAAAGAACCAAGTATGCAACTTTAATTTCAAATGAAATGCAATGCGAATGATCCAATGAAGGGGACTTAACCTCTATCACACTCACTTCAAGAGGCTAAGTATGCATGCTCATGCAAGGCAATCCTAAGCATGTGAAGCTAGGTATGCAACATGGACTATGCAACATACTTATGCAAAGGGTTCAAGCAAGCATTCAAGACAAGCATGCAAACCAATGAAAGGGTGGTCTTATACATGACTTAGGCAACTCAAATAGGCCTAAAATCAGTGGCCAACATGCTCAGAAATGAAGGCTAGAATGCACACAGACATGCATACAATTGTGGTCCAACACTTAGGCACAAACATGGCAACTCTCAAGCACACTTAAAGAGACCAAACATAGACTATGAGCATGCATTGTAAAGCTCTGAAAATCATGCTAAACATGGTGCCGAACCAAGCAACAAAATAGGCTAAGCATGCATACAAATGGTCCAAGCATTAAGGCAAGCCAATGAGGCTTTGAACCACACTTAGTACAACCACACATGGCAATACTTAAACAATTAAAATCAGAGTTTTAACACATAAAACTAAGCCCAAAGGACCCCCTAGATGGCATCTAGATGGTTCAAATTCAAAAGTATGCATTAAGGCCAAAACATGGAGCATACAACACATGCTTTTAAAGCACTAAAGAGACAACTAAGGTAAGCATACAAGCACACCAAAGGAACTGAAATAGCATGCTAGATGGTTCCAAACCACTAAAATGATGCAAGCAACACATGCTATATACTCATGCACTTAAGGCTAGCAAGCCAAAATGCAAAGTGGCTATATAAGACAAGTCATGGATGGCCTAAACAACCAAAAACAGATCTTATACATGACAAAATAAGCACATTTTCAGTGTATGACCAGCCGCAAAAACAGAAGCAAGATAGGCTAAGAAAGCATGCAAGATTACGGTAAATCACATGGATTTCAAAGCAAGTAGCACATGGAGTATGCAAACAATGTTGAGCCCTTCAACAATGTTGAAGAAGGGCTCAAAATAAGCCTACTCTTAGCTTACATCATACTCTGAAACAGATCATACACAAGCCAGATATTCTATGCAAGAAACATGGCATACAAGAGGATATTGAGATAGGTGCTAGATGCAGCCACCAAACGACAAGGGGTCCTCAATCAAACATGAAGAGGACCCCAAAATAAGACTATTTGAAGTTTGGGTCGGAGCCCAAAAGTGCTTGCAAGCAAGGCTTAAATACAAAGCAAGAAATTGCAAGAAAAGGGAAGATGATAACTTACCCTTGAAGACCAGCAAACCAGCACCTCTTGGACCAATTTTAGGTGCTCCTAAGCTCTGAAGAACAGCCCCAAGTCATTGGAAATGGAAGTGGTGGTGTTGTGCTATGGGTTGGTGAAGGAATGGCCAAGAATAATGGACTTTTGGAGGCAAAGGAGTGAGATATAGAGAGAGATAGAGGGTTGTATCTATCTATATCAGATATATATCTATATATCTCTGGTTTTTGTTCCAAACTCCCAACCCTAGACCAAGGAGAGGAAGCCTCTCTTATATAGGCAATGTAAGGCTCTTAACTTAATGGCTAAGCAAAGAGAGGGAGGTTCAAGAGGTGCAAGAGGTTCTTGGCTTCTAAGAGAAGCTAATACAGCTGGCCAAGCTTCTCCAAGAAGCTTGGCCAAGGGTTCAACCTTCTAGAAGGTTTATGGGGTCAAAAGGCTCAAAAGGTTGCAAAATAGGCACATGTATGCACGTGGATGTGGTTCTGTGCATCCCAGCTGGCACAGCTGGTATGCACTAAGCTTGGGGGGTGCAAAGGGTTCAGGTCGGCCAGAAGGTTTGATCATCGGCCAAGATAAAGTGCCGGTCGGCACTCTTTTCAGCCGGTCGGATAAATAGAGTGCCGATGGATGATTCCTTGGTCAAAACACGGCCGGTGGGTATGCAAATCGAAGCCCCGGAAGTTAGCTTTCCAATGGCGCAAACCTTGCATCAAAATTCCTCCTGTAAAAAAAGTTATGCCCTTTTCCGTGAAGTCGCGCAGACTCGATCCAACCGGGATGATCCCCTGCTTCAACCCAACATATCTCCTCCACCCGGACTTGGCTTTGGGAGATTCTTGAGTGCAAAGTGAAGCCCCGGAAGTCTCCTTTCCAACGATGGTGGCCTCATAGCTTAACTCCAAGTATGCAATTGAATAAGCCCGATTCAGCGAGGGCTGCTCGATTCTCTCCTACCCGGATTCATGGCGAACTTCTCCCAGACCAGTTTTCTCCTTTCCTTTCCTCTTTTCTTCAACTCCAAACCCTTAAACAAAGTGTTTGGGAAGATTTGCCTCTCTTCTTGCCGAAGGAATTGAACCTGTGCTCTGCACATCTCTCAACACCGAGCAAACCATCAGTAATGCCCAAGTCTTGAGGGCGGTCAAAAATGGGGTGTCTACAACATGAATAGAGCACTTTAAAGAGAGAGAGAGTTGTGAATTCCTTCAGGTTGCTTACCTCTAACGTTCCCCTATTCCTCCTTTTCTAGGCTAGCCATGCAGCCTCAGAGATTGTGGGAGCACTACCTCTCCTGTCCTTCCCTGGACAAGCAGCTGTGCTCCCCTCTACCTTCCTTACACGTGTAGAGACCAAAACCTCCAAACAATGTTTGTCAAGCCAAATGGTATTGACGCATACCAGGAGTGGATTTTCCCTTCTTCATATCATTGGTCTAGGTGGCTCACACAACTGGGCTATCACGATTGACCTATCACTTGGAGAGAAACACCACAATGATTGGGACGGCCAAACTATAATAAATCGGTCCATCTGAACTGACCGGTCGTGAGGCGAGCGGTTTAACATCTCGGTCTTGCCCCGCTACCTTATAAAACGTCTCGGCCCATATTTAATCTGGACTGTCCGTGGCCAGGCCCAACGCATCACTGCGAATCTAACCGAATATTAGGCCGAATCATAGCTCGGTTGAGCACCTACATGTCTCTGCATTCTGGTCGATGATCTGCTCGGCCCAACGTAATGGGCCGGAGAGTCGCATTGGTTCAGTTCGGTCAGACATAGGGTCTGGCCCTCGCAAGGCCCAACACCATACCCCGTGCTACCATAGCTCGGCCTTATTATTCAACACAAATCTCTCTCTCAATTGCCCCTTAATCCCATCCGAGCTGAGTGTGATTGGGATTATTATTCTGACTGAGCTACCTGATTTGGTCAGTCATTAAGGATTGCACCAGTAGTCTTGTCATTGATCATTTAGCTGTACTAACAAACCATCTTTTCGATGCCACGTGGCTTCACCTCACTAGTTGCGTGCAACCTCACAGCTGTCTTCATCACGCGCAAAATTCAAAAGGTTGCCACCCTTTGGTTCCCCCCCTCCCCCCCGTTTTATACATACGTGAGGGGCCATACACGCCACCACTGTTCATCTTCTCTATCAAGCCAAACCCTAGCCTCCTCAGAGCCTTTGTCATTGCTGCCGTCACTGCCACTTCTATTCGTGCCATCCCAAGTGCTTTTCATCGCCTAGGACATCACACCAGTGGTTTGCATCTCAACTTGTTTTCCAATTATGTAAGTTCCTCTTGCTTCAAACTCCCCTTTCATTGTTGTTCTTCGTGTTTCTGTCTGGGACTGTTGATACCCTGCCAGTGCCCCTTCTTTGGGGTAAAACTTGTAGGGAAGTAAACATTAGGCAGAACTGGAATCGAAGAGATAGATGGGTCCACTGTGCCCCTCGTTCCCTTTAGTTTCAATGCATGAACTTCACATTTAGGATTAATAGTACAAACCTTGGATAAGACCGAACAAAATCCCACTTTTAGATCCAAAAATAGGATTTAGCCGAGCAAAAACTGGTTTGTGGTCCTCCCTTGAGGCTAAGACCGAGCTGTAAGTTGTGGGGAGCTAGAACCGAGATAAGAAGATCACAACCGACGTAGATAATTGAACCGAGATAGGAAGATCGAACCAGTCAAACGCCCCAGGATCTTTTACCGAGATAGACACTTCTCTATAAGAGCTGTGCAAATTATGTAGTGCTAATACTTGGACTTATTTTTTAATAATGCATAACAAACTAGGACCGACCAGGCCCACTTAGCATTACTATTGGTGAGGCTCAAAGTCCGCGCAAACAATCACCAAATTTTGACCAAGATACAGCCAAAATTACCCAACTAAATAAAACCGGGATAGATGGGGAAGTACCGATTTATGGTTAATTCGCCTGGGGCGTAGACCGAGTTCCATAGAGAGTACAATATTCCAAACGACGTCCACTTGGAACTGTGTAACAACCCTCACCACTGACTACTAGTTAACCCCTGATTACTATTAAACTAAGAATGAACATGATTAGTAATTGAATTAATTGAAATACTGAACTGACTGACTGAAATTTGAAACCGATTGATTGAGTGTATTGTTAAATTGCATGTCTATCTGTCCGTTTGGTAAATTATCTGTTTAGGTTTTGTGTTTAAATTGCGAATTGAGGGCCTTATCGGCGGCCGAACCTGAAATTGATTGATGCTTTATAATCATTAGATTTAATGTGATTTTATGGCATATTTATCTGAAATGTGATTTGGTATGATTAAATTGGATTAAAATAAGCTAACTTGCATTGCCGGCTTAAATTACCATTTTGCGACACTAGTGGCCCACTATCCAAACATTTTGAGCTTCATACACACTTGACCAAAACATTTCCTCAGCCTTTTCCTTGAGCCTTAGCCGACCAAGAGAGAGGAGAGGGAGAGAGTGAGAGAATTTGAGTTCAACTTGTTGATTTGCTTGGAAATTGAAGGAATTGTAGAGTTTATTACAACAATTGAGCCTTTAGACTTGTGATTGGAGACCTAAGGTAGAGATTCTATCCCTTGGTTTATGTATTTAAGTTGTGTCTTCTTGAATCATGGAAATTTAGTGAGTTAAAGTCTAGAATTGATTCTAAATGTTGAATTGAAGCTCATATCATGCATGCATGTTTATATCCTTGCATTTGGAAGTTGTTTTCATGGAATTTGGTACATGCATGTTTATATTTTTACAATGGACCAAGAATTCATCTTGTTTTTGGAACAATTGGCTCACTAAAGCAATTATTTGAAGCTTTGAAGTGTTTAAACTCATGCATATCATGTTTGGGCTATGTTCATGAAAATTGGTTTGAAATTGGGTTTAATTCCCTCACCTTTGGGCCTTGATTTTACAAATTGAGCTTTAAATCATGTCATACTATGTATTTACAAGTGTTTTCCAGGAAATGGGCCCAAAGGAATCGAATTTGATTCATTAAAACTTGATTTTGAGCTTGAAGTTCAAATCTGGGAATTCCAGGTTTTGAACTCACGCTCGAGCGGGGTTACTAGCGCTCGAGCGTGAAAATCGTGCTCCCAGTATTTTGTTGTGTTTTGAAGTCCGCTCGAGCGGGAACTTGTGTCTTGCGCTCGAGCGTCTATCGAGCGCCCATCGAGCGTGATTTTTGAGCATCCAGTACTTTTGGCATATTATATAGTCCGCTCGAGCGGAGTAACTCGCACTCGAGCGGAGTTTTTTTGTTGCCTTTACGCTCAAGCGGGGTAACCTACGCTCGAGCGGGACACCTGTTTTCTGAAAATTTTGAAAATGTTTTCTGAGTGCATCTTTGCATCCTCATTTCATCCTAGGCATTCCTAAGCCTAGTTTAAGGCATCTTAATGAAGATATAGATGTAGAACCGCACCAAGTCTAAGTAGGGATTAAGTCTTTGATTCCCGAATGTAAACTTAGTGTGTGTTCATCCTGTAAACTGTGTAGGGTTGGCATCCGGAGACGCGCTCTAGCTTAACTGTAGCCCAGAACTCTGTGAGTAACAATTGTGTAAAGATATGTTCAAATATGATTGTCTTCTGAATACTGAACTGTATTGCTTTCCGAAATGACACTGTTAACTGAATGAATGTATGTCCTCTATTCTGAACTGTATTGTGGCATCCATAGCAACTACTGTTTACTGTTACTGCTACTGTTACAGAGATCTCTATCAGTTCCTATCTTGGAACTTCTGTTTACTGTTATGATGGCCATCATTGACTGTTCGGTCTTTTAAGACCTCATCACATCGTATCGCTATGCTAATGGATGTACCACATATGACTGTTATGACTGAATGACTGATATACTAAATCAATGAACTGTTTTCATTACTGTAAGGACATTCATTCTTAACCCCTTTACGCATTATGTTATTCACTGGGCTTTAGCTCACTGCTCATATATATATGTAGGTGTACAGGCACCAGACCGGAGCTAGGAGCGTGGATTAGACTCCCCTTTTTGTCAAGCCAACCACTGTGCCTCACTGCGAGATTCCGAGCCTGTCAAGCTTTGGCTTAGGGGTGTTTTAATTTCCTTGTCTGTCTCTGCATCTGTCTTGTAATCTGTATAGACTGCTACGGTACTATTTAATAGGGATTAGGTCCCTGTTCTGAATGATTGTAAATAATGAGCATATTGTTTTGGTCACTGACTGTATATATGTATGAAAAGTCTTTTTGCATACAGACTGTCACAGCTCATTGGACATTGTTTAATTACTGTTTTGGTTTCCGCCACCGTACTTGTTTTTTGTCTTCTTGTTAGCGGGCCTTGATAATCTCAGATTCTTGGCGATTCTGATGCTAAACCCATAGGGGCGGGTTTGGGTCGTGACAGAGTGGTATCAGAGCGATACTTACCACGAGTTATACCGCACACACGTGTCCAATGAGCAATAGGATGTCCTAGAAAAGAGATTAGGGCATTACATGAGCATGATAAGGGTGTGGCTATAACATGACTGAATGTATGCTAATGTGTTAATCTGTTTAAACAAAGGACTGCCTATGTTGATAACTGTTATAACTGCCTATAGTGAAATGGATAATGCAAGAACTGCAAATGAATCTGAATCGTCATCCTTTGAGGCAAGAATGGCAAGACTGGAAAGAATGATGGAACTAATAACTGAAAGACTAGAGCAACAACAGAATCAACAGCCCCCACCTCCTCCTCCGGTACAGCCGGAACAGAATGTTAATGATGGGGATATAATTGCTCTCACCCAGAAGTTCAGCAAAATGAAACCGCCATCCTTTCAGGGAGGCCTTGAACCGTTAAAGGCTGAAGCTTGGGTTCTTGAAACAGAAAAGTTATTTGAAGTATTTCCGTGCTCTGAGGCACACAAAGTGCTATTGGCCACTTTTACTTTACAGGAAGAGGCCAGAAGGTGGTGGATGTTAGTCCGTGACACCGACACCGTTATGACTTGGGCTCAATTCAAAGGAGCCTTCTTCGAAAAGTATTTCCCTCATTGTGTCAGGGACAGAAAAGTAACTGAATTTGAACAGCTGAGACAAGGTACCATGTCCGTTGCTGAATATGAGACAAAGTTCACCGAACTTGCTAGATATGCACCACACATGGTGGACACTGACTACAAGAAGGCCAGAAAGTTTGAGGGCGGCCTTAATGTTGCAATACTAGACAGAATAAATGTTTTAAAGTTACCGAACTATGTAAATGTTCTTGACCGAGCATTAATGGCTGAGTCGAACATTGAGGCACTGAAACAAACTGAAACACTAGCGTCTGAATGGCGTGGTAAAAGGCAGGGCTTTAAGTTCAAGAAAGGCAAAAATAACCCGTTGAACAAAAAGCAAAATACAGGGTCAACGACTACTTCTAATCAAGGGAACCGTTCTATACCGCCCTGTTCCGAATGCGGTAAGAATCATAAAGGAGGTTGTTATAAAATCTCTGGTACTTGTTATAGGTGTGGCAAGGTGGGCCACATGGTCAAAGATTGCCCTTCCACTGCTCTGGGCAATAGTAAAGCTGCACCTAGTGCAATAGCATCAACTGCAGCACCAAAACCTAACCGTAAAGCTACCGGGAATGAGCCTATGAGGCAGGGCCGAGTGTTCGCTCTAGTACTGGGAGATGTACAAAATACCGAGACCGTTGTGTCATGTATCCTCTCTATTTGTGCTCAAAATACATATGTTTTGATTGATTCGGGGTCTACACATTCATATGTATTGCATGCTTTTTCGCGAAAATTGAATAGACCATTAGAACCCATGAATTATCTGTTAGCTGTATTTTCACCTGTTGGGGGATCTGTAACTTGTGCTTATATGTACCCTGCATGTGAAATTATTGTTGGGGATATGCATCTGTATATTGATTTACTGCCACTAAACATTGATCATTTTGATGTAATATTGGGAATGGACTGGTTAACGAAATATCATACTACCATAGACTGTGTAACGAAACAAGTAGTTTTCCGTCCACCTGGTTTACCCGAATTTGTGTTTAATGGAAGTGGAGTGGTACCTCCCCCGTATTTGATTTCATCTATGAAAGCGGTTAAATTGATTAGAAAAGGGTGTAAGGGATATCTGTGCTCTGTATTGACTGTATCTACTGATGTTAAAACTGATGTAAATAGTATTCCTATAGTCAGAGAATTCCCAGATGTATTTCCAGATGATCTGCCATGGGATTTGATTAATAGAGAGATTGAGTTCACCGTGGATGTGACTCTGGGTACACAGCCAGTATCTAAAGCTCCTTACCGTATGGCTCCGACTGAACTGAAAGAATTGAAAGTGCAACTGCAAGAACTGCTAGATAAGAAGTTCATCAGGCCTAGTACTTCACCATAGGGCGCACCCGTCTTGTTTATGAAAAAGAAGGACGGCTCACTGAGACTTTGCATTGACTACCGCGAACTGAACAAGGTAACTGTGAAAAATAAATATCCATTACCGCGTATTGATGACTTATTTGACCAGTTACAGGGTGCTCAAGTGTTTTCTAAGATTGATCTCAGATCCGGATACCATCAACTAAAAGTTAAACCAGAGGATATTGATAAAACTGCTTTTCGAACGAGGTATGGACATTACGAATTTTTAGTTATGCCTTTCGGAGTTACCAATGCACCTGTTGCATTCATGGACCTCATGAACAGAATCTTTAAACCATTCCTCGATGACTTTATTGTTGTATTCATAGATGACATTCTGATTTATTCCAAAAGTAGAGAAGAACATGAACAACATCTGAGACTGGCCCTACAAACCCTAAGAGAACATAAACTTTTTGCTAAACTGTCTAAATGTGAATTTTGGCTTGACCATATTATGTTTTTGGGACATGTTATTAGCAAGGATGGAATTTCAGTTGATCCACAAAAAATTGAGGCAGTAGTGAACTGGCCTAGACCAACAAATGTTACAGAAGTCTGAAGCTTTTTGGGATTGGCCGGATATTACAGAAGATTTGTCAAAAATTTCTCCAAAATTGCCTTACCGTTGACTCAATTAACTCAGAAGGGGATATCATTTGACTGGACTGACCAAAGGGAATCAGCTTTTCAAGAGTTGAAAACTCGACTTGTGGCTGCACCGGTTCTCACCCTACCTTCAGGTACGGATGGTTTTACCATTTTTAGTGATGCTTCTCATAAGGGTTTGGGATGTGTTTTAATGCAGAATGGGAGAGTTATTGTCTATGCTTCCCGACAACTGAGACTGCATGAAAAGAACTACCCGACCCATGATTTAGAACTTGCTGCAGTAGTATTTGCATTGAAAATCTGGTGTCACTACCTTTATGGGGCGACATGTGAAGTATATACCGACCACAAGAGTTTGAAATACTTCTTCACACAAAAAGAACTAAACATGAGACAGCAGAGATGGCTAAAATTGATTAAAGACTATGACCTACAGATTTTGTACCATCCGGGAAAAGCCAACACCGTTGCCGATGCATTGAATCGGAAATCGATTGGAAACTTAGCCTGTTTGCTCACCAGACAGAAAGAGTTGCTATGTGACCTTGAAAATTTTGAAATTGAAATTGTTTTGCAAGAACAAGGTGGAACCTTGGTTGCTATTTCTGCTCAACCGGCACTGATTGAGGAAATTAAAGCGAAACAGCAACAGGATGACTTCTTGAGGAAGATCATCGAAGAACGAGAATTTAAACCGAAACCGAACTTCAAATTTGAAAACCATGTACTGAAATTTCAGGGAAGATAGTGTGTACCGAATGATTTTGATTTGAAAAGAAGAATTCTGCAAGAAGGCCACAATTCAAAACTGTCTATCCACCCAGGGAACACAAAAATGTACCAAGACCTGAAACTGAATTTCTGGTGGCTGGGAATGAAGAAAGAAATTGCTGATTTTGTATAAAAATGTCTTCATTGCCAACAAGTCAAAGCGGAATATCAGCGACCCGCAGGCTTACTGCAACCCTTACCCATACCGGAGTGGAAATGGGAACATATCACCATGGATTTTATTGTGGGATTGCCTCGCTCCAGTAAAGGTATGGACTCAATTTGGGTTATTGTTGATAGACTGACTAAATCTGCTCAGTTCTTACCTGTCAAGACAATTTATAATGCTGACAAATTTGCTATACTCTATATTGATGAAATTGTTAGACTGCATGGAGTGCCTGTGTCTATTGTTTCTGATAGGGACTCGAAGTTTATATCGAGATTCTGGCAAAGCTTACAGACTACATTGGGTACTGAACTGAGACTAAGTAGTGCCTAACATCCTCAGACCGATGGCCAGTCAGAAAGGACCATCCAGACTCTGGAGGATTTATTGAGAATGTGCGTCCTTGATTTTCAGGGAAACTGGGAAAGCCATTTGCCTTTGGCTGAATTCACCTACAACAACAGTTATCACTCAAGTATTGGTATGGCGCCTTTCGAGGCAATCAGATGGCGTAAAATGTAGATCTCGATTTCTTCGATGAGTTGGAGATGGGCCTTTGCTTAGGCCCGAGATTGTATATGAAACAACTGAAAAAGTGAAACTGATACAACAGAGACTGAAAACCGCACAGAGCCGATATAAGAGTTATGCGGATGTCAGAAGACGAAACAAAGAGTATGTAGTAGGTGATCACGTTTTTGTAAAAGTGACACTGATGAAAGGCCATACTCGTTTTTGAGTCAAAGGCAAGTTAGCGCCAAGATATGTCGAACCGTATGAGATTATTGAGAAAATCAATCCGGTGGCGTATCAAGTTGCGCTTTCTCCTGAAATTGAGCATATGCATAATGTGTTCCATATCTCTATGTTGAGGGATTACCTCCGGGATCCTTTTCATGTGATTGAGCCAACTCGTGTAGTGCTGAGTGATGACTACACTTATGAAGAATGGCCTATTCAGATTGTGAACAGACAGATCAAGAAGTTGAGAAACAAAGAGATTCCGTTAGTAAAAGTTGACTGGCAAAACCACGGTGGCGTGTATGCCACTTGGGAAAGGGAAGATGACATGGCCAAGAGATATCCAGAACTGTTTCCACTGAATCCTGTTTTCTTCCAGAATGAAGGTAACTCGAGTTTAGAGGACTAAACTCTTTTTAAGAAGGGGAAACTGTAACAACCCTCACCACTGACTATTGGTTAACCCCTGATTACTATTAAACTGAGACTGAACATGATTAGTAATTGAATTAATTGAAATACTAAACTGACTGACTGAAATATGAAACTGATTGATTGAGTGTATTGTTAAATTGCATGTCTATCTGTCCATTTGGTAAATTATCTGTTCAGGTTTTGTGTTTAAATTGCAAATTCAAGGCCTTATCGGTGGCCGAACCTGAAATTGATTGATGCTTTATAATCATTAGATTTAATGTGATTTTATGGCATATTTATCTGAAATGTGATTTGGTATGATTAAATTAGATTAAAATAAGCTAGATTGCATTGTTGGCTTAAATTACCATTTTGCCACACTAGTGGCCCACTATCCAAACATTTTGAGCTTCATACACACTTGACCAAAACATTTCCTCAGCCTTTTCCTTGAGCCTTAGTCGACCAAGAGAGAGGAGAGGGAGAGAGTGAGAGAATTTGAGTTCAACTTGTTGATTTGCTTGGAAATTGAAGGAATTGTAGAGTTTATTACAACAATTGAGCCTCTAGACTTGTGATTGGAGACCTAAGGTAGAGATTCTATCCCTTGGTTTATGTATTTAAGTTGTGTCTTCTTGAATCATGGAAATTTAGTGAGTTAAAGTCTAGAATTGATTCTAAATGTTGAATTGAAGCTCATATCATGCATGCATATTTATATCCTTGCATTTGGAAGTTGTTTTCATGGAATTTGGTACATGCATGCTTATATTTTTACAATGGACCATGAATTCATCTTATTTTTGGAACAATTGGCTCACTAGAGCAATTATTGGAAGCTTTGAAGTGTTTAAACTCATGCATGTCATGTTTGGGCTATGTTAATGAAAATTGGTTTGAAATTGGGTTTAATTCCCTCACCTTTGGGCCTTGATTTTACAAATTGAGCTTTAAATCATGTCATACTATGTATTTACAAGTGTTTTCCAAGAAATGGGCCCAAAGGAATCGAATTTGATTCATTAAAACTTGATTTTGAGCTTGAAGTTCAAATCTGGAAATTCCAAGTTTTGAACTCACGCTCGAGCGGGGTTACTGGCGCTCGAGCGTGAAAATCGTGCTCCCAGTATTTTGTTGTGTTTTGAAGTCCGCTCGAGCGGGGTAATTGGCGCTCGAGCGGGAACTTGTGTCTTGCGCTCGAGCGTCTATCGAGCGCCCATCGAGCGTGATTTTTGAGCATCCAATACTTTTGGCATATTATATAGTCTGCTCGAGCGGAGTATTTTATTGCCTTTACGCTCAAGCGGGGTAACCTGAGCTCGAGCGGGACCCTTGTTTTCTGAAAATTCTAAAAATGTTTTCTGAGTGCATCTTTGCATTCTCATTTCATCCTAGGCATTCCTAGGCCTAGTTTAAGGCATCTTAATGAGGATATAGATGTAGAAGCGCGCCGAGTCTAAGTAGAGATTAAGTCTTTGATTCCCGAATGTGAACTTAGTGTGTGTTCATCCTGTAAACTGTGTAGGGTTGGCATCCAAAGACGCGCTCTAGCTTAATTGTAGCCCAGAACTCTGTGAGTAATAACTGTGTAAAGATATGTTCAAATATGATTATCTTCTGAATACTGAACTGTATTGCTTTCCGAAATGACACTATTAACTGAATGAATGTATGTCCTCTATTCTCAATCAGACAGGCATCCATAGCAACCATCTTGCATCTTATCTTTATTACAGAGATCTCTGTCGCTTCCTATCTTGGAACTTCATCGTTATGATGGCCATCATTGATATTAGGTCTTTTAAGACATACTGTTCTTTATCTTGCTATGCTAATGGATGTACCACATATGACTGAATAACTGATATACTGAATCAATGAACTGTTTTCATTACTGTAAGGACATTCATTCTTAACCCCTTTATGCATTATGTTATTCACTGGGCTTTAGCTCACTGCTCATATATATATGTAGGTGTACAGGCACCAGACCGGAGCTAGGAGCGTGGGTTAGACTCCCTTTTTTGTCAAGCCAACCACTGTGCCTCACTGTGAGGTTCCGAGCCTGTCAAGCTTTGGCTTAGGGGTGTTTTAATTTCCTTGTCTGTCTCTGCATCTGTCACGTAATCTGTATAGACTGCTACGGTACTATTTAATAAGGATTAGGTCACTGTTCTGAATGATTGTAAATAATGAGCATACTGTTTTGGTCACTGACTGTATATATGTATGAAAAGTTTTTTTGCATACAGACTGTCACAGCTCATTGGACATTGTTTAATTACTGTTTTGGCTTCGCCACAAATTTGACTGCTTTTATCTTGTCTTTATCATAAGGCCTTCGGTAATCTCGGATTACTAGCTGGTTACGGTGCTAAACCCATAAGGGCGGGTTTGGGTCGTGACAAGCTGGCCAAGAAAGAAGACACTCCTTGGGGCGAACAAGACAAATGCCCCTTCATGGTGGTATCCATTGTGAAAGGCAGCCTGCGCTTCTCGATCCAACCCCTGGTATGCGAATTTTTGAGATAGACTAGGCTGTGCCCGACCCAAGTCTCCAACAACACATACAAAATAATAAACAGTGTGGCCACGCTGAATAGGATACTCGGTCTAAATCTCAGCCTCGTCGAGATATTCCACCAATACACACTTAGCAAAAATAAATGAGGGTTTTACTGGTATCTCAAGGTCAGAAAAGGCCGAGCAAAACTTATCGAAGGTAACCCGGACAAAGCGACCAACGATGATGATTTCCTGTGTGTGTTCGGTAGTTATGAGGACACCGAAGCGCCCGTATCAGGCTGGTACATAAGAAAAGAATTTGGGAGTGCTGGTGAGCATCTCGACATTTTTTTTTTTTTTGGTTACTGTTCTTGTTTCTGCCGATCTACCACTTGCCTTCCGGTTACAGACTTTGGTGGAAGATTACTCTCGCGCGAACCAAGAAGCCATAAGGATTTGCATTGCGGCATCCGACCGAGGAGCGGGAGTCCCACAAGCTGCTCGGCTTCGAACTGAGCTACTATTACATGACGCTGCGCAGGAACAGGATGACCGACTTTCTTCGAGCTCTTTCTCCAAAACCAGATCCAAACCTTCCTCCAATCAAACTAGTTCCTTTGACCGCCAAGCAGGAGATGACCAAGATCCAGGCTATCAAGTCAATGATCACTAGCGAGTCGAATGACTCTCAGCTGCCAGAGGCAGCTAGGGGCCCATCTTCCATGCAGGCTGTGCAAGACAAGGGGGCAGTGCTGGCTCTTGCCAGTGAACAAGCTGCCGGTCGGTCGAAGAAGAGGCCGAGAAGAGGTCAAGCCGAACAACATTTGGTGGACGAGGATTCTACCGAGCATTCATCTGCCAACTTGGAGGACCAGACTGAACAACCAATCACTGAGCCATCTGCCTGCTCCAGTGCCCCTCTAGTCTGGTCGCCGGAGATGAAATACACAGGTCGAGCGGTTACTAACGCTGACTCGGTCTATGCCGACAAGGACTACTCACTCGGCTTCAACATGACCAAGGGATTGCTCCTCCCTGCCGACATGAAGCAGCACAGAGAGCTGTCCAACCTAAAAGTCATCCGCTCGGCAGCAAAGTTAATCGTGCTGGTAAGTGAGCAAGCTCCCTCATCGTTAACTCGTTGCTCTGTTTTGGCGTGCTAACATTTCTATTTTGTTTGCAAGCCGCGCAGAAGAACTATCTAGCCCACGAGTGAATGATCGCCGTGCGGCAAAGTTTGCAGGAGGTCATCACAGATAATAAGGCCAAGATTGCCGAGCTGGAGCAATTGAAGGCCGCACAGGAAGAGGTAATGGCCGAGCGCAACCGACTCGCAGAGCAGCTGGCCAGGGCGAATGAAGATAAGCAAACCGCCCTCTAAGTGACCAAGGCCAGATATATCGCTAAGCTGCGCAAACTCTGCAAAGCCCACAAAGCCAAGCTGGACAAGCAGGTCAATGATGCTGAAGACCGCGGCTATGTAGAGGATAAAAAAGCTTACGAAAGACAGGTGCAGGGGACCAAGGACATTTTTTTCCAGTGCGGTTGGAAAGCTGCCGTGGAAAAACTTAGCCTTGGTCAAGACTCCAACATGTTCCAAAACCCCCCTACCGCCTTCATCTCAGTCCACATGCAAGCTTATATCAGAGCCGTGTAGAAGAAGCTAATAGAAGAAGCGAAGCTAGTGGCTGCGACAGAAGCTTCCCCCATGCAACTAACCGATCAGAATCCTCCTACTGAGTTGTTCAAGAAAGGAGGCCAAGAGCGTGAGGAGCCCAAATATGAGGTGGATGTGGTTGTCAATGCTCAAGAGGGAGATGCCGAGATAGGGGCGACTGACCAAGCGAACACCGTTGACATTGATTGAACTTTGTCTTCTTTTTTTTTTTTTTCTTTTTTTTACTTTTTGGTTTTGATGTAACCGGGCTATGCCCCACTTTTGTAATCACACTTTATGATGAATGAAAAGTTTAACTTTCTGCTCACCATGTTATGCGAATTTCTCGTTTGCCTTGTGTCGTTGTCATTTTCTTCAGTTTGTCCAAGATAAAATCACAGGGATGAAAGGTTAAGCTAATGCTTTTAATGACCTAAGTGAGATAAAGAATCAACCATGGTATAATGAGATACCTTATATAGGTCACCTATATGAATGTGAAGTATGGCCACTTCTTTAAGAATTGACAAAGCCGAATTCTTTCAAAACAGCTGAATTCTTTAAAAACACTCATTGAACTAGGCTAGTGTTCTCAGGCCATACCGAACACACCAGTGAGAACAAGAACAATGGTTAAACTAACTCCAGTGTGAGGTCAATTGTATCGGTTTACACAAATGGCAGAACAATTCAAGACATCACTTTCAATAGATAGCCAGTAAATCCAATAGGTTTTCACTACGAAAGGTTCAAGGCCAACAACTAGCTTTTATGATGCAGGGTTAGTTTGTGTGCTCTCTCTTTAAGTCTTTATTGTTAAACGTTGTCTGTTTTCTTTATTCAATTAATATTTATTCATGTGGGGGATTGTTGGAAAAAAAAATGATTTTCTGGTGACTTTAATATGAAATTAAAGTACGTCCCAACCACCGGTTGAGGTGGGATCAAAAGGGCTTAGATTCTTTGTAATAAAATCTTTACACTACAAAAAGAATGAGCAAAAACCATTAAGAATGGAATGAGAAATTGTCTCATAAAGTTGACCTCATGAATAAGGTATTGAGAATTGTGTATAACTACCAATCCCACGTTGATTGTAGAGGAAAGTTTTGATAGGTATTTAAGCCTCAAGATTTTGATAAAAGCATGAGCCCTTTAAGGCATTCAAATTTTTCGAAGGAATGGAATTTATGGATGCTTCAAAGATGGGTTTGGGCCAAAATTATGGTCCAAGTTGGTTATGCAAAAATTGACACACACGCATGCGTGGGCTCCGCCCGCCCGAATTGTCCCCAAAAAAATTAAAATTCAGTACATTTTCATGATTATGGACTTTTTGGGATGAATTTTTTGACTTTTTTGATTTTTTTGAGAAAAAAAATGTAATGATTATAGGTTAGATGTAATATTTTGTCTTATTAAGCTTAAAAACTTATTTTATTATTATTATTTTTTTTGTGGCTAAAATAATCCCAAATCTAATCCAACTCAACTCAAGTTGCCAAACGAAGGCAAAGTGAAAAACTACGTTAGTGTTCAGAAGTCTTTCTCTCTCTTTAGAGTAAGTGTCAATTTATCTATTCAAAATAAAAAATAAATAAATAAAAACTAATTAGATTGAGAAGAGAGTGAGATTTGAACATGAGATCTTAAGCTTAATAAAGAATATTCTTACCACATAAGTAATACATAATATTAAATAAATATTTTTTTATTTCTATTTATTTAAATCAAGACGCATCACTGGTTTGGTTAAATTAACTAATAAAGACAAAACAAACTAATTTAGGCCTGGTTTGGGTATTCACAAAAAATCTAAAAAGTCAAAAAGTTACTTAAAAAGTTAAAAAGTTAACACTATTTACTCAAAAAAAATATTAAAAAATTAATTTTATACATTATCACTTTTCAAACAATTCTGCGACAGAGCAGTGGAGCTGACATTTGGGAAAAATTGCACTTATTTAGGGGTACAAATAGCACGGTGCTATTCGGTCCGTGGGGGCCTATCACGGGTCCTTTTTTAATAATCTGAACTGTTCAATGTGTAGAACTCGTCGAGTACTATATGCTTGTAAAAATTCACATTGATCAGATAGAGGTAACTATATGATCACATCAGTTAAAATTTATAAAATGGATGGTGTTATAGTTAACGGTTGAAAACAAACTAATCCGATCAGATAGCTATCGATATCCGATCAACGTAATTTTTTACAAGAATATAGTGCTCGACGAGTTTTACACATTGAAAGGTTTTGATTAGCAAAATGGGACCCGTGGTGGGCCCCCACGGGTCGAACAACACCTCCAATTCAATGCCCGAAAAGCAGGGGATCATCTCCCAGCCTCTACATTGCCAACGTTGTCCCTTAATTCAGCCTATGGTGCAGCCTATTCCGTTCAATCTTCTCCTATACACTATTTATACAATTTTTTAATACACATTTTTTTTATAAAAAGTCAAAAAGTTATCCCAAATAACCATCTTTTTTTCCTCAACTTTTTAATCCAAAAAGTCAAAAAGTGCACTTATTTAGGACACCCCAAACAATCCCTTAGTCAATAAGATAAAATGTTATATCCAAATCATAAATATTTTACTTTTTCTATCACAACCATCAAATCAAATAAAAAAATTTCAAAATTTATCTTAAACATAAGTTTTTTGGAGTTTTTTTAGCTAGGCTACAATAGCCCAAAAGTGAAAAAGCCAAAAAGTTTTGCCAAATTAGCTCATCCCAAAACAAGGGCTTATTGTAAATAGAAATTTTTGTGTTTAGATCATTGATTATTGATTAAAATAGCTAATAAAGACAAAACAAAATTTAAAATAATTAATAAGATAAAATATTATATCTTACACATTAATTAATTATTTTTTCTCTCACAGCCATCTATTATAAAAAATTCACAAATTATTCCATACATAATTTTTTTTTCATATCATAAAATAACCAAATAATAAAAAAGAATCAACTAAAATAACCACTGTTCCAAACAAGGGATGAGAAAGATGGGCTGCAAACATGACGCTGAATATGGCAAGGACACGTCCGACTTGAAGTTTGCCAGCAAAGACAAGGCAGTTTGTTTCAGTGGTCTGGTCTGCAAATAGTTTGATGTCTCTCTCTTTAGAAATCGTTTGGGATGTTAATAAAAAAAGGTTAACTTTTAGTTAAAAAATTAAAATTAAAAATAAAAATGCTAAAAATCTCAAAAATTTTATTAAAGTTTTTACCAAATGTCTTACATGTGACATTTGGTAAAAATTTAAGTAAAATTTTTAGAGTCTTTAGCATTACTCAATTAAAAAATTATTAAATTATTTATTATTAGTTAAAAAAATTAAATATCAAAATAATTTTTTAATATATTAATTTTTTTAACTTCTAAAAAAATCTTTAAAAAAAATAAATAAACAAACAAATAGTCACTCTATGAAGGTCAACAAACATGTTCCATGATGTAAATTGGTTAGACTTAAGGAGCTTGAAGCAATTAAGTGGGTGGCACGTCCTTTTCATCATTTTATTGTCTTATATTTACCAAAAAAATATTGACCTTATTTGGTTTGCTTTTAAGAAACAAATTTTAGAGAAAGTTTTTAAAATTTTATTTGGCTTAGTGATTTTGAAAAAAAAAAAAATTCAAATTCAATTTTCCTTTTTTACACATCAATCAATTATTATTTTTTTTTTCTCATCTCTCCTTCTCAATCACTTTTTTTCTCATACACATCTATTCAATTACAATAAAACACCAAATCATCCCAAACTCTCATACTCCAAAATAATTTTCAAAATATATAACCAAACAAATAAAAAAAAATTCTAAACCCTCTTTTCAAAATTCTTTTTGAAAATTTATCTCCAAAAAACCAAACCAAACCAACCACACCCATATTTTCTTAATTTATATGTAAAGTCGACGTGTCAAAGCTCCAACCTCGATGTTGTAATTAACACTTAAATCTTTTTGTCTCCTAAAATTAATTTAAAAGTGATGAATTTTATGATTTAGACCAATAATTATTTATTTGGAATACTATCTAAATTTATTGTAGGAGCATTGAATAATTTCTTCTATATTTAGTGGTTGTTTGGGATGATCTATATAAGTGTATTTTTTGACTTTTTAATTAAAAAAGTAGAGAAAATAAAGATGTATGTTTAGAAAAAAAAATTTGACTTCTTATAAAAAAAAAATGTGTAATAAAATATTATAGCAAATATCAAAATTACCAAATTGCCCTTCCTAACACAGTCAGCAACACTGCGTTGACTTTCCATGCATTTCAATTTATTTTTTTTTATAGGAATTTGTGGTTTACATTGTGGCACGTTTTCTTTCTTCTTCTTTTTTTTTTTTTTTTTTTTTTATGGGAATTTGTGGCTGCATGGTTTTCTTTTTTTTGTTGACTCGACAGATTTCTTGCTAAAATAAGGTGAATAGTATAAACTTTTTTACTTTTTTTAGTAATTTTTTGACTTTTTAACTTTTACAAGTGATGTCAAACTAGCCCTAAGAGGTGTGTGAATAATAAATAGAAAAAATATATATTTTTATGTAAAATTTATATAAAAAAAACTTAGGGTTGGTTTGGGATGTCCTAAAAAAGTGCACTTTTTGACTTATTGGTGGGTTTGGGTTGAGTTTGATGTGATGTATTAGAGAGGTGATGTGATTTAAATAAGATGATGTGACTTAAATAAGATAGTGACTTTTTAACTTTTTAACTTATTTAGTACATGCCAAATTAGCCCTTAATAAAAATATATAGTAATATCATTATTATAAATAAATTTATTTTTAATGATTTTTTATTTTAAAATAAAAAATTCACAATGAGTCACATCATTATGTATAAAAATTTTACATAATTTTTTTGTTTGTTTTAAATTATTATAAAAAAATATTATATTAAAAATAAAAATTTTATATTCAAAAACTATATTGAGCCATTCAAACTTTATGGACTTCATGTCACGGTGTATACACGAACAACACAATCAAACAAATCCTTGTAACTATCAGAGTGGTGGCCTAATAGAGAAGGCATCCCTCTCCACAGACGTGATCCAAGTTCGAATTCTTGGGGAGGTGAATCTGCTACTTTGCAGCTGGTTCTTTACAGAGATCTCGCCTTGTATTCCAATTGAAATCTGGACTCATTTGTGGTGTATGATTGAGTTCTATTGGTGTCTCAGTGGTGAGTCCCTTCATATGGGTTGAGTCAAATCCGACCGGCAACTGATTATCCCGAGGTCTGTGCCCACAGATACATTGATGACACCTCAGAGCATCCTTTTTCTTTTTCTTTTTTTTTTTCTAGTTCAAAAAAAAAAAAAAAAGACCTTGCGGTTTATGTATATAATATAACTAGTGTTTCATATGTGCTATGTATAGGTTGTGTTTATAATTATTTGTATATATGGGGTTTG
This sequence comes from Camellia lanceoleosa, assembly GCA_025200525.1. Taxonomy (NCBI): domain Eukaryota; kingdom Viridiplantae; phylum Streptophyta; class Magnoliopsida; order Ericales; family Theaceae; genus Camellia; species Camellia lanceoleosa. Next base: position 25,644,226 of record CM045767.1, read on the forward strand.
GGGATGCTGTTGTGCATTATGCACAGCAGCTACTGCTATGCTCAAAACTGTGACATTTTGAGTGCTTGAATAAAAGGTATTTTTGTCAAAACGTTGTGTTTCATTTTGTTTGTGTAAAAAATTTTCTTTTTTCCCACTAAAATGTACCATAATAATATTGATGTTAAGCCCTTGAAAAACAGTCCCCAAATGATGTCAATTTTAACTTCTCCAAATCCACATCCAAATTTTGAACCTCCAATGTGAACTAAAGCCTCATCCCCTACCAGTACGATGGACTCGAAGCGAAGCCTTCTCCTATAAACCTCACAAATTTTCAACTGCCTCCTGTTCCGTTGAACCTCCGTCTCCACTGCCGTAGGGCTGCTACTCCTATATATATATACTTATACATGAAGTTCACGGTGAGATTAATTCCCAGATTAGTCAGTTTAATGAAGTTCTCATTTTTCTGTGTATGCAGTACAATAATCTCCTCCAAGATTCATTATGAAACATAGGATGGGTCAACAGGAAGCAACTTGAAAACAAACCCTATTTTCTTGTTTGCAAAAATATAAATACATGAAAGATACAAAATTAGTGAAATAAAACATTCAAGTGAAAGAAATCTAGAAGATTTGAGACCAAATTCCACATTTCGCTAAAATATTTTTGGTCTCTTTTCTTCTTCCCTTTGATATCATTTGAGAACTTCAATACTAATATAAAAAAATAATGGAACTCACTCATTTGAGTTTTGCGTAGAGGAGCTTTGGCGAGATCTTTATCAACATGATACTAAAAAAAAAAGAAAAAAAGAAGACGAAACTCATGTAAAGTTTCCACAACGGAAAAGAAGGTGTTTGGACGAAGATAGCTTTTATTTAAGCACTCAAAACATCACAGTTTTGAGCACAACAGTAGCTGCTGTGCATAATGCACAGCAGCATCCCTAAACCCATATGTATGTGAATTGCGAATCTATATATATATATATATTGCACACAAAAAAGGAATATAACAAATACACCATATTTTCAATCAATTATTTTATATTTACTTTTATTCAAAATTTAAAAATAACGTATGGGCAAAATTTATAACTAAATTAAGGAAAAATTTATTCCTAACCACATCTTTTTATTTTTATATAAATACTTAAAAAAATATATCTGAAAAAGGTAGTCAATATAATATTATACATTAAGTAAAAAAATATGGTTAGCAATTATGCTTACGTAAATTTACTATATTTTTAATTTTAAATTTACAGGGAGGGGGGGGGGGGGAGAGAGGGGGGTGTTGCATTTACACTCAAATCCTAATTTATGAACTAATACTCCATTAATTCTTAATTTATGATTATCTATAAAGGAACATGATAATTTGACATTTATTTTAATTTTTAAAACTTTAAAATATCAACTTTCAAATTGAAAATATATATGTGTGTGTGTGCGCGCGTGCGCACGCGCGCAAAATAAATAAATAAATAAATAATGTTTGTTTTGAAAAAAGTGAATTATTTTTTGTGTAAAACTAAAAATTTTATGTCTATAAAGGAGCATGATGATGGAACATTGATATGCAAAACTTAAAAAAATAAATAAATAACTTTAAAAATGAAAAAACTGATAATATTCTTAGTTTTAAAACTGAAAAAAAACTGATAATGTTTTCGATTTTATTAGATAACTAAATCAAACTAATAACTAGAAGGGCAAAAATGTTTAATCTCATGCTCTATTTTTTTTGTGAAACGATTATCTAAAATATTACTATGCAAAATTGATAATATTCTTAGTTTTAAAAATTGAGAAAAACTGATAATATTCTCAGTTTTACTAAATAGAACTTATTGGTTTAAAAAATCTTAAACAGGACCTGAGCTACAGTAACATTTCTAAATAAGACTTTTAGGTAATTAACTTAAATATATATATATATATATAGATATATTTTAAAAGCATTTTATTTAGTTAGTCCCAAATAGAATTTTTGTAGCAAAAAGCAAAGTTTGAAAATTTTATTACAAATTTTCAAATGTCTATTATTAAACATTCTGTTCGACTTGTTTGTTTGTTTGTTTGTTTGCTTGTTTTGGGAGTTTTAATCTTTAATCTTTACTGCATTCATCGTATTGTTTTATTTATTTTTCTTCTTCTTGCTTTTTTTCATAGTACATCTCCGAGTGTATTAGTGAAAACATCATACAATTAAAATGCACAAAATTACAATATATAGAGAAAAAAAAAAAGAAAAGAAAAAAGGGTAAGATATTGCCCAAAAACTAAAACTACTTTAAGAAAAAAAATAAAATAAAAATAAAAACAAAAAATGAAATTGTTTGAAATAGAAAATGATTTATTTATTTATTTATTTTTAAAAATAAACTTTTAAAGAAAACAAATAAAACTATATATAAAAAAAAAGTACAGAAACCAAACATAAAATATAATACAAAAAATAAATGAATTATAGGATTTTCAAAAAGTGAGGCTCACAAATAAATTTTGTAAAATCTTGTTTATTCATATAATTTTTATGTCGATTTTTTGTACTTCTAATCCCAAGAATGACATTGAAATAATCTGCACTTCTTACATTAGGTCCATCTATTAGCTTTAGCAAACACAGAATGAAAGTAACATTCAATGATGATATAGAAGCACACCTGACGTTTTAATTGGAGATATAACTAGATAAATTGCCACAGAAGGGGAAGACAACCTTATTTTTTATCACAACAATTACATAACTCAATATATAATTTTATTATCTCTCATTCTTCCACACGTCCAATTCTCTATCAATATTAGAATGAATGCATGAACAAAAAAAAGGAAACATTTGAGAAGATAAAGAGATGTGATTTGAGACCTTTCAATTACTGAATTTTATTAATTAATAGTTATTAGGCTTCAATGGTCGGGTTTTTAATATTTGTTAGCCACTAAAACTGAGTTTTTTGGTTTCATCTATATTTACTTGATAATTTAAGAGTGGATACGTGTCAAGCTTTTACAAAAACACTTGACACATTTTTTTGAGCATTATTAATGATATGCACAATGTATTTTTCTTTTCTTTTTTTTTCGCAATTGCAACCTATTATTTTTAATTAAGAATTTATATTTGTTTTAGATATTTTTTTAATATACAAATTATTTTTTATATATTTTTTATAAAAAATAATTTAACAATCTCATCACTACCATAGTGTATGAGAAAAAATTAAAAATGGTGAAGCAGTAGGTATGTGAGAAGTTAAAAAGGCTTGTGAGTTGAGAGAAGTCAATAAATGCTAAGGTTTTTCCTTTTCTTTTTTTGAAATCAAAAAATTAGAAAATTAAGATTGAGATATTGGAGCTCTCATAAGGCTTCTGGGTTAGAAACCCCTTTTTCCTTATATTATATATGGATAATTAAAAAATTAGTCTAAGATCTCTCTCTCATTTTTAGTAATGAAAGAGGTCCACAATATTATTTTGTGATGTCTAAGGTCCCTCAACCCCACACCATATATCACAGAGAAATTTAACTCTTTCAAATCAAATCTCGTTTCTTTCTCCCTCTCATCCCCTCTCTCTTCTCTCGCTTCGACGCCATCACAAAGCTCGCTCTTCGATGCGACCGGCAATTCATCAGCTTGGACGACAATGCCCTGATTCTTTTCTTGTTCCGCTACGTTAACCTCACACACCTCAAGCTCCGCAGTTGCTCAAGCTCACTGACCTTGGCATGGCTGTTTTCACCAAGAACTGCAAGGGTTTGAAGAAGTTCTCGTGTAGATCTTGCATGTTCGAAGTCAGAGGCATGAACATAGTGCTCGATCACTATTCCTCTCTTGAAGAGCTCTCTATCAAGTGCCTCCGTGGCATCAACGACGGGGGAGGCGTGGTCGCTGCCGCAGAGCCTATTGGTCCAAGCATCGCCGCTTCGTCTCTGAAAACCATATGCCTCAAAGAGCTTTGCAATGGATAGTGCTTTGGACCGCTCATCATTGGAGCAAAGAATCTGAAAACTCTGAAATTATTGAGGTTCTAGCGAAAATTATATGTTCCAGAGATAGCCCATTCCATGATCGGTCATCTATGGCATTCAACCCACTACTACTTTCTGATCAATCGAAAGATGACGAGGATGGATGAGGGATGCTATAGCCATCTACGATATTTGGACCAACCTAGGTTGAAATGGATGTAGTGACGACGAAATGTAAGCTGTTAGAGCTCCAACTTAATGATTTGATTGTGTTCTACAACATGAGCGCCTATTTAGCCTCTATATGAACCAAATTCAATGGCTTCGATATATAATCCAGTGAGTCTCTCTCTCTCTCTATATATATATATATATTGGTTGTTGTTGTTGCTTATTTAGGTGATCGATTTATGTATTGCACATTGTGATTGGGAAGGCAATCTAGAGAAAATCTCTAGACTAGAATTCAGAGAATTTCTCTGGCCTTCCTAGATCTAGAAAATTTCTCCAACTTTTCCAGATCTAGAAAGGCCAGAGAAATTCTCTGGATATATGTATATTGGTTGTTGTTGTTGTTGTTTATTTGGGTGATTGATTTGTGTATTGCACAATGTGATTGAAAAGACAGATAAATTTTCTGATTTGAACGCAGAGAAATCCTTGTGCAAACCAGAGAAATTCTTTAGAAATCTGGATAAAATCTCTAGACTAGAATCTAGAGAATTTATCTAGCCTCTAGCCTTCCCATAATTTCTCTGGAAATAAATTCTCTTGTTTGGGAGGAAATTCTCTAGATCGAATTTTTTTTCAATCGATTTGAGAAATATTAGATATTATAAAAATATTAGATATCTTTTATGTTACAAAATTTTAATATCAAGGACCTTAAAAAAAATTCTCATAATTTATATTACGTTTTGTTACTATTTTTTTTTTTTAATAATTTAGTAATTTATACTATGCTTCGTTGAATTTTTTCAATTTTTTTTTTTAAATTTGTTCCCGATGTTATTCATTGGTAGTAGCAAAAGAGAAAGCACTCCCATGTGCTGTCTGGCGGGTGGTTTCACGATTATTTGCTTCTTTTCTTTTTTTAAAAATAATTTATAAGGATATTTTAAGAAGAAAAAAAGAAGAAGACAAACACTTTCGATATTTTAAAATGATTTAGATTTAGATTTAGATAATTTCTAGTTTATTTAAAAATTTCAGAAAAGCAATTCTGTAACTAAACTAAACATAATATTTTTTATTCACCTAAAAAAATCATAGTGGGTGTTTGGGAAGTGAGTTTTTATGTAAGTATTTTTAGTTGTAGGATATTATTGGAAATTTTTTTTTTGATGTTTGGAAAGATAGTTGGATTTTTTTGTGATTGGATGTGATATTTGTGAGAAAAAAAGTAAAATGATTATGGAATTAGATGTGATATTTTGTTTGGATTTGTTTTTTTTTTTTTTGCAAAAAATTTGTCTTTTAGTAGAAAAAAAAAAAAAAAAAAAACTCAACACACAAACTTTCCAAATATTTTTGTTTTTTGTTTTTTGAATTTTTTAATAAATGAAACTAAAACAACAATTATATCAACTACCGTTAAATTGATTTTGGAAAATGCCTGGTAGCTCGAAGCTACCAGGCTCGAATTGGCTCGAGAGGAGAAACAGAAGAGAGGAGAAAGAGGGAGAGAAGAGAGGAGATCGCGCAGCACCACCGCCGTGGAGATCGCGCAGCACCGTCGTCCCGTCGCCCCGTCGCTGCTCGTCGCCTCGTCGCCTCGTTCGTCGCCGTCGTCGTAGCTCCTCCGCCTCTGCTTCCTCCTCCGTCGCAGCCCCGCCGCAGCTCACCGTCTGCCTCGCCTCGCCTCCCACCGCCATTTTGATGGCCCCCTCCTGTTCCTCCTCCTCCTCCCCCTCCTTTCTTCCTCATTCCTTTTCTCTTCTTCTCCCTTCTCCTTCTCTGCTTCAACCAGTCTGCAACAAACAGAGGAAAAAAAAAAAAAAACAAAATCGACGCCAAAACGACGTCGTTTTGGCGTCGAGCTGCGATTCGAGCCCCGCGATTCGAGCTACGTAGCACTTCCGATTGATTTTACATTATTTCATCTGCCCCATTTATTTGCTGCCTTTTCAGAATCGGCGAATTGACCTCCCTGCATCAATCATAAAATAATGAGGTACGCTAATAAGGTCTAGCCCTCCAGTTTGAAAATAGATTGTACAGTACGATTGGACAGTACCATTCAATGAAGGTGGGCAAGACTTTAGGGTCATTTTAATTCAATTCGTAAATCTTATCAAGTATATCATATTTGTAAAATGTTTTATTAATCGGGCATTGATAGTTATTTAGGGGTCGTTTGGTTTTTGTGATAGGTTAAAAAATTACAAAAGAATAAAAAGAAGTCAAAAAAATATAAAAGGACAAAAATCACAAAAAAGAAAAAATAAAAATTTTGTCATTCAAAAGTTAGAAAGTCAAAAAAGCCAAATAAAAATATCAAACGACCAAAAAAGTCTCAGGTTAAAAAAGTCGAAAAAACTAAAAAGTCAATAAAAAAAGTCATTGCCAAATGAGCACTTAATCAATTTATATTTGTGTCTATAATTTATTTTTAAAATCATAATTATCGTTAAAACAAATGCAAGCTAATCAAATAACTATCGATATTCGATCAACGTAATTTTTTGAAGAATGACATATTCGAAGAATTCTACACATTAAACGATTTAGATTAGTAAAAGGAGCTTGAAATTGGACTCACCACATCCCAACAATACCATCTAATTTGATTCCGAATTGAAAGAAACTATTACCCACTACAAGAAAAGGGAGCAAGAAACACGGAAGAATTAGCGACGGCGCGCCTCTCGTCGCAAAAAATGGGTTTTTGCGACGGCAACTTAAACCATCGCAAATAAAGGTTTTAGCGACGGCGTTTCCCGTCGGTAATAAAATTACGCGGATAGGGTAGTAAATGCGGAAGTATTAGCAACGGCGGTTTTTACCGTCGCAAAAAAAAGTTGTTTTGAGATGGCATTTCCCGTCGGGTTCCCGGTTTGGGAGTTAGAGCCGGATTTTACTTTAGGCAGACTAGTTCCTTAAGAAACTTGAATTCGAGGTGTTAATGCCCCAAAATCACCAAACGGCGTCGGTTTAGCATGAAACTTGGCACACACGACCGCCTAGGCACGATAGACTTGTGGGTGAAGACGGGGCTCGAATCGGGTTCCCGGTTTGGGAGTTAGAGCCGGATTTCACTTTAGGCAAACTAGTTCCTTAAGAAACTTGAATTCGAGGTGTTAACGCCCCAAAATTCCCAAACGACGTCGATTTGGCACGAAACTTGGCACACACGACCGCCTACGCACGAGAGACTTGTGGGAGAAGAAGGGGCTCGAATCGGGTTCTCGGTTTGGGAGTTAGAGTCGGATTTCACTTTAGGCAAACTAGTTCCTTAAGAAACTTGAATTCGAGGTGTTAATGCCCCAAAATCACCAAACGGCGTCAGTTTAGCATGAAACTTAGCACACACGACTGCCTAGGCACAAGAGACTTGTGGGAGAAGACAGGGCTCGAATCGGGTTCCTGGTTTGGGAGTTAGAGTTGGATTTTACTTTAGGCAAATTAGTTTCTTAAGAAACTTGAATTCGAGGTGTTAATACCCCAAAATCACCAAACGGCGTCGGTTTAGCACGAAACTTGGCACACACGACCGCCTAGGCACGATAGACTTGTGGGAGAAGACGGGGCTCGAATTGGGTTCCCGATTTGGGAGTTAGAGCCGGATTTCACTTTAGGCAAACTAGTTCCTTAAGAAACTTGAATTCGAGGTGTTAACGCCCCAAAATCCCCAAACGGCATCGGTTTAGCACGAAACTTTGCACACACGACCCCCTAGGCATGAGAGACTTGTGGGAGAAGATGGGGCTCGAATTGGGTTCCCGGTTTGGGAGTTAGAGTCGGATTTCACTTTAGGCAAACTAGTTCCTTAAGAAACTTGAATTCGAGGTGTTAATGCCCCAAAATCACCAAACGGCGTCGGTTTAGCACGAAACTTGGCACACACGACCGCCTAGGCACGAGAGACTTGTGGGAGAAGACGGGGCTCGAATTGGGTTCCCGGTTTGGGAGTTAGAGCCGGATTTCACTTTAGGCAAACTAGTTCCTTAAGAAACTTGAATTCGAGGTGTTAATGCCCCAAAATCACCAAACGGCGTCGGTTTAGCACGAAACTTGGCACACACGACCGCCTAGGCACAATAGACTTGTGGCAGAAGACGGGGCTCGAATCGGGTTTCCGGTTTGGGAGTTAGAGTCGAATTTCGGTCTAGTCAAAATTATTTACTAAACCATCTTTGTAATTATATAGTAGTTAATTTTTTTTATATTTTTCTGTAATTAAAATATTAACACCATTATATTGTTATTAATTATTTTTATTTTTTGTTTTTCAGATATTTCCTAAGTAGCAGTTTGCTTCTTGTGGAATGCGGGCGTGTAAAGATTATGACCAACTTTTGTTTTTGTAACCAATGAAAGAATCAAGACGAAAACTTTTGGTTTTGATTTTAATTTATGTTATTTAAATTTGTGAACAACAGTATGTATGTATTATGCGACATTATGTAGTGGCATAATTTTTATTGTTATGAATTTTTATTTATGTATTGTTATGAATGGAACAACATTATGAATTTTCATCATGTGTTTATATTATTATGTAATTTTTGGATTTTTTTTAGTTATTTTTCATTTAATACAGGTTATTTTTATATTTTTAATAATTTTAATACAGGTTTTTTTTTTTTTTTTTTTTAGACGGCATAACACCCGTCATAAAAAAAAATTATATCGAGCTTTTATGACGGCGAGATATCACGCCAAAAAGTAGGGAATTGAATTGAAAAATAAGGCCTTTAGCGACGGTATAATTGCCGTCGACAATAGTCATTAGCGACAGCTCAGGTTGCTGTCAACAATAGTCATTAGCGACGACACTTTTAGCGACGGGATTTTGCCGTCGTAAAAAACTCTTTTAGCGACGATAATACTGTGCCGTCGCAAAAACAACCAGATTTTCATCCATTATTGGCAACAGAAATTTGTCGTCGCAAAAAAGAAATTTTCCCGTCGCAAAAACAATGGCGACAGCACTTGTCGTCGCTAAAGCCCTTTTGCAACCTCCTTTGTTGCGACCTCCACTTGCCGTCGCAAAAAGCCATTTTACTGTCGCAAAAACTTTTTGAGACGGCGTTTGCCGTCGCAAAAAATAATTTTTTTTGTAGTGACCTAATAATAATATGTGTAGCATTAGTTGGCCATTCGATTTCAGAATACTTATTTAAGGTTAATTTTGCTGTTGATTTTAGTGATATGAATTGCTTTTTAAAATTTATTGCGTAAAAAATAAAAAATACTATAAAGTTCACTTTATAACTTTTTTTTTTCTAGGTTTAATGATATATAAGTGATGAGTTCATATCCTCCAGGCAAGCCAGAAGTTTGAATTGGGTTCCTCATTGAACACCAACAAAGAAGCCTAAAAAATGTGATTTATTAAACACTGCCAATCAGAAATGAATTTCCATTTGCAATTGTAATTGTGATAATCATTGGATGAGATTCTAAACCTGAAGATATTGTTACAGTGGTGGCCGTAGAGTCTTCAATTTGGCCTTGCGTTCTGTCTTGGGTTTTGGAGTTGGTGTGTTTAGAGAGAAAGTGTTAAGTTACAATGGAGGTTGGATAACCTAGGGGTGGGTGGCATTGTGGTTAAGGTTTGGGGTTTAAGCCCCAAGGTCACAGGTTCAATTCCCTCTCCCTGGGCCAATTTCTTGGGCGAAGCACAATTGGTTAGGAGGTTGGATCTTAAGTTGTCTAATCAACACTTGGTGTGGGTTCAATGTTCCCTCGCTGTGCGAGTCCTGACTTAAGCAGAGCTTGTCTTGGGAGGTCGGGGCAAGTTTCTAAGTTATAGTCTCCTCGCTCAGAATGGCTAACAGAACATCCTAGTGATCTCTGTAAGGGGCTCTGCCTTGGACTTGCAGAAGGGTAGGGAGGATTTTCCTGTAGGAAAAAAAAAAAAAAACAAAAAAACAATGAAGGTTGGGTGATTGGAGAGAGAAGGGAAATGAGAAGAAGAGGAGTGGTTTGACTGGTTTTTGTAAATAACTGGCTTACGGCTAATCTTTGAATAATCTAATCTTATAAGTCATATGATTAGTTGATAATTAGAAAAGATATGAGAGAGAGTATTGTTTTAAATATCTTAATTAATTATCACATCATTAGGCTTAAAAAATGAGTCTAATTTTTGGACTTGAATATCAATGCTCATAGAAAATTTATGTAAAAAATTGATTGAACATTGATGGTTATATGTTTAAATTATATTTATTTTGAAAAAATGTATGATAATTATTATTTCAATAATAACTATTCATTTTTGTAATACAAATATAATTCAAACACATATTTATCAATATTCGATTATTTTAATTTTTTTTTATGAATATTCTATTTAACGAATACTAAAAGGTGAATAGTTTGAACCATAGAGGTCGGCTCTAAAATTAGCCCACCAATTCCAAATTCCTATAAAAAAGAATTGTTAGAGATCTAAAAATTAGTCAATTCGTTCTAAAATATTAGTCTTTTATTCTATTTTTCATTATCTCAAAATATTAGTCCTTTTAACATGAATTTCTTATTTGTTCATTCTTTTAAATTATTAATTATGACAATTGATGTTCTAAAAAAAATGAAAGGTAGTTTTAAAAAATTAATCAGCTTGTTTGGTTTTGGTTTTGGTTTCTAGAAAACACTTTAAAGAAAATTCTACTTTTTTATTTTTCGTTTCTTTTTCAATGAATTTTTTTTTAATATTTTAAGCAATTTTTTTTTTTAATTATTAGACACATCTAATAAATACACTTAAAAAGTATAATATTTGTAAAAAAAATCTTTTAAAAATTCACTAAAACCAAAAAATACAAAAATATATATATATGAAAATTCAATACATTTTTCGTATTTTTGTGCATTTATTAATTTTTTAAAATATTTTTTTACAAATATTTTATTATTTAGATACATCTAAGTAAAGTGCATTTAAAAAAGTAAAAGATTGCTTAAAATTTTAAAAATATTCACTAAAACCAAAAAAAAAAAAATATGAAAAATAAAAAACTCAATTTTCAAAAAATTAAAACCAAACAAAATGAATAGTTTTGAATTGTAACAATTATACTATTAAAAAAAAAAATTAAATTCTCTAAAAAAGACTATTATTTTAAAACGGAAAAAATATTAGGGCTGGTTTGGCATCACCAAAAAAATTCAAAAAGTCAAAAAGCCACTAAAAAAGTAAAAAAATTCATACTATTTACCTCTTTTTTGGCGTAGGTATGGAGTTCTTCTTCCTCTGTCTCCTCTGCCTCTTTCTTCTCTTTGTCTTACTCTTCTACAAATCCAACTTCAAAAACCTCACTCTCCCGCCGGGCTCCACTGGGTGGCCGTTGATCGACAAGACCCTCGAGTTCCTGGCCACCGGCTAGAGAGGTCACCTGGAAAAATTCGTATTCGACCGCATATCCAAGTACTCATCCGACGTCTTCAAGACAAATCTTCTAGGCTCCCCAACAATCGTGTTTGCCGGTGCAGCCGGTAACAAGTTCTTATTCTTGAACGAGAACAGGCTCGTCCAAGCATGTTCGCTTAGCTCCATCGACAAAATCTTCCCATCCTCAACCCAAACCTCTTCCAAACAAGAAGCAATCATTCTTAGAAAAATGCTCCCAAACTTCCTCAAACTTGAAGCTTTACAACAATATATTGGTGTCATGGATACCATTTCACAACGACACTTCAATTCCGATTGGGTTGGCAGCGAAGTGGTGGTTTTCCCTCTCACCAAGCGATACACATTTTGGTTGGCTTGTCGCTTGTTTATTAACATCGATGATCCGAACCACGTTGCTAAATTCGCCGATCCTTTTGGGATTTTGGTTGCTAGAATTTTGTCCATCCCTATTGATTTGCCTGGAACACCGTTCCGGAGAGCTATCACACTACTAAAAAAAGTACTTTTTGCGACCGCTAATAAAATCTCAACATTCATGCATTAACACTTCTTCTACACTTTCTTGTTTTTCTTTCCTCGGAACTATCACAACCCTCAAAATATACTTTCCATTAAACAAAAGAACTAAACAATAAAAAAGAATTGAAAGTGAATTAAATACACATCCATGCTTCCTAGGTCCATACAATATTCTTTTCTGTTTTTTTTAACCTAAATGACGTGTAAAAAAAAAAAAAAAAAAAAAACCTGCTCTACTCTTACTTGAGTGTCTTCTTCTTTTCCATGTAACGCATAACAGCACTGCTCCTACTATTTGAAGGGAATAAACTTTCAAGACACAGTGGAGGCGGCTCTCCCATGAGAACCATTGGAGAAGCACCAGTCTTGATGATCTACAACACTATGCTCCATGCTAAGACTAGAAAATGAGATGCTACAAAGGGCATGCGTTGCAAAGCAAAGGTTTGGATCAGTTTTAGAGCTTATCACGGAATCAGCAGATGCCGGATTGCTGATAGCCGGCTGCATTGACTTAACTAGTCCAATTGATGACCCCTGGGGAAAACAAGCAACATTTGATGATAAGTGCATTTTAAACCAGATGTAAACTCACAAATAACAAGGGGTTTCAGTAAAACTTCAATGAGAGAAAGCATAAGCGTTTATTCAGTCACTCCAGCAGAAATATTTGATGACATACATGCAAGTGTGAAATGTTTGCTAGAACGTGATTGACAGGTGTTGAAAGGAGATGAGAGGTGTTTATGTCAGTTTGGCAAGCAATAATCATGTCAGAAATTCAATGCTTCCTGTAACAAGCCCGCGGGGGACCTCGCTACAGTTCGGACTCAATTTTGTGTCACGATTCTTAATCTGAACCAAAGAGTCCAACTCTGGCAAATTGTTTTGAAGAAAAACAGATTTTTGAAAAAGTAGTGCCAAACATGGACTGCTTTGCCAGATTACAGAGTCGCCACCTAAATATTTTAAAATGGGAAATTTAGGAAACCCTGACTCGGTGCCGAAGGCCACATGTCCGTCATCACCAAAGTGGTCTTGGTTCGGGAGCTTGGGTACGATCGGGGAAGGTCAGCTATGAGCACCCCCTTTCGCCCGGTCCGAGGACCGGCCTCTACTAACCGTGATATCCGTTTTTGAAAACATTACATGCTCTTATTCCAATTATTAGCCTAGAATTACTATGTTATGCGCGCAGCAAACAAGTATAGACTAGATTGCCTAATTTGGAAATAAACATTGCATATCCGTTCGTTTTGAAAACATTTCGGAATTTGCTACTCACGAGTAGGCTGAAACACGGATTTCAACGAGTCTTCCAACTCAAGCAACCCAACTTCCACCCACAGGCATTCAAACAGTTTATCTCATATAAGCACTTAGCCGCATGGTAAGTATACTGTTATGGCAATACTCACACACATGCAAGGATGCTAAAGCATAAAAACTCACCTAGTACTCCAAGCCAAAACAGAAGCTTTATTAGAAGTCCATGCATGGACCTAAGCATACTGAAATGTCTAATGCAACACATGCAAAGATGTAATCTAGGCAGGCTTGGCCATCCTAGACATGGCATGTGAAATGCTACAACTATCACGTATTCAATTTGGAATTGAAATACAATGCAGTTTGTATGATGTACCGAGCCCAGTGCATGTTAGACAAATGTATGGATGCACGCATGCTATCATAAGGTATGCTAAATTAAATATGCCGTAATCTACCATCATAAGCAGGTAAATAAAAGGGAAGAAAGAAGTGGAGGTTGGAAGACATGCACACCACACACACACACTTATTACAGATACGCCCTCACTCGGAGGGACCAAAAGAATATACAGGCCGAATAAATAATACTGAATTACTTATTACAGAAACCTCTAATCTAATTAAATTAAATGCAAAGAAGAGATGGCCACAGCCTCCGCCTCGGGATGCGCGAATGATGTATGCTCGATCTGACTTGCCTGAAAAACCCGTGCCATGACACTGTTGCTTCTGTTTCTACTGCCCTGCCTCTCCAAAAATTCCCAAAGTCCCAGAATACCTTCTACATGAGCTGCAGTCCCCCACCGGCTGGAGGAAGTGATCACCGGCTGCTTAAATTTGCCACCGGCTCCTTGTAGAGTTTATCGGCACAAAAAGTGTGCCGGTCGGCACATTGTTCTCACGCGCGTAAAGTTCCTGCAGAGGAGCAGGTGAAGAAGAAACCAAGAAGGCATGGCATGGATTTTGAGCCTATGTAAGCATGGTCAATGCCTCCTATCATGCTTGGAGACTCAAGGAGGCATGACTCTTGGTTCTTGGGCCATCAATTATGCATTTTGATGCATGATGGCCTAAGGAACCAAGGTTGCATTTTAATGGTAATGCATGCAAACAAACAAATGAAATCCAAGGCCTTATCATATGTTAGTCAAAGGTCTTGGTGACCAAGAATTGGGACGAGTTGCACCACTTGAAGTGTGAACTCCTCTCAATCCTATGCTTGGCTTGACAATCCCCAAGCCAAGCCATGGAATGCATGTATGCAACATAGCTCAAATGATGCAACAATGGGACTAAAATGCAAGGTGCAAAGTGTAACACAAACACGGACCATTTATGCAATAGAGTTAGCATGTGACAAGACCTCATTACTCAAGCATGCAACAAACATGATACAAGCATGCAAAAGTGGAATTAACCACAATGGGAAGCCCTCAAACCACCCCAAAACAGTGGCAAAACAAGCCCTAAATGATGGCCGAAATACTACACAAACATGCAAGTTTATGGGCCCAAACCTAAGGCACCAAAAAGAGCGTTTTACTACCACTTACACAACCACTCATGGCATGAATCTAACAACCAAAAACAGATTTTTAGTATGCAAAATGACACCCAAATCCCCTCACATGGCACCCCCAAAATGCATTAATCATGGGAGCATACACAAGGCCTATTCTTATGCATAAAAGGACACACCTTTAAAGCATGAAAGAGATGACAAGTACAAACATATGAGCATGGATTAGGGTCTGAAATAGCATGTCCAACGATCCCAAATCATCTAAATAGACTATCCAATGCATGTACATGGATTACCTACTCAAGGCTTACAAGCCATCATGTAAAACAACCATGTCAAGCATGCCATATATGACAAAAACAGTGGCCCACAGCCCTTATACATGGCAAAATGATGTTAGTATCTCCATGAAACTAAGCTAAAACATGCAAGGAAACATGGCCTCAAAGCATGGCATATTTCTAGGTATAAGAGAGCATTTCAAAGGAAACATGAGAGGCATGTTAAGGACCATAAAACCAACCTAAAACAGAGGCATAACATGTCATATTAATCACAAATATGCTCTGAAATGAAGCCAAAATCAACCATACATACATGCTATTATTTGAGCCCAAAACAAAGGCAAACAAGAGACAAAGGGGAGAGGGGTGTCCCTCCCCTATATGAGATTTAAAAATACCTTCCTCACCACTGAAAACCCACTGGTTTTCAGTGGTGAGAAGATCAAAAACACCAAGTAAACAAGGCCTCAAGAAAAGGCTCCAAAATGGCCAAAACAAGGCCTAAGAGGGTGAGACTCTACCCAAACCACAAAACAACCTTGATGAATGTTCTTAAGCAAGGAAAAACAAGTCTTTTTTATGTTAAACACAAATCCAAAAACACAAAGCAAGAGGGGTAGAAAGCTAGGGCAAGAATGGGGAAACTAAAGTAACAAGCTCACCCTTGAAGATCCTTTGAATAACAGGTGGAGCAGCCACTCTCTAGTGATCAAAATCAGTCCAAAACTTCAACAAACAACCCTCTAAGTCTCTCAATCTCGAGCTAAGGTGTAATGGTGTGTGTAATGGTGCAAAAGTATGGTAAAACACACCTTTTAGGCTTAGAACACACACACAAGGTTGAGAGATGGTAAATATAGAGAGAGAGGTATGTGAGCTCTGGTTTTTAGTCTCTCAAAGTGGCTAACCCTTAAGCCAAGAAGACAAGGCCTCCTCTTATAGAGGAGGCAATCTTGTAAGCTTAGCCACCAAGCAAACAAGGGGTTCATCCCTCCATACACATGTATGGAGGGGAAGAAAGTGGTACAAAGCTGTCTAAAAAATATCTCCAAACACAGCTGTAAAGTGGTCGGCAGGGCAAAATGGTCATTTTGCCAAAAATAGTGCCGACCAGCACAAAATAGTGCCGACCGGCACAATATAGTGCCGATGGCAACAATCACCAGCCGGTGGCCTCTAGCCACTGCCGGTGGTGTGTGGGGATGCCTCAGAAGGCATTTCCTGCCCTTCAAGGGCAAAGAACAAGTGTTTGGTGTAAAACCAGACACAAAACGGTCCAGTTCGGAGGTCCTGAGGCAGAGCGCGTAGCCGAGGACTCCGGGAATTCCAAACGAACACGAATCATGGATTATCACCGAGTGTTCAAGCGGTGATGTCCAGGTCTTGAGGACGGTCAAAAATGGGGTGTCTACACTTCCTCATGCCATCCATGCAAAATCAATCAAGTGTTTATGCAAAGAAATCATTAGGTACTCCACTCCAATGATAATTGGAAAACCACAGGGCACTTTTTGAAAACAAACGCACACTCACAAATTAAAAAAGAATCAAGATGCATGGCCAACAATATTAAAAATTATTGCCCATTATAATTTGCACCCTAATTCCAGAAATCTTTTACTTTCCAAAATATTTGCACTGTTAACAAATTCTCTTGGTTTATAAATAGGATAGCCCCACTAGAACTCCACTTTAGCTTCCCAAGCTCATGAATTTCTATGAACTCACATCTTGGAGGAAAGGAGCTGTAATTGGAGTGCCAAAGGCACAATTTGAACATCAAGAATTGTGAGAAGTAACAGTAAGCTATGGTGGGGGCTTTTCCATGGAGGTTCCGAAGGAAGGTTTACTCATACAAACACTACTATAATTCAAGTGCAGGAAACCTAAGTTGCACTTACCAATCAAATATTGGAATTGAGTGACAAGTTTCATTAGCACCCGAGGGTGGTTGCCTGATGGACTGGAGGTCATGGGTTCAAGTCCCATAGGTAGTCACTAGGGGGCACAAAGCTCATGCATATACCAAAAGAAACCATATCCACCAAGAACATTCCATTTGACCAAAATTTGGTAGATAAGAAAGAAAGCAATATTTATGAACAAAGTTCCATTTCTCACAACTCAATGGGACAAAGATGTTAGAACTATGCATTAACAGTGACACATTGTAAAGCAGAAAGAGATGAAGGTCTAAAACAACAAACAAATGAGCTGATTATAGCTGATGAGAATAATAAGGATAAGATTAAGCAACATAAGAGAAAGCAAGAGTACCTCAGCTGCATATGTGCCTCGATGGTTCAAATCAGCATCGGACATGTCCTTCACTCCTAACAAGCTACCAATTCCATCGTTACCGAATAGTTGTTCTGGATCATTAAGAGCTACACCAAATATTTCTTCATAGTTCTCAATATTCAAGTCAACTTCATTCATATTGAAGTCCTCATAGAATTTATCATCTTCTCGTAAATCAGGTGCTTTTGTTCCAGGACAGCACGTTTGCATATTAATTAGCAGAGGTCAGATTTTTACTCAAGCAACAAAGTAAACAGGTAACCTTAAACATATTCATAATACTATAAAGTTGATCAGTTTTGTATTTTGGCAATCTTATTTGATCTAACAAATTATCACTGCATGCATTTTATTTTAATCTTCTTTACAAGCATGGCTAGGATTGAAAACGTGTCATATAACATTCCAAGAAGAAAGGCCCAAAGCTCAAAGCCAATGAAGACCTCAGAAAATTCTACTAGATTCTTTGAGATTTAATTTCATATCACATAAATGGAGTAACATTACGTCATATAATTTTCACTTACATCTTATGGAACAATCATGGAATACTAAAATGAAGACCTCAGAAACTAGAAGTTAGGTAGCCAAGCAACAGGTAGCAACATTTCAGGATACCTTAGCTCCAAGAAACCACATTTATCAAACAAATGTTATAAAATTTATCATCCACCAAATTCCACAAACCCATAAAAGTTCCTAATCATAGTCTATGTCACCAAACTCGACAAGAAAAAAAATAAAAAATGAAAAATAAAAAGGAGATGGCATTCTCACTTCCCTTCTTTTATTTTTTATTTATTTATTTATTTATTTATTTTTTTGAAGTGTGGACAGAACATATAATGTTAAAAAACTAGCTAAAAACTTTTAGCTGCAGCAAATCAAGTAGAAATTCTGATTTATGTTATAATGCCATCTAGCCACATGATTTTTTGCATTTTTCCATAGCAACATTCCAATATTTAAAACATATATACATATAGGAATGGAAGAAAGAGAGAAGAAATACATATAGGGGGTCTCTCATCATTTATATTGCTAATATATTTAAATCATTAGTGTAGTTTTTCCAAGAGAAAGAAGTACAGTATGATGATTTCATGCTATAATTGAGAATACATATTCACACACACACCCCATTGGGAATTGATGAAAAGGTAAAGCCGTACCTAAGAACTCACTTCCCGTGTAGCTTTATCATGGACCTTAGAATACGATTGGCCAGATTTAGCAAACCTTAGAATACAAGTCCTGGAAAAGAACCAAATCCACTTCAACAATTACATATGCACTTCATTTTCACATTCAAGTGAAAGGAGACTAAAACAATTTTTACAAGACCTTTTTACCTAACACAACAAAACCAGACTCCACTAACTTCTTTCTATCTATTTTTTCTACTAGAGCTTTGAGCTCTTTGCTTTTCTTCAGTTTACACAACACACCACATCTTATTTTATGACCTTTTTTTTTTTTCCCTCTTACCCACATGTAGAACTTGTACACATTACAAAAACTTGAAAAATTTTCTCCTAGTCTTCAATTATAACATTACTTCCTAAAATAATCTTTCTAGAAATAAGAAAAACAACAATCAATGTAATTTGAGTATTTCAACACAAAACATGAAGTTTTAACCAAGCAATTTAACACCAAAAAGCATTTAAAAAAGCATTTAAAAGACTTGCTTAGGCACTAAAAGGTCAGAATTCTTCACTAAAATTTCTAAGTTTACAAGGTTTTCACTTATTCCTTTAGAGCATAGCATAAAAGCCACCAAAATCACAATTTTTTGCTACCTTTTTCTACTGCATAGAAGAACTACCATCTCTATTTTTTTTAGTTTGCTAGCTTACAGGCACACACAACCCTCTTTTCTCATGTTTTCTACAAAGAGGTCCCTGCATATATTAAAATTACCCACTACAGGACATACATACCGACAATTTCTAAACAAAAGATTATTATAAAAAATTAATAATAATAATTAGTTGTGGCTCATGTAATTATTGGTTAGATTATTATAAAATTATCTCATTTCCTATACATCAATAATGGGCGAGTGATACAAAAGGTTATCAAAATAGAGAAATTCTATAGCTCACATCTTTAGTATTCTTTTACTACCAGAAATGAAAAATAACCTGATATGTAGATTGGAATTTTAAATTGAAAAAACAAGGCAATGGGATGATAAATTCTAATTCTATTTACATGGGAAACAAATTCAAAGATCCAAAGAATAATAAATAAATATAGAATAAGAAGTCAAACAACTAATAAATAAATACAAAATAAGAAGTCAAACAATCCTAAACTTTACAATGGTTTACAATATAAAAGATAGAGCTGCGTGAAGTTTTAGTATGGAAAGCCACTAAACTGGCATTCTTGTAAAATCTCATATAGGAGATGGGGACAATAGTTGGGGACAGAAGATCCCAATAAAAATGATGGCATTCTAAAACGCTCACCTAAATGTGTCTCATTATTTTATTATTAACATGAATGGATACAGAGAGAAGTAAATCAAACTTTAGCAGTAAAGTTTACCTTGCAGAAGAAACGGCGACAACACTAGTTTGGCCTGCTGAGTGTGCAAAAGATGCTAGGGTTTCAGCTTGCATTTCAATTGAATGTTTACCGCAAAACTTATAACTTGAACTCAAAACCTACAAACCTAAGGATGCACAGACAGATCATAAATGATCCAAAATTATAGATGGAATATGAGAAAGCTAGATAAGTATTTATAGGGAGATTCAAAGACCGAGAGAGATAGAGAGAAGCAAACTGAAGGAGATTGAAGCAACCAAATATCAATATTGAAAATCACATTTTCCATTTTTCCCTCCAATTTCTGAGCAAGCAAACAAATTAATAGAGAGATTGAACCAACCAGATATCAAAAAAGAGCCAACACATCCCCTGAGTTTTCCAGAAATTAATCCAGTATATCATCACAAACTTCCACTCAATCACATATAATATGTACCAAATCACTCCAAAATCTATACACATAGGTATTTGAAATACATATAAATAAGAGAATGATTGAATTAAATCAAAGTGATTCAATCAAATATCAAGAGTTCAAACACATTCAAATTGAATATTGCAAGGGTTTCGATCCAAACCCTAGGAGTAGATTCAAATCGCAAACTAAGAAAAAATGGAGTAAGATAGAAACAGAGAGAAGAATTTCTGAGAGAAAGTACCTTGAACTCGATCAAAACCCTAGGTGTAGATTGAAACCCGAAAACAAGAAGAAACAGAGAAAGAAACTTGAGAGAGAAAGCGCGTACCTTCAATGATCGAGTTCGAAACAGAGAGAGCACAAGATTGAGAAGAACATGAAGGGGAGAGAGAGAGAGAGAGAGAGAGACCGAGAATGCATGCAAGAGAGAGAACAATCAGTGTTTGTGAAGGGTAGGGCAAATAAAAGGAAAATGGGAAAATAAATAGAAGGAAATAACGAATAAATTGGTTATTTGTGACGGATAATCGGGTGGTTGCAAATTATATGGTAGCAAATAGTCATTTTTTTAGTAGTGTCAAGGCCTCGGAGTTTATTAGGAAGGAGCTTTTGGCGATTATTAAGCAGAGAAAGGTTGATTTGGGAGATGGAAAGGCTTCGCCGACACAAGATAGATTGTCACATATGCTTGTGACGAGTGATGAAAATGGAAATTTCATGAAAGAGGCTGATATTGCTGATAAAATCTTGGGTTTGTTGATTGTTGGCCACAACACTGCTAGCTCCGTCTGCGTTTCCATTGTCATGTTTCTTGCGGAACTTCCTCATGTTTATCAGCGAGTGTACGAGGGTACGTATCTATTCATGCATATTTTATTCTATTCTATAAGCACATACAGTTTTGCATTCTCTCTGGCACTTTTTTAACAGCAATGCTAGGTATCATGAAAAACCTTTCATGAAAATAATCATGAAAGTTTTGTGACCTTTAGATTACACTTAGAATAAAGCACCACACACTAATCAAGGTAATCCAAGGATCATAACTCTTTCATGAAAGAATTTTCATGATCCCTAATTTTTCTCCTTTTTTAATACCACAATTCAACGTTGGTTTACCATCACCTAGGTCAAATAGGTTATTTTAGTAATTTTTTAAATTTTTTACAAAAAAAATATACAAAAAAATAAAAAAAGTGATGTAATAATTTATAGTGATTTTTTGATTAAAACTGAGAGTTGCCAAATGAGAGTAGACTATTTTTGAAATCATACTTGCTAGTTAAAGTGCTTGAAATTTGAAATCTTAAAGTGATAAGGATAAATTTTAACATATATAGTCCAAAATGACCTTATAATCCAAAAAATCTTAATCTTTCTTGTTGTATCTCTCGTAATGTTGTTTCTCTCTTTTGTGAGTTTTTACATTATTTAAGTGATTTCAAAATTTAAAATTTAATAATTTTTTATTACATCTTTAGAATCCTATTTGAAATTTCATTGACCTACGTAAAGTTTCACTAAATTAAAATTTCACTGACTAACCGAAATTTTACCATTGACTTGGTCATCGAAATTTTATTGACCAACCAAAATCTCACTAATTTAGACTGACTTGGTCATCGAAATTTTACTGACCAACCAAAGTTTTACTAACCTAAGATATTTTACTAACCTATCTTAGGTTAGTAAAATTTCATCAACTTTTCTTTTTATAATTTTGTATTCATCATGCATCTTATTCCATAGATCTTAATGAAATGATTTCAAAATTACAAATTTTATATTTAAAAAAAAAAAAAAATTGGATCAAAAGTTATAAAATTTTGAATGAGTTAAAAAAAGTAATAGGTGGTATTTGAAGGGGTGTAATGGGGTTATTTTTGTCACTGTATGTTTTGGAGAACCTATACTAATGATGATACAGTTCGTTCCAGGTGGAACAAGTCGGACTGATCCACGCTCCTCAAGCCTGTGTCTGAATGACCAAGCCCACCAGAAGACTTGCACAGGAGTTCATCGGGGAACGGGGAGTCCCCCAGCGAACCCTCTGGCGAGCAAGTTAGGAAGAGAAGTGGAATGTAGGGATGGATGAGAGATAGAAAACTTAACCTTCTTCCTGTCTTCAACGTCTGCTTATATCCTCTGGTAATCATTTCGTTGTCCCTTCCGACCTGTCACCTTGGCCGAAAGTCTATGCTCTAGCTCACCTTGTTCATGGTGAAGCCGTTCTGTCCCAACGGAGATGGGTTATGGCAATAAATGCTGTAAGGGGCTTTATTAATGGCGATGTGCAGTGGCAATAACTTTGCAAGATCTTTGTCTGCTGATGTGGCTTGTCCTTTACCTGCCACGTGTCTGAATATCATTGGTTCTTCATGCCGTGTTGACTTCCAGCTATGTTGGGCCTCATCAATTGAATTATGTATTGGGCCCTAAGTGGTAGGCTTGGGTTGTTCATAGTGGTCTATAGCCTTTATGGGCCTACCTATGTCAGTAGTCCTCCATTCCCAAGTGCAGCTTTAGTCCAACGAAGAGAATAATGAAGAGAATGAGGGTTGTGGGAGGCCGGCAGGGTGAAGGTCGACCGAGAGGAGTAACCGACCATAAGGAGGGCCGACTGCGAAGGGTGGCCGAGTGGAGGGACCGATCACGAGGAGGGTGTAGACACCCCATTTTCACCGACCTTAAGACCCAGACGTCACCGATTGAGCACTTGGTGATGTTGTATACTGTGCTCGTTCTGAGCTTGCGGAGTCTCGGCCGTGAGCCTTGCCTCCGAACTTCTGGACTTTTCTGTGCCTTGCCTCGGTTTACGAACCAAGCTCGGTTTTCTCTGTTTTCTCTTCCTGAGGGGAGGGAGAGGCCTCGTAGATCATCTCTCAGTAGCCATAGGCTACGTTTCGTGGTTGCAGGCCATTTTTCCCATTTCGGAGACCGGTTCCCGATTTTCAGAGCCGTCAGGCCGTGTGCCTCGGTTCGGGACCGCCTAACTACCTCCGTTTGCTCCGGTTTTTGGCATACATCTTATTTACTCCCTTTTGAGGGACACTGGGGTCCGAGAGACCAACTTCGTGGTCGAACACCACTCCGGTGCTTATGATCGATTTTGGGGTCTCGGCTGTAGCGTTTGACCCCGAACCTTCATTTCGCATTGGTTTGGGCTCATTTTTGGTGGAGGCATTATTTTCATTATTAGGAAGCTTGTAGGAGGGTGGGAGGCCAGCAATTGTTCTGACAACCAACTTTTTTGTTTGGTCAAAAGTGGTTCAGCATGAATCCGAGAAGGAGAAAGTCTGCGCGGCTTCACCGAAACGGGCGTAACTCTTTGCACAAGAGGAATTACGATATGACGCCACCACCATTGGAAAGATTACTTCCGGGGCTTCATTTTTCACTCAAGAATCTCCTAAGTCCAAATCCGGGGGGAGGAGATATGGTTGGTTGAAGTCTGGTTGGACCGAATCGCTGCGGCTTTCAGCGGCATAACTTTTTCTACAGAAGGAATTTTAATGCAAGGTTTACGGCATTGGAAAGCTAACTTCTGGGGCTTCATCCTAGGTCGTGGCCGGCCAATTTTTCCCCTTTGGCCTGGCCGGCCGGCCACTTTTTTTGGTGAATGATTTTTTTTGCCATTTTAAACTAGCCGGCCATTTTTGCCCCTGGGAGTGTGTTCTAGCCATGTATTTTGTTTTACACTTCACCCATGTCCGAGGGTTTGGCCATTTTGGGGGAAAACTTGGCTTGTTTTCCCTCCATTTCCCCCCCCATTTTTCCACCCATTTTGCCTATATAACAGCAGCCCCAGGTCTGGTTTTGAGGGTTAGAAAAAATGCTTTGAGCCTCTTGTATTGTATCTCTCTCCTTCTACACTTCAACTCTCAAAAACCCTTAAGTTCCTACACGCTTTTCCCTACAAGCCCTAACACCACTCCACCTCATTCCATTCCCGCAGCTTGAAGCTGTTTTCTAGAGGCAAGGAGCACCCAAACTTGGTCCAAGAGGTTGCTAAGGGTTGGTCTTCAAGGGTGAGTCCCACTTTCCCCTTTTCTTGCATTTTTTTGGTCTATTTCTTAGTCCCTCTTGCTTGCTGTTTTGAGCTCCGGCCAAAACTGAAATTTTCATTTTTTTGAGCTCATTTTTCTGTTTGATTAAGGGTTCTTACCTGTTTGGGACTTCCCACTACCACTTGCTTCATTATCCTCTTGGATGCCATGTTTTTTGCATGATATTTTTTGCCTATATATAATCTGTTTTGGAGCATGAGGTAAACTGTAGATAGGTTTATTTTGAGCCCTTATTCAACATTGAAGAAGGGCTCACCACTGTTTGGGACCTCCATGTATCACTTGCCATTGTACCCCTCTTTGGTCCCCATTTTTGCATGATTTATTAGCTTATTGAGCTTCTGTTTTTGGACCTTGGTCCGAACTGAAAATGGACCTAAAATGACCCCCTCTTCATGTTTCATTAAGGGTCTAGGGCTTTTTGAAGCATCCTTGGTATACTTCGTGTTATAGCCCTCTTGGTGGCCTCATCTTGCATCATACTTTGAGCATGCTTGTGTTCTGTTTTGGGTCTGATCATAAGCTGTAAACAGCCATATTTTGGGCCCCTCTTCAATATTTTTGAAGGTTCCTAACCTGGTTGGGGCCAGCGTGCACCACTTGCTTCTTTGCCCCTTTGTTGGCCCATTTCTTGCATGTTAATTTGGCCATACTTGTATCTGTTTTTGGGGGTTTTCATAAACTGTAAAACATCATATTTTTGTCCCATGTTCAACATTGTAGAAGGGGCATTCTGTGTTTGAGATCATCAGCTATGACTTGCTTCATTACCTCTCTTGGCCCCCCATTTTTGCATGATAATTTTGCCCTATTTGTACCCACTTTTTGGCCATGCTCTGAAATGTAAAAATGATTTTTTTGGGGCTGCCTAGATTATTTCTTCACACTTCATGTACGAATCATGCATGCATTGCATAGCTATAGGCCATTTCATGTGCTTAATTCCATGT
This sequence comes from Camellia lanceoleosa, assembly GCA_025200525.1. Lineage (NCBI taxonomy): Eukaryota > Viridiplantae > Streptophyta > Magnoliopsida > Ericales > Theaceae > Camellia > Camellia lanceoleosa. The sequence continues at coordinate 25,669,669 of CM045767.1, forward strand.
TTCGGGACTCGTTCCTTGTATCGGGTTTCATTTCGCCATGTTTCGGGGCTGTTTTGCATGTCATTTTGCCTCTGAAATTTGCATGTTTGCATATCATATTCCATGTCTTGCCATGTCTCATTAGAGTGGCATTCCGTGCCGTAGGTTCGGTCCTCGGTTTGCGTGCACGCGTGCACGTATTTCGAGTTGTCTCATTTTCATCTAATGGCCTCTTATGTGAGTGTGGCTGAGGCTCTCTCATGTTGGTGTAAGCCCATATTGCATTGCGTATGCCATTTCATCCATAGCATTGTGTATGCTCGGTTGTGTATCACCTCGTGTAGCGTGTATGCCATTCCATAACATTGTGTATGTTAGGATTGTATCTTAGTTGCATTTCACGCATATCATGCATATTGCATCGTGTTCGGGATAGGAGTTAGCAGACACGAAGCGAATGCGTTCGTACTCAGGAGTGACGGAACGTGTCTTAATTCCCAAGTCACCGACACTCCGGGTTATCCATGATGGAGTTAGGTTTTGTTGTAGTGCTCATATGCATTCATTCTATATTGAGTTGTGCAATTCGGCTCCTCGGCCATCATGCATCGAGATGCGTGATTGGTGGTACGAGGATCGAGACATGCATACATTTGTGAAAATACATTGCTATGCCCCTTTCCTGCTCTCTGTTGCAGCATATCAAGAATTAGTGGTCTTCCGAGGCTTGGCGCGCTTTCAAGAATCATTGCAAAACAGAGGCTAATTGGGGCATTCCAGTGGATTTCCGCGCAAAGCAGCCCAAACATGCATCATTCCATCATCCGGAGCAGAATCAAGGCAGTCCTTGGCTTGCATACCAGTTTTATTATTTTCTTAGTTAATTTGTAAATTAATTAGGAATTTGTACATTATTTGGACAGTATTATTTGTACAGATTTATTCTTTCATTCGGGATCAGATTATTTATTTGGACCCTCTGTGCGAGGGCATAATTGTAATAAGTGTGGGTGAGTGTGATGTATGTCTTCCAACCCCACGTCTTTCTTCCCTTTTATTTACCTGCTTATGATGGTTAGATTAGGGCATATTTCAATTAGCATACAGTATGACAGCATGTTTGCATCATTCATCTGCTTTGCACGCACAGGGCTCGGCGCATCATACTAACTGCATTTGTATTTCAATTCCAAGTTGAATACATGTTAGCTGAAGCATTCCATAGTCCATGTTTAGAATTGTCGAGCCTGCTATAGTTTGCATCTTTTCATGTGTTGCATTAGGCAATTCTGTGCATCTAGGATCATGCATGGATTTCTAACAAGCTTCTGTTTTGGCTTGGAGTACTCGGTGAGTTTTATGATTTAGCATCCTTGCATGCGTGTGAGTGACTGCCATGAATAGCATGCTTACCATGAGGCTATGTGCTTATGTGATATAACTGCCTTGAATGCCTGTGGGTGGAGGTTGGGTTACTTGGAGTGGGACAATTCATCAAATGTTTGTTTTAAGCCCACTAGATAGTGGCAAAATCATGTTTTCCAAGCCCACCCGAGGGTGGCAAATCCACGTCTTAGCCTACCTGCGGGTAGCACCATCAAACCATTTTCAAACAAACAAACATGAAATGTTTTGTTCCAATTCAAGCGACTTCGATCTATACTTGTATCTTTGTCGCATCACATAGTAAATCTAGGCTAATAACCTAATAAGAACACACAATGTTTTCAAAAATAGATATCATGGTTAGTAGAGGCCGGTCTTTGGCCGACTGGCGAAGGGTGCTCAAGTGACCTTCTAATCGTACCCAAGTTCTGGAGCCGAGGCAACTTGGGTAATGACGGACACGTGGCCTGTGGCACCGAGTCAGGGTTTCCTAAATTCCCCAAAAATAAAATATTTAGGCGGCGACCACATTCTGTATCGCAAAGCATCCATGTTTGGCACTTCTTTCAAAAATCTGTTTTCAAAGCGATTTGGATTTGGACTCTTTGGTTCAAGATTAAGAACCGTGACATTTGAGTCCTTGTCGAATCGTAGTAGACCCCGCAGTTTAACCGAACGGGGAAGTCGCACCCTCCCGGGATGCGTTCGGGATGTCTGATTCGCGACTCCACCGTTTTTGCATGTTCGCATACTATATTCCATGTCTTGCCATGTCTCATTAGAGTGGCATTTGATTGCTCGAGGTCCTCGAGCACCAAAATGCCCGAGGACCATCTCTCGGTGGCCCAGGCTACATTTTGTGGTCAGAGGCCATTTTGTCCATTCGAAGTCGGTTCCGGTTTTGAGCGTCGGGCCGTGTGCCTCGATTCGGGACCGCCTAACTATCTCCGATTGCTCCGGTTTTTGGCATGCATCTTATTCATTCCCTTTTGAGGGGCACTGAGGTCTGAGAGACCCACTTCATGGTCGAATGCCACTTTCGGTGCTTAACAGTCAGTTTTCGGGGCCTCGAACTGCGCGTTTCGGCCCCGGAACCTTTATTTTGCATCGGTTTTCGTTCATTTTTGGCAGGTACCTCTGTTTCATCACCGAAGGTCAGAAGGTGGGTGGCCAGCAATTGTTTCAACAACTGGTTATATTCCTCCGTCGTCCTCCGACGCCCGTTTTTCTTACTTCCAAGCCAATGTTGACCACCCTAGGGTCACTTTCTTCAATCCTAACCCCCATATTTGTGTTGTAGACACCTGGGAGGACACAAATATTATATGGCCGGCCATTAATTCTACTTGAACCTTTTGAACCCCTCCTAAAAATGGCCTATTCTCTCTCTTGTTTTACAGTTGCCAATTTTGAACCACAAGGTTGTGTTGAGGGCACCTGGGAGGACACCAATTTGTGGTGGCCGGCCAGAAAATCTTTTTGACCATTTTGACCCTTGGCCGGCCGGCCATGGGGGGTGGCCGGCCGGCCACCTGCAACTCTGAAAGTTGGCCGGCCATGATCCTTGCAGTGTGTATATTACAGCTGTATATCTTTTTCCCTCCAAAAGCTGTATCCGGAGGTAACTCTTTTGGAGGGAAAACTTGATCCATTTTCCCTCCACTTTTTCCCTCCATTTCTCCCCCCTTTTTGTCTACATAACAGAGCCTCCAGCTCTGTCTTGAGGGTTGAAAAATTTTCTTGGAGCTCATACATACATATCTCCCTCTATCTCTCTCATTTCCTTAAAAAAATTCCTAAGTCCTACACCTCATTTCTTCATCACCACCAAGCACCACCACCACTACTCCATTTCCAGCAGCTTGGAGAGCTTTCCAGCAGCTAGGAGGCATCACTTCTCAAGCCAAGAAGCATCCAAGGGGTAGTCTTCAAGGGTAAGCATCATTTCCCCTCTTTTGAGCTCAATTTTGCAACATTTTTCTAGCCATTTTGCTTGCTGTTTTGAGCTCCGACCAAAACTGAAAATGTCATTTTTTTTAGCTATATTCCACGTTTCATTAAGGGTTCATTGCAGTTTGAAGCTTCTTTTTGGCACTTGCTTCATTATCCTCTTGAATGCCATTATCTTGCATGATATTTTTAGCCTATGTGTGATCTATTTTGGAGCATGTCATAAACTGTAGATAGGCTTATTTTGAGCCCTTATTCAACATTGAAGAGGGCTCAACACTGTTTGGGACCTCCATGTATCACTTGCCATTGTACCCCTCTTTGGTCCCTATTTTTGCATGTTTTGTTAGCTTATCTTGCTTCTATTTTTTGGCCATGTTCAGAGCTGAAAGTGGCCATATTTTTACCCCCTTGTCATGTTTCATTAAGGGTCTTTGGCCGTTTGATGAATATTTTATATACTTTTTGTTATAGCCTTCTTGTGGCCTTAATCTTGCATTGCATTTTGAGCATGTTTGTATAGTGATTCAGGACTTGTCATATACTGAAAAACATCATATTTTTGGTCCCTATTCAGTGTTGTAGAAGGGTCTTTTTCTCTTTGGGCTTTGCATCTACCACTTGCTTCATTGCCTCCCTTGTGGAGCCATTTTTGTATGCCATTTTAGCCCTATTTGTACTTACTGTTTGGCCATGCCTTGAACTGTAAAAATGTTTGTCTTGGGGCTGCCTTGCTTCTGTATTTTCATCACATGTTCAAATTATGTATGCATTGTATAGCTATAGGCCATTTCATGCACCAAAATCCATGTTTCGGGGTCATTCCATGCATTGGGTTCCATTTTACCGGGTTTCGGGGCTGTTTTACCCCTCATTTTGCTACTGGTTTTTTGCATGCTTGCATAATATATTCCATGTCTTGCCATGTCTCATTAGAGTGGCATTTCAGTGCTTGAGGGTCCGTCCTCGGTTTGCGTGCACGCGGGCACGCATTTCGAGTTGTCTTGTTTTCATCTAGTGGCCTCCTATGTGAGTGTGGCTGAGGCTCTCTCATGTTGGTGTAAGCCCATATTGCATTGCGTATGCCATTTCATCCATAGCATTGTGTATGCTCGGTTGTGTATCACCTCGTGTAGCGTGTATGCCATTCCATAACATTGTGTATGTTAAGATTGTATCTTAGTTGCATTTCACGCATATCATGCATATTGCATCGTGTTCGAGATAGGAGTTAGCCTAGGCACGGGAAACGAGGTGCGTTTCGTATTCCAAGTGACGGAACGTGTCTCAATTCCCAAGTCACCGACACTCCGGATTATTCATGATGGAGTTAGGTTTTGTTGTAATGTTCATATGCATTCATTCTATATTGAGTTGTGCAAATCGGCTCCTCAGCCATTATGCATCGATATGCGTGATTGGTGGCACGAGGATCGAGGCATGCATACATTTTTGTGAAAAGACATTGCTATGCCCCTTTCTTGCTCTCTGTTACAGCATATCAAGAATCAGCAGTCTTCCGAGGCTTGGGGCGCTTTTCAAGAAATAATTGCAAAACAGAGGCTAATCGGGGCATTGCCGTGGATTTCCGCGCAAAGGCACCCGGGCATGCATCATTCATCAGAATCAAGGCAGTCCCTGGCTTGCATGCCAGTTTTACAGCTTTATTATTTAATTTGTTAATTAATTAGGAATTTGTACATTATTTGGACTGTATCATTTGGACTGTATTATTCTTTCATTTGGGACTGTATTATTTATTTGGATCCTCTGTGCGAGGGCATAATTGTAATAAGTGTGGGTGAGTGTGATGTATGTCTTCCAACCCCACGTCTTTCTTCCCTTTTATTTACATGCTTATGATGGTTAGATTAGGGTATATTTCAATTAGCATACAGTATGACAACATGTTTGCATCATTCATCTGCTTTGCACGCACCGGGCTCGGCGTATCATACTAACTGCATTTGTATTTCAATTCCAAGTTGAATACATATTAGCTGTAGTATTCCATAGTCCATGTTTAGAATAGCCGAGCCTGCTATAGTTTGCATCTTTGCATGTGTTGCATTAGGCAATTCTGTGCATCTAGGATCATGCATAGATTTCTAACAAGCTTCTGTTTTGGCTTGGAGTACTCGGTGAGTTTTATGCTTTAGCATCCTTACATACGTATGAGTGACTGCCATGATAGCATGCTTACCATGAAGCTATTTGCTTATGTGATATAACTGCTTGAATGCCTATGGGTGGAGGTTGGGTTATTTGGGTTGGAACAATTCATCAAATGTTTGTTTTAAAGCCCACTAGATAGTGGCAAAATCATGTTTTCTTAAGCCCACCCGAGGGTGGCAAATCCACATCTTAGCCTACTTGCGAGTAGCACCATCAAACCATTTTCAAACAAACAAGCATGAAATGTTTTGTTCCAATTCAGGCGATCCAGTCTATACTTGTATGCTGTGCGCATCACATAGTAAATCTAGGCTAATAACCGGAATAAGAACACACAATGTTTTCAAAAACAGATATCATGGTTAGTAGAGGCCGGTCTTTGATCGCGGCGGTGCTCACAAAGTGACCTTCCCCAATCGTACCCAAGTTCGAGCCGAGGCAACTTTGGTGATAGCGGACACGTGGCCTTTGGCACCGAGTTAGGGTTTCCTAAATTTCCCATTAAAAACATTTAGGTGGCGACTCAGATTCCGCAAAAGCAGTCCATGTTTGGCACTTCTTTTCAAAAAAATATGTTTTCAAAATCGATTTGCCAGATTTGGACTCTTTGGTTCAAAATTAAGAACCGTGACATTTGAGTCCTTGAACTGTAGTGACCCCAATATGAACGGAACGAGACTTAACCCTCCCGGGGCGTTCGGGGACGTCTACAGTTTCTGGCGACTCCACTGGGGATTTAGAGAACTTGACTCAAACTTATGATATCTGGTTTTGATTACACTTGTGTGTTTCTTTGCATTGCATTTGCATTGGTGCGCCTAGGACACCGTGTTTGCCATATGCCATTCCCGAACGATTTGCCGGAGGCTTGTCATGTCAAGGCATGACCATAAGGCTGATCGGCTCTGGGCTTTGACAGCATGGGAACACAAACCATTCCAAACTAGGACAGGTTGCTTACCCGATATAGGTTGTTTGAAACCACTACGTGCGTAGTAAAACCCTAGCTCCTGACAAAATAGGACAGGGAAACCCTACCCCAACATAGGGGTGTTTGGCTCTCACTTATCTGTTATGTGCTTTTAGAGTGCGTCTCTACAGGAATGCATGTATCAGTTTGCAAATTTGGGCATCGGGCCTGCGGGCACCAGTATCGGTATTTTAGGAATCAGTTATCTGCGGGTATCAGATTTAGTTTTGAGGCAGAATTTGGGGCAGAATTTAGTAGAGGGCACAGTCATCCTACTAGGCCCGTATCTGTTTTGGTAAACATCAGGCTGAGATGCTGCATGTTTTCTCTTTTGCTAGGTAGTCTTGGAACCATAGCTTCGGAAGGCTCCAATATCCCCCGAGGATCATTAGACTTGTACTGATAGACTTTGTCGGGTCAGAGATTCAGTTCGAGGGCAATCAGTGTTCCTTCACCAAAGCGGAGTAAAAGGCGGTCGAGCAGTTATACCAGTTGTTCAGTTAGACCAGGGCAATATGGCAGGGATGGAGGAAATGATGCGTCAACTCCAAGAAAGTATGAAACTCATGCAGCAGGACGCTGCCCGTCAAGCGGAATTTGCCAAAAGCCAGGCCGAGATTATAGCCCAACAGGCAGAGACAATTGCCGGGCTAGCGACAAAGCTGGGTATCTACTTCACCGAGCTCCTCCCCCACCCAGAGTTCCAACGCTCGGAGAGACAGCTAATGTCCAAGAAGATACGGACATTCTGACAAGGCCACCTCTGCCCTCGGTTCTACTCGAGCTATCCAAAGCACCGATCAACCTGCCAAGTTCACCCTTTGAGTTCGAGACGGACCCCACAACATTGAAAGTGAGCAAGCTTGAGAAGTTGTTCAAAAAGTCCCAAGGGGCCCATTCTATTCCTGATATAGAGGATAGTTATACCGACTCAGTGGTGACATTACCGGATCGGTTCAAGATACCGCATATCGATCGATTTGATGGCTCTGAAGACCCAATGGTGCACCTCAAACTGTTTTCTGATATCCTGAGACCAATGGGTTTGACCACAGCCCAGAAACTATCACTATTCGGCCGAACCCTGTCCGGGATAGCCGCAATCTGGTATGCAAAATTGGAGAACTCTGTGAAAGCAGGTGGGAAGAGCTGGCTGAGGCCTTTATTGATCAATACTCCTATAACACACAGATCGAGGTCACAACTCGTGATCTCGAAGTCACCTGCCAAGAACCAAATGAGGGTTTCTCAGAGTTCGTGACGAGATGGAGGGCAAAGGCCTCAATGATGACTACAAGGCCTTCCGACAAAGATCAGATCAGGATGATTGTTCGGAATCTACATGGCGAGTTGCTGCAAAAGATGGTCGTTCTACCTCTGTTTACTTTTCCATCCCTTCATGAAATGGGGGTTCAAATTGAGGATCCCATCAGACAAGGGACCTTTGCAGAAGATAATGGGCCTTTGAAGAGGAATGTTGCTTTAGCCCAATGCTACTACCGATGGTAGCACAGTAAAATGCTCAAGTAGACACTATCACCACTTCCTCAATGACCAAAAACCAACCACTTCAACTCGACCCCAAGCCCGAAAAATTCCATCCTCTTTACATGAGTCTCTCCCAAGCTTTGAAAAGTCAGAAGAAGAGGGCACCTAGAACTCCTAGAACCCCAACCCTTCCAAACCCTCTTCCAACAAGATACGACCCATAAACATCAGGTTTACCATCGAAGACGGTCATGATACTAACCGTTAGATCCGCCTCCGCTATAAGATTCAGATCTTATTGACGAAGAGACCCTAGCTCCACCCAAAGGACCTCAAAGTTAGTCTTGACTTGTCACCTCCCCACCTCAACCTCATCCATACACTACCAACCACCTTCAACCCCAAAGATATACATCACCCCAAATTTCATCTACCCAAGCCTGAGGTGTTCATTCCAGAAAGCATGGACTTATGCATGATGGATGCACCTAAACCCCAATCATCTTAAACCCGTGAGCCCACTACTTCTGAGCTAAAGAGAATGATCGAAGATCTTCAAAGAACTATAACAGATCTAGCCTCTGGGACATTGGCTCCATCATCGACCACAACACATGCTAGGAGTTTCACGACAAAAGGTTCCCCGATCTTGGAACGGGCTGTATTTGAGGAATGCCAATCCCTTGGCAAAGTGGAGGCGAGTGGAAAGAACAAGATATGGGCAGACATGGATCCCCATGAGCATCTTCTATTGGCTGTTGAGGCTTTGAAAGTCGACGGACTGAACAAAGAGCAAGTGCTCGCAGTTGTTGCAAAAACTGTGGACGGCATTTTCGCCACTCAAGTCGGGGGCAGTTTGAATCAAGGGGCAAGCCGGGAGAAGGGTCGTTGTATCAGAAACGTTCCTTTCAGCTATAATCCTCCACTCATAAGAGATCGAAACCAGCCAAGACTTGCCAATCCCTTTGCCGGTGCGCCAGCAGAATCCACAAACCCGTATACCAACCCCGAGGTCGAGGGTCTTCCATGCCCTCCACATGCCTTTATCCAAAGCTTTCCAAATCCTTGTTAGACAAGGCCATCTCAAACCCCTTGAGCCTCGGCCTCTCCGAACCCTCTTCCGGCCACACATGATGCTACCCAAGATCAACATACCATCAAGAACCGCCATACTACCGACAATCGCCTGCTCTTCGCCATGAAGTACAGGGATCTGCTTGACAATGGGGTTGTCCTCCCGCCAAGCTCGCAAAGTCTATCGGCACTTGATTAGTGAACTTGTGGGGATAATGTAATGTGATCGAGGATGAACCACCTGGGCGGCTCGGTTTACTCCAAATATGGTGGATGGCACGCCTGCTCGAGCAATGTGCAAATACCGCTTTTGTGTTTTCGACTTGGGTATTGGGTCAATTTTGTTGTTTTGTTTTGAGTCTATCTTTTGTTTTGAGTCATCTCTTTTGTTTTGGGTCATCTTGTTGTATCGAGTCGATCTGTTGTATAGAGTCGAGTGATTCCGGTGTTACCTCGAGGCCACCATTTTGTTTAGCTTGTCTTTTTGTTTTGTTTTGAGTCTATTTCGCCAGGAGCCGCTTATGCCAACAGATTTTGAATGAAACAAGAGTGATTTTCACGCTCTCACATTTGCTTCGCCAGTGCTAGTTGTGCCGGATTTGAATGAAATGGCAGCATTCCACCGCTCTCTTGTGCCTTGAAGTCATTGTAATGACCGAGTTTTTCAAACCTTTTGAACACCGGTAAAACAAAGAGGAGGAATTCTCGGGATTTGCAAAACTTTGATCAAATTGAGAGAAAGAGAGGCTAAGCCCTTAATGAATGAAATCATGCTTGTTGGAGTAATCTTGAGAAGGACCCCGGCTTGATCCAGGTCGTTTCACACTATCTTCGCCATGAGCGATTTGTCGCTTTTAAAAATTTTCAAAACAAAATGTTTTATGCAATCTGCAAAGACCTGTGGAGTCGCTCTTGAGATTGTGCGACCTAGATCGCTCTCACCGAGACTCAACCCCTTTTGCTTCCAAACCTTGAACTTGAATTTAAGGTTCAACGGTCAACTACGATGTGAGGCTTGTGTGGCCAGATTTGAAGTAGCCCTCGAACAAGAGGCACCAAAGTCATATCAAGAAGATCGACCATCGAAGAAGCTTGCGGTTAAATCAAGCACCCTCGAACTAGGGGCAAAATGTCCGATATGCTCAAGAGTCAAGATGGATCCTTCATAATCAATACAGCAGTCATTTTCTGGGATTCAGATGACTTTAGGATCTCAAAACCATTTGGCATGGACCAGCTACACTTTTACCCTTTGAGAGGCTCGCTGGGCCGAAAACCCGAAAGGGCGACTCAGGCAAAAGTTAGAGCAAGACAAAAAAAATATATACAAAAAAAAAAAAAGAAGAGAAAAATACAAAAAAAAAAAAAGAGAAAAAGAGAAAAAAAAGAAAAAAAAGAAGAAGAAAAGAAATGAAAATGAAAAGAAAAGAAAAACAAAGCTTGCAAGGTTGACAACCTGCAACAGGCGCCTTGGCAAAAGTTAGAGCATAAAAAAGAGAGGTTAAATACCCGAGTGTACCTTAACCCCGAACTACATAAGGCTTGATTCCCATGTTTGGGATACGTAGGCAACTTCATTCTAAAGTCTAGCCGTAAAACACTTCAATTTGATTGTGTCCATGCGATGGTTCTGGTCATCTTTGTCTTCTCTGTATCTAAGGATTTGGTTGTGTTCGTCACTCTGAGGACTGACTACAATGCGCTGCGGTGCTACCCAAACAAGGGGCAACTTTCCGTTGCCATTCAGTGTGCTGCGGCGCTAGTCAAACAAGGGGCAACTTTCCGTTGCCATTCAATGCGCCGCGGTGCCGTTCAAACAAGGGGCAACTTTCCGTTGCCGTGCAACTTTCTTCAAGCAAGGGGCAATTTTCCTTCGGATCTGAGGTTGTGCATCTCGAGAGTGGGTTCTATGCTCGTTGAGCAGTGGCCGATTGCAAAAAAAGCTTTTGAGAATTTTTACTGAGGTTGACTATTTTCTCGAAAATCATTCTATCTTTTCCAAAACTAGACCTTTTTCATGGACCCAAAAAAAGGAAAATTTTCAGTGCTCATAGCCTAACTTGCATGATTTTAAATCAAAAATCGAACAAGCATGTTGATCTAACTCTCATTTTGGTCAACACTGTTTTAGTGGAAAGCAAAAACAAAAAATGGTCGAAATAATGAACTAGGGGCACAGTTGAGTCAGGTGTTCTGTCTTTTTCCCATTGTCAACATACTCGCCAGAAAGGGCACCCTACTCGCCAAGAAGGGCACTCTACCTGCCAAGAAGGGCGCAATTGAAGTTAATGACAAAGGACTGAAAGCTCTCGTATCCTCCAAGCAACGAGGTGTCGAGCCAAGTGCGAAGCACGAACTGGAATAAGGCAAGATATTCCACTCCATCATCTGGACAGATCTTATCACGTCCAAACTCCCCAGCAAAGCATCATCAACCGATGCTAGCTGCAGATTTGCTACACACCCAGTTGTAGCGCAACCCCTCTGTGGGAGGAATTCACTAGCTGTGAGCGGAAGAAAGAAGAATCTAGCTGAGTGCTAGGGGCGAGAGCCTTCAACTTGCTGTTTATCCATCAACCACCCAGGGGAGGGATTGAAAAATGAGAGATTGAAGAATAGAGAGATGTGCGATGAGAGAAAAAGTGAGAAAAGGGCTTTTTCAGAAAAACAGAGCTTGAGGGCCGAGTGATGTGAGAACCACAAATGAGAAAGGGTGGGAAACACTACCCGGTGAAACAGGCTCCCTGTGCACGTCTGAGTGTCGTGTCTTTTTTATCTCGATTCTTGTTTTGAGTCGTTTCAAGTGTTACTCGATGTGTCTAGGTTGTGTGCCTTTTATTTCCGTGTTGAGTCGTTTTGCTGTGTCCAGTCGTAGACTCAATACCTGATCGAAAACTCATCTCTCAATTTCAAAAACAAAATCGTTTTGTGCTCCGAGTGCCGTACCGTGCCGTTCTCCACATTTGTGCAAAACAGAATTTGTTCTTTCATAAAACCGCAGGGTTCAACCCAGGTCATGTGAGAACAGTAAAACCAGGACCTATCTGAAGCTGTGAAAGTTCCAGGCTGCAAAGCAAAAGAAAAGAGGGAAAATGTTGGGCATCTGAGATTGTTTCAACTTCTACAAGTTCTGTCATTGCATCCTGTATGTTCAAAATGAGCTGTGCGCCCAAAAAATGAGTTGTGTGCCCGGAAATATACTATGTGCCCAAATGAAATTTGTGTGCAGAAGAATGCTATGCCCGCTTGAGATCACTGCGTGCCCAAGATCTGCGCTGTGTGCCCAAGATGAGTGCCCGAAATGTGTCTTGTGCCCCAAAGAGTTGTGTGCCCATTGACGAAATTTTGTGTTGTTGTGTTGCGAGTTGCGCCCTCTGAAACGAGTGCCGTGTTGTGAGCTATGTGCAAAATGAATGGAATGCTATGTCGTAAGCTGTGTGCCAAGTCTTGCATTATACACGCGTTTCATCACACTTATTGCATTTATTTCCACCTTGTGTTATCTCTTTTTGTTTATCCTTTTCTTGGCCCGAAATTTAGGATCGTTGTCCCCGGACTTAACTTAGGTTGTGGAACACGCCCCGAGTTGTTTGACCTCTTTTCACGATTCGGTGTGGTTAGAGTTTGGTTCTTTCTTACGCGATTTCAGCGTGTTTGAATCTATCTCAGTTATTGCGTATGCACTTTTGGGCGGTTGTTTTTGGACCTCTTCTCACGATTTCAGCGTGGTTAGAGTTTGGTTCTTCCTCACACGATTTCAGCGTGTTTGGATTTTATCTCAGGTTGTGTTGTGTATGCACCTGGGCGGTTGTTTTTGGACCTCCTCTCACGATTTCAAATAAGTGGTTTGAATGTCCTGTTCATACGCGATTCGGCGTGTTTGGATTTTATCTCGAGTTTGTGTTGTGTATGCACTGGCGGTTGTTTTGGACCTCCTCTCGATTTCGGCGTGGTTTGAGTGTCCTGTTCCTTACGCGATTTGGCGTGTTGAATCTATCTCGATTATGTTGTAGCTTGCACAGGCGGTTGTTTTGACCTCTTTTCACGATTTGGCGTGGTTTGAATGTCCCGTTTCTTCTGGCGATTTCAGCGTGTTTGGATTTTATCTCGGGTTGTGTTGTGTATGCACTGGCGGTTGTTTTGGACCTCCTCTCACGATTTGGTGATTTGAGTGTCTGTTCCTTCTGTGATTTCAGCGTGTTTGGAATCTATCTCAGTTATGTTATTATGCACTTTAGGCGGTTGTTTTGGACCTCTTCTCACGATTTCGTGGTTAGAGTGTCTTTGTTCCTTCTACGTGATTTCAGCGTGTTTGGATTTTATCTCAAGTTGTGTTGTGTATACACCTGGGCGGTTATTTTTGGACCTCCTCTCACGATTTCAGCGTGGTTTGAGTGTCCTGTTCCTTACGCGATTTCAACGTGTTTGGAATCTATCTCGTTATGCGTTGTGTATGCGCTGGCGGTTGTTTTGACCTCTTTTCACGATTTCAAATAGTGGTTTGAGTGTCCCGTTCCTTACGCGATTTTAGCGTGTTTGGATTTTATCTTAGGTTGTGTTGTGTATGCACCTGGGCGGTTGTTTTTGGACCTCCTCTCACGATTTCAGCGTGGTTTGAGTGTCCTGTTCCTTACGCGATTTCAGCGTGTTTGGAATCTATCTTAGGTTGCGTTGTACGCACTGGCGGTTGTTTTTGGACCTCTTCTCACGATTTCAGCGTGATTAGAGTGTTCTTTTCCTCACACGATTTCAGTGTGTTTGGAATTTATCCAAGGTTGCGTTGTAGACGTGCTGGGCGGGCTGTTTTTGGACCTCCTCTCACGATTATCAGCGTGTTTTGAGTGTCCCATTCCTCACACGATTTTCAGCGTGTCTGGAATTTATCTTAGGTTGCGTGGAACGCGCCTGATTGGTTTTCTTTGTTCTCTCTCCTCTCACGAGTCCGGTAAATATGGAGTATGTCACCATTTTGCATCTATTATACTCTCTGTTGCATCGCATCTATTATCTATTGCATCACATCTATCACATCCATTGCATCATATCTATTTTATTGCCTGGTCTAGGAGACCTTAAATCCTCTAAAGGTGCAATTCCTTTGGTGTTTGTCGTGCCCGAACGACTTCCAGTGGTTTGGTATAGCCACCTGCCTGTGTTAGCGGTGAGTTCCTAGGAGACCAACTGAGACGGTGGAAACTAGAGTTTGAATGGCTTATGCCTAGAACGCAAAGGTTCGGGATTTTCGAGACTAAAGTCTGGTTTAAATACCGGTATATCCTCGGCTTGAAATCGTATGGCGGCCCATAGATTGAGATAGCATGTGTATCGCCTCAGTGCAGATCTTGAATCAACCTAGTCTGTTACCCTGTTGGAGAATAGGGAAAGCTGCGACCATAGTCAGGGAGAAAAGTAGTACCTGTGGTTCAACCAAGAAGAAGCGGAAGATTCTCACATCAGCATATGGTAGGACATTGCCGAGGTAAGTCATTGCCAATTGCCCCTGTAAGGTACTTCCCTTTTCCTAGCTATCACATTGCATTTTAGCCACTACATTACAGTGCATTGCATGAATCCCCAATCTTCAAACCGGCTTCGCGGAGCGTATAAGTCCAATCTTCAAACCAGCTTCGCGTAGCGTATAAGTCCAATTTTCAAACCGGGTTTGCGTAGCGTATAAGTCCAATTATCAAAATCTTCTCGCATATCATTTGCATTTTGCCCCTACTTGCGGGCATGCCTGCGGGCACATCTTTGTCTATCTTGTCTGCTTTGTCTAAGTCTTCGGCCTTGTCAAAAATGGGTCGTCTCTGGGCTTTGACATTCACTCCCGTCATTCTTATGACTTTCGAGTTCTGTCAAAGAGGGGCAACTGTAGACACCCCATTTTTGACCGACCTTAAGACTCAAACATCACCGATTGAGCACTTGGTGATGTTGTATACTATGCTCGTTCTGAGGTTGCGGAGTCTCGGCCATGAGCCTTGCCTCCGAACTTCTAGACTTTTTTGTGCCTTGCCTCGGTTTGCGAACCAAGCTCAATTTTCTCTGTTTTCTCTTCCTGAGGGAAGGGAGAGGTCTCGTAGATCATCTCTCAGTGGCCATAGGCTACGTTTCGTGGTCGCAGGCCATTTTTCCCATTTCGAGCCCTTCGGTTTGAGCCGTCCGGTGTGCCTCGGTGGGATCGCCTAACTACCTCCGTTTGCTCCGGTTTTTTGCATGCATCTTATTTTCTCCCTTTTGAGGGACACTGGGGTCCGAGAGACCAACTTCGTGGTCGAACACCACTCCCGGTGCCCAACAGTCAGTTTTCGGGGTCCCGAACTGCGCGTTTCGGTCCCCAAACCTTCATTTCGCATCGGTTTGGGCTCATTTTTGGTGGAGGCTTTATTTTCATTATTACTAAGCTTGTAGAAGGGTGGGAGGCCAGCAATTGTTCTGACAACCAACTTTTTGTTTGGTCAAAAGTGGTTCAGCATGAATCCGGGAAGGAGAAAGTCTGCGCGGCTTCACCGAAACGGGCGTAACTCTTTGCACAAGAGAAATTAAGATATGAGGCCACCACCATTGGAAAGCTTACTTCCAGGGCTTCATTTTTCACTCAAGAATCTCCTAAGTCCAAATCCGGGGGGAGGAGATATGGTTGGTTGAAGTCCGGTTGGACAGAATCTGCGCGGCTTTACGGAAACTGGCATAACTTTTTCTACAGAAGGAATTTTAATGCAAGGTTCGCGGCATTGGAAAACTAACTTCTGGGGCTTCATCCTAGGGTTTGGCAGGCCACTTTTCCCCCTTTGGCCTGGCCGGCCGGCCACTTTTTTTGGTGAATGATTTTTTTTTGCCATTTTAAACTAGCCGACCATTTTTGCCCCTGGGAGTGTGTTCCAGCCATGTATTTTGTTTTACACTTCACCCATGTCTGAGGGTTTGGCCATTTTGGGGGGAAACTTGGCTTGTTTTCCCTCCATTTTCCCCCCCTTTTTCCACCCATTTTTCCTATATAACAGCAGCCCCAGGTCTGGTTTTGAGGGTTAGAAAAAATGCTTTGAGCCTCTTGTATTGTATCTCTCTCCTTCTACACTTCAACTCTCAAAAACCCTTAAGTTCCTACACGCTTTTCCCTACAAGCCCTAACACCACTCCACCTCATTCCATTCCCGCAGCTTGAAGCTGTTTTCTAGAGGCAAGGAGCACCCAAACTTGGTCCAAGAGGTTGCTAAGGGTTGGTCTTCAAGGGTGAGTCCCACTTTCCCTTTTTCTTGCATTTTTTTGGTCTATTTCTTAGTCCCTCTTGCTTGCTGTTTTGAGCTCCGGCCAAAATTGAAATTGTCATTTTTTTGAGCTCATTTTTCTGTTTGATTAAGGGTTCTTACCTGTTTGGGACTTCCCACTACCACTTGCTTCATTATCCTCTTGGATGCCATTTTTTTTGCATGATATTTTTGGCCTATATATAATCTGTTTTGGAGCATGAGGTAAACTATAGATAGGCTTATTTTGATCTCTTCTTCAACATTGAATAAGGGCTCACCACTGTTTGGGACCTCCATGTGTCACTTGCCATTGTACCCCTCTTTGGTCCCCATTTTTGCATGATTTATTAGCTTATTGAGATTCTTTTTTTGGACCTTAGTCTGAACTTAAAATGGCCATAAAATGACCCCCTATTCATGTTTCATTAAGGGTATAGGGCTGTTTGAAGCATCCTTGGTATACTTCATGTTATAGCCCTCTTGGTGGCCTCATCTTGCATCATACTTTGAGCATGCTTGTGTTCTTTTTTGGGTCTGATCATAAGCTGTAAACAGCCATATTTTGGGCCCCTCTTCAATATTTTTGAAGGTCCCTAACCTGTTTGGGGCCAGCGTGCACCACTTGCTTCTTTGCCCCTTTGTTGGCCCATTTCTTGCATGTTAATTTGGCCATACTTGTATCTATTTTTGGGGGTTTTCATGAACTGTAAAACATCATATTTTTGGCCCCTCTTCACCATTTTAGAAGGGGCCTTCTGTGTTTGAGATCATCAGCTATGACTTGCTTCATTACCTCTCTTGGCCCCCCATTTTTGCATGCTAATTTTGCCCTATTTTTACCCACTGTTTGGCCATGCTTCGAACTGTAAAAATGCTTGTTTTTGGGTTTCCTAGATTCTGTCTTCACACTTCATGTACGAATCATGCATGCATTGCATAGCTATAGGCCATTTCATGTGCTTAATTCCATGTTTCGGGACTCGTTCCTTGCATCGGGTTTCATTTCGCCATGTTTCGGGGCTGTTTTGCATGTCATTTTGCCTCTAAAATTTGCATGTTTGCATATCATATTCCATGTCTTGCCATGTCTCATTAGAGTGGCATTCCGTGCCGTAGGTTCGGTCCTCGGTTTGCGTGCACGCGTGCACGTATTTCGAGTTGTCTCATTTTCATCTAATGGCCTCTTATGTGAGTGTGGCTGAGGCTCTCTCATGTTGGTGTAAGCCCATATTGCATTGCGTATGCCATTTCATCCATAGCATTGTGTATGCTCGGTTGTGTATCACCTCGTGTAGCGTGTATGCCATTCCATAACATTGTGTATGTTAGGATTGTATCTTAGTTGCATTTCACGCATATCATGCATATTGCATCGTGTTCGGGATAGGAGTTAGCCTGGGCACGGGAAACGAGGTACGTTCCGTACTCCGAGTGACGGAACGTGTCTCAATTCCCAAGTCACCGACACTCCGGATTATCCATGATGGAGTTAGGTTTTGTTGTAGTGTTCATATACATTCATTCTATATTGAGTTGTGAAATTCGGCTCCTCGGCCATCATGCATCGAGATGCGTGATTGGTGGTACGAGGATCGAGACATGCATACATTTGTGAAAATACATTGCTATGCCCCTTTCCTGCTCTCTATTGCAGCATATCAAGAATCAGCGGTCTTCCGAGGCTTGGTGCGCTTTTCAAGAATCATTGCAAAACAGAGGCTAATTGGGGCATTCCAGTGGATTTCCGCGCAAAGCAGCCCAAACATGCATCATTCCATCATCCGGAGCAGAATCAAGGCAGTCCCTGGCTTGCATGCCAGTTTTATTATTTTCTTAGTTAATTTGTAAATTAATTAGGAATTTGTACATTATTTGGACTGTATTATTTGGACTGTACTATTCTTTCATTAGGATCAGATATTTATTTGGACCCTCTGCGCGAGGGAATAATTGTAATAAGTGTGGGTGAGTGTGATGTATGTCTTCCAAGCCCACGTCTTTCTTCCCTTTTATTTACCTGCTTATGATGGTTAGATTAGGGCATATTTCAATTAGCATATAGTTGCATCTTTGCATGTGTTGCATTAGGCATTTTTGTATATTTAGGATCATGCATGATTTCTAATGAGCTTCTGTTTTGGCTTGGAGTACTCAGTGAGTTTTATGCTTTAGCATCCTTGCATGTGTGTGAGTGACTGCCATAAATAGCATGCTTACCGTGAGGCTATGTGCTTATGTGATATAACTGCCTTGAATGCCTGTGGGTGGATGTTGGGTTACTTGGAGTGGGACAATTCATCAAATGTTTGTTTTAAGCCCACTAGATAGTGGCAAAATCATGTTTTCTAAGCCCACCCGAGGGTGGCAAATCCACGTCTTAGCCTACATGCGGGTAGCACCATCAAACCATTTTCAAACAAACAAACATGAAATGTTTTGTTCCAATTCAAAGCGACTCGATTTATACTTGTATCTTTGGCGCATCACATAGTAAATCTAGGCTAATAACCTAATAAGACCATACAATGTTTTCAAAAATGGATATCATGGTTAGTAGAGGCGGGTCTTTGACCGGGCGAGCGGGGGTGCTCACGAAGTGACCTTCCCCAATCGTACCCAAGTTCCCGAGCTGAGGCAACTTTGGTGATGACGGACACGTGGCCTTTGGCACCGAGTCAGGGTTTCCTAAATTTCCCAAAATAAAATATTTAGGTGGCGACTCAGATTCCGCAAAGTCCATGTTTGGCACTTCTTTCAAAAAATCTGCTTTTCAAACGACGGCCGGATTTGAACTCTTTGGTTCAAGATTAAGAACGAATCAAGTAGAGTCAAGTAGTTAACCAGAATGGTCTTGCACCCTCCCGGATGCGTTCGGGACGTTTTGAGGGTCGACCGCGAAGGGTGACCGAGTGGAGGGTCCGACCATGAGGAGGGCCGAAACAGAGGGTGGTTGAGTGGAAGGACCAATTACGAGGAGGGCTGACCGCAGTGGGTGGCTGAGTGGAGGGACCAATCACGAGGAGGGCCGACCGCGAAGGGTGGCCGAGTGGAGGGTCCGACCATGAGGAGGGTCGACTGCGGAGGGTGGCCGAGTGGAGGGACCGATCACGAGGAGGGCCGACCATGAAGAGGGTGGCCGAGTGGAGGGACCGATCACGAGGAGGGGCGAGCGCGAAGGGTGGCTGAGTGGAGGGACAAACCAGGAGAAAGGTCGACCGTGAAAAGTAGGTGATGTGGCGCGGGGCTCGAGAAGCGGCGTGGTACGTGTTGAAGTGAAGTGGAATAGACAGGAAAGGGGAAAGGGTCAGTGGATTGTGGTCGTACACATGGCCGAATCTCGTAGTGGGGAAGGTTAGGCGTTGGGCAAGAAGTAAAACGATAGGTCATTATAGGGTGTTGAAAAAACAGTTTTGGCGGATTTTTGAAAATTTTTCAAAGTGGCGAAAATTAATTGTGACCCTTGGAATATAGGCAAGCCTTGGGCTTTTGGTATTATACGTTTTACCTATCTCTTTGTGAAAAATCAAAACATTCCAAGTGTAAACTCTTTCGTTGCTAGTGACACACCCCTACAACATTTCGTGAACTTTCTTGCGCCTGCATCCGAAGCCATTCGCAGACATTCAAGAGAGATGGCCCAAAAGGAAGCAATAATCTCAAAGGTTGATCCACTAGGCGATGATGATGCGGTTGATTTGGCAGAGCAATACCGTACGAAGCGTGGGGAGGAGGAGGGAGCGAGTCAAGCGGTGCGGGCTCGCCCCAAGACAATAATCTCGGCTGCGAGGCCTATAAGTCAGGTGGAGCCAAACCATTGGCACACCAAACCAGATAGATCCGTACTGACAGCAGAGGAGTTGGAGAGAATAAGAAAGAAGTACCAAATACCCTCGGAGATAGGGCTAAGGTTGCCCACAACCACGGAGAGGGCATCAGACGTGCGGCCGGGTGAATTCAGCTTGTACGATGAGGCATTCCGAGGGGGTTTGAGGCTACCTCTCCCCCAAGTAGTGGTGGATATTCTGAACAAGCTAGAAGCGGGCCAGGGCAACTGATGCTGAACGCCTAGAAGATAATAATGGCCTGCGCGAGTGCCTGGCTTCAGGCGACTGGAGGGGCGGCAATGACAGTAGAGGAGTTCTTCTACTGCTACAAGGCCTCTAGGCAGCAGGAGACCTAGGTGACGCTGCAAGCGGTGGCGGGGCGAGGTCTAGTGGCGGGTCTTTTATCGTCGGTGAAAGGGTGAAGCCCAAGATGGTTCTTTGTGATGGAGAATGGTGGGGCTGGGGTGCGTACAACATGAAAGGTCCCCACCAAATCTGTCGAGCCTAAGTTGAGCGGGAAGGCTGAAGACTGAGTGAAGAAGGTAAGGGAATGGAGGGAGGAGAAGGGGGTGAGGTGGGACGAGCTAGTCTTGTCTTCAACGTTGTTTGCCCTGAACTTGGGGCCGCAACCGTTGGGGAAGGACCCAGCAAGGGGGGAGCTAGAGGCGCAAAGGAAGGCGGAGGAGGAGGAGGAGAGGAGATTGTTCGCTCGAACGGACAAGTACAAGGAGACCCAACTGGGGCTTGCTCTGAAGCCGATCGTGAGGGAGCGGATCTGACCGCGCCCCAAGCCGTTGGGGAAAAAGGATCTTGGCGGCTTCGAGCCACGACCGCCTCCAGTGGACCCTCTGAAGGATAGGAATAAAAAGAAGATAGAGGCTCTGAAGAAGAAGAAGAGAGTGAGGAGGAGTGAGGAGGAGCCTGCCTTGAAGAGGAGGAAGGAGGTGACGGCAGAGGAGACCCCCATGGTGAAGGGGGGAGAGGAGAGGGGAGTGGGGGCGACTCCAGAAGGGGTGGTTGTCCCAGAAGCGTAGGGGGACAAAGGTGAAGGGGCCCAAAAGGGAGAAGAGCACATGAGTGCCATGGGCCCCAAGATGCAAGTAGAGAGTGGGTCAGCTGGCCCTGAGGCGTCCTAAGGAGAGGGGGTCAGGCTAAAGACGGCCATCTACCATGCGCCAGCAGTGTCTGGGCGACTGGAGGGAGAAGGAGGTCCAGCCAGGACAGCTGTAGATCGTCTTTTGAGGGTAGTGGAAGAAGCAGTTGTACGCTCGATGGGCAGTTTTACTGAGGCTGAGCTGCTAAGGGGGCTGTGCTCTGCCCAAATGGAGACAACTGCCTTAGCAGGAGCCTTATTGAGAAAGGTTGCGGCTGCCAAAGGCGAAGTAGGGCCATTGCAAATAAAGTTGGAGGAGGCGAAGGCCCAACTTGAAAGTTTGAAGAGAGAGACGGACGGATGAAGGAAGACCGCGCGAAGTGTGTGTACGAGGGGGTGTAGATAGGCCCGCGGAGGACCTCGCTACAGCTCGGACTCGATTTGTGTCACGGTTCTTAATCTTGAACCAAAGAGTCCAAATCCGGCAAATCGTTTTGAGAAAACAAATTTTTTAGAAAAGAAGTGCCAAACATGGACTGCTTTGCCAGATACAGAGTCGCCACCTAAATATTTTATTTTGGGAAATTTAGGAAACCCTGACTCGGTGCCAAAGGCCACGTGTCCGTCATAACCAAAGTTGCCTCGGCTCGGGAACTTGGGTACGATTGGGGAAGGTCACTTCGTGAGCACCCCCGCTCGCCCGATCAAAGATTGGCCTCTACTAACCATGATATCCATTTTTGAAAACATTGTGTGTTCTTATTCCGGTTATTAGCCTAGGTTACTATGTGATGCGTACAGCATACAAGGATAGACTGGGTCGCCTGATTTGGAACAAAACATTTCATGTTTGTTTTTGAAAGATGGTTTGCTACCCGCAGGTAGGCTTAAAATACAGATTTTGCCACCCTCAGGTGGGCTTAGAAAAGATGGTTTTGCCACTATCTAGTGGGCTTAAAACTCACAGTCAATGCATTGTCCCAATTCAAATAACTCAACCTTCACCCACAAGCATTCAGGAAGTTATATCACATAAGCACATAGCCTCATGGTAAGCATGCTATCATGGCAGTCACTCACATGCACGCAAGGATGCTAAAGCATAAAAACTCACCTAGTACTCCAAGCCAAAACAGAAACTACATTAGAAATCATGCATGATCCTAAGTATACAGAAATGCCTAATGCAACACATGCAAAAATGCACACTATAGCGGGCTCGGCTATTCTAAACATGGCATATGGAATGCTACAGCTAACATGTATTCAACTTGGAATTGAAATACAAATGCAGTTAGTATGATGCGCCGAGCCCGGTGCATGCAAAACAGATGAATGAATGCAAACATGCTATCACATCAGATGCTAATCGAAACATGCCCTAATCTAACCATCATAAGCAGGTAAATAAAAGGGAAGAAAGACGTGGGGTTGGAAGACATACATCACACTCACCCACACTTATTACAATTTTGCCCTCGCGCAGAGGGTCCGAATAAATATACAGTCCCGAATAAAAGAATATTACAGTCCAAATAAAACAGTCCAAAATGTGTACAAATTCCTAATTAATTTACAAATTAACTAAGAAAATAATAAAATGGCATACAAGCCATGGACTGCCTTGATTCTGATGAATGATGTATGTTTAGGCTGCCTTGCACGGAAATCCATTGGGATGCCCCAATTAGCCTCTGTTTCGCAATGGTTCTTGGAAAGCGCGCCAAGCCTCGGAAGACTGCTGATTCTTGATTTTGCTGCAACAGAGAGCAGGAAAGGGGCATAGCAATGTATTTCCACAAATGTATGCATGCCTCGATCCTCGTGCCACCAATCACGCATCTCGATGCATGATGGCCGAGGAGTCGAATTGCACAATTCAATATGGAATGAATGCACATGAAAACTCAACTAAACCTAACTCCATCATGGATAATCCGGAGTGTCAGTGACTGGGAAATTGAGACACGTTCCGTCACTCGGAGTACGAAACGCCAATCATTTCCCGTGCTTGGGCTAACTCCTATCCCGAACACAATGCAATATGCATGACATGCATGAAATGCAACTAAGATACAACCTAACATGCAACATTCTATGAAATGGCATACACAATGCACGAGATAACATGGCATACACAATGCACTAACATACAACCTAGTATACACAATGCTATGGAATGGAATGGCATACACAATGCAATATGGACTTACACTAACATGAGTGGACCTCAGCCACACTCACACAAGAGGCCATTAGGGGAAAATAAGACAACTCGAGATGCGTGCACACGTGCACGCAAACCGAGGACCGAACCTACGGCACAGAGTGCCACTCTAACAAGACATAGCAAAACATGGAAAATGGCATACTAGCATGCAAATTTCAGAGGGAAAATGAGATGCAAAACAGCCCCGAAACATGGCAAAATGGTACCCGATGCATGGAACGAGTCCTGAAACATGAATTTTGGCGCACGAAATGGCCTATAGCTATGCAATGCATGCAATATTAAAACATGAAGTGTAAAGACAGACGCAAGGCAGCCCCAAAAAAAGCATGTTTACAGTTTAAAGCAAGGCCAAACAGTGGGCACAAATGGGGCTAAATTAGCATGCAAAAATGGCCCTAAAAGCAAGATAATGAAGCAAGTGCAAGCTTCTGTCCGTAAACAGAGAAGGGGCCTTCTACAATATTTAAGAGGGGACAAAAATATGATATTTTACAGTTCATAACAAACCCCAAAAACAGATAAAAGTATGCTCAAAATGCTATGCAAAATAAGGGCCAAAATGGAGATAAAGAAGCAACTGATACATGCTGGTCCCAAAAAGGTAAGGGCCCTTCAACAATGTTGAATAGGGGCCCAAAATATGACTTTTTACAGTTGATGGCCGAGCCCAAAACAGTGTAAAACTATGTTCAAAATGCAATGCAAGATATGGCCTAAAAGAGAGGCTACAACACAAAGTATACAAATGATGCTCCAAACAGAAATAGACCCTTAATGAAACATGGACAGAGGGTCAAAACAAGGCCATTTTCAGTTCGGACCAAAGTCCAAAAACAGAAGCTCAATAGGCTAATGAATCATGCAAAAATGGGGCAAAAAGATGGATACAATGGCAAGTGATATATGGAGGCCCCAAATAGTGATGAGCTCTTCAACAATGTTGAAGAAGGGCTCAAAATAAGCTTCTTCACAGTTTATAACATGCCTCAAAACAGTTTACATATAGGCCAAAAACAACAAGCAAGGAAATGGCATATAAGAGGGATAATGAAGTAAGTGCCAAATGGGGGCCTCAAACAGTGAGAGGCCCTTAATGAAAGATGAAATAGAGCTCAAAAAAATGTCACTTTCAGTTATGTCCGGAGCTCAAAGATACAAGAAAGAAGGGCTAAGAAAGCATGCCAAAAATGAGCTAAAAATAGGGAAATGGTAACTCACCCTTGTAGACCAATTTTTAGCAACTTCTTGGACCAAGTTTAGGTGCTCCTCAGCTCTGGAAGACAGCTCCAAGTGGCTGGAATGGAGGTGGTGGTGTGATGCTAGGTGGTGGTGAAGAAATGGTGTAGGAACTTGGATGTTTTGATGGTTGAAGTGTAGAGAGGGAGAGAGGCAATGCAAGAGGCTCAAGGCAAATTTTTCTAACCCCAAAACCAGACCTGGGGTGCTGGTTATATAGGCCAAAGAGGGGGAGAAAGAGGGGAAAAAGGAGGAAATCACCCAAATTTCCTCCAAAATGCCCCGGATACAGAATCTGGGGGGGAATAAAGTGCATATCTGTGATGTGCCAGGTGTAAGGAAACTGGCCGGCCAGGTATTGAAGTTGCAGGTGGCCGGCCGGCCCTCCCCATGGCCGGCCGGCCAGGGATCAAAAGGGTCGGGTATGATTAGTGGCCGGCCACCATAGATTGGTGGCCTCCCATGTGTCCTCAACACAACCCTGTGGTTGAAAATTGGCAACTGTGAACCAGGAGAGAGAACAACCTACTTTTCAAAGGGGTTCAAAAGGGTCAAAGGGAATTACTGGCCGGCCACCAAATATTGGTGGCCTCCCAGATGTGTACATCACAAATATGGGGTTTAGAGTGAAAGAAAATGGTCCAAGGGTGGTCAACATTGGCTTTGAAGTGAGAAAAACGGGCGTCGGAGGGCGATTATGGGATATAACTGGTTGCTGGAACAATTACTAGCCTCCCACCCTTCTACAACCTTCCTGGTGATGAAACAGAGGTCCCTACCAAAAATGAACGAAAACCGATGCAAAATGAAGGTTCGGGGGCCGAAACGCGCAGTCCGAGGCCCCGAAAACCGACTGTTAGGCACCGGGAGTGGTGTTCGACCACGAAGTTGGTCTCTCGGACCACAGTGTCCCTCAAAAGGGAGTAAATAAGATGTATGCCAAGAACCGGGGCAAACGGAGGTGGTTAGGCGGTCCCGAACTGAGGCACACGGCCTGACGGCTCCGAAAACTGAGAACCTGGCTTCGAAATGGGCAAAATGGCCTACGGCCACGAAATGTTGCCCACGGCCACTGAGAGATGGTCTACGAGACCTCTCCCTCCCTTTGGGAAAAGAAACAGAGAAAACCGAGTCTGGTTCGCAAACCGAGGCCAAGTACAAAATGAGTTCGGAAGTTCGGAGGCAAGGCTCACGGCCGAGACTCTGAGACTTCTGAACGAGCACAATATGCAACATTACCGAGCGCTCAATCGGTGACGTCTGAGTCTTAAGGTCGGTCAAAAATGGGGTGTCTACAGTTGCCCCTCTTTGACAGAACTCAGAAGTCAAGAAGTGACGTGAGTGAATGTCAAAGCCTAGAGACGACCCATTTTTGACAAGGCCGAAGACTTAGACAATCATACAAGATACACAGAGATATGCCCGCAGGTGTGCTCGCAGGCAGGGGGCAAAATGCAAATGGATATGCACAAGGCCAGAGGTCACTCAATGATCACGCAAATGCAGCAAGCTGTAATGAAGCAAGTATTCGCAAATAGATGCCACAGTTTTAAGCAAGGATGCAAAGCAATAACTACATTTCATGCAGTTAGGAATGCGGAGAATTATTCAATTCTCGTCGCGTCTCACACGGAGAAGATACGATACCTGCGTGATTCATCTGGTCGCACCAGCTTCAAATGAACCGTACATACAATATCGTGCCTGCAAAAGAGAGAAACTCAACAAGCACAATCATACAGAACAACATATATTCGAGGTGATTTCGAAAGCTTGACACACGCGGTGTCGGTGGGTGAATGCATCATAATGCGAGAAAGGAACGTGCGTGAAAACGCAAGCTTAAGCGCAGAGGCATGGCAATATCAAACAAACGTGCATAACAATGCAAGTATGTTCATGAGAATGCAAGTTAGATGCACAATAATGCAGAACAATCGCAAATCAGGACGCGTGTTTGTCGCAAAACGGCGGGCAAGGAAATGCGCGTTTCGGCGAGGGCGACTCGATTGCGGTCTCCGGTTCACCTCCCGGAGAGGTTACAATATGTTCACGAAGGACACATTTTGATTTTGATGAGTAATGATGAGACACATGTTAGAAATTGAAGCTGAAGTTCCGGCGGAGCGATTTCACGACAGAAAGTGCACTTTTCTTGAACTTTTTCAGGTCCTGGGGACTCCAATCTTCCTCAAAATTTGCAGAGAGCTTGGGACCCACCTAGGGATCACCACCGGCCAGTTTTCTTCCCCATTAGAGGCCACCGGCCAGTTTTCCAAAAAGGAGATGGCCGGCCAGCCTAAAAAGGTGACCGGTCAGCCTAAAAAGGTGACCGGTCGGCCATATGCCCAAATCCGCTGGCATTTTGGTCTTTTCACATTCTTTTCTTTATATTCACTCACCCAAACACTTTGAGCTCATAACATTAGTTCCGAAATCTTCTCCTCTAGCTTCCCAAACCATTTTCTCCCTCAGATCTGTGCTCCATATGCATTTTCCAACGCCCCACGCAAGTTGTCTTTGCAAAAACATTCAGTTTTAAGCACTTTGAACCGATTAAATTTTGATTTCGGTGCTTCTTTTCTCATTTTCGCCACTTGAGGTGAGTTTATCTCAACATTTGGAAGATTTTCTCGGGAGTTGACTTTTGTTGACTTTTTCATTTCCCGGGAGTTCACTTTTGTTGACTTTTTCCAATTTTGGCTCATTTTTGCTCATTTTTGCTCCTTTTGCAGATTTTCTTAAATGGCCGGTCATTTTCCTCATGGTGGCGGTCCTGCGGATGCTGGAGGTGATCCCGATATTATGGCTCTGCCTCCGAGGGTTCGACCCTTCATACCCGAAAGGTACGCCCCACCAACGCATGTTCTTCCACGAGCTGTTTTACATCACTTCACGGACTTTGACGGGCGAGCACCCGGGGATCTGCTTCTGCGGGAGCCGGAGTATCACCTCTCTCATGAGGCACGAGAGGTATTTACTTCATTTTTATCTTTTCTGCAACGATTCTCGTGATTTTTCGCATTCTGCTTACATTCTCAATACACGGTTCGATTATCTCAATTCCTCAACACTCAAATTTATAAATTGATTGTGAACACACGGCACACACTGATTGAGATTTGAACACGCAGCCCAAACACTGATTTTCTGAATACACAGTCCGAATTGAAGGTGAACACACGGCACACACAGATTGAGATTTGAACACGCAGCCCAAACACTGATTTTCTGAACACACAGTCCGAATTGAAGGTGAACACACGGCACACACTAATTGAGATTTGAACACGCAGCCCAAACACTGATTTTCTGAACACACAGTCCGAATTGAAGGTGAACACACGGCACACACTGATTGAGATTTGAACACGCAGCCCAAACTAATTTTCTGAACACACAGCCCAAATTGAAGGTGAACACGCAGCCCAAACACTGATTTTCTGAACACAGTCTGAATTGAAGGTGAACACACGGCATACACTGATTGAGATTTGAACACGCAGCCCAAATCGAAGGTGAACACACAGCACACACTGATTGAAAGTTGAACACGCAGCCCAAGCACTAATTTTCTGAACCCACAGCCCAAATTGAAGGTGAACACACGGCACACACTGATTGAAAGTTGAACACGCAGCCCAAACACTAATTTTCTGAACACACAGTCCGAATTAAAGGTGAACACACGGCACACACTGATTGAGATTTGAACACGCAGCCCAAATCGAAGGTGAACACACGGCACACACTGATTGAAAGTTGAACACGCAACCCAAGAACTAATTTTCTGAACACACAGCCCAAATTGAAGGTGAATACATGGCACACACTGATTGAAAGTTGAACACGCAGCCCAGATTGATGTCTAGCACGTAGCTTAAACTTTGAAATTTGAACACGCAGCTCATTCACTTTATTTTGCACACAGCCTATTCATTTCGTTTGCACACAGCTCATTTTATTTTATGCTGAAGCATGTATTCATTCTGAATGCAAGTGACTTCTCGCACAGTGCGGGGATACGGCTCCATCGTAGCCAGAGATTGGTACGCCGAGCTCCCGGAGGCTGTCCGGGATTTGGTTGATTTGGCAAGGTTTGGGCCTTTCTGTACTGGGCTTTCCCGTTGTCCCGCCAAGAGGACGATGATGGTAGCTTTGGTGGAGAGATGGTGGGACACCACCAACTCCTTTCATTTTTCTGCTACGGGGGACTTGACTATGACCCCGCTTGACTTCGCTGTGTTGACTGGCCTCGACGTGGGAGGTTGGCCCATTCCTTATGACGAGGATATGGGTCAGTGGGAGGCCGCTTGGATATATCTGCTGGGGGCTCGCCCACTTGTTGATAGAGCTTCGGGCAGAGTCCGCTACACCTGGTTCTCCTCCCATTTTTGGAGGGAAGAGATAGAGCCCGGGACTCCTGAGGAGGCAGCACAGTATGCCCGTGGTTTTTTGATGTTCCTCATCGGGACCACTCTGTTTGCCGACAGGGGAATATCATGGTCAGATCTGCTGAGCGCCTTTGTGGACCTATCACAGGTCAGACGGTTTGACTGGGGTGGCGCCGGCCTAGCTACCCTTCTTATCGCTACATGAGCGACCTCATGACGGGGACTTACTTGGTGGTTACTAGAGAGCCTGGGAGGTACTTTCTGCCCTCTTGGTTTACATTTCCGCTCTTCATTACTTGTACACTGCACACACGGCTGCTTTTTACATTAATCAGATTTTGCCCTTAGTACTTTGCATTTACATTCTGCAATGTTTTCCACAGTTGTAGGTCTATGCGTACTTTCCGACATTAGCCCCAGAGATGGTGGTAGAGGGGCCCTTCATTACCCCGTACTCACTTGCATTTGAGGGCCAGCACCGGCTAAGACCTTGGGAGTCTCTCCTTTATCTACGGCAGTATTTCGACACGGTGCGGTCGATGGAGGTATTTCAAAACTCTCAGTTCTTTGTGCTTTCATCATTGATTTGTCTTGTACCTTCCCGATTTCTGATTGATTGGCTATCCACAGATTACATGGGAGCCCTGGGCACCCTTTGGTGAGAGTCTCCAATACCAGTTTGCTGGAGGGCGGGGTGCCTCCCAGTACAGGATTCTATTCGAGGGGCCAGTTGGTAGACCCTGGTTTCTGGGGGAGCGCTTCTTGCGCCAGGTATGGGGCTATATCTCTCAGGACCCTCCCTCAGTACCCCAAGTCGAGATGCGGATTGCTGATAGGCTCTCTTCTGGGGATGTTGTTAATGCCATGCTGGGTACTGATGCTTTGCTTCATCTTGAGGAGGGGGATTATGCTACTTACTGTCACATATACCTGATGCCTCCATTGACGGGAGTCCGCACTCCGACGATGAGGCCTACTAGTATGCCATCTTCGAGCCGGGCCCCGGCTCGGGCTGCAGACGCTCCTTCCACCAGTAGGGCTGGTACATCCGGAGGCGGACGCGGATTTATTCCCCTGATTCCCCCGACTTATCATCATCCTGGATGGCCGGATATGCCGACTGAGCTGATGGGATGGCATTATAGGACTACCTCTCTGATTCCGATCCCGATAGAGCCTCCAATACCTGGCCACCGCTACGTCAGAGACCCTGAGTCACCACCGGTATGTTTTACAGCTTTGATTCATCACTTAGATATTTGAACGTTCATCCCTTTTACTGATACCTTTGCCTTTGCATCTGCAGCCCCCTGTTGAGTACATGGATCAGGTGCTCGAGATGGTAGCCTCACTTGAGGGGATGGTCCTACGGAGGGAGGCGCAGTTGTCCATCATGGGCTTCCAGGTACCCTTTAGTTTTCTAGCACTGTATCTTTTGATTACATGCTGATTTCGGACATTTTACTGCATTAATAGGCTACTTGTGTAGAGCACATCTGACACACCACATTCATGCATTATTCCTACGTACATCCCCTCTGTATAGCTTGCTTGCATCTGTATCTGATATACATGTTTTGGCTAATGTATTCAAACTGCATTTTTTATTTTCAGATGCCTCCAGTATATGCTCAGCCACAGGCCAGGCCACTTGGACCTTTTCGGGGAGGTGGACCATCTGGGTCTTTTCGAGGAGCTGGGCCATCTGGGCCTTTTCGAGGAGCTGGGCCATCCAGGCCTTTTCGAGGAGCTCGAGGAGAGGGATCGTCTCACAGACGCAGGGCACATATTATAGAGGCGGTTCCCGATGAGGATGAGGAGGAGGATGTTGCAGATCGTCAGTCAGAGACATCTGCTGACAGAGAAGAGGGCTCCGGTCTTGGCTCCGAGAGTGGAGGCGAGGCTGAGGGGGATCCTGAGGATGACAGCTCTAACTCGGACGGTGATGGGGGCGCAGAGGCTATTCCGCAGAAGAGGATGAAAAGGGCCTCTTATTCCCGCTCTCGAGAGCATTGATGCTGCAGTTCCCTGTTTTATTTACCTTTTTGCTAGTAGTTGTAGCACATTGTATATTATTAGGCAGTTTTATATTTTTGTAAAACTTGTGCCCTTTGTTTGCAAAGTAAAGCATGATGGAATGAAACAGCTTTTGAAAAAGGTGTTGTATTTTAAACTCTTAGCATCATATCGCATCGTTTTGCACCATAAAAAGATTGAATGAAAATGTGCATTGTGCATTTGCCCAGTCAGGTAGTGAACCGACGCAATAACTTAATTTACTAAGATACAACAAAATCTTAGCAAGTTTACAACTCGATAAGCAAAATACAACAGTGGTGACAACTTAATAAACAAAACTTAAAGAGTAACAATTCAAAACACGAAATGCGATAGCTCGACAAAACTTACAACTCGATAAGCAAAACAACAACTCGATAAACAAAACAACAACTCAATAAGAAAAATAACTCGACAAAGTGTACTTCGGACGATCTGGGTAACGGAACGCATCCGAAACAGAGGGAAATGGAGGCCTTTGACATACCCGTTGCATGGAAATGCTTGAAACTTCCTCCTGAGGGTAAAGCAGATCAAGGAACACAACAGAGCATGGCCGGCCACTTTTGAGGGCCGGCCGGCCAGTTTTTTGTAGGTGAGGAGAGAAATGTGGCCGGCCAGCTAGAAAAGGTGGCCGGCCGGCCACTTATCCTGGCAACCATCAATTTTTCGACACGTGTCCCCCTGAATAGTGTTTTCTCCTCTTTAAAAGCTCCAACTTCGGGACTTATTCATTTCATCACTCTTTTGCACAAAAAATGGAGGCATTTCTCGTAGAAAATCTCACATCTTGGATCTCTTCTTTGGATGGCTCGGAAAAGTTGAACTTCCGGGGTTTCGGCTTGAATGCACTATTCACGCTGAGTCATACTCCACTGCACCTTCCTTTCCTCCATGCCGCAGCGAGGTTCTGGAACCCAGTGACGCATGTTTTTAGCTTTGGCGGGCAAGAGGTATGTCCAACTTTTGAAGATTTTCAAGTTTTGATGGAGTCCGAACGTTCGGAAGAGATCTTGCCTCAGTTCCGCTTTGGCCACGCCCAAGCTTTAGGGCGGATGTGTGGACTTACCGCGCATGATGCTCGATCTCTGATTTGTAATGGGGAACTAGACATCCTTGGTTTGATCCATCGCTTTTCTGGTGCCGGTGACCGCGGTGACCATCATTGGCAAGGTTTCCGTCAACATGCGCTTTGCTTGTGCATGCTATCTCACTTCCTGCTTGCCCCGGGCCTGGGTGGACCCAACATCCGTTTGATTGAAGTTGCTCAGGGCTTGAAGGAAGGGAAGAGTTGTATTGCTATGGCATTGGCCGAAACACTGATGGGCTTGGACGCTTTCCAACGTCAGGAGACGACCAGATTTGCGGGGAGTCCACTACTGCTGCAGGTAATGTTTCCCACCCAATCTCACATATGTATTTGCTCACATCACTCGGCCCTCAGGCTCGGTTTTTCTCACAAAACCCTTATCTCACTGTTTTCTCATCGCACATCTCTCTATTCTTTATTCTCTCATTTTTCATCCCTCCCCAAGTATGGTTGATGGATAAACTGTAGGTTGTGGACTCTTGCCCTGCCTACTCAGCCCACAGCTACTTCTTTCGGCAACGCCTGGTTGATGCGCTTGATGAGGGATGGTGGTTCAACTGGATGTGCAATTTGTCGGCTAACCGCATTGCTTGGCGCTGCCCTTGGCTCAACCTTCCGGCAATGACCTATAGCATGTCTCGGCAGACTGGGATCCAGTTACTTGGCCTGACCCACTGTGTTTTCTACTTTCCGTTCCGGTTCCAGCGCCAGTTTGGCCATGATCAGACTTGTCCGCCAGAGGGGATTGAATACCCAGCTGCTTTTCCGGTCCGAGGCGCACAGCTTGCCCGGTATGCCACAGCATGGAGGACTAGAGAGCTCCTGGCCCCTACTCCCACTTTCAGTTACACTTTTTCTGACAAGTGCTGGGATTGGCTTAATGGAGAGGCACAGATTGGGCCTAGCTTGGCGTCAGAGGCTTCGACTAGCTTCGGGAGGGGGCGCAGGGACACCTGACTTGACTATGTCCTGGATTTATTACTTTATTAGTACCTCCAAGTTTTCTTTATGAGTGTAACAAGAAGCAACTCCAATTGTATGCAAGAGCAAGAGAACTCTGTTTTGAAATCAATGAAATTGAAGGTTTGTGGTACTAAAAATTTTCCGCTTTGGTCCAAAAATGGTCTTAGTTGTAAAAGATTAATTTGAACAAAGTCAACTTTTATTAAAACTTTTCAAAACTATTTTCGATATGGATCAGAACTGGACACGCCTGAGATCTGTCACTGAGATGCACAACCCCGGATCCTAGCAACTGGAAAGTTGCCCCTAGTCTGAATAGTACTGCGGCACTGTGTGGCAACGGAAAGTTGCCCCTAGTCTGAATAGCACTGTACCGGAGATTGCGATGAATGCTGATGGAAAAAGATGACTGAGATGATCAAAATGGACAAAGTTGATCGGGGAAAAGTTTATGGCTGAACTTCAGGGTGAAGTTGCCTACGTATCCCAAAGATGGGAATCAAGCCTTACGTAGTTCAGGCTTAGGTTCGCTCGGGTATTTTTACTCTCCTTTTGCGCTCTAACTTTTGCCAAGGCCGCCCTTTGCGGGTTTTCAACCTTGCGAGCTCAGTTTTTATGATTTCAAATTTTCTGTGCTCTGAGTTTTGCCTAGGTCGCCCTTTCGGGTTTTCGGCCTAGCGAGCCTCTCAGGGGTGATATTTCTTCAACTTGTCCATATTGATCGGTTGTGAGAATTCCAAGCCATCTAGATCCATCAGAACCACAGCTCCACCTGACCAGATTGACTTGATGATGTAGGGACCAGTCCAATTGGGTCTGAACTTGCCCCTTGGGTCGTGGATGGGAGCTCGGTTGTCTTTGAGCACTAAATCTCCTTCTTTTAAATTCCTGGACTTAACCTTCTTGTTGAAAGCCCGGGCGATTCTGCGTTGATAACCTTGGACATGGTACAGTGCTTTCAGCCTTCTTTCATCGAAGAGCATGAGTTCCTCAAATCTGCTCTGCTGCCAATCTGCTTCGGCTATCTGACACTCAGCCAATACTCGTAATGACGGGACCTCAATCTCAATAGGCAGAACGGCCTCCATCCCATAAACCAATGAGTACGGAGTCGCTCGAGGAGAAGTTCGATTGAAGTCCGGTGAGCCCAGGCGAATGGCGGTTTATCCGCCATCGGTGAGTTTCCACCATCTTCTGCAGTATGTGCTTGATATTCTTGTTGGCGGCCTCAACCGCTCCATTGGTCTGCGACCGATAGGTAGACGACTTATGAAAAGCCACATTGTATTTCTCCAACAAATCAATCACCTCCTTCTTGAAGTGAGAACAATTGTCTGAAATTATTTCGTTTGGGACCCCGTAGCGACAGATGATGTTGTTTCTGATAAATTTTGCGACGTGCGAAGCCTTCAACACCGCATAAGATTGGGCCTCAACCCACTTTGTGAAATAATCTATCGCTACCAAGATGAACTCATGCCCATTCGACCCCTTCGGCGTGACAGCTCCGATTACATCAATTCCCCAGACTGAAAATGGCCATGGCGAAGTCATGTTGTACAGCTTTGACGGCGGAATGTTCATGCGATTTGCATGAATTTGACATTTGTGGCATCGCCGGACGAAACCGATACAATCCTCCTCCATGGTGGACCAGTAATAACCCTGTCTGAGGATCTTCCGTGCCAACATTACCCCATTCATGTGCGCACCACATTCTCCCCCGTGGATGGCTTCCATCAGACGCTTTGACTCTTCGGCATCAACGCACAGTTTATGCATTCCCAGATAACCCCTTTTATACAGTTTACCCCCGCAGATGATGAACTGAACTGCCATTCTCCTGATTGCCCTTTTGTCTTTGGCATTTACCCCTGGCGGGTATGCTTCTTTCTCCAAGAAGTTCCAGATGTCATAATACCAGGGGTTTTCGTCCTGAACTTCATCTATAGCGGCAATCGACTCGTAGACAGGTGCAAATTTCTGGTCGATGATGACTGGACGCATTCGAACTCCACACGGGATGTCTATCATAGAAGATAGAGTTGCTAAAGAATCTGCGAACCTGTTGTTCTCTCTTAGTAGATGAATAAAACTTAGCTTCTCAAACCGAGGAATCAGCAAGTCCAAGGTTTGGTGATACATCATCATCTTTTCCTCTTTTACTTTCCAATCTCCTTTAGCTTGAGACACAACAAGGTTCGAGTCCCCAATGACGTCCAACCGTCTTGCCCCTAGTTCCAGGGCTGCTTCTAGACCAGCAATGCACGCCTCGTATTCTGCTTCGTTGTTCGAGACTTTGAATCAGAGTTTGAAGGCTAGAGGGATACGGGAATTGTCGGATGCTATCAGCAACACTCCTATCCCATACCCGTATTGATTTGACGCTCTATCAAAGTACATCGTCCAAGTTTCTCCGTCGATGTGTAAAATGGCTTCATCTGGGAA
The DNA here is from genome assembly GCA_025200525.1 of Camellia lanceoleosa. NCBI lineage: Eukaryota > Viridiplantae > Streptophyta > Magnoliopsida > Ericales > Theaceae > Camellia > Camellia lanceoleosa. The sequence continues at coordinate 25,705,280 of CM045767.1, forward strand.
TAAATACTCGACTGCTTCACCCCCTTCCACTGGATGGTCGACTAAAAATTCTGCCACTGTGTAGACACCCCATTTTTGACCGTCCTCAAGACTTGGACGTCACCGCTTGAACACTCGGTGATTATCCATGTTTGTGTTTGTTTGGAGTTCCCGGAGTTCTCGGCTACGGGCCTTGCCTCAAGACCTCCGAACTTGACTGTTTTGTGTCTGGTTTTGCACCAAACACTTGTGCCTTGCCTTTGAGGGGCAAGGAATGCCTTCTGAGGCATCCCCACATACCACCGGCTGTGGCTAGAGGCCACCGGCTGTCTGGTGTTGCCATCGGCACTATATTGTGCCGGTCAGCACTCTTTTTGGCAAAATTACCATTTTGCCCTGCCGACTCCTATACAGTTGTTTTCTGAGATATTTTCAGACAGCTGTATGCCTTTTGTTTCCCCTCCATACACGTGTATGGAGGGATGAGCCCTTAGACTTGCTTAACTTGTAAGTATTGTGCCTATACAAGAGAGGCTTCTTCTCTTGGCTCAAGGGTTGGAAGGTTGACACAATTTTTAGACATTCTTAGACAGACCAAGCTCTGGTTTTTAGGGTTAGGATAGATACACATCCTATCTCTCTCTTTTCCTTTGTGTTCTAGGTGTTTTAGTTCACATTATTGCACCAAGACACCTAGTCTTTCACCTTTTCTTGGTCTTCTCAAAGATCAGAGCTTGTTCTTGAGATTTTTGACTGGTTTGGAGCTCAAGGAAGCAACAACATCAAGCTTGGTGAAGAAGTCTACAAGGGTGAGCCAACTTGTCCTTTTTTCCCCATTCTTGCATTCCATTTTTGCCTAGCTTAGAGTTGTTTTTGTGCTTAGTGATTAACACATAAAAGTTCTGATTTTTAACCCTCTTTATTGTTTATCAAGAGTGTTTTGCACTTTGGGGAAGTTTGACCCCCTTTAGGCCTTGAAAAGGCCCCATTTTAGGCCATTTTGTGAGAGCTCCGAGACTTTGGTGCTTGGGCCTCTCCACCACTGAAATCTTGAGGGATTTCAGTGGTGGAGATGGTGCCATAAAGTCTCCAAAAGGAGAGGGCCACCCCCTCTCCTTGATGTCCTTGAAAAGGGCAAGTTTTGGCCTCCAAAGGAGCACCATGTTTGGTTGTGTGTTGAGCATGTTTGGCTTGTTTTTCATGCTTATATTGCCATGATATAACATGATTTGAAGTTGGTTTTAGCACTCCTTGCATGCTTTGCATAGATGCTTTGTAATGCCTTGTATTGCCTTAACTTGCTCTAGGTTTGTATGCCTTCTTTCTAGCATGTTTTAGGCCTAGATCCATGAATCTTGTATGCTTATTTTGACATATTTTAGCTCTGTCCATAGTCATTTGGGTTGATCTTGGCATGCATCATATAGCCCCTTTGCATTTTAGGCTTGCTAGCCTTTGAGTATGCATGTGTAGCATGTGTTGCTTACCTCGTTTTGATGGTTTGGAACCATTTAGCATGTTATTTCAAACCTTTTGATGTGCTTGTATGCTCACCTTAGTTGCCTCTTTAATGCCTCAAAAGCATGTCTTGTATGCTCCGCGTTTTGGTCATTATGCATGCCTTTGTATTTGAGTCATTTAGATGTCATCTAGGTGGTCTTTAGGGCTTAGTTTTACGTGTTAAAACTCTGATTTAGTTGCTTAAGTATTGCCATGAGTGGTTGTGCTAGGTGCGGTTCAAAGCCTCATTGGCTTGCCTTAATGCTTGTACCATTTGTATGCTTTGTTTGGCTTGCTTTGTTAGTTGGTTTGGCACCATGTTTAGCATGATTTTCAGAGCTTTACAATGCACGCTCATTGTCCTTGTTTGGTATCTTCAAGTGTGCTTGGGAGTTGCCATGTTTATGCCTTGGGTTTGGACCATAACACTTGAATGTGTGTGTGTGTGTTTAGTCTCCATTTCTAGGCACTTTGGCCACTGATTTTAGGCCTATTTGAGTTGCCTAAGTCATGTATAAGACCATCCTTTCATTGGTTTGCATGCTTGTCTTGTATGCTTGCTTGTATGCTTGCATAGGTATATTGCATAAATCCATGTTGCATGCTAGATAACATGACTAGGTTGCATTGCATCAACATGCATTCCTTGTCCCTTGACTTGGTGATAGGGATTGGGACTTTGATTTGTTTGGTTTGCATGCATTTGAAATCAAAGTTGCATACTTTGTTCCTTGGGCCATCATGCATGGAAATGCGCGATTGGTGGTCCGGGAATCGAGGCACATGTCCCTTTGAGTCAATAATATGATAAGGGCTGTGTTTGGTGCATACATGCTTTGAATTGCCTTGTCATGCATGTTGTTCCCTTCTGCTGCTGTGAGTTGCAGGTTCTGCAGACATTAAGTGCCGGCCGGCACTGTTTAGTGCCGACCGACAGTCATCCAGGAGCCGATAGCTTCATTTTGTGCCGGTGGCCTCCTCCTTCAGCCGGTGGTGCTCGCCTCAGGATTTTGGTAATTTTCTGAGGAGGAGAGCAGAGGAAACAGAGGCAAATCATGCATGACAGTGCGATTCCGAGCCAGTCCCGAGCGCGCGCTGCATTTGGCCCTCATCCCGAGGCGATTTACTGTTTAATTAGATTAATTATTTTATTTAATTAATTTAGTTGATTCGTAATAATTAATTAGCTTGCGTAGTTAATTAGTTATTTGGTTCTGTATATTCTTTTGGTCCCTCCGAGTGAGGGCATAATTGTAATAAGTGTGTGTGAGTGGGTGTATGTCTTTCAACCCCCATTTCTTTCTATCCCTTTTATTTACCCGCTTTCGATGGTAGATTAGGGTACGTTTATCTTAGCATACCTTATGCAATGCATGCGTGCATTCATGCATTTTGTTTACATGCACCGGGCTCGGTACATCATACAAACTGCATAGCAATTTTCAATTCCAAATTGAATACGTGCTACTCGCGCATTTCATATGCCATGTTTAGGGTTAGCCGAGCATACTCTAGATTACATCTATGCCTGTGTTGCATTATCCACTTAACATGAACTAGGTCATGCATGTTTGCTAACCAGGTTATTGCTTTTGGCACGGAGTACGATGTAAGTTTTTACGCTTTAGCATATCGCATGCGTGTGAATGTTGCCATGACAGTATGATCGCCATGCGGCTAAATGCTTATGTGTTATAAACTGTTCGAATGCCTGTGGGTGGAGGTTGGATTGCGTGAGTTGGAATAACTCGTTGAAATCCGTATTTTAGCCTACTTGCGAGTAGCAAAATCTAACACGTTTTTCGAGACAAAACGGATATGCAATGTTTATTTCCAAAATAGGCGATCTAGTCTATACTTTTGTGTTGTGCGCATCACATAGTAATTCTAGGTTAATAACCGGAATAAGAACGCATAAAGTTTTCAACAACGGATATCACGGTTAGTAGAGGCCGGTCTTCGGACCGGGCGAAAGGGGGTGCTCATAGCTGACCTTCCCCGATCGTACCCAAGCTCCCGAGCCAAGACCACTTTGGTGATGACGGACATGTGGCCTTCGGCACCGAGTCAGGGTTTCCTAAATTTCCCATTTTAAAAATATTTAGGTGGCGACTCTGTAATCTGGCAAAGCAGTCCATGTTTGGCACTACTTTTTCAAAAATCTGTTTTCTCAAACGATTTGCCGGATTTGGACTCTTTGGTTCAAATTTAGAACCGACACAAAAGGGAGTCCGAACTGTAGCGAGGTCCCTCGCGGGCTTGTTACACACTGCTCTGCCTTTGACCGACTTGCGTGTTACATACTTTGGATCAAATTTGGAGAGCAACAGCAACCAACGAGCTAGCCTACCTGTAAGTGCTGGTTTCTCGAAAAGATATTTGATGGGATCAAGTCGTGAAACCAACATTACAGAGTGAGCTAACAGGTAGTGCCGCAACTTCCTGGTAGCCCATACCAAAGCTAAGCAAGCCTTTTCCAGTGGAGTGTAGCGGGTTTCGTACTCCAGCATCTTCTTGCTGAGATAGTAGATGGCTCTCTCCACCTTGTCTTCTGATTCTTGTGCAAGCATGCAGCCCATTGTAGTTTCAGTTACTGACAGAGACAAAATCAACGGTTTCCCTGGTTCTGGCGGTGACAACATGGGCTGGTTCTGTAAATATTCTTTGATCTGTTCAAATGCAGCTTGACATCGGCCGTCCCATTGGAACTTCTTTCCTTTCTTGAGGAGGCCAAAAAGTGGTTCACAAGTCAAGGTTAATTTTGAGATAAACCGTCTTATGAATTGCACTTTACCCAGAAAGCCTCGCACCTCTTTTTCAGTCCTTGGTGGTGGCATTTCTAAGATGGCCTTGATTTTGGAAGTGTCGACCTCGATGCCCCTTTGTGTAATCAGAAACCCTAGCATTTTTCCCGCTGTAACACCAAATGTACACTTCTGAGGGTTTAACCGCAACCGGAATTCCTTGATCCTTTGAAAAAACTTGTGCAAGGCAGTGTAATGGCCCTCTCTTTCTTTGGATTTGACAATCATGTCGTCCACGTACACCTCAACCTCTCTGTGGATCATGTCGTGTAATATCGTGGTCGCGGCCCGTTGATAAGTAGCTCCAGCGTTCTTCAACCGAAATGGCATGACTCTATAACAGTACGTCTCCCACGGGGTGGTGAATGCAGTCTTCTCCCGGTCTTCTGGTGCCATCACTATCTGGTTGTAACTTGAGAAGCCATCCATGAATGAGAGCAAAGCATGCCCCGTTGTGAAAATCCACCAACTCATCGATGTGTGGTAGGGGAAAGTCGTCCTTCGGACTAGCTCTGTTCAAATCCCTAAAATCCACACATACCCGGATCCTGCCATCCTTCTTCGGCACCGGAACAATGTTGGCTAACCAAGTCGGATATTCTGATACCAGCAAGAAGCCTGTGTCGATTTGCTTGGTGACCTCTTCCTTAATCTTGAGAGCCCAGTCCAGGTGGATCCTTCTAAGTTTCTGTTTGACAGGTCGGGCCTCGGGGTCAAGGGGGATCCGATGCTGTACAATCTCAGGATCGATTCCAGGCATGTCTTCGTAGGACCACGCGAAAACATCTTTGAAATCTTTTAATAAAGTGACTAAGCGCTCACGTTCCTCTGAAGACAACGTGGACTCGATCTGGACCAGCCGCGGGTCCTCCTCAGTACCAATGTTCACGGTAGTGATTTCATCCATTAAAGGTTTGACAAATCTCTCTTGCTCTTGCTCAATTAAACGTTGCAAAACCGGAGGAACTTCGCCCTCGTCGTTTTCATCAAAGTTTTGAAAGTCTGAATTAATGCAATAAATCAAGGGCACAGAAAAGTACTCAGAAACCACCGTTACTTGATTCTCATTAAGTTCATCCAAATCGTCCGATTCATTTACAACAGACTCAAATGAAAAGGAAAAAGACGACCTAGACAGGACTGTGGTATCTGGGTTATCATCCCCAGGATTACCAGATTCAGACTCAGTCGAGCTGGAACCTGATTCCGACTCACAAGACTCAGTGGAATCAGATTCCGGCTCACTACCTGACCCGGTACTGCTGGACAAAAATCCCTCCTCGTATTGCCAAGTGAGACAGGGTGTGATAGATGCATCCAAGATAGTCATTTGGTAGGCCGCACTGCTTCATCCCCAATCATGGAAACCGAAGTTATCCCCAAGCACTTATGGTCGATCGGAGGATCGAAAGTAGACATGCATGCTACCCTATTTCAAATTCGTGCCCTTAGGATCCTTTGCTTTACCTTTGCTCAACCTCGGTGATGGGTGCATGCGCTCTGCAACGCGTCATCCCGGATAGTTACAGTCGAAGAAGATCTCGAAACACAGCGCACGCTTCTTCTCCGCGTTTAGCCATGGCTCTGGGAAGCCACAAAATGGAAAGTCCTCCCCCTCCCGGACGAAACGTCCATTCAGGGTACCCTGAATGGGCCTATGCATTAACTCAAAAGGCTTCCTAACCTGCTTTGCTCTGGCTCTTCCGGCCATTTCTTTTCCCTTCCTTACCCAGTCCTCTTTGGTGGGCAGATAACCCAAGCCAAAGGTATGAGGGTTGTGTGGCACTTCGCCAATCTTTGCGCCTTTCCGGCCGCTTCTTCCTAATCCCATCCCGGGGATATGTTGTAGCTTGTTCATGAGGTAGACAGATTGAGCACTGACGTACACTCCCTCATTCACAGCCATGATATTCTGCACCACCCGGGCCTCAGCCAAAGTGAACCCTGATAAGAACACATCCTCTGTGCCATGCTCGATTTCCAAGACAGGTGTGGACACTTCTGGCGGCAGATGGATTCCCGAAGACAATAGCCACCCCCTTCCCATGAGGGTACTTCAACATCTGATGTAAAGTGGAAGAGACTGTCTTTACTTGGTGCAACCACGGCCGCCCCAAGAGTAGATTGAAGGTTGCGGGAACGTCCAAGACATGGAATTCAATGTTGTGTTGTCCCGGACCAACCTGAGTCTGAATTTTGACAGTCCCCATCACTTCCCTGCTAGTATTATCATATGCTCTGATCACCTAAGTAGTCGGCACGAAGTCCGCGGGTTTCAACCCGATTGCATACGCCGTTCTGGCTGGGCAGACATTGATGGCGGACCCGGTATCAACAAGTACCACTGGTATGCACTTGTCTCTACATTCCACGGAAACGTAGAGGGGTTTGTTATGATTTGTGCCCTCAGGCGGTAGTTCTTTGTCTGAAAAGGTTAATGCTGGGGAACCTCCTCCCGGAAAGACCAGCCCAACCAACTGCTCTGGTGTAGTATCTATAGAGAGTTTGGCCTTGTCCATGGCAGATAGGACGGCCTGTCTGTATACCCGCGATGCCATAAGCAGTCCCCAAATGGAGATGTTTGCTTGTATCTTCTTTAATTGCTTAAGCACAGCTTCTTCTTCAATCTGTTTCTCAGCTTCCTTGTCTTTCCCAGACGCCTCAGGTTGGTCTAAGTGCTGGGGCTTGAAATACCTCCCACTTCTTGTCATATGAGCGACCTCGTCAATATACCAGGTATCATCTGGTTGATTACTTCCCTAATCCTCATCCGTGTGGGCAAGACATAAATCATCGTCTTCCCACCACATTCCGTCGGCGGCAATGACAGACACTGTCGGCTCGGTATGATCGTACTTCGCGGCACCTTGATCCTCATGCCGCGGCATTTTACGTTTCCTGTGCACACAGCACTCTCGATCCCCACATGGGCCTTAGCTTTTCTGATTCTCTCGGAATCCTCAAATCTTTGTTGTTCCAATTGCGTCAGTACAGCTGGTGGTTCAATACTTCCTGCATTTACAATGCCCAGATTCTGAGCGAAATTCTTAGTGTCGGCGCTCTCCGGCGGTGGATTCTGACTCTCGGCCCTTCCGGCCACCACAAATACTCTCGCCCCTGCCGGGCCCTATTCCGGTCGATATTCCACGATGTCTGGTTGATCATCTAACCATTCGGTAACTTCTACCGACTCCTCATATTCGAACCAGTTGATTGCTGCATCCCCTGATTCTTGGTCACTGAAGAACTGGAGGTTGGCAAGATCCTCTCCTACAGCTGTCAGATCATCCGTTCCTCGTTCAAAACTGTCCCCTTGTATTACACATAATTCTGCTCTTTCTGGCGGCCCCACACTCAGCTCAGACCGGCCCACTGACTGGATGTGTTCACTTGGATCAGACTCAGCAACCCCACTTTCCTCTAAAATCTGCCCTGTCCCATCTTCGGTGGTCACCACTACTGGCTTAGATCGGGTTGTGGAGATGTCCATCATGCACAAGTCAGTGCAGACAGGAAGGATCACCTCTGGCTTAGGTAGGTGGGATGGGGTGATATAGATACTGGGATTGTAAGACACGACCCCAGTTTGGATGAAATTGATTCTGTTAGGAGGAGGGGCTTGGTTATGTGGTGGGAGAGGATTTGTCGTGACATTAGGTTTTTCGGGAGGCACGATCACCTGCTTGTCAATAAGATCCTGGATCTCATGACGCAATCTAAAACAACGGTCGGTGTCATGACCGTCTTTGTTGTGATACCTGTGATATTTTTACCGGGTCATGAGAGGGAGGGAGTGGATTTGGTAGTGGCCTCGGCTCTAGGGGCATCAAATGCTTCTTCCTGATTAATACCCCCAGAGCTTTAGACAGGGGGATATATAGGGGTGTGAAGGTTCTTTGGCCTCTGGGTTGATATTTGGTGTTTTGGGTATTGCTTCCAGATGCGCCAGAGAAAGGCGTGGCTATCGTGGGTCTTGGGGGAGGGGGAGTGGTGGTGACCATGCTCACCTCTGAAGCTCGTGCAGTTGCACCGCCACTCGAGCCTGCGTTATTGTTACGGTTGAAAGTCTTTCTGGGTTGCTCCTTATCCTGGTCGATCAGACCTTGTTTTATGGCATCCTCGATCTGTACCCCCATCTCGTGTAAATCTGAGAAGGTGGGAAAGGGGAGTACGATCATCTTCTGCATCAATTTCGGTTGGAGATTGCGCACAATCATCCTGATTTGATCTTTGTCTGTAGGCCTCAAAGTCATCATCGATGCCTTTGCCCTCCAACGAGTTACGAAGTCTGAGAAAGTCTCCTTGGGTTCCTGCCTCGTTGTTTCGAGATCACGAGTTGTAATCTCGATCTGTGTATTGTACGAGTACTGTGCGACAAAGGCCTCAGCCATCTCATCCCAACTTCTTTTGACCTCGTCTTCCAACTTCGCGTACCAGATGGCGGCTACACCCGACAAAGTTCGGCTGAACAGAGAGCTTTTGTGGTCGGGTTAGGCCCATTGGCCGCAGAATGTCTGAGAATAGCCGAAGATGGACCATAGGGTCCCCGGACCCGTCGAAACGGTCAATTTGTGGCATCTTGAACCTATCGGGCAATGTCACGGCCACGTCGGTGTATCCGTCCTCGATGTCCGGAATGGCCTTCACCCCTTGTGATTTCTTGAAAAGCTTCTCAAGCTTACTCAGTTTTAGAGCTGTATGGTCCATTTCGAACTCAAAGGGAGAGTTCGGGTGGTTGTGTGTATGGGTCTTGGATAGTTGAGGCGGAAGCGGGGGCGGAGCTAGCCCCGTTGGAAGATTCGTGTCCTCTTGGATATTCTGGACATTTGGCACGGTGTTCTGGGTGTTTGGCGAGCATTACGAGCGAGGAGCTGCTTTCAGGTAATGGGGGTCCTGGTGGAGGAAGAACCTGATGTGAAGCGGATGCCGCATTCTGCTGTTGCAGTCTAGTGATTAGCTCGGCCTGCTGGGCCATGATCGCGGCCTGCTGTTTGGAGAATTCCGCTTGACGAGCAGCATCCTCCTACATTTGTCTCATGCTCTCCTGCATTTGGCGCATTAGGGCTTCCACCCCAGATGTATTTTGCTAATCCATCTGACTGACCGGTAGATCTATCTCGATAGCAACAATTGGGTTCTTAGTCCTACTGTCCTCTGATGGAGTAACCCACTGTTCTGGCAACCTCTGTTCTGACACACTGCGCTTTCTTGGCTTTCTCCTGACAACGGGGGGTAAAGAATAGAACACTGGATGTCCGTCAACCAGATCCTCAGATCGATTGAGTCGGCGACCTCGTGTCCAAAGTGCTTGGGGAATATCTACTGGGTTGGAAGCAATGGTGCTACAACTGCCCTAGCAAAAGATAAATAAAGCGAAAAGGAAAATAAATAACCAGATAGATGAAGAGCATGACAGCTTAAAATAAATACACAACACACAGTCGGGCATACAACACACGGCTGATAAGCTGAAAAACACACTGTCTCCAAATACTGATCACTGTCCCTGAATCACTGTTCCCCAAAGACTGAATCGGATACCCGCAGATAACTGATTCTCAAATACTGACTGATGCCCGCAGGCCTGATGCCCAAACTCATACACTGATACATGCATTCCTGTAGAGACGCACTCTAAAGCACATAACAGATAAGTGAGAGCCAAAACACCCCTATGTGGGGGTAGGGTTTCCCTGTCCTATTTTGTCAGGAACTAGGGTTTCACTACGCACGCAGCGGTTTCAAACCACCTATATCGGGTAAGAAACCTGTCCTAGTTTGGAATAGTCACTACGAATTTCGATATGCACTAGGTCGAATGGTCAAAAAGGGTGCCCCGGTAAAATCGGGGTTTGTGTTCCCATACTGGCAGAGCCCATAACCGGTCAGCCTTATGGTCATGCCTTGACAAGACAAGCCTCCGGCAAACCGTTCAGGAATAGCAGATGGCAAACATGGTGTCCTAGGCGCACCAATGCAAATGCAATGCAAAGAAACACACAAGTGTAGTCAAAATCAGATATCATGAGTTCGAGTCAAGTTCTCTAAATCCCCAACAGAGTCGCCAAAAACTGTAGACAGGCCCGCGGGGGACCTCGCTACAGCTCGGACTCGATTTGTGTCACGGTTCTTAATCTTGAACCAAAGAGTCCAAATCCGGCAAATCGTTTTGAGAAAACATATTTTTTAGAAAAGAAGTGCCAAACATGGACTGCTTTGCCAGATACAGAGTCGCCACCTAAATATTTTATTTTGGAAAATTTAGAAAACCCTGACTCGGTGCCAAAGGCCACGTGTCCGTCATCACCAAAGCTGCCTCGGCTCGGGAACTTGGGTACGATTGGGGAAAGTCACTTCGTGAGCACCCCCGCTCGCCCGATCAAAGATCGGCCTCTACTAACCATGATATCCATTTTTGAAAACATTGTATGTTCTTATTCCGGTTATTAGCCTAGGTTACTATGTGATGCGTACAGCATACAAGTATAGACCGGGTCGCCTGATTTGGAACAAAACATTTCATGTTTGTTTTTGAAAGATGGTTTACTACTCGTAGGTAGGCTTAAAATGCAGATTTTGCCATCCTCAGGTGGGCTTAGAAAAGATGGTTTTGCCACTATCTAGTGGGCTTAAAACTCACAGTCAATGCATTGTCCCAATTCAAATAACTCAACCTTCACCCACAGGCATTCAGGCAGTTATATCACATAAGCACATAGCCTCATGGTAAGTATGCTATCATGGCAGTCACTCACACGCATGCAAGGATGCTAAAGCATAAAAACTCACCGAGTACTCCAAGCCAAAACAGAAACTACATTAGAAATCATGCATGATCCTAAGTATACAGAAATGCCTAATCACTACAAGAAATTGCACTTTTGGCGACTACTTTTGGCGACGACGTCAATTTTTCATCGCCAAAAGTATACTTTTGGCAACACAGTGATCAATTTCGTTGGTAAAAGTATACCTTTACCGACGCAATTTGTTGTCGTCGCTAAAAAGGCATAACATTATTTTAGCGCCAAATTTTTTGGTTGGCACCAAAATTTCAAAACTTTTACCTACGAGGCTTATGTTTTAGCAACACAATGAGCGTTGCTATTAGTGTGCTTACTTTTGGCGACGACAAGTTGGCGTGGGCAAAGAGTTAACCATTTAGCGACGATGACACTATTCGTCGGTAAAAGTTTTGCTAGTGGAATGATGTGATTTAGTGATTTGTGTTTTTTATTATAATTTTTGAAAGAGTTTTAAAAAATTTAGTTACTGAATTGTAAAATTAAAATAATCATTGAATTAGATCACAAAATGAACCCATTGAGCCCAAACACACTTTTAAGTTGATATGACTAATTTGAGATAATTTAAACTTTTTCAAAGAAATATGGTTAGATTATCAATTTCAATATGTTTGTTTTTATTTTCAGAAACTAGTTTCAAATTTTTTTTCCCTTAAAAACTAAAAAAAAAAACTTATTATTTTTGTATATTTTTATCTTTTAGGTCATAAATACTTTTTAAATTTTTAAAAATATAATTTTGATTTTTATTGCTTTCAAATTATTTTTAATTTTATCAAAAAAAACAAATCTAAAATTTTTTTTGTTTTTTTTTAATCTTTTAGGTCATAAATACTTTTTAAAATTTTAAAAATATAATTTTAATTTTTATTGCTCTGAAATTATTTTTAATTTTTTTTTTAAAAAAAAACAAATCTAAAAATTGTTTTGAATATTATATTTTATTTATTTTTTTGGGTAGAGCAGGTAAAGATCAGCGACATTTCCCTCTTAAAAATTGATTTGTGTTTTTATTAAAACTTTTGAAAGAGTTTTAAATATTCTAGTTATTGAATTGTAAAATCAAAGTGATCATTGAATTAGATCACAAAATGAACCCATTAAGGCCAAACATACTCTTAAATTGAGATGGCTAATTTGAGTTAATTTAAACTTTTCTAAAGAATGTGGTTAGATTATCAATTTTAATATGTTTGGTTTTATTTTCAGATTCTTTTCATTGTGATTTTATATTTGGTTTTATTTTCGTAAATTAGTTTAATTTTTTTTTCCTAAAAAACTATATAATAAAAAATTTGGGTGAAAAAATAAAAAATATACTTATTATTTTTATATAATTTTATCTTTTAGGTCATACGCTACAATAAAATTGATTTTTCACCAAACCACATCGACAACCTACAAGACACTGATAGTGGGTTCTAATCATAGGTAACATAGAAGAAACAGAGGGAGAAAAAAGACAGTGAATTGGTTGGAAGGGGAAAGGGTTCTTCAAACCCTTGTTCTTCAAAGTTCTACTATCAATTGAATCGGTGGAGATTGAGAGGAAAACACGGTAGTCCCGAAGCCCTTTAGAGGTTCTTCAAAGCCGTACGCTGTGTCGACGAACACAAAACAGAGAGAGGATCTTGCTGTGAGAGGCAAATGGTACTCTCATCTTTGCGGCGGCAAGACTAATTGGACGATAAGGCACTCTTCTCATCTCTTCTCTCTTCTCTTCCTTGTTCCTAAAACCCTTGTTTCGGCTCTCTCTCGCTCTCACTCTCGCATTCGGTGTAGTTGGCGGTGTGATTGGAGTGGCTGTGGGTAATTTCACTCTACCTAAAACCCTAATCCAACAAAGAAAGAGAAAAGAATTTGAAGAACAATCAGAAAATCTGAAGGTATTTCTCTCTCAATTGATTATTTTTTAAACCCTCCCTCTCCTGAAACCGTATTTTCTCTCTCTAAAATCGTCCATCTTGTAAAATCCTCTTCTCTCTAATTTTTCCCCTTTTTTCTGTGTAGGGTTCTCTCAGAATTCTGATTCCAATCTTTCTTGGCTCTTACAGATTTGGTATTTTTACATTTGCTAAAATTTTATTTTGTTTTGTTTTTTTTATATATTTTAGTTGACAAGTAATGAAATTATCGATGAATATTCTCAGGCATTGGGCTTTTTACATTGATTAGTGTAGTATTTTTTTTTCAGAGGGGGGAGGGGGGAAGAACTCATTCATCATTCTGAAGCTTCAACTATGAAAATTATGATTGTCCACAAATATAACCCAATTTCTTGACACCCTCACTTATAACACACGCACAACCATTGCGTTGGCTGTATCATCACAAATGGACTTGGAAGGAAATTATTTTTATGAACATCAAAATTTGTAGTGGTAGACCAAAGCTTTCCCACCAACATGTCAATGCCATGAAAACAAAATTAACAGGAGAGTCAGAATCGAAATAATCAAACTTTCAGTGCCCGCGTTTGAAGATGACGAGCATTCAATGCATTCCATTTTTTCTGAAAATTGAGGCCACTATATTAATGGCCTACACTTGATACATAGTGTCCTTTAGGCTCTTGTTCACACTTGAAAACAGACCCCTAATGTTCTACAGAAGCATGCAGTTTAAATTTTATTTTTAATATGCTTTTACCACTTCGTATGTTCTTGAATCTCAAGTTCTCCCTTTGGCAAGATTATGAATCCATTCTGAAATATTTTAAATACATATCAGGTTGATCATTAAAGCAGTCTATCAACAATATTCTAGCGAAAATCAAAATGCTGATAATTTAATTCAGTGTAGCCCTTGCTATAACCAAATGAATAATTTTGTTCTTGTTGAAAGTGTCATCATAAGTGCTACCCACCAATAGCTTGCAGCCAAATGTATAAGTTTCAAACAACCAAGAAAAGTGTATAAATATTCTACGTAGGTTGATATTATCTATTGTTTTGATTGATTTTGATCAAATGGTTAGATTTTTATAATAACACAAATTGTTACAACTGACAAATGATTACACAGTTTTGTCAATTCTCAAAGCCAGTTTGAATAATAGGGTCCAGGGAACATCATGAATGATTTCACTTATTTAATGGTTTTGGTTTGGTTTAGGAATCTTTTTCCGGGAACGAAATCGCTTTTATCCTTCATATTCTATCATCAAGAGCTTCACTACTATGCACCATTCTCTCTTTTGTAAAATTTTCTGGTGAAATTCTGGAACTTCTGTCGTTTGGAGGTTCTTGAATGTTGTTTAAAGTTTTTCAGAGTTACATATTGATTAATGTGTCAATTGTGGCTTAGTTGATGTCAATGTGACTCGATTTTTTGCTTTGTCATCTTCTGTTTATTACTCTGATCCCTTGAAGTCATTTTGAGACCATGTTTTTCCATTTCACATATTTTATGTACATTTGTTTATTTAGGAATTCATGGGAAGAAATCTCCTCGCTTTGAATGTCATGTGGAAGTACATGGGGCAGGTGAGCAAATTTTTGTCCAGAAACTTGTTGTTATAGATGAAGTGTTCAATTTATATAAAATTTCCGAAATATGCTGAATATGATGAACATTTTGATGAAAAATTGAAAGCTTCATATCACTATTATGCTGCAGTCAATGATCTATTTTCTCATGGTACAAGATATTTTAATTTGGATCAAATGGCTGTTATCCATCTGTTAATTATCATAGTTCTTTTTCTCTTAGAGCAGTATTGAATTGAATTTAAATTATTGCTATCTTCACTATTTTTTTTTGATGTAGGACAACATTATTGATGGGATTTTAGGCCTGTAGGGTTTTAGGGTTTATAACGGATGTAACAAAGGAATTAGGATTTTGAAGTCTAAAGAAACAAGGTAAATTTTAGGGCTGTTCTGGGTTCTGTTAACAGTATCCTGGTTAGTTTTAGATTATTTAGGTTTGTCAAATGAAGTTTGGATATTGGTAGAGGCATAATAAGGTTTGGTTATGGCTCTTAATGACTTGAAAGAGTAAAAAAATTAGAATAAAAAAAAAAAAGAAAGAAAGGGAGGAAGAAGAAACTCTATATAATCCTTTAGGCATTGCACGTACTACTAAATTTCATCACACAATACCAAAGAGCTACAGTAGTCACTGGAAGTGATTTAAAGCTTATTCAATACTGAATTGGAGGCATTATGTGTGACACTCATGACGCAAACTGCACTGTCATCGGATAAGGGATTTGACCAGTAGATAGCCATGAGCTACCAAAGGCCTACTTATATCAAGTGAAATGTGCATTTGGAAATATATGATTCATTTGAAAATCTCTCTTTAGCGAAAACATGGTATAATAGAACCTGCGTAATCCTAGTGATACCATAAACCCATTAGAGCAAGTGCTTAAGTCAGATTATCATTCATGTGCTATTTACAAGTGGGTGTACATTTTGTACATAATTGGCCATAATTCAAAGACATCAATACATATGACCTGATAATCAATTTCAAGGACCAACCAAAAGCATGTTAGAATAAAACTTGTGTAATCGTAGTGGTACCATAAACCCATCAGAGCAAATGCTTAAATGTTGTTTATATGCTGTGTACAAAATGGGTGTAGATTTTGTACATAAGTGGCCATAATTCAAAGACCTCAATACATATGACATGATCAATTTGAAGGACCCATTGGCCATACATATATACATCATAGCATGCACAATGTCTTCCATCTTGGTTTCTACTTTCTAGATCAATGAAATGATCTCCTTAACTATGTACATAAATACATATAAACGCTTGACATCTTTTCTAAACTCCCATCACCTGAAAACTTTTAAGATGGAATGGTGTGAGCCAATGCTGAGGGATAATAGCATACCAAGTGCACAAAAGAATCTATATGGATATCATCATATACATGTACCAAAACAAAGCTCATTTATAAATCAAAGTTTATATATAAAATAGACTTCATATTCTGAACTAGAGTCCTTAGAGATTTTATAAAGATACGTATAATGTTCTTTGCCAGGGGAAAATTGTATGATCGTGTATCATATAGTTAAACAAAAAGTCGTATGATGACCTCCCAGAATCCCTATAATGATGTAATGATATGAGGCCATCACAGCAGAACTAATACAGAGGGATATCCAAGCCAACTACCAAAACCAAAACATATAAGCCACTTTTTTGCAGCAAGGGTTAGATATCTCAGTTTTTCTTTGAATACATTGAATTTGGCACAATAGAGGAAATTGATTCCTTTTTCCTTAGGTTTTTGTAAGTGCCCAGTTTGCTAGGATTTGCTTGAGAAGTATGTAGTTTACAATATATTGATGTGGTTTGTTTTCTGCACTTAAATCGTGTCATTTTAAGCCTACTATAGTAATGCTTATACTAATTCTCTCTTTTTATGTGTCTCTCTGATTTCTTTTGGTCTCTTATTGGGCTTTTCGAGTAAGTGAATGCATTAGGAGGGACCATTCCAGAACCTTCAATTTCTTGAAATCCTAGTTTTCTCATATTGAAAATATTTTTGTTGTCATCTTCTTCTTTTCTGCTTTCCATCATACAATTTTTTTGAAAAGTAGTGCATTAACCATGCACATTTCATTTTATTAGAATCTCATGAGGAAAAGGGGAAAACAGAAATGAGGGGTAAATTCAATGAATAAGAAGTAAGAATGGTAAAAAAATGATGTCAATGCAACAATTTCATTGTTGTTGTTGTCAACCCAAAATAAATTTGTAACCAACTCGTATTGGTGCCAGCAATCAAAGGCAATAATCACTGGGGACTACCATCTTCACCATGATCATCACTAGGACTGCAGCAGTATTGACATCATCTTTTCCTACCTAAATCCCACTGAACATCATGTCCATTTTTGTTGGAAACAAATATATCACAATGACCCTTATTCATATCAAGGTTTTGTCGAATGACCACCACGATCTGATGTCAGAAATGACCATTCTACTTGAATCTTACTGAATAGTTCTAGTACCTTCAAAAAGTGTCTTTTGGTTGTGTTGAGGGGACTATAAGGAAGATCGGTCTCAGTCTCTCTCTCTTGCATGGGTGCGGAGGCATGTCTGTTCGCTTTAGCACTCAAAGAGATGACAGATAGGCTGAGATGTAGCTCATTGTAGGTGCCACTTTTTACTAGCTGATCACCTGTATGGTTGCCTCTTACCTATAGTTTTTAAGTTTATGTTTCTTAGTGAATGCAATTATTTTATTTGTTTTCTTCTTGTTGCCAAATTATTGAATGATGTGAACTTGATAATGATTAGGAGTTTTGTATTGTAATATCATCATATTGTTGTCTGACTACAGAGAATCTAAAACCTCTATACATATCGTAGAGATAATGCATATGCCTTCCATATCATAAATCATTGAAATGGACCTTATCTGAATATTAGTACAGAATCTGAAATTAGTTTGCCTTGTGTAAATTATTGCCATTGTTGCAAGTGAATGATTTGTAACTTGGACAACATTTTTTTCACTGGAGTGTAGAATGCATTGGATCTATCATATCGATTGTTTTAGTATAGTTGGAAATTGAAGGTTTTTATTTTATTTTATTTTTTATCGGATGATGGTAAAAGCTTTATGTTTTGGCCAGTACTTACGCTTGCATATCTATTAACACTCACTCACACACACACACACATATACACACACACAAAGACTGCTTCCAGATCAATAAACAAGCTAATGGACTTTGTTTTAAACTTGTCATTGATCAATACAGATTGCTACCAGATCCTCCTTTTTGCTGGTGGCTGATGGCTGATGGTTGTTGCTTGTTGGTTTGTTTGCTTCGCCGCTCTCATGGTCGATGCTTGTTGGCTTTCTGCTTCTTCGCAATGTTGCTGTGAGGCGGCTGCTACTGGATGTTGATCTTCTGGATAAGTTTGTGGGTGATTTTCATGCTATTTTGCCTGTCTTTGTTAGTTTTATATTTTTATTTTGTTATCTGTTGTTTCTAATGTGGGTTCACAATTTGGATGTATTTGGGTATTTTAGTGACTTTACCCTTTTAGGTTTTATACATTGCTTCTAAAAGCAATATCAGTAGTGTTTTTTTTTGCTTGCACATCAACTTTAGGTGATTTCATATCAATGTTATTAGTTTGTAATAGTGGTGCTTGAGGGATGCCTCTTGTAAATTTGTAAATCTTATAAAAATATATACATTATTTTCAATTATGTTTGTTAGTAAATGTGTCGCCAAAAGTTTATTTTTGTCCACTCATATTGTGTTGTTAGAAGTGTATTTTTTGCCAATGCCAATTCGTCGTTGCCAAAAGTAAACCTTTACCAACAAACAAATCGTCGGCAAATGGCAAGATTTACCGACGTAAATGTGTTGCCAAAAGTGTATTTTTTGCCAATGCTAATTTGTCGTTGCCAAAAGTGAAGTTTTAGCGACAAACAAATCGTAGGCAAATGACAACATTTACCGACGTAAATGTGTCGCCAAAAGTTTACTTTTGCCGACGCATATGTTGTTGCTAAAAGTATATTTTTTGCCCATGCAAATTTGTGTCGCGAAAAGTGCCACACAATCATCATATTTTAATGACTTTTACCAACGCAAGGTAAATTGCCGACGATATAAGGAGGCTTTTAGCGACGACTATGTTCGTCGCTAAAGGCATTACTTTTACCAACGCAATCATAATTTCGTCGGCAAAAACTTTTGCCAACTCACTTTTGGCTACGGGTTGCCAACGTAACTTTGTGTGTCGGAAAAACTCTTTGCCAACGAATTTTCCCTTTTAGCAACATATTTTGTTGCGTTGCGAAAAATGCAATTTCTTGTAGTGAATGCAACACATGCAAAAATGCACACTATAGCGGGCTCGGCTATTCTAAACATGGCATACTGAATGCTACAGCTAACATGTATTCAACTTGGAATTGAAATACAAATGCAGTTAGCATGATGCGCCGAGCCCGGTGCATGCAAAACAAATGAATGAATGCAAACATGCTATCATACTGTATGTTAATCGAAACATGCCCTAATCTAACCATCATAACCAGGTAAATAAAAGGGAAGAAAGACGTGAGGTAGGAAGACATACATCACACTCACCTACACTTATTACAATTTTGCCCTCGCGCAGAGGGTCCGAATAAATATACAGTCCCGAATAAAAGAATATTATAGTCCAAATAAAACAGTCCAAAATGTGTACAAATTCCTAATTAATTTACAAATTAACTAAGAAAATAATAAACTGGCATACAAGCCAGGGACTACCTTGATTCTGATGAATGATGTATGTTGAGGCTACCTTGTGCGGAAATCCACTAGGATGCCCCAATTAGCCTCTGTTTCGCAATGGTTCTTGAAAAGCGCGCCAAGCCTCGGAAGACTGCTGATTCTTGATTTTGCTGCAACAGAGAGCAGGAAAAGGGGCATAGCAATGTATTTCCACAAATGTATGCATGCCTCGATCCTCGTGCCACCAATCACGCATCTCGATGCATGATGGCCAAGGAGTCGAATTGCACAATTCAATATGGAATGAATGCACATGAAAACTCAACTAAACCTAACTCCATCATGGATAATCCGGAGTGTCGGTGACTGGAAAATTGAGACACGTTCCGTCACTGAGTAAACGCCCTCGCTTTCCGTGTTTCGCTAACTCCTATCCCGAACACAATGCAATATGCATGACATGCATGAAATGCAACTAAGATACAACCTAACTTGCAACATGCTATGAAAATGGCATACACAATGCACGAGATAACATGGCATACACAATGCACTAACATACAACCTAACATACACAATGCTATGGAATGGAATGGCATACACAATGCAATATGGAGTTACACTAACATGAGTGGACCTCAGCCACACTCACACAAGAGGCCATTAGGTGAAAATGAGACAACTCGAGATGCGTGCACGCATGCACGCAAATCGAGGACCAAACCTACGGCACGGAGTGCCACTCTAACAAGACATAGCAAAACATGGAAAATGGCATACTAGCATGCAAATTTCAGAGGCAAAATGAGATGCAAAACAGCCCCGAAACATGGCAAAATGGTACCCGATGCATGGAACGAGTCCCGAAACATGAATTTTGGCGCACAAAATGGCCTATAGCTATGCAATGCATGCAATATTCAAACATGAAGTGTAAATAAAGACGCAAGGCAGCCCCAAAAAAAGCATGTTTACAGTTTAAAGCAAGGCCAAACAGTGGGCACAAATGGGGCTAAATTAGCATGCAAAAATGGCCCTAAAAGCAAGATAATGAAGCAAGTGCAAGCTGCTATCCCTAAAAAGAGAAGGGGCCTTCTACAATATTGAAGAGGGGCCAAAAATATGATGTTTTACAGTTTATAAAAAAACCCCAAAAACATATACAAGTATGCTCAAAATACTATGCAAAATAAGGGCCAAAATGGAGATAAAGAAGCAACTGATACATTCTGGTCCCAAAAAGGTAAGGCCCCTTCAACAATGTTGAAGAGGGATCCAAAATATGACTTTTTATAGTTTATGGCCGAGCCCAAAACAGTGTAAAACTATGTTCAAAATGCAATACAAGATATGGCCTAAAAGAGAGGCTACAACACAAAGTATACAAATGATGCTTCAAACAGAAATAGACCATTAATGAAACATAGAGAGGGGGTCAAAACAAGGCCATTTTCAATTCGGACCAAGGTCCAAAAACAGAAGCTCAATAGGCTAATGAATCATGCAAAAATGGGGGCCAAAAGATGGATACAATGGCAAGTGATATATGGAGGCCCCAAACAGTGATGAGCCCTTCAAAAATGTTGAAGAAGGGCTCAAAATAAGCTTCTTCACAGTTTACAACATGCCTCAAAACAGTTTACATATAGGCCAAAAACAACATGCAAGGAAATGGCATATAAGAGGGATAATGAAGTAAGTGCCAAATGGGGGCCTCAAACAGTGAGAGGCCCTTAATGAAAGATGAAATAGAGCTCAAAAAAATGCCACTTTCAGTTATGGCCGGAGCTCAAAGATACAAGCAAGAAGGGCTAAGAAAGCATGCCAAAAATGAGCTAAAAAGAGGGAAATGGTAACTCACCCTTGTAGACCAATCTTTAGCAACTTCTTGGACCAAGTTTAGGTGCTCCTCAGCTCTGGAAGACAGCTCCAAGTGGCTGGAATGGAGGTGGTGGTGTGATGCTAGGTGGTGGTGAAGAAATGGTGTAGGAACTTGGATGTTTTGATGGTTGAAGTGTAGAGAGGGAGAGAGGCAATGCAAGAGGCTCAAGGAAAATTTTTCAAACCCCGAAACCAGACCTGGGGTGCTGGTTATATAGGCCAAAGAGGGGGAGAAAGAGGGGGAAAAAAAGGGAGGGAAATCACTCCAAGTTTCCCTCCAAAAAATGCCCCCCCGGATACAGAATCTGGGGGGAAATAAAGTGCATATCTGTGATGTGCCAGGTGTAAGGAAGCTGGCCGGCCAGGTATTGAGGTTGCAGGTGGCCGGCCGGCCAAGGGTCAAAAGGGTCAGGTATGATTAGTGGCCGGCCACCATAGATTGGTGGCCTCCCATGTGTCCTCAACACAACCCTGTGGTTGAAAATTGGCAACTGTGAACCAGGAGAGAGAACAACCCACTTTTCAAAGGGGTTCAAAAGGGTCAAAGGGAATTACTGGCCGGCCACCAAATATTGGTGGCCTCCCAGATGTGTACATCACAAATATGGGGTTTAGAGTGCAAGAAAATGGTCCAAGGGTGGTCAACATTGGCTTTGAAGTGAGAAAAACGGGCGTCGGAGGGCGATGATGGGATATAACTGGTTGCTGGAACAATTACTGGCCTCCCACCCAAACCGAGGCCAGGTACAGAAAGAGTTTGGAAGTCTGGAGGCAAGGCTCACGGCCGAGACTCTAAGACTTCTGAACGAGCACAATATGCAACATCACCGAGCGCTCAATCGGTGACGTCTGAGTCTTAAGGTCGGTCAAAAATGGGGTGTCTACAGGGGGTTGGAAGAGGTCCAGAAGGCCAAGAAGATGCAAGTGTTGGCGATGGTGCATGGCTACTCAGCCGATCGAGCCAATGCTGAGCTGCTCGCGACCAAGTTAGAGCTAGAGGCGGAATGCCACAAGGTGGTGTCGCTTGAGTTCCAACTGGGGAACGAGCAGAAGAACCTAGAAGAGGCCTAGGTAGCCTGCACTGTCACCAACGAAATGTGAGAGGAGGCCATGTCCAACAATGAAGATCTTCGTGCTCAGTCGATCAAAGAGAAAAAAGAGTTGGATCTGAAGATCGTTGAGCCGGAGAGGACGTTGGTGGATGAGCGAGCCCAGTCGATAGAGGAGAAGGCGAAGTTGGAGAAGGAGTTGGAGGAAGAGAAGCCCAAGGCAGCCTCTGAGAGGGCTGCATAGCCCGACTTGTGCATCGCAGTAGTAGAGCAATTCAAGGGGTCTGCTGACTTCTAGATGGCGATCGATGTCGTGGTCACCAGCAACTTGGTAATGGAGGGGTCTGGAGGGGCGGGCCCGTCGGGAGCGACCGTTGGGAGCAAGACTGAAGAGGAAGTGATCCAGAGCTTCCAGCGGTCGGACTGCTACAAACACGAGATGACTGAGTTCTGGGACAGCGGCTGGAAGACTTTCAAGTGCAAGGTAGAAGAGCTATTCCCAGACTTGGACCTCACCAGTGTGAAGATTGACGAAGACGACGTGGCCCAGACCCCCTTAGACGCGGGCGTTGAAGAAGAAGACCTCGCCTCAAGTGAAGAGGAATGAGTGGTGTGAACAAAATGTGTACTTAGAGTTTTGGTCGTTTTTTTTTTTTTTTTTTTTTGGAATTTCTGTAATAAACTTATGTATAAGTTTGTGAATGAATAAAACTGTGAGTTGTGTTTGTTTTTATGCTATTGTTTTTATTGTTTGAGGATCTGCAAAGGATGAAAGTAGGGATTTAAAATGTAAGAAAGCCTCAACGCAGAGTCAAGTTTAAAATGTGAGAAAACCTCAATGCAGAGTGAAGTTTAAACTGTAATAAAACCTCAAGGTAGAGTGAAGTTTAAAATGTGATAAAACCTCAATGCAAAGTGAAGTTTAAAATGTAATAAAACCTCAATGCAGAGTGAAGTTTAAAATGTAATAAAACCTTGATGCAGACTGAAGTTGAAAATGTAAGAATGTTAAAACGTGAAGTTATGAATCATGGTCCAGCAAGGAGCTAGCCTGACCTGGAAAACGTTGGACTGCAATTGGACTAAGTATGATAACTATGCCATAATCATGAAGTTGCAATAGTGGCCCTGGCCGATCTTTTTATTCGTGCTCAGTTTGGCCTGAGCCATGATTAACGCGGTCTGGCTGAGGCTTTAGGTAACTCAGTCTGGCTGAGCTCTTCATGCTCAGTCTGGTTGAGGCTTTTCGTGTTCAGTCTGGCTGAGCTCTTCATGCTCAGTCTAGCTAAGGCTTTTCGTGCTCAGTTTGGCTGAGGCTTTAAGTAACTCAGTCTGGTTGAGCTCTTCATGCTCAGTCTGGCTGAGGCTTTAAGTAACTCAGTCTGGCTGAGGCTGCAATCAAAGCGTTATTGGAATACCATACAGATAACTGAGATATAAACTTGTTGTCATTAAAGTGTAGCCTATTTGATCAGAGATTTACATCACGTGAGAGAAGAACAAGAACATTCAAGTGTGTAGATTGCCAAAAAGAAAATACAATAACTGATCAATACAAGAATAGGAAATTATTGAAAATAACGCTTCAAGTGTTCGGCGTTCCACGGATGGGGGAGGTCTCGACCTTCCATGTTCTGGAGTCGGTATGTACCCGGACGAGGTCTAGCTTTAACAATGTAAGGTCCTTCCCACTTGGCGGCCAGTTTGCCCTCAGTCGGATTTTTGGTGGCAAGAGTTGTTTCTCGTAAAACAAGGTCCCCCACGGCGAACTTCCTCGGTCGGACTTTGCGGTTGTAGTGAGTTCTGATTCTTTGTTAGTATGAGGCCCGTCTGACTGCAGTGGTTTCTCGAAGCTCTTCAATTAGGTCTAGGTCTGCCCGACGCAGCTCTTCAGTTAGTTCTGGATTCGAATGTAGAACCCTTGGGGTAGGCAGACTGATTTCCACTGGGATGACCACCTCAACAGATCTTGTTTAAATGGGGTCTCCCCAGTGGGAGTCCGAGCGGTAGTGTGGTAGGCCCAGAGTGCATTCGGTAACTCCTTAGCCCAAAGTCCCTTAGCAGCTTCCAGCTTAGTTTTGATGATCTTCAGAAGAGAACGGTTGGTGACCTCAACTTGGCCATTGGCTTGGGGATGACCTGGGGAAGAGAAACATGGCTGGATTTGAAGTTCTGCACAGAATTTCTTGAATTTGGCATTGTCGAATTGTTTGCCGTTGTCGGAGACGATGGCTTGGGGGATGCCAAATCTGCATACGATCGACTGCCAGATGAATCTGGTTGTGTTCCGCTCGGTAATTGTGGCAAGGGGTTCTGCCTCCACCCATGTAGTGAAGTAGTCAATGGCGACAATTGCAAATTTAGTTTGGCCTCGGCCAGTGGGTAATGGGCCAACCAGGTCGATCTCCCATTTGGCGAATGGGTAGGAGCTGCAAAGTGTGATCAATTCCGCAGGAGGAGCATGGGGAATGTTGGCAAAACGTTGGCACTTATCACATTTGAGCACGAAGTCAGTCGCATCTTGATTGAGAGTAGGCCAGAAATAACCAGTGCGAAGTATTTTGTGGGCGAGGGACCGGGCGCCCGAATGATTACCACAGATACCCTTATGGACTTCTCTCATCACGTAGGTTGCTTGAGCAGGATTAAGGCATCACAGATACAGGCGTGAAAAGCCACGTTTGTCCAAGAGGCCGCTAACAAGATTGTAATTGGACGACTGGGCCCTGACTTTGGCGGCCTGCTGTTTGTTGTTTGGAAGTTTCCCCGTTGTCAGAAATAGAAAGATGTCGGCCACCCATGGGATAGGTTCATTTTGAAGGAATTGGACTTCCTGCTGGTTTGGGGAAATGGCAGGGTGGGTCAGGTACTCGAGGCGGACAACATGGCTGAGGTCTGACTGGTCTGCAGAAGCCAATTGAGCCATCTCATCTGCCTTGGAGTTTTTTGCCCGAGGGATGTGTTTGATGTGGAAAGTATTGAAGAGGCGAGCAAGGGGGAGTGCAATGTCCCTGTAAGCCCGCATTGTGTCTTCCTCGGCATCGAATTCCCCCATAATTTGTCCGACAATAAGCTGGGAATCGCTGAACACCCGGATGTGGCTAACACCAATGTCCCTAGCTAGGCGGAGACCTGCTATCAATGCCTCATATTCGGCCTCATTATTACTTGCATCGAATAAGAAGCGGAGAGCGTATTTGAAATAACCACCCTCAGGGGTGGTGAGGATGAGACCAGCCCAACTGCCTTCTTTGCGGGATGATCCGTCGACGTTAAGGGTCCAAGAGTGGGGGTCTTCTGGCTCGGTAGGGGTTGCTGGGGGTGGAGGAGCTGTGGTTGGGGTGGGATTAGTGAATTCTAGGATGAAATTGGCAATAGCCTACCCATTGATCGCTGTTCGAGGCCGGTAGGAGATGTCAAACTGGCTAAGTTTGACCGACCATTGCATAAGTCTGCCGAAAAGCTCTGGTTATTGCATTATTTTCTTTAATGGTTGGTCGGTGAGGACCACTATGGAATGGGCTTGGAAGTAAGGACGGAGTCGTCTGGAGGCGGTGACCAAGGCTAAGGACATTTTTTCTAACAATGGATAATTCTGTTCTGCTCCCCTAAAAGCCCAAATGA
The DNA here is from genome assembly GCA_025200525.1 of Camellia lanceoleosa. Lineage (NCBI taxonomy): Eukaryota > Viridiplantae > Streptophyta > Magnoliopsida > Ericales > Theaceae > Camellia > Camellia lanceoleosa. The sequence continues at coordinate 25,731,148 of CM045767.1, forward strand.
TGTAGTAGACCGGTCGTTGGACAGAGCTATCTTCCCTGATAAGAGCTGCACTGACTGCGGTGTTTGACACAGCTAAATAGAGGAAGAGGGGTTCGCCCGTGATTGCCTTAGAAAGGAGGGTGGTTGGCCATGCACTGTTTCAACTGCTGAAAGGCCTCTTCTGATTCGGCCGTCCACTCAAAATTTTGCTGAAGAACTTTGAAGAAGGGGAGGCACTTGTCCGTTGCGCGGGAAATGAAACGGTTGAGCGCGGCAACTCGGCCAGTGAGCCTCTAAACCTCCTTAACTGTTCTAGGTGACTGCATTTCAATCAAGGCCTTGATCTTTTCAGGGTTAGTTTCAATGCCCCGCTGACTGACCATGAAACCCAAAAATTTGCCCGATCCTACGCCGAAGGCGCATTTCTTCGGATTGAGCTTCATTTAGTACTTTCGTAGGGTGACGAAGGTCTCTCACAGGTCGGCCAGATGATCAGTGGAGAGCTTGCTCTTGACTGGCATGTCGTCAACATATACTTCCATGTTCCGGCCTATCTGATGATGAAAGACAGCGTTGACCAACCGTTGGTAAGTGGCCCCAGCATTTTTCAACCCAAATGGCATCACACGGTAATGGTAGGTACCTCGGTCGGTGATGAAGGAGGTGTGTTCCCAATCAGATGGGTGTATCAGAATTTGGTTGTACCCAGAGAAGGCATCCATGAAGCTGAGCATTTAATGACCGGTCGTGGCGTCAACCAGTAGGTCTATGCGAGGAAGAGGATAGCTATCTTTGGGGCAAGCTTGGTTGAGGTCGGAGTAGTTGACAACCATCTAGGGTAGTCCACATTCTTGATGAATTGTGCCTCAAGGAGCTTAGCTACCTCTGCAGCAATGAGAGTATTGCGCTCCGGATGAAAGATGCGCTGCTTCTGGCGGAAGGGTCGGAAATGGGGTTCAATGCTGAGGCGATGGGTTATAAAGGAGGGGTCAATACCCGGCATGTCTGAGTGGGTCCAGGCAAATACATCATTGTGCTCGATTAAGAGGGCAGTAAAGTCGGCCTTTGCTTGGGAGGATAGTTGGCTGCCGATTTTGGCAGTTTTTGTCAGGTTGGTGGGGTCGATGGGGACCTCAACGAGCTCCTCCACTGGTTCCCCTCTGACCAGCTTGTCCTCGTCTCTAACGTCAAGTCCTTCAATGATCATGGCCTCCTTGAGCTTGACTTCTTTAAGTGAGGCAACATAACATTCTCTGGCCACAGTCTGCTCTCCCCTCACTGTGTCGACCCCAAGATCGGTGGAGAACATGATGGCAAGGTGGAAAGTGGATGTGATAGCTTGGAAAGCATTTAGGGCGGTGCGGCCAAGGATGATGTTGTAGGCAGAGGGGCAGTCGACAACGAGAAAGGTGAGTAACTTTGTGGTCTGCCGCGGGTACTCGCCAATTGTGATGGGAAGATCGATGGAGCCGATGGAGGTTACCTGGCCACCAGTGAAACCGACCAAAGGGGTTTGGAGAGGAGACAGACTTTCTTCCGCGATCTTTAGCTGGCGGAAGCAGTTGAGGAAGATGATGTCTAAAGAATTGCCGTTGTCGATGAGAACCTGTCTGACCTTGTAATTTGAGAGGAGGACAGAAATGATGAGAGGGTCGTCATGGGGGTAACAGATGCCTGTGCAGTCGGCGTCCGTAAAGGTGATAGACTCGGTCCACTGCTTGGGTTGTTTGGAGGGTCGGTCCAATGTGGCAACTTCTTTATCTGAGCTCTGCCTTATTTTTCTGAGTTCTGCCCGCTGAGCCGAGCGGGATGGTCCTCCACAAGCAAGCCCACTGGAAATAACTCTGATTTCTCCAATAGGTGGGGCGGGGTTACCTTGTACCCGAGGTTGCTGTGGAGGGCGATCATGACCTTGGTTAGGTTGTGCTGGTTGTCGGGGAGGGGTGCGCCGGCGGTTGTTTCTGATGGGCTCAGTCCGTTGCCTCTACTGAGGGCAAGTTTCCGTGAATTGACTGAGACGTCCTTGGCAAATCAAGCCCTCGACTTGATCTTTGAGGTTAACACACTCCTCGGCATTATGGTAGTGGTCCCGTGAAAGCGAGAATACTTGGGTAGTCTCTCGATTGAGGAGTCCGTAATGGTTGGGGCCATTTTAGGGGGTTGTCCTGCTGGATCTGATTGAGAACTTGTTCCATGGGGGAATTGAGGGGTGTGTACCGCTTCACTTGAAGCGGTCGGTGGTCTTGACCGGTCACTTCGAAGTCGGTCGGTATAATGAGGTGTTTGGTTATTGTACTGGGTGTTTCTGGTTTCTGAATCCTTTCTCTTCTCCCTGCGGGTGGGGTTTTTGGCTGTTGGGTCTTGGTGAGCAGCTAGGGAATCTTCATCGTTCATGTATTTTTGAGCTTTGGAGAGCAGGGTTGCCATGGAGGTCGGGGGGTTTTTGGAGAGGGAGAAAAGGAAGTCAGATGACCGTAGACCGGCCATGAAAGTTGTAAGGATGACCTTGTCATCGTTTTCCGCTACCTGCAAGGCTTCAGGAGAAAAGAAAGTCAGATGACTGTATGTTCTGCATGACTCCTTGGAGCTGGAACTTCATGGCTCTAAGTTCTGCATCCTAGAGAGGAATGTTGTTACCACCGGAGGGCAGCGGGGGCTGGACGCTGCTGGCCTCTCCTTCAGGGGTTGGTGCCAGGACCGATGGATGTGGGATCCAAGGTGGTGGATTTATATTTGGGGGAGGGAGCCGTAAGCCTTCCAGGTTAGGTGGATAAGGCTGTTGGATAGTATGGCTCAGAGCTCGTTCTTGGTTGGATGGAATATCTGGAGGTGGTGGAGGGGGCATGGGAAGGTTTCTTTGAAGTAGGGCATTAATCAAAGCTTGGTTCTGTTCGGCTAGGCAGTTAATGCTGTTGGTGATCTCGGTAAAGTATTGTGGTGTGTTGTTTGGATTGGGAGGGTCGGCTTGGTAGTCAGGAACATTGGGGTGGGAAGCCATGGATCTAGTTGTGACCATCCACCTTTGCAGGTGGTAAGAAGGGGTTATTAGGAAAAGGCCTCCGGCGACAATGAGCACAATTGGCGCGCGGAGTAAGAGATTTCCCACAGACGGCGCCAACTGATGATACAGTTCGTTCCAGGTGGAACAGGTCGGACTGATCCACGCTTCTCAAACCTGTGTCCGAATGACCATGCCCACCAGAAGACCTGCACAGGAGTTCAGCGGGGAACGGGGAGTCCCCCAGCAAACCCTCCGACGAGCAAGTTAAGAAAAGAAGTGGAATGTAGGGATGGATGAGAGATAGAAAACTTAACCTTCTTCCTGTCTTCGACGTCTGCTTATATCCTCTAGTAATCATTTCGTTGTCCCTTCTGACCTGTCACCTTGGTCGAAAGTCTATGCTCTAGCTCACCTTGTTCATGGTGAAGTCGTTCTGTCCCAACGGAGAGGGGTTATCGCAATAAATGTTGTAAGGGGCTTCATTAATGGCGATGTGCAGTGGCAATAACTTTGCAAGATCTTTGTCTGCTGATGTGGCTTGTCCTTTACCTGCCACGTGTCTGAATATTATTGGTTCTTCATGCCATGTTGACTTCCAGCTATGTTGGGCCTCATCAGTTGAATTATGTATTGGGCCCTAAGTGGTAGGCTTGGGTTGTTCATAGTGGGCTATAGCCTTTATGGGCCTACCCATGTCAACTAATATAGACAATTATGTTGTCATTATCTTTCTAAACAAATATTATTAGGGATCTAAAAAAAAAAAAACTCTATTGTTTAACGACAAATATAATTTAATTATATATCTATTAATCTCCAACAACTTAATTTTTACGTGAATAATCTACTTGAGTGGCACTTAGGATGACCATAATGGGCTCACAGTAGGCACAAGATTGGAGGTAAGTCAGGTCCAAACCCAAAAATAACTTTCAAGCATTAACAACTTTATCTTAAAAAAGGTAAAAAAAAAAATTTTAAAAAAAAGTAAATAAAAATAGAAAGGGTAAATTACATTGATATCCCTTGAAATTTTTGAAAAATACTGTTTAGCCCATATTATTGACAAAATTACACTTATATCTCTTGATAATTTAATTAACATTACAGTTAGACAATTTTTTATTAGTAATTCCTTAGTTGTATAAATGAAAAAATGGACATTGTCATCATTTTTTTTAGGAAAATTTATATTTATCATTATTTATTTCACTATCTGCATTAGTTTCAATCAATTTAGTTTTACTAAAAGAGAAATCGGTATAACTATGTCAAAGGTGTGGGGGTGACCGTATTTTTTTCAAATCTCAAAGGAGGCAAGTATAATTTACCCAAACAGAAAACAAAATGTAATTTAAAGAAAACTTGTCAAACCAACCCCAAATTATAATATCTGGAAGAAATGTTACGAATTGAGTAGTATCTGCCCAATTGAACCACCTTAGAAAAAATTATCAATTATTTAATATAATGTTTCTTTTAATGTTTTATTAATTTTCCCTAAGATGCCAAAGATTTGAATGATCCGCAAGAAGATCAAGTAAGTAAATTAATTGCAAATGATTGTATTTTGCATTGGCGTAAATAGAGCAAATGGAAATTGCGAAATCAAAAGCTCCAGGGGAATTGTTGAACTGGGATGATATTAAGAAGATGAAGTATTCATGGAATGTAGCGTGTGAAGTGATGAGACTTGCACCACCCCTCCAAGGAGCTTTTAGAGAGGCAATGACAAATTTTATGTACAATGGTTTCTCAATTCCAAAAGGCTGTAAGGTAATAACCAAAATTTCATATATAATTGTTTTATGAGATTGGAATTTCTCCGGTCTAGATTTGGACCAGAGAGGTGCTGTTTGGGCCAATGGGACCCACTAAGGGACTTGTTTAGATTCAAACCGTTCATTTTTTAAGACTCTTCTTCGTATATATCACATAAAAAAAATCAAGTCGATCCAATAATTATAGCATCTTTATTTTATTTGTTTGCCTCTAGTCTAGATCTGGACCAGATTATTTGTATTATGTACTTGTTTGAAATTGTAAGCTACTTAATAACTTTACCTTGTCATTTTCATTTTATTTTTCTTCTTTCATTTTGAAATCATCAATTATATTGGAGTGCGAACTCAACAAATAAAAATTCAAAATTCTTCTTCGAGCCACACAAGTTTAACCTATCAAGGTTTGAGGGATCTGGACCCGTACCTTACACATACGTGCCTTTTGGAGGAGGACCAAGAATGTGCCTAGGAAAAGAGTATGCTAGATTGGAAATACTAGTGTTCATGCATAGTCTGGTAAAGAGGTTCAAGTGGGAGAAAGTAATTCCTAACGAGAAGATTGTTTTCGATCCCATGCCTAATCTTGAAAAAGGCCTTCCGATTTGCCTTTTCCCTCACAAAGCTTAAATTTGCTCTAGATTGTTAATTTGTCACTCGCTCAATTATATATTTATTATATGTATTTTATCCTAAAGTATCCGTCTATGTCACTATGGTTAGGAGGTATAACCAATAATAAATTCCTATGTATTGATGCAAAAGTTGTGGCTATGAAGTAATTCGATTTGTGTTTTTCATACAAGGAATAATTTGGGTAAGCAAACCCAAGGTTCAACAAGCCTGACTGGACATGACTAGATTATCTCCTGAAGATAGAATTCTAGAATGTACATCAGGAATTGTGTATGTACGTGAAGCATTTGCTTGTCAAAAGTACTATATTATTTATTTAGAATTACATTTTGTCAAAAATATGGTTAGTAGGTGTGGAGGCCCTTTTTGCCTTAAACTAATTAATCGAGAGTTTAACGGAGAAATGAGTCGCATCTATCTATATCTACCAAAAAAAAAAAAAAATCAATAATACCATCTCATCAACGGTTTTCGGCCAGAGGGTTTAGATGATATTTAATATATAAATAAAACCAAATAAATACTTTAGTTAAGAAGTTAAAAAAAATTATTATAAATTGTCATATCACCTTTTTTTCTACATATTTTTTTTTATAAAAAATTAAAAAATTATTAAAATAACATGTATCCTTCAAAAATCACCTCTATAAGAGCATCTCCAATGGAGGCTCTATATCTTCAAATATAGAGGATCCTTTGAAAAAATTCACTCCAACCCATCCTCTATATTTTTTATTTTTATTTTTTTATAAGCAAAAGAACTTTATTGATGAAGAAAGCAATATAAGCATAAAACTTACATCAACAAAGAGGGAAGTGCAAAAAGCATCACCGCTAACCTTAGCAATCCCAACTAGGTTGGCACCGATAAAGAAGCAATATCATCTGCTAGCACTTGACCCAAGGTTACCGAGAAGCCAAACCAGAAACAAACTAGGCCTCTGAACAGCAGCCATGCTGCATTCAGAAAAAAACAACCAAACCAGCAGACTTGAGCCTAAACTTGTGATACCAAACATCACCTAGATTCACCAGGCAAGAACCTGATCCATAAGGCCTGATCCAAACCTTACAGCAGCCACCATTCAGACTTGAGCAGTAGCAGAAACATGTGGATAGGCAGGGGACTTGCTCCAGCTTATTCAACATTGCTAGACTAGAGCTTCACCAACATATAGATGCTTCTACTGCTCAGATGCAGAGCATGCTCTACTGCTCAGATACAGCAGAGCATACACTAGCAGCTGTAAACTCCCTCAGACAGACTAGCAGATGCACACAGCAGAATCATTCACCAAACAGACCAAACAGATCATACAGACTAGCAGATGCATACAGGAGAATCACACTACCAGCTGCAAACTCCCTCAGACACAGATCATACAGACTAGCATACACCAAACAGATCATACAAACTACAGTAGCATACACCAAACAGATCATACAGACTAGCAGATGCATATAGCAGAATCATTCACCAAACAGACCAAACAGATCATGCAGACTAGCAGATGCATATAGCAGAATCATTCACCAAACAGACCAAACAGATCATGCAGACTAGCAGATGCATACAGCAGAATCACACTACCAGCTGCAAACTCCCTTAGACACATGCCTTTACCTAATCAAGGTTGTTGATAAAGTCATTAATAGAGTACATATTCCCTAATCTGCAAGCCTTACTCCATAAGGCAAATCGAACCTTAATACGCTCACTAAGATCTACTTCACAAGGCTGCACTCAATTAAATACACAACCAGAGAGCAATTAAAGGTAAAACCCTCCATAATCTCCTAACCTTTTTCTTAAATTGGCCACCTAACCACCAATAAAAGAAACAATCAATAGACCTAGGCACCACCCACAGGCACCCTCACCATTGTAACAGATCTGTCCAAACTTTCCAGGAAAAAGGACAATGCAGCAACACATGAGCAGCAGATTCATTCTCATTTTCACAAAAGGCACAAAGTATTGAAGCACTACTATTAAGAATAACAATATGCTAGAGAAAAACTCTAGTTTTCACTCTATTCCTCCAAGCTAACTAGCCAAAAAACTGGACTTTAGGAGGTAAAACAGTGTTCCACATAAACTTACCTAAAGTCAAATGAGGGCCGAAAGGAGAGTCACTGAACTCGTACAAAACAGATGCCTTGAGGTTGCTAGCTGATCCATTCCATATAGCACAGTCCTCCACATTAATGCGTAAAAATGGGGCATCCTTTAAAACAGCAACCAATCTATTTACTTCATCCTTTTCCCAATCATAAAGGTTTCTCCTAAAGTTAAAATTCCACTCCTCCACAGTAGATCTCCTATCATAGAAGCTGAAGAGTGATCCCCCTTTATCAATAGACAAACTAAAGAGTCTAGGGAGCTCAGCTTTTAAACATCTGCTGCCAAGCCAACAATCATCCCAAAACTTGATCCTTTTCCCATTCCCAATCCTTAACCGAAACTTCTCTACATAGAACTCCACTAACTATTGATGATGCTTTGCCACTGTGATAATATCAGTCCACAATCTAGAGTGACTATGAGACAAACTCACAGATGGGATCCAGCTACCCTCCTCAATTCTGTATTTGCTACACAACAACCTTCTCCATAGAACATTTACTTCCTTCCCAAATTTCCACCACCATTTAAGGAGAAGGCTAGAATTGACATCCTTGATTCTTCTAATTCCGAGGCCACCCTGCTCCCTACTTTTTGTCACTTCAGCCCATTTTACTTGGTGGACTTTCCTTTTTAGATCATTACCTCCCCACAGGAAAGCAGCTTGGAGCTTTTCAATTTCTCTAACAACTCCATTGGGCATTCTCAGCAGAGAAAGATAGTAAATAGGTAGACTAAATAGGACAGACTTGATCAACGTTAACCTGCCTGCAAAAGATAGAGTTCTTCTCTTCCAACCCGCCAACCTAGCTTTAACCTTATCCAACACTGGCTTCCAGGTTGATTTCCTACCTGGATTAGCACCTAATGGAAGGCCCAAGAATTTCATTGGTAAGCCTTGGACCTTGCAATTTAGAATATCAACACAAGATATCAAGGCCTCAACATCCACACCTACACCACACACTGCACTCTTATGAAAGTTTATCCTCATTCCAGAAAGTATTTCAAAACATCTTAGGACCCTATTTATATGAACTATTTGTTCCAAGTCAGCCTCACAAACCAACATCGAATCATCCGCAAATTGGAGATGAGAAATCATCACTTCTTTCGCCCCAACTTTTACCCCCTTAATGAACCCTTGTTCATGAGCTCTGTGCATCAATATATTCAGCCCTTCTACCACTATAATAAATAAAAAAGGCGATAGAGAGTCACATTGTCTAAGACCCTTTTGTGGAGAAAACTCCTCTGTTGGTGAACCATTCACAAGAACAGACAACCTTGCTGTGGAAACACACGCCCTCATCCAAGAAATCCATTTTGACCCAAACCCAAAATTGGCCAACATAGAAAATAGAAATTCCCAGTTAATTGAGTCGTACGCTTTTTCAAAATCAAGTTTAATAACAATCCCTTTCTTTCTAGCTTTTTTCCATCCATCCACAATTTCATTTGCAATAAAAACTTCATCAAGTATACTTCTCCCACCTAAAAAAGCAGACTGAGAATCCCCAATAACTTCAGGGAGCACTCTCTTAAGCCTATGAGCGAGGACTTTTGAGAGAATCTTGTACATACTCCCCACCAAACTAATGGGTCTAAAATCAGCTAATCCATTAGGATTATCATTCTTAGGAAAAAGAGTGATGAAAGAACTATTAATTCCAAATGAGAGCTTGGAAGTGGTATGAAAATCCCTCATGAAATGCAACACCTCCGATTTCAATAACTTCCAAAATTTCTGAAAAAAATAGGAGATTAAAACCATCTGGGCGTGGAGCCTTATTTCCATCACAGTCCATGATAGCTGCCCTTACCTCACATTTAGAGAAAGCACCTTCCAGGTCAGAAAATGCGTCACTAGCTACAACTAACTTAAAGGTGCATCCCAGAGTTGGTCTAATTGCCTAGCTTTCAGTGAACTGCCTCCTAAAATGTCAGAAGATCAGAAGTCGACAAGAATCGCTCTTCAGTAACAACTCCATCAATTGAGATAGAATTGATTGAGTTTCTATTCCTTTTGCTACTAGCCATAACATGGAAAAACTTAGTATTCCTGTCCCCATTCATGACCCAGTTTACTCTAGACTTCTGATGCCAAATCCTTTCCAGCATCCTACTAAGCTTCCATACCTCTCCTGTTACCTTCCTTTTTCTGTTCTTTTCAGATTCAGACAAAGGTCTGTCTTCTACAGTAATGTCGATGCCATGCAGCTCTTCCTCTGCCTCCTTTAATTTTGTAGATACATTTCCAAAAACTTCAGAGTTCTATTTTTTCAGCTCCCCCTTGAGCAATTTTAGCTTATGAATCAGAATATACCCAGCACTCCCAGTAATCCTTTTTCTAGTCCAGAATTTTTCCATAACATAGGGGAAACATGGGTGCATAATCCATGCATTAATGAACCTGAAGGGTCTTGGCCCCCAATCCCTCTCATCTTCCATTAACAGGAATGGGCAGTGATTAGAACAAGTTCTAGGAAGACCCCATAGCTTGAAGTTAAATCTTTGAACCACTCAGGATTTAGCAGGACCCTGTCAATCCTACTCCATTTCTCCTCCTCCCGAGCATTACACCATGTGTACTTCCTACCAAGCAATGGTATATCATTCAACTCACATTTATCAATGAAAGCATTTAGTTCCTTCATCGCCTTTTCCCTTATAGAGCAGCCCCCCCTTTCTCCAATGAATCTGATCTCATTGAAATCCCCCTCCAAGCACCATGGATTTAGAAAATCAAACTTTAATTTTATTAAAGTATCCCAAAGCATACCTCTACCACATACATCATTAGGGGCATAAACATTTAGTATAACACAATCAAAAGAATTCAGGAGAGTACCTGACAGCAGAACAAATCTTCTATTGGAACAACGGTCCTTCAACTGAAATAAACTTGGATCCCAAATACAGAGTAATCCCCCTGCTAACCCTTCTGAATCCACTGCCATAAATTCCATGTTCCTTCTTGTGACAACCCTCACCACTGATTACTGCTAAACTGTGACTGAACATGATAAGTAACTGATTAGATTGAAATTCTGAACTGATTGATTGAATATATTGTTTAATTATGTTCCTATCTGTTGACTGCTAATTGATCTGTTCATGTTTTATGTTTTAAACTGCAAATTGAAGGCCTTATCGGCAGCCGAACTAGAAATTGATTAATGTTTTATACTAATTGGAATTTATGTGATTTTATGGTATATTTAATTGAAAATTGATTTGGTGTGATTAAATTGGATCAAATAATGTTAAATTACATTAGTTTGAATAAACTACCATTTTGCCCCTTAATGGGCCACTTTCTCCAACACCTTGAGGCTTGAGTTGCACTTAGACATACCATTTGTTCAGCCTTTTCCTTAGACTCAAACCGACAAGAGAGAAAGAGAGAGAGAGAGAGAGAGAGAGAGTTAGGAGAAAACTTGAGTCCATCAAATTTAGCTGGGGAACTAGAAGAAATTGAAGAGAGATTGCATAATTGAGCTTGTGTACCTTGAATTCTAGACCTAAGGTAAAGATTCATCTTCTTGATTGTGAATTTGAGTTCATTCTTGCATGGTTCATGTGTCATTAGTGATCTAAGTTTAGGATTGGTTTCAAATTGTTGAATTGAAGCTTGAATCATGCATGCATGTACATATTCTTACATTTTGAGGTTGTTCTTCATGAATTTCTACATACATGTTCAAGTTTATGTTATAATCCATGAATTCATCCTATTCTTGAGCTCAATCTTGCTTTGGATCATGTTTTGGAGCACTAGAATTCATTGGAATTCATGCATGTTACATGTACACCATGCTCTTAAAGTTTTTTTGAAATTGTGTTCAAATGGACTTACCTTTGGGCTTTGATTTTACAAATTGATCTTTGAAACATGTTATATTATGAGTTTTAAAGTGTTTTCCAAAAAATTATCCCAAAAAGATCGAATTTGATGCTTTGAAAGTTGATTTTGAGCTTGAAGGTTCAACCTGGAAATTCCAGATTTTGGACCCACGCTCGAGCGGGGGAACTCCACACTCGAGCGTACACTCTGAGTTCATGCAGTCCGCTCGAGCAGGGAAAGTAACGCTCAAGCGTGAAATGCATGTATTCAGTACTTTGCATGTGTTTACAGTCTGCTCGAGTGAGAGAATGCACGCTCGAGCGAGGACTTGTGTCTCACGCTCGAGCGGAGGTCGAGCGCCCGTCGAGCTTGAATTTCTTGCATCCAGTACTTTTGCAGTCCGCTCGAGCGAGGAAAGTCACGCTCGAGTGGAGGTCCTTTGTCTGCATGTCCGCTTGAGTGTAGAAAGCCACGCTTGAGCGGGACCCCTATTTCAGCAAAAAATTTGAAAAGTGTTTTTAAGTGCATCTTTGCATCCTCATTCCATCCTAGGCATTCCTAGGCCTAGTTTAAGACATCTTAATGAGGATATTGATGTAGAACCACACCAAGTCAAGATAGGGACTAAGTCTTTGATTCCCGAATGTGTAACTTAGTGTGTGTTCGTCCTATTACTGTGTAGGGTTGGCATCCGGAGACGCGCTCTAGCTTATCTCAGAGGCGTAACTCTGTGAGTAACAATGTTGTAAAGATATATTCAACCATGAATGTTTCTGAATGATCAACTGTACTGCTTTCTGAAATGATATTTCTTACTGAATGAAAACTTGTCCTATTTGTGAACTGTATTCGTGGCATCCATAGCAATTTCATCACATCGCATCTTTATTCGCCATCGTTACAGAGATCTCGCGTTCCCATGTTTGGAACCACTATCGCTTGTCGATATGATGGCCATCAACTAACATCGGGTCTATTAAGACCTACTGCATCGCTTTTGCTATTGGATGTACCACATATGACCGCTATGACCAATGATCGATATATCGATCTAAATGATCGCTCGATAATCGAAGGACATTCATTCTTAACCTCTTTATGCATATGTTATTCACTGGGCTTTAGCTCACTGTTTATATATATATGTAGGTGTCCAGGCACCGGATTGGAGCTAGGAGCATTGGGTTAAACTCCCCTTTTGTCAAGCCAACCAATGTGCATCACTGTGAGGTTCCAAGTCCTTCAAGCTAGGGCTTTTTGGGTGTTTTAGCTCACCCTTATGTATCTGTTTTGTACCACTGTATAGACTTGTACTATACTGTTCTAATAGGGATTAGGTCTCTGTCCCGGATGATTATATATGAATGTACATACTGTTTTGCTTCTGAATGTGAATATGTTATGAAAAGTCTTTTTGCATACAGACTGTCACAGCTCATTGGACATCTTTTAATTACTGTATTGGCTTCCGCCACCACTTATCAGACATCAAGACATTCATATGTGCCTTCGGTAATCACGGACATCGCCGCCATTCTGATGCTAAACCCATAGGGGCGGGTTTGGGTCGTGACACTCCTTCCCCACAAGGTTCTAACTTCACTTTCTAAAATAGAAGCTTTCTTAGTTTCCTGCAATAGAACTAAGTCAACCCTCCTATCACAAATGAGCTTCCTAATCCTTCCCCTCTTCACAGATTTCCCTCATCCTCTGATATTCCATGACATTAAATTCATCAGTAAACATATGATACGCCAAATTCCCCTAGATGAGACACTTAAACATATGATACGCCAAGCTCCACCAATTTCTCCAAAACTTCATTATCTTTACCATTGTAGTGAATTCCCAGAACTTTACCTAGCTTGCTTGAGCTTCACTTCAACCCATCATCTATATCCTCCTCCATTTGGGAGGATGGATGTTTCATCCTTCAAATTTGAAGGGAGTATGAAAAATGAAGGTTCATCTCTATAACACTATTCATTCTATATTTTTTTATTATATTACAAATAACTTTTAATATGTAAATTTAATTTTTATAAAATTGGCATCATTAAAAAATGTGAAATCATACCTTTAAAATGAGCATAATATTAAATATATTTTACAAAAATTTTAAAATTAAATATTTGTTAATGAACAAAAATTACTTTTTGATGAAGGGAGGATGAAGGGTTTTGAAGGTTTGTGGTTGGAGATGAGTTAGAGATGCTCTTATAAGCTCTTAGAGTTTGAATGAATAGTAACATACTCTATATTTACTTTTTGAATAAAAAAAAATTATGTTCATCCTCTTGGTGAGAGGATTAGGTTGGAGATGCTCTAATAAGAGGTTTCTTCCACCCCTAAGCTTATCCAAAACTATAGTTGAGTTGTTTATTGACCACAGTTGATCTTTGCTTCATGGCCAAGTTCATCTTTCCAAATATCTTCTATTTCACCCAGTGGCTATGCTATATAAGCATTGGGTGGGCCAATTTTACATGGGTTGATTAATGGAAAATTTATTATAAATTTTCTGTTAAGAAATGGTGATTCATTTAGTTCTAAGAATTTTTGTATAGACCAATTGATCCCATTGATGATGAAAAGATATATGTATTATATTATTTAAAAATTAAATTTACGGTTATATCCTTATTTGTATTATGTTTCATTCTCTTTTTTTCTTTTATACTAGAAAGGTAAGGTACACAATGTATGAGAATTAAATTTGAAATGAATTTTTATATGAGAATCTTTTTTATTTGGAAAACATTTCAAAATGAGTATAAAAATGAATTGAAATATGGGATTCTTTAAATATTCCAAATGGATGTGGGATTTTTCAAATATTTCAAAAGCAGTACAAGAACTTTTTAATAAGCTTTGGACAAATGTATAATTTCAAGCTATAACACTCCAATGTAGCACTCAAATGTAACACTCCAAAAAAAAAAATCTTAGTGTAGTTTCCCCAAACATAACACTATAATATAACACTCCAAAAAAAACTCCTTATTGTAACACTCTAATGTAACACACAAAAATTCATTAGTGTACTTTTCTCAAACATAACATTCTAATATAATTGTCACGACCCGAACCTGCCCCAAAGGTTTAGGTCATGACCGGCCAACAATCCTTGATTACCTTCAGCCTCTATAACAAAATCAAATTGTATAATTATAAATGGGGTTTAACGGAAGCTATAACAAAATAAGAATAAGTCCATCGAGTAGTGCTTACATTACAAATCTCACAAATAATTTAAATTCAATCTTCGTACTTAGATATATTTTCAACAAACTTCAACTTGTTTTACACAATATCATTACACAAAACAATGTTTCCAAATAAAAAATTAAAAAAAAAAAAAAAGGTTCACAAGCTTGGCTCTGCTTGAGACCAAGTAACGCTCCATCACGGAGGCACTTCACATAGGGCTTCTCAAAAAAGGTGGGCTCCTAAAGTATCTCTAAACTTGACGATCCACATGCTCACTTACATATATATATATATAAGTAGGGGTGAGCATCGAATATTCTAATAAGCTCAAACTGACCGAACCGAACCGATTTACCGCATTTTCGATGGATGCGTGATGACGAGTGGACGGCTACAGATTGATTTTTTCCAATCCGCTTAGTTTTGTCTCATAAAGTTGGTCTCATGAATGAGGTATTGAAAATTGTGTATAACTACCAGTCGCACATTGATTGTAGAGAAAAGCTTTGATAGGTATTTACATCTCAATATTTTGATAAAGGCATGAGCCCTTTGGGGCATCCAAATTTTTCGAAGGAAGGGAGTTTATAGATGCTTCAAAGATGGGTTTGGGCCAAAATTATGGTCTAATTGGTTATGCAAAAAATGCCACACGCGCGTGCGTGTGCTCTGCCCGCCCGAATTGTCCCCAAAAAAAATTAAAATTCAGTACATTTTCACGATTATGGGTTTTTTGGGATGGACATTTTGACTTTTTTGACTTTTGTGAGAAAAAAATGTAATGATTATGGGTAGGATGTAATGTTTTGTCTTATTGAGCTAAAAAATCTATTTTATTTTTTTGTGACTAAAATAGCCCCAAACCCAACCCAACCCAACCCAACCCAAGTTGCCAAACAAAGACAAAGGGAAAAACAATCAGCTTGTTTGGTTCCAATTTTCAGAAAACAGTTTTCAAAAAATTTGACTTTTTTATTTTTCGTATTTTAATGTTTTCAATGAATTTTTTAATATTTTAAGTAATTTTTTTTTTTAATTTTTAAACCCACCTAACATAAACACACTTAAAAAGTATAATATTTGTGAAAAAAAATCTTTAAAAATATTCTAAATACCAAAAAATATATTTAAAAAAAACAAAAATTTAGTACATTTTCGTATTTTTGTGTATTTATTAATTTTTAAAAAAAAATTCACAATTATTTTACTATTTAGATACATTTAAGTAAAGTGCATCTAAAAAAATTAAAAAAATTACTTAAAATTTTAAAAATATTCACTAAAAAAAAACACACAAAAAACAAAAAATTCAATTTTCAAAAACTGAATTCAAAAAACTGAAACTAAACACACTGAATGTTAGTGTTCAGAAATCTTTCTCTCTCCTTAGAGTAAGTGTCAATTTATCTATTCAAAATAAATAAATAAAATAAATAAAAACTAATTAGATTGAGAAGAGAGTGAGATTTGAACATGAGATCTTAAGCTTAATAAAAAATATTCTTACCACATAAGTAATACATAATATAAAATTAATATTTTTTTATTTCTATTCATTTAAATCAAGACGCATCACTAGTTTGGTTAAATTAACTAATAAAGACAAAACAAACTAATTTAATCAATAAGATAAAATGCTATATTCAAATCATAAATATTTTACTCTTTTTCTCACAATCATCAAATCAAATACAAAAAATTCAAAATTTATTTCAAACATAATTTTTTTAACTAGGCTACAATAGTCCAAAAGTCAAAAAGTTATGCTAAATTAGCTCATTCCAAATGAGGGCTTATTGTAAATAGAAATTTTTGTGTTTAAATCATTGATTATTGGTTAAAATAGCTAACAACAACAACAAAATTTAAAATAATTAATAAGACAAAATATTATATCTTACACATTAATTAATTATTTTTTCTCTCACAACCATCTATTATAAAAAATTCACAAATTATTCCAAACATAATTTTTTTCATATCATAAAATAGCCAAATAATAAAAAAGAATCAACTAAAATAACCACTGTTCCAAACAAGGGATGAGAAAGATGGGCTGCAAACATGACCCTGAATATAGTAAGGGCACGTCCGACTTGAAGTTGGCCAGCAAAGGCAAGGCAGTTTGTTTCAGTGGTCTGGTCTGCAAATAGTTTGATGTCCCTCTCTTTAGAAATCGTTTGGGATGTTAATAAAAAAGGTTAACTTTTAGTTAAAAAATTAAAAATAAAAATGTTAGAGATCTCAAAAATTTTACCAAAGTTTTTACCAAATGTCTCACATGTGAGTCTCACACCCATGTGAGACATTTGGTAAAAATTTTGATAGAATTTTTGGAGTCTTTAGCATTACTCAATTAAAAAATTATTAAATTATTTATTATTAGTTAAAAAAATTAAATATCATAATAATTTTTAAATATATTAACTTTTTTAACTTCTAAAAAAAATCTTTAAAAAAAAAAATAAACAAACAAATAACCACTCTAGGAAGGTTAACAAATAAGCTACATGATGTAAATTGGTTAGACTTAAACCATCTCCAACGCTTCATCAAACTTGACATCAGATTTAAATTTTGGTAAAAAAGTGACTTTTTGGTGCTCCAACCAGGAACAGAACCAGGATTTCATCACCGGAGGGGTCAAAAGACAAATAAATTTTTTGTACTATATACATATGCACGCATGTATGTACAATATGATATATAAATTGTATATATACACACAAAAATTCAAATACCACAAAAGTAATTTCTAATAGGATAAAGTTTTTTTGGTACAAACACTACAAAAAAATTTGTTTTTTGCGACGGTAAAACGCCGTCGCAAATACTCCGCACGCCGTCTCAAAAGCTTTTTGCGACGGTAAAATATCTTTTTGCGACGGCAAGTGGGAGTCGCAACAAAGGGGGTTGCAAAAGGTTTTTAGCGACGGCAAGTGCCGTCGCCATTGTTTTTGCGACGGGAATTTTTTTTTTTTGCGACGGTAAATTTCTGTCGCCAATAATGGATGAAAATCTGGAATTTTTTGCCACGGCACAGTCTTGCCGTCGCTAAAAGAGGTTTTTGCGACGGCCAAATCCCGTCGCTAATGACTATTCTCGACGGCAATTATACCGTCGCTAAAGCCTTGTTTTTCAATTAAATTCCATACCTTTTGCGACAATATAGGTGCTGTCGCAAAATGCCTGATTTAATTTCTTTTTTGCGACAGGGTGTTTTGCCGTCTCAAAAAACATTATAAAAAAAAAAAAAAAAAACCCTGCTTTAAAATTATTAAAAATATAAAAATCACCTGTATTAAATAAAAAAATAACTAAAAAAATCCAAAAATTACATAATAATATAAAAACATACATAAACAAAAATTGACACATGATGAAAATTCATAATGTTATTCCATTCATAATAATACATAAATAAAAATTCATAACAATAAAAATTATCCCACTATTTAAAATCTGATATTTAAAGAAGGCTGCTAATCAATTGTAATCTGGCTCAACCTAAAGAAAAGGGTAATACACCATATCAGAAACTACAATTGTTTTTGCTTACATGATAGCAATGTGTTCCACTCTGCCGGGAACAACAAATAAATCAAATTGATATTTAAAGAAGGCTACTAATCCATACACAAAGAATCAATTCAATCTATGCAAATTACAATTACTCTTCATTTTCTGATGCCTAGTCTGAATCTTTAGATTTAAACATTCATTCATTCCCTGATGGCTCAGCAAAAGTTCATCTGAGTTTAAGAACAGACGGTTGGCAGATTTAGATATTGTCTGTGCAATATCCCGTGCAACTTCAATTTTCCTGAGTGTAAGAAATGACTGATTTTTGGAAATGGCTTCGCCAATCAGTTGAGCACTCTTGGCTTCACCCTGGATATAAAATATATTTGACAACAATATGAGAGAAAGAGAAAGCTCATATAAACATATGGATGAAGTTGAAAAGCACTTCTCTCACCTGGGCTCTAATAATAGCACTTCTCTTGTCCTGCTCGCTTTCTCAACAACAAACTTGGCCCTCTCAGCTTCTTCTGCAGCAATTTGTTTTGCTTCAATTGTAGCTGTAAACTCCTTCCCAAAAGTTAGGCCTGTGATAGACACATCGTCCAAGGCAATGTTGAATGAGGCTGCTCTCTGTGTCAATATTTTTCGAATTTCCCAACTAACAGCCTGTAAACAACAAATCAACAATTTAGTTGCCTGGGATGAGTGGAGAATTCATGGTTCTAGAGTTTCCTGGGCTAAGATTCTTATTCCTAGAATCAGTACTGTGGTTTGGGTTGCCATTCATAATAGACTGAACACTCTTGAGACATGTAGTATTTGGTACTAGGAACTCTGCTACTTGCTGTCTCTGTGATACTAGGACTGAGGATCATAATCACTTGTTTTTTAATTGTCCATTCTGCTACAGGCATTCTCTCTTCAATAAGCAAACTAACCAACCACCAACCTAATTTTGTTTTAGCTCATCATTTAAGCACAAACACTAAACATAGCATAAATGGGAGAGAGGATGACACAAAAAAGATAGGGACCACCTGAGATATATATTCTGGTAGTAATTAACTCAAGCAATTCATCATCAAAACCATATGTTATAGGGATTTAACAACCCAATATAATGTTATATACTGAAATTTGTGCTTATGTTTATTCAATTAACCCTTGCTTGGCAATAACATAGTACAATGGTAGGTGCCAGAATGAATGTTATCTATTATAGGAAGAATAATAATATACTCTATTATCTAGTATTCATGCAGCCCATCTAAAAAATTGATTTGCTCAGGCTTCATAATGAAACACTTAACTGCATTTCAAATGATAAAATATTCAAACATAACCAAATGAGGATACAATACAACTGAGAAAACTCTTCAAGACCAAGAAACACAACACATATATGGAAAACTTCAATTCCACAAGTAACGTTTTTCAAGATCCCCCAAATGAACAGACAATATGACGTTTTTCAAACACTAATACAGCCAAACAACCAAGCATCTAGAGAACAGTAATCGGTAAGGAATTATTTCCTATATGTTCAATGAACATATCCCACAGAACAAGTCAGCAGTTGAAACTACAGAGAAACTACATAGATAAAACTGGCGTCATCATATAAGCCTAAAAATACAAAATTATCAAGTACTTCTCACTACAAGTGGAACCAGAGTTACAGAATACATGCCTTTCTTCCGAAGACATTCCAGAATGGAGGCAAATGGAAGGAAAGTTGCATTCCACAACAAACTTGTTCATTCATACCTCTGCTGACACTTTTGACAAAAATGGCAACTTGGTTGAAGTCCAATGCATCAAGGAGGTCATTTAGTTTGCCGTTTTTCTCAAGCTCACTCAGTTTAATATAATGCTGATGAGAAAAAACATAGAAGTAATAGTGAGTGTGTAAGCCAATACAAATCATTGAGGCTCTACTAGAAAAATTACAAATACCTGTACTAGACCGTGAACAGTCAGTTTGGCCTCATCATCCACATAAATTTCCATTGGCTGAAAGGGTCAAAGATCATAACAAGACATATTAAACACTAATTGTAAGCTAACACAAACCACTGCACTTATCCCCCCAAAAAAGAAGCTAGCACAAGCTACTGCCTAAAATTTTAGAAACAAACACAGATTGAAACACCTGCCCAACGCCACGAGTTTCACCCTATCTTTAGAAGTATGCCTCCTTTCACCCAAAAAAAAAAAAAAGGTGTGCCTCCAATAGCCATTCCTCCAAATGGCTTCAAAATAATAAACATAAATGTATGTGTACACAGATACACTATAGAAAGCTTCTCCCTGTGAAGAAGTAGACAAATGACATAGGATTCTACATACCCAGAAGAAGTACCCAGATGGTGTGGGCCACATTCAAAACATATCTAGCACACACATTTCTTGTGTGCCACATCCAGAACAAATCTAGACCATACATTTCATGTAGCATTGCTGTTTGCCATCACATTCAACATTTGAACTACAAATCATGTAATAGAGGCATGGTCCTTTATAACAAACTAATTAGTTTCAACTAAATCTGTAAAAACTATAGATATTGTAATCAATTTGTTTTGTTCATGAAGAATAAACTAGATGAAGAACTACTATAGCGATAATCGCAGCAGACCCTTCTGTTGTAGTACTCAGTCCATGGCTGTCCAAGCTTCCAAAACCTTCTTCCTTGATGTATATTGTTTCCCAGATGGGGCATAGAAGAGCTGCACAACATTGAAAATATTAGAAATTACTTGTTTTCATTTGGTGCACGCTAAGACTGTGTTGGGATCATGAGAGAAAAAAATGAAAGGCAAAACAAAAATGGAGTATAAGTTTTTTTTTTAATTTAATTTAATTTTATATTTTCCCCTAATTACAAGTCACTCCAAGAATTCAATATCCCAACACAGCCAAACGATTTGCATCTATTGTGGATACTTAGTAATTAGTCTATTTATGTTTAATGATATACCATAAACTCTTTACATGTGATAGTATATCAAGTCAAACTCAAGTAAATTTGTGATGTAAATTATGGTATAGTAACAAGATTTATATGCAGAATACGATGACAGATATATTAGAAGAATTTCAGAACATATTGCTCATGCATTAGATATGTAGCTTTGTTTTTTCGTCATTGAAACTGCTACTTCAACTTAACAATAACACTTTTTTGTTACATTAACGAACTCCAAAAACAAATTAAGACATTTTTAAGCATGTTAATGAGTGCACTAAGGAAATTAGTTTGCTTTTATTTGTTGCACTATCATATCTTAAATTGTTTTATAGATATATACTTTATTTTGCTTCTTCAATTAAAGTATTGTTATTGCTTTGTTGGTTCATGGATGATGAATTAATGTATTGCTATTTTAATAATACTTCAAATGAAAAAAAGAAAAAGAAAAGAACACAGCATAATAAGATATGTAAATCACATGGATTGATCATCCAATTCAATTAGAAAAAAAACTCATCTCCATGATTTATATCATGTTTAAAAAAACTCATCTATGAAAGCAAATCACATGGATTGATCACCAAAGTTCAACTTGTGTACACATAGCAGCAAGTGGTAATTTTCTAAATGATGCTAGTGAGTTTTGTTAAAGAATAACAAGTAACTATTTTTTACTCAATGTATCAATTTGGACTATGAGGGAAAAAACTATTCAAATGCCTCTTTGGCCATGTCAAAAAGTATCTAAATTATACATTTAAGTGAATCATACATAAATAAATGATAGAAATACTTTATTGCATAATTACACTCAACAGTTTAGAACTAACCACCCGAAATTCAATGTTCCAAGTGACACTAAACACTAAACAGTTTATAGATTTATAGATCATTAATGATCAAAAATTCAATGTTCCAAGTGACACTAAACAGTTTGAGATCAAACAATACAATTAATCCAAACAAATTTCACAAACATCAACAACAATCAATCCTAGTATAGCACAATAATCAATCCTAGTATAGCCCATATGTTGTCAAAAAACAAATTTCACAAACATCAACAACAACATTTCAAGTAACAAAACAGATTGTTCAAAAAAAATAAACCAAAAAAGAAGTTTAGAACTAGAACCAAAAAAAAAAACCAGTTAAGATTCAGAAGAAGAAGAAGAAGGAAGGAAGGAGAGAGAGAGAGAGAGAGAGAGAGAGAGAGAGGTACCTCAGTTATTACAGTCAGTGTAGTAGACAGACTGTAGATCGATCAGAAGAAAAAAAAACGAAATACCAAGCAGAAGTTCTAAGATCAGATTTCGTTTTAGAACTGGAACAAAAAAAAAAAAAACAGATTAGACGCCGTATAGATGATCAGATCATAAGAAAAGAGAAGAAGAGGAAAGCAGACACACACAGAGAGAGAGATACCTCAGTAGATCGATCGCCGATCGCCGATGCCGTGTAGGTGATCGCCAACGCCGTGTCGTCCGACGATGGGTAGGGTAGGGTAGAGAGAGAGAGAGAGAGAGAGAGAGAGAGAATGAGCATGAGAATGTCTGCCTGCCTCTATCGAAAATTAGGGCAAAATGACAAGAGGAGGGTTGGGGTGGGGGGAAACCCGAGCGGGAATGGAAAAGGGGGGGAGGGGGGAAAGATTAGGGATTTTTGAGATTGGAGATTTTGGGTTTGGGGTGGGGAGAGCCCCAGCGGGAATTGGGGGGGGGAATTAGTTTGGAATTTTGTTTGGAATTTTTTTTTTATTATTTTGATTACAAATGAATATTTAAATAATAAAATGATTTTTTTTTTTTTCGTAACGGAGGATGCCATTGTCAAAAAATAAAATTTTTTAGGTAATGAAATTTTTTTTTTTTTTCATTTAGTAAGGTTGAAAATTTATTTGTTTCATATTTATTTTAATGAATAAAAAATTATTATTATTATTATTTTTATTTGGTAGAAGTAGGAATAATATTTTTCATTAAAATAAAATTAATTTTTTGTGGTCAATGAAAAATATTTTTTGTGGTAGAGGATAGGAAGTGGCAGTAGTGGTGAAGGTGGTGGATAAGAGGTGATAGTGGCGGTGGTAGTGATGGTGAAGGAGATAAGTGGTGAAGTTGTGGTAGTGGTAGATGAGATAAAGTAGCGGTGGTGGATGAGAGGTAATGGTAGTAGTAGTGGTGGTAGTGGAGTAGTAGCGATGGTAGTAGTAATGATAGTTGTAGAGGTGGAGTGACAACAGTGGTAGTAGTGGAATGGCATTTGTAGTAGTGGTGAATGTGGTAGAGAAGATGGGTGGTGAGAGAGAGATGAGTGAGAGACAAATAGAGAAGAGAGATAGAGAGAAAGAGAGAGAGACAGACAGACAGAGACAAAGTGATGAGCGAAGGAGATTAGTGGTGAAGTTGTGGTAGTGGTAGAGTAGACGGAGTGGCAGGGGTGAAAGAGAGGTAATGGTAGTAGTAGTAGTGGCAATAGTGGTAGTGGTAGTAGTGGAGTGGTGGCGATGGTAGTAGTAATGGTAGTCATAGAGGTGAAATGGCAACCGTGGTAGTAGTGGTGGTAGTGAAATGGCGTTTGCAGTAGTGGTGAAGGTGGTAGAGAAGATGAGTGGTGAGAGAGAGATGAGTGAGAGACACAGAGAGAGAGAGAGAAAAAAAAAAGATGAAAGAAGAGATAGATGAATGAGAGACAGAGAGAGAAAAGAGAGATGAGCCAGAGAGACATAGAGAGAAGACAAATGAGAGAGATAGAGAGAAGAAAGATGAATGAAAGACACAGACATGCATGCATGCAGACAAACAGACAGAGAAAGAAGAGTGATGAGTGAAAGAGAGAAAGAGAACAATGGTGGTAGTTGAATGGCATTTGCAATAGTGGTAAATGTGGTAGAGAAGATTGGTGGTGAGAGAGAGATGAGTGAGAGACAAATAGAGAAAAGAGATAGAGAGACAGAAAAAGAGATAGAGTGATGAGCGAGAAAGAGACAAAGTGGTCGCTAAAAGTGCATTTTCTTGTAGTGGATCGATAAATCAAAAGGGAGCTCAATAAATAAAGAAGACAGATAATTCAAAACTCTTTTTAAAACTTAATTCAAATCAATTTTTTAAATATTTAAATATTTTAAAAATATTTTAATTTTGTGACAGACAGATAAAGAAGAGAAATAGAGAGAGAGACATAGATAGAGTGATGAGCAAGAGAGAGAGATAGACAAAGTGGTTGCTAAAAGTGTATTTTCTTATAGTGGATCGATAAATCGAGAAGGAGCTCGATAAATAGAGAAAATGAGAGTAAGAGAGTGAGCAAGGCGAACATAGTGAGAGAGAAATAGACAAATAGACAAGTAGACAGAGAGAGAGAGAAGAGTGATGAGTGAGAGAGAGACAGGGAGAGACAGATAGACAGAAAAAGAGATAGAGAGAGAAAGAGATGGAGAGATAGAAAAAGAGAGAGAAACAAGAGATGAGCGAGAGATAGACAAAAAGAGAGAGAAAACAGATGAGAGAGATAGAGAGAAGAGAGATAGGCGAGAGACACAGAGAGAAAATAAGAGAGAGAAACAGGCAGACATAGAAAGAAGAGTGATAAGTGAAAGAGATAAAGAGAAGAGAGAGAGATAGAGACAAAGACAGAGAGACAGGAAGATGAAAAAATGAATTAAAAGAGAAATGTTATATTAAAAGAGTAAGACGACATTGTTTTTTTAATTTTTTTTTTGCGACAGAAAAATACCGTTGAATTTATTCAAACCATTTTGTGACTGTATATATATGAAGCTATCTCAAAACCACAATCACTATGCTAGGTTAGAGTTTTCCAAAAACTCTTTTGAGAAAATTATACTTTCTTGTTTTCCGTGTTATATTGTTTTTATTGAATTTTTTTTAATATTTTAAGTATTTTTTAAAATTTTTAGACACACCTAACATAAATACACCTAAAAATTAAAAAAAATTGTAAAAAAAATCTTTTAAAAATTCACTAAATACCAAAAATACAATAATTCAATACATTTTTTTGTATTTTTATGTATTTATTAATTTTTAAAAATATTTTATCATAATTTTTTTTTTTTTTTAGATACATCTAAGTAAGATACATCTAAAAAAAAATTTAAAATTTTAAAAATATCCACTAAAAACAAAAAACAAAGCCACTTTTTTACGAAAATGCCGTCTCAAAGAGATATTTCTTGGCACCATTTGTCGCTCAAAAAGTATTTGACGGCACAAATACCGCCGCAAAATACTCTCATTTTTGAGACAACTAGTGCCGTCAAGAATGCTCGCTTTTTGAGACTAAAATGGTGCCGTCAAGAATGCTCGCTTTTTGAGACGCAGATTTTCTACCGCAAAAAGTGACTTTTTGAGACGGCAAGCGCGCCGTCGCAAATAGTTCCGTCTCATATACCCAGTTTTCTTGTAGTGAAAATAAAAAGAGAGCGCAAGATAAGAGAAAAATGAGATATATATATTTTTATATTGGGGGTCATTTTATGTATAAAATAAAATATATTTTTAAAATACTATAACAAACCATATTTTTCACAGAAACTGGGGGGCCATGGCCCCCCATAGTCTTCTCCTAGTTCCGTCCCTAGCTCCAACGGTTTCACCAAATCAATATCAAATCGAGAATTCACCAAAAGTTTTACCAAAATGAGAACAAGCTCCAGATTTCACAATTTCATTGTGCGTTACCGTTGGGGAGAGACCAACCGGTCGATCGACCGGTTGACCAACCGGTGGACCGGTTCCCTTGCAAATATTTTGGTGCATACAGGTCAAAAGGTTCAAAGAGGTAAAAAAAAAAAAAAAATACATTAACCGATCGACCCCTGCTTTGATGACAATCATTGGAGCAATCTGTATCAGATTGAGAAAATGATCCTTTTTTTACTCAGATTTAGTGAAAAATTTGATGAACCATTGGAGATGCTGTTAAGGAGTTTGAACCAATTAAGTGGGTGGCACGTCCTTTTCATCGTTTTATTGTCTTATATTTACAATAAAATTTTTTGCCTTGTTTAGTTTGTTTTTAAGAAACAAATTTTAGAGAAATTTTTTTAAAATTTTGTTTGGTTTAATAATTTTGAAAAAAAAAATTCAAAATCAATTTATCTTCCCTATACATCAATCAATCACTTTTTTTCTCTCTCCTCTCTCTTTCTCAACCACTTTTTTTTTTTTTCATACACATCTACTCAATTATAACAAAATATCAAATCATCCCAAATTCTCATGCTCTAAAACAATTTCCAAAATATATAACTAAACAAACAAACAAAAAATTATAAACTCTCTCTCCAAAATTCTTTTTGAAAATTTATCTCCAAAAATCAAATCAAACCAAACACACCCATATTTTCTTAATTTATATGTGAAGTCGACGTGTCAAAGCTCCAACCTCGATGTTGTAATTGACACTTAAATCTTTTTGTCTCCTAAAATTAATTTAAAAGTGATGAATTTCATGATTTAGACAACAACTATTTATTTGGAGCACTACCTAAATTTATTGTAGGAGCATTAAATAATTTCTTCTATATTTAGTGGTTGTTTAAAATGATCTATATATAAGTACATTTTTTGAATTTTAAATTAAAAAAGTAGAGAAAATAAAGATGTATAATTGGAAAAAAAATTTGACTTCTTATAAAAAAAATATGTAATAAAATATTGTAGCAAATATCAAAATTACCAAATTACCCTTCCTAACACAGTCAGCAACACTTCGTTGACTTTCCATGCATTTCAATTTATTTTTTTTAATAGAAATTTGTGGCTTACATTGTGCCATGTTTTTTTATTATTATTATTATTATGGGAATTTTGGATGTTTTCATTTATGAGAATTTGTGGCTGCGCGGTTTTCTTTTTTTTTATTTTTTATTTTTTTTTGTTAACCCGACAGATTTCCTGCTAAAATACGGTGAATAGTATGAATTTTTTTACTTTTTTAGCCTCCGTTTGAGAAGTGGGTTGGCTTTTTGGCTTTTTGGTTTTTTTTTTTTTTTTTTTTTTGTGAGAGAAAAATGTAATGATTATGGGTTGGATGTGATGTTTTGTTTTTTGTGGCTAAAATAGCCTATTTTGTCTTTTGTGGCTAAAATAGCCAAAAAAGACCCGTTTAGCTCTTGCCAAACGGAGCCTTA
The DNA here is from genome assembly GCA_025200525.1 of Camellia lanceoleosa. NCBI lineage: Eukaryota > Viridiplantae > Streptophyta > Magnoliopsida > Ericales > Theaceae > Camellia > Camellia lanceoleosa. Next base: position 25,758,383 of record CM045767.1, read on the forward strand.
GTAACTTTTTGACTTTTTAACTTTTACAAGTGATGCCAAACTAGCCCTGAGAGAAGTGTGTGAATAATAAATAGAAAAAATATATATTTTTATGTAAAATTTATATAAAAAACTTAATAAAAATATATAGTAATATCATTATTATAAATAAATTCATTTTTAATGATTTTTTATTTTAAAATAAAAAATTCACAATGAGTTACATCGTTATGCATGAAAATTTTATATAATTTTTTTGTTTGTTTTAAATTATTATAAAAAATATTATATTAAAAATAAAAATTTTATATTCAAAAACTATATTGGGCCGCTCAAACTTTATGGACTTCATGTCAAGGTGTATACACGAACAAGACAATCAAACAAATCCTTGTAACCATTGAAGTGGTGACCTAATGGAGAAGGCATCCCTTTCCACAGGCGTGATCCAAGTTTGAATTCTTGGGGAGGTGAATCTGCTGCTTTGCAGCTAGTTCTTCACGGAGATCTCGCCTTGTATTCCGATTGAAATCTGGACTCGTTTGTGATGTATGATTGAGTTCTATTGGTGTCTCAGTGGTGAGTCTCTTCCTATGGGTTGAGTCAAATCAGACCGGTAACTGATTACCCCGAGGTCTGTGCCCACAGATACATTGATGACACCTCAGAGCATCCTTTTTTTTTTTTTTCTAGTTCAAAAAAAAAAAAAAAAAGACCTTGCGATTTATGTATATAATATAACTAGTGTTTCACATGTGCTATGTATAGGTTGTGTTTATAATTATTTGTATATATGTGAATTGCGATTTTAAATGTCATATATATATATATACTTTTTTTTTGCACACAAAAAAGGAATATAACAAATGCATCATATCTTCAATCAAATATTTTATATTTTCTTTTATTCAAAATTTAAAAATAACGTACGGGCAAAATTTATAACTAAATTAAGGAAAAATTTATTCCTAACCAATTTTTTTACTTTTATATAAATACTTAAAAAAATAAACTTGAAAAAGGTAGTCAATATAATATTATACATTAAGTAAAAAACTACGGTTAGCAATTATGTTTAGTAAACTTACTATAATTTTAATTTCAAATTTTAAAGGGGAGGGGGGGGGGTGTTGCATTTACACTCAAGTCCTAATTTATGAAATAATACCCCATTAATTCTTAACTAAAATTTTTTGGACCTTCAAGTCCCATTAAATTTTTAATAGTTGAAATTGCCCTTCAAACAATGATCGTTCATCATTTATGATTATCTATAAAGGAACATGATAATTTGACATTTATTTTAATTTTCAAACTTTAAAATATGAACTTTCAAATTGAAAAAAAATATATATATATATACATGTGCAAAATAAATAAATAAATAAATAATGTTTGTTTTGAAAAAATGAAAAAAGTGAATTATTTTTTGTGTAAAACTGAAAATTTTATGTCTATAAAGGAGCATGATAATAGAACATTGATGTGCAAAACTAAAAAAAAATAAAATAAATAACTTTAAAAATGAAAAAACTAATAATGTTCTCAGTTTTAAAACTAGAAAAAACTGATAATGTTTTCGGTTTTATTGGATAGCTAAATCAAACTAATAACTAGAAGGGCAAAAACGTTTAATCTCATGCTCTATTTTTTTGTGAAACGATTATTTAAAACATTACTATGCAAAATTGATAATATTATTAGTTTTAAAAATTGAGAAAAAATGACAATATTCTCACTTTTACTAAATAAAACTTATTGGTTCAAAAAATCTTAAATAGGACCTGAGCTGCTATAACATTTATAAATATGACTTTTAGGTAATTAACTAAAAAAAAAAAACTATTTTAAAAGCATTTTATTTAGTTAGTCCCAAATAGAATTTTTGTAGCAAAAAGGAAAGTTTGAAAATTTTATTGCAAATTTTCAAATGTCTATTATTAAACATTCTATTCTACTTGCTTGTTTGTTTGCTTGTTTGTTTTGGGAGTTTTAATCTTTGATCTTTGCTCCATTCATCGTATTGTTTTATTTATTTTTCTCCTTACTTTTTTCCATAGTGCATCTCCGAGTGTATTAGTGAAAACATCATACACTTAAAATGTACAAATTACAATATATAGGGAAAAAAAAGAAAAGAAAAAAAGGTAAGTTATTGCCCAAAAACTAAAACTACTTTAAGAAAAAAACAAAAAATGAAATTTTTTGAAATAGAAAATGATTTATTTATTTATTTATTTATTTTTTAAAATAAATTTTTAAAGAAAACAAATAAAACTATATATAAAAAAAGTATAGAAACTAAACATAAAATATAATATAAAAAACAAATGACATATAAGATTTTTAAAAAGTGAGACTCACAAATAAATTTTGTAAAATCTTATTTATTCATATACTTTTTATGTATATTTTTTGTACTTCTAATCCCGAGAATGACATTGAAATAATCTGTACTTCTTGCATTAGGTCCATCTATTAGCTTTAGCAAACACATAATGAAAGTAACATTCAATGATGATACAGAAGCACACCTGACGTTTTAATTTGAGATATAACTAGATAAATTGTCATAGAAGGGGAAGACAACCTTATTTTTTATCACAACAATTACATAACTCAATATATAATTTTATTATCTCTCATTCTTCCACACGTCCAATTCCCTATCAATATTAGAATGAATGCATGAACAAAAAAAAAAAGAAACATTTGGGAAAATAAAGAGATGTAATTTGAGACCTTTCAATTTCTGAATTTTATTAATTAATAGTTATTAGGCTTCAATGGTCGAGTTTTTAATATTTGTTAGCCATTAAAACTGAGTTTTTTGGTTTCATCTATATTCACTTGATAATTTGTTAGCCATTAAACCATGCTAAAATAGTCAAAATATCAAAAAACCAACTAAAAAATTCATTGCCAAATGACTCCTAATGAATCCGAAATTATAATTAAATACTTTCTCCGGTTTAAAATAATAGTTACTTTTAGAGAATTTAACTTTTTTAATAGTAGAATTATTACACTTTAAAAAATATTAATTTTTTTAAATTATCCCTTGATAATACATTTTTTTGAGAATATCAATTGTCATAATTATACTTTTTTGTATTGTTAATGAATTTAAAATAAAGGTAAAATAGAAAATTCATATTATTTTAATCCTTAATTTTTGAAAAATAACTAATATTTTATGATAATGAAAAATGGAATAATGAGCTAATATTTGGAAATGAAGGGAATAAATAAATAAATCAATCATATAATGGACTAGAAAGAACAATGATATGGGGTTATGCTAAATTAGGGTGAAAGTCAATTCGTTGGCCTGCGTAATCTATTTGGTTTAGTTTTATTTTTTTTAAATTTAGAAAGGTTCTTTTAGTCCATAAAATTGGATTGAACAAATATTTTCAGTCCAAAATATTAATGGGTTGGATTTTAGATTTATAATTTTAACCTAGTTTGGCCCAGTCCGACCCGTTATTAAATTAGTAGATATTTATTTATTTATTTATAATACATTAAAATGTATATTTTTTATTAGGATCTAAACTTTATCTTTGTTGATTTTATTGGAACTTAAATTTGTGGTGACGTGTAATTGAATTTATATAATAAATCTTTTAATTTATACACAAAATCTTTATATTTATAATGATGCCAATATATTTATTTAAGAAATATAACGTGTGATGGAATTTAATTATGAAATGTTTTAATTTTCTTTTTAACATATAACCCAATGGGTGGGATTGAGATTTATAATTATTTTTTTAAACTAGATTTAGACAGATATAGAGGTCCGATGTTAAGACCTAACTGGTCTTGAATAGATATAAATTTTTTTATTATATAGTGTTGGCCCGGCCCGAAAAAAGGTTTGTCCACCCTTATGCTAAGTATCCCCCGACCATGCCTTAAAAATAACTTAAATAGAAGAAAAAACATAATTGGAATGGATTATGCAATGCTGTTAAAAAAGAAGAAAAAAACAAAAATGTAAGGTCTCGTTTGGCATGTAACAGTTTTAGCTTAAAAAATTAAAAAGTTACTACAAAAATTAAAAAGCCTATAACCTATATCAAAAAGTCAAAATTTTCATTTTCTCTCTACTTTTTGCACATCTTTTCATAAAAAATTAAAAAATCATTTCAAACATATTTTAGCCAAAAAAATAAAAAAAAATTACTAAAATAACATACTCCAAAACGAGGTCTAAGTATACAACTAATAGTTCGACTTCTTTATTACTAACACTACCAGGTGAAACTATGAAGAATAATGTAACATATCAACATTCACAGGCTAAATTAATATTTTAACTTTTAAATGAGCACAAATTTAGAAGGAAAAAAAAAAAAAGAAAAAAAAAAGTTTAACTATAGGTAAAAAATATTCATTTTTAAAAACTCAGTGGGGGCTTTGTCCCCACTTGATCGAATGTAGCACCACCTTTGCGTTCACAAAATCGAGAGACAGAGAGAAAGAGGATGGTGATCACATTTTTAACATTAATTAGTATATAGATAATAATGATATAATGCTGCCTTTAATTAAAAGATTTGAAAAGAAATTTGGAAAAAAGAAAAAAAAAAAAAAAAAAAAGATAAATGAAATGTGAATAAAATATACTTACTTTCACTAAATTTCACACATCTTTTTCTTTTTCCTTTTCAAATTCCTTTTTAAATTTCTCAACCAAACACAATGTAAAGCTCACATAATATTTGAACCCTTCAAATAGCCGAACTCAACTATTTCCTGCAAAATCTTTGATTCTCACAAAGTTTGAAACTTTAATTTTTTTTGGTCCTTACTTGATGGATCTTATTAATTATTTATGATCAAATATAAGTATTTTGGACAGAAAATTATTCAAGAATTGCTATGCAAAGAAACAAAATAAATTGCTACACTACACTCTATTACTCTAATAATTATGTCCAAATAGGAGGGAAGACCTCAATTTACAAACACAAAACTAAGGTTTTTTTTGGAATATAGATTTGAAAAGGGAAAGAGAAAATATAGGCAAAATGTGAATGAAATATAATTACGTTTCCTATGCATTTTCTGTCTTTCTTTCAAAACCTCTATCTAAATCCATACTCCGAACACAACATAAAAGAACAATTTGCTTATGTTTACTCTCTTAATTATTTTCAAAAAAAGAAAGAGGAAAACAATCATTAAGAAAAAAGAACTGTGCAGAAGTGGTTTGGAAATACTCTTAGATCCTGTAGGACGCTCCTAATCCTCAGATTGCCACTTGAAAAAGGACGAACACTCCGGTCGGGGGTGTCGCTATTAGCACTCCGATGGACAAGTCAGTATATACTCTCTAGTTTGCTTGAATCACAAGTTAATCTCATCTATTCTTACATACCTCTCTTTGGTTGATGCTCCTCTCATTTATACTCGTCCATGATCTCGGGGGTCGGGCGGGCCCACCTTTAATCCAGTGCATAATTGCTTACTCAGCCATTTTGTCGTGTGCCTATTCGCACTCGGCTTCTTTTACGATTGATTCTATGGAAGATTTAGTTATTCGGCTTCAGGATCCCCCAGGACGGAGCTGAATGGTATATATCCTGATTTTCTTCAAATTCATTTGGCTTTCCTACATATAATGATATTCGACTACCACAATTACCCCCCAAACATCTTACTAATGCCAGTTAGTCGACATGTTTGGTCTTGAACTTGGAGAGTCTAAAATACGACGGTTACTCTCATTCCAACACAAGCGTTAGAACGTCTATGCTTTTTAGGAATCATTATAATTTCCCGCCCCTTCATACGCTTCATTCATTTAATGCGATTTGAAACCATGTTGTCCCTTCGAATGTTTGTTTTTTTGAATACGCAAAGCTTCTTGGTTGCCTGTCAGTATACCCCCTTCATTTCACGACCCCACAACTTCTTCTCGTTCCTCATTGTCCTCTCTACTTCTTGTAAGTTCTCATCTTCTCCATTTCGACTCTCATTTCCTTGTTTGTTTTTAGTTTAGAGTACTTCCTATACTGGCTAGGATGGCGAAACATTTGAAAGCCCTTCTTTCTGCGGATTGAGTTTCTGGTTTTCGCCGCCATTTTTTCATTCCTGACGACATCCATCTGTCACTCGTAGCAGAGAGCATAGTTGACATGGAAAGGACCGATGAGAGTACAACCATCTTTTCTCTTTGGGCGGAGTCCGTTTCCCCCTTCACCCATTTTTTAGAGCCGTCTTTCGCCACTGGGGTCTAATCCCTTCTCAGCCTAACGTAAACTTTTACCAAATCATAATCGAAATTGTAGAATTAAACCGATGCCTTAGGCTCAATCTTGGAATCCCTGCTATTCGGCATTGTTATGCCTTGGCCAAATCCTCTGGCCGGCAGGGGCGCTACTTTCTCAGGGCTAAGGACATCAACCATCATTTGGTGACTATGCTTGCCAGCTCTAGTAAGCGTATTGATGATGTTATAGTCGTTGTCTGAGGCAATTGGGAATTCGGCGAGGGCAAAGATCGCTTAGATCTTGTGCCTAGACGAAAAGGCGAACCAGGTGGCCGTATAGTCCCCCATGTGTACTTGTTTTATCTTTACCTGGCTTAGATTCTATGCACTTATTGTTTCATTTACGTAGGTAACAATTTGAAAAAAGTTCTTGTCTCGGCCGACGACGCTGTACTTGCACAAATCAAAACCGTGCTCCAGTTCTTCGGTCGTCCGAACCTCCAAAAGCAAGGGAGGGCGGCCCATATACTTTTGAGATACGAGCCAACTTACACCACATTTTCAGCCGCAGATCACATTCCGATTCCAAAGGGCGAACAACAACTTATGGCGCTTATTTTCCTAAACTTCAAAAATCTTAAGCAGATTGGTCTTAAAGCTTCAGATTCTAAGTCGGTAGACGAACAAATAGCCGAAGAAGTCACTGAGTAGCCGAATCAGTCCACCTTGGACAGATCCGATAGTCTAGGGAAGGAGGTTGACACAGTTCTAAATTTTGCTTTTGAGGAAGCCGGCCTCAACCCTCCATCCACTTTAGGCCGAGTAGACGTCTCGTTTGAAGATATTTTCACCGACTTAGGAGACCTTCTCGGCGCATATTCTGAGAACATGGCTGGGGAGTCGCTCACGCAAATGGCCAGGAGAAAAAACGCTGAGAGGATGGCTACCCGGAGGAAGGCCGAAGCCGACTGATCTGAACCTCCACCCGTTGCTAGGGCTGAGTCTTCTCCACCTGCTCTTGTTGAAGAAACAGCGCAGATTGATATGGCCAAAATAGAGCACATTGTCGATCAACAGGACAGCCAAGTGACTGAGCACAGAGGGAAAAACGTCTCGTTGGGCACGAAGCCGACTCTTCAGAAAACCTAATTGATAAACGGTCGCGCATAAAGGAGTCAGACCTGGTTGTGCCGTTTATCATACAACCAAGGATAAAGAACATGTCGGTTGCTTCTGATGCATCGGCAGTGAAAGACGCTGCTGTGGCCTTAAGCGTGGCCTCTTCAATTTCTTTGCCGGTTGACAGAGCAACCTTTCGCTCAGAGCCGGATTTGCTGTCCATAGCATTAGCCGCTCAATCGGCGATATTGGTACATGACTTGAGCCTTGTTTGCAGTCTTGCATCTATTTTTTAATAGGTATAATATATATAATATATATATATATATTATATATAGTGTATTTATTGTAGTGTACATGACTTGAGCCTTTTAAATGTTTGTCTCTCGACAAAGTCTTTGTCAACATATCTGAAATATTATCATCTGTGTGAACCTTTTCGAGTTGTAACAATTTTGAATCTAACACATCACAAATCCAATGGTATCTCACATCAATGTGTTTCGATCTCGAATGTAAAATAGAATTTTTACTCAAGTGAATAGCACTTTGACTATCACAATAAAGCATATACTTTTCTTGCTTTAAACCCAACTCTTGCGAAAATTTCTTCAACCATAACTCTTCTTTGCAAGCTTCTGTAATAGCAATAAATTCAGCTTCGGTAGTTGAGAGAGCAACACATTTTTGTAATTTATATATTATTTTTTGTAATTTCTTCAACCATAACTCAAGTGCTCTATTTTTTTTAATTATTTTTTTTATATGCCAACTATCTTACTAATTCCTTGTTTTGCAGGCGGCGAAAATGATAGCTGAGATTGGCCACCGTCAACATGACGCTATCGAACAAATAGGCTTTCTCACAGTCGAAGTTGAAAATGAAAAGAACAAGACAATGGAGGCCTCTCTCAGAGCGATGAAAGCGGCAGAAGAATGAACAATGGCCGATGCTGAGGCAGAGAAGGCCAAGAGTTCTAACCAACTCAGGTTGGCCGCTGAAGAAAGGGCGAACGCGAGCGATGACTGTAGACACCCCATTTTTGACCGTCCTCAAGACTTGGACGTCACCGTTTGAACACTCAGTGATTATCCATGTTCGTGTTCGTTTTGAGTTCCCGGAGGTCTCGGCTACGCGCCCTACCTCAGGATCTCTCAACTCGACTGTTTTTGTGTTTGGTTTTGCACCAAACACTTGTGTTTTGCTTTCGAGGGGCAAGGAATGGCTTGTTGGCCACCCCAACACCTCACCGACCATGGCTTGAGGCCACCGGCCCTAGTTTAATGCTACCGGCCATTGGTGATGGCCGGTCCGCATTTAGTGTGGTCGACCGACCATCTATTTGGCCGATGGTCTCCTTTTCTGGCTGGTACCACCTTTTTGCCTTTTGCAGGCATGGTGCATGCCAGCTGTGCTAGCTGGAGTGCATAGATTTGTCTTCCATCCAAGTGTCTGAACGAATTGCACCTTTGCACCCTTTTGGTCCTAGCTTCCTCAAGAAGCTTGGACCCTCTGCTCAAGTTTCTTGAGAAAGCTTGACCCTTTGTCTTAGCTTCCTCAAGAAGCTTGAACCTTTGGTTTAGCTTCCTTGAGAAGCTTGGCCTTCTTGACCCTTTTATATTAGCTTCTCTAAGAAGCTTAGCACCTTTGCCTTGTCTATATAAGGAGACCCTCCCTCTCCTTTGAGGGGGTTCAGCAAAACTAGACCTAATTACATATATCTCTGATATATATCACCCTCTCTCTCTCTATATCTCCCTCTCTCTCTCTTGATTTGTGTGTGTTTGAGGGCCTAAAAGTGTAGTTTGTTCTTAGTTTTGCACTAGAACACATAGTATTACACCATACTTCGACTTTGGAGGTGTTGAGGGTTTGTTCTTCAAGTTTTGAGCTAGTTTTGATTAGAAGAAGGTGGCTGCACTTGCTGTTCTTGAAGTGTTCTTCAAGGGTAACACTTTTGCTTTATTTTCCCCAATCTTGCACTAGTCTTTAACCTATCTTGCATACTGATTTAAGCTTTGTGTATAACTGAAAAAATTCTTGTATTTACATGCTTAAGATCTTTCATTAAGGTCATTTTGGTGTTGGGGGTCAACCTCCCCCTCTTAGGCCTTGTTTGGCCCTTTTTGTGCTCTCTTTGTTAAGCTTTGGGGACTTTTGTGTATTGACCTTCTCACCACTGAAATCTAGTGGATTTTCAGTGGTGAAGAAGGGGTCTTGAAGTCTTGCATAGGGGAGGGACACCCCTCTCCCTTTGTCTCTCTTTTGTTTGCATTTTTGGCTCATAAGGGTAGCATGTATGCTTAGTTGCTTTTGGCTTCATTTCAGAGGTTTTTGGGTGTTATTTGGTCATATTATATCTCTATTTTTGATCGGATTAATAGCCCCCTTGCATGCATAATATACTTGCTTTGCATTCCTCATTTTTGCCTAAAAATGCATCTTGCCTTTAAGACCATCATGCTTGCATGTTCTTGCCTAACTTTGTGAAGTTCTTGGTCATATTTCATCATGTTTGAGGTCTGTTAGGCACTGATTTGATCATATTTTCCATGTTTGGTATAGCCTCTTTGCATTTTGGCTTGTGATCCTTAAGTGTGTGAGTCATGAGCATGCTTGAGTTGGGTTGTTTTAGTGATTTGGAATCATTTCCCATGTCATTTCAGTCCATGTTTTGTTCTTACATACTTGCATTTGTTCCCCTTTTATGCCTTGAAGAGGTGTGGTCTCATGCTCCATGTTTGGGCTTTTGTGCATGCCTCTGTGTTTGAGTCATTTGAGCTTCCATAACAGTGGGTTTTGGGACTTATTTTGGTGCATTGTAACTATGTTTTTGGTTGCATAGTCCATGCCATGTTTGCTTGGGATAGGTGTTGAGCAATGCTCTCTTTTATGGCCTTCAATGCCTTCTATTTCGCACCCATTCCCTAGCATGTTTTGGTATCATTCTTCACATGCTTTTCAGAGATTAACATGAGTGTTTAACGTCCATGTATATCGCCTTCAAGTATGCCTAGAGTTGTCCCCTTCTATGCTTAGATGATGAACCTTGTTGTGTGCATGCTTGCATGCATAATTGGTGCTCTTTTGCACCATCTTAAGCCACTGTTTTGGGATGGGCTGAGGACCTCTCATTTCAGTATAAGTCCATCTTTGCATACTTTGCATGTTTGCATGTTGCATTACATTAGTTGCATGCTTGCATTATATCATGTTTGCATTAAATGTTTACATTGTATGATAGGTTGCATCACATTGCATTTTGCATGCTTGGCACATTGCATGTTTGCATGCTCAGTTTGCATTACATTTGGCATGTTTGCACACTCAATCCATCTTACATACTTGAGCCACATTGCACCCATGCATAGCATTTTGTTTGGTTTGGGGTCTCAAACCAAGCATGAGAGATAAGGCGTGTCCGTACTCAAAGTGACGAAACACGTCTCACTCCTTGGTCGCCAATGCCCTTGACCTCAACATGATAGGGCATGAGGCATTAATCTCTTTTATGTATTCATTTTACATTGAATGGAAAACTTGGCCTCTTAGGTCATCATGCATCGAAATGCGCAATTGATGGCCCGAGGGTCGAGGGCCACACTCCTTTGAGTCCATAACATGATTAGGAGAGTGGCCATGCACACATTTGCTTGAAAATTCCATGCCATACACTGCTTTGCCCTCTGCTGCTGTCAACTGCAGGATTCTGCAGGAATAAATGGCCGACCGGCCATCTTTAGTGCCGACCGGCCATCAGTGTCCAGCCGATGACACAAGCTTTGGCCGATAATCCCATTCCCATGGCCGGTGGCCTTTTGTTTTGGCCGGTGGAACTCCACAGCACTCAGAAGGAAGCTCAAAGCAGTTATGGAAACTTTCATAATTTTCAGAGGAGCAAGGCAGTGTAAACAGAGGCAACAGTGGCATGGTACGGGTTTCCGAGCAAGGCGAGTCAAGCATGCATCATCCACGCATTCCGAGGCAGGGCTGCGGCCACTTTCCTTCTGCATTTAATTCGTTAATTAATTAGAAGTTTTGTAATAATTAATTTAGTAGTATTCATTTTGTTGTGTAATATTTATTTGGACCCTCTGAGTGAGAGCAATTGTGTAATAAGTGTGCGTGAGTGTGTGTATGTCTTTCAACCCTACGTCTTTCTTCCCTTTTATTTACTGGCTTATGATGGTTAGATTAGGGCATGTTTTATTTAGCATACTTATGATAGCATGTTTGCATACATTCATTCGTAATGCACGCACTGGGCTTGGCGCATCATACTAACTGCATAGTATTTCCATTCCAACTTGAATACATGTATCGAGTTGTCACATTTCACATGCCATTCTTAGATTAGCCGAGCCTATTCTAGTTACATTCTGTATGTGTTTCATTAGCCATCTTAACATGAACTAGGATCATGCATTTGATTACTAACTAGTTTCTGTTTTGGCTTGGAGTACTAGGTAAGCTCTTATGCTTTAGCATCTTGCATGCGTGTGAGTGTTGCCATATTAGTATGCTTACCATGAGGCTATATGCTTATGTGATATGACTGCCTGAATGCCTGTGGGTGAAGATTGGATTGTTTGAGTTGGAACAACTCGTTGAAATCCATGTTTTAGCCTACTTGCGAGTAGCAAATTTCAAACCATCTTTCAAACGAGCGGATATGCAATGCTTTGCTCCAAATGAGGCGATCTAGTCTATACTTTTGTGTTGTGCGCATCACATAGTAAGATTGGCTAATAATCAGAATAAGAATGCATGTGTTTTCAAAAACAAGATATCATGTTTAGTAGAGGCCGATCTTTGATCGGGCGAGCGGGGGTGCTCATAACTGACCTTCCTCAATCGTACCCAAGTTCCCGAGCCGAGGCAACTTTGGTGATGACGGACATGTGGCCTTAGGCAACGAGTCACGGTTTCCTAAATTCCCCAAAATAAAATATTTAGGTGGCGACTCTGTATCTGGCAAAGTAGTCCATGTTCGACACTTCTTTACAAAAAAATCTATTTTCAAAAACGATTTGCCGGATTTGGACTCTTTGGTTCAAGATTTAGAACCGTGACAATTTGAGTCCGAACTGTAGCGAGCCCAATGAACAAAATGGGATTCATCCTCCCGGGATGTTCGGGCGCATCCACAATGACGCGCTCAAGTTAGCCAAGGAGATGATTTTCAAACTGGAGGCCAATTTGGAATCATCGAAGAAGGCAAAGGAAATCACCGACTCCGAGATTTCCAAGGCATTCCAAGTCGGGAAGGACACCGCCTTAGGAAATTACGTGGAGGAAGTGCCTAAGTTCGAGAATCGGGGCTGGCTCAAATCCCTCGTTGCCACTAATGTGACATTAGAACAGCCGATTTCATACGAGTAGATAGACGTTGAGCCGCTGGAGTCTGACCCTGAAGACTGACTAGGGTCAAAGTAATTTTGATTTTTGTTTGGTATCTTGTGTGCGTAGTTTTTAAAGATTTTTGTTTATTTATTTCGGTTAGAAGTTAAATGTAGGGTAATTTTCATGTGTAAAATGACTACTATTTGTACTCAATTTATTAATGAAAATTGCCTTTGCCTTTCTGTCTGTTTGCTGCATGTGCTAGTTAACGACTAAGTAGGATATAAAATCATGAAATGAGTAAATTAATTTGGCGATAAAATAACTGTCCGTAGATTTGCGATTTAGCCGCCAAACATCGGCAATTCATGGATTGGCTGGGGCACATCGACTTAGCAGAGCAAAGCTTTGAAATTTAGCCGAATAGATTAATGAATTTGCCATTGCCTCGGCTGATGAATGAACGGAACTACAGAACATCGGTAGTTCATGGATTGGCTGGGGCACATCCACTTAGTGGCGCAAAGCTTTGAAATTTAGTTGAATAAATTAATGAATCTGCCTTTGCCTCAGCTAATGAATGAACGGAACCGCCAAATATCGGTAGTTCATGGATCGGTTGGGGCATAATAACTTATTGGCGCAAAGCGATGAGGCTGGGCCGAATAGATTAATGAATCTGCCTTTGCCCAGATGACTAATGAACGGAACACTATTCGGCGATAAAATAACTGCGTAGCTTTGCGAATTAGCCGAATAGATTAATGAATCTGCCCTTGCCTCAGCTGATAAATGAACAGGACCGCCGAACATCGGTAGTTCATAGATTGGCTGGGGCACACTATCTTTTCGGTGCAAAGCATTGAAGAGATCGCTTTGGGAACGCTGCCCCCGTGATTAATAGGTGGGGTGGGGGCTGCGTACGCGTAGGTTCTATTTTTGTGTTCAAATTCAACAGATTACAAGAGGGAAAAAAGCATTGCGTTGAACTAGGCTAGACAAATTTGGATGTCAAGAAGACTATTCTTCAACAGTAGGGGGGAGGGTAGAGCACTAGCTGAGCTGGACTCACAGATGAATCGAGGTGGTGAACCTTTGCGAATGAGAAGCAGGATGTCGAGAGAGCGCGAGAGGCGTCACTCCCTGTGTCATCAAAGTAGGTCACCCAGAAAAAAGAGGCAACAACGGGGGAACTCCCCTAGTTCGCAAAACGAAACTAGTGGGCTGCCGCGCCCGTTGAGTTTTTCAATCTTTGTTGGGAACAAACCGATGATGGAAGCGGATTCGATTAGCCGTGATCCAAACGTGGCAGTTAAATTTGCTCGACAGATTTTTCCGCCAGAAGTCCAGTAGTCGATGGTCGGGCAGTCTGATTATGAAGTTTTTCGGGAGGGCGACCATGGAGTGGTAAAGGGGCTATATACCTCCTATGAAATAGGCATGTGTCTACGTGCCGCGCAACGTGAGATAGAACAAAAAGACGAGCGTATTCGGAACTTAGAAGATTGCGTAGGGAAGGCCGAGTGTGAACTAAAAAAGGCACAAACTGCCGAAACTCAGTCGGTAGGTCAAGTTAACCCAATTGTGGAGGAAAGGGTAACCCAGCGGCTTTTAAATCATGCCATTGCCGACCTAGATACGGAGAGCATGTTTGCGAGAGAAGCGATAAGGACGAAGGCCTACAATGAGGGCTTTTTTGACAGTCGGAAAATTGGTATAGAGAAGACGAAGGAAAAACTAGTCGAGGAAGTCTGTCGATGCGAAAATCATGGATTTAAGCATGGGTGGATCAAGGCTCTTCAGGCCGCGGGCATTGATTTGGCGTCGTCTTTATATCAGAGGTACAATTTTCCCTTCGCGGATTTCGACGCCGAGAAGACCAACGACGAAAATGGTGCCAAATAGAATTTATTGAACACATTGTTCCGTTTTGATGCAAATCATGTATTCACGATCTATTTAACGAAACATTTTATTTTGAATGTCTATATATTGTTTCAATCAATGTTTGTAAATTAAGTCATAACCTTCATCTATTAATTTATGTCAATCGTGTTTGCGCTGGCCAATTATGATATCCACGAAGGGCGCTCCGAATTCGAAGGCTTATTTGGCTCAGACGTGTCAGTCACGGATGGGCTCCGAATTTGGAGGCTTTTGTCTTGCCCAATCGTGATATCCACGAAGGGCGCTCCGAATTCGGAGGGTTATTCGACCCAAATGTGTCACTCACTAATGGGGCTCAAAATTTGGAGGCTTTTGTCTTGGCCAATCATGATATCCACCAAGGGTGTCCGAATTCGGAGGCTTATTCGATCCAAACGTGCCACTCACTGATGGCGCTCTGAATTTGAAGGCTTTTGTCTTGGCCAATCGTGATATCCACAAAGGGCGCTCCGAATTCGGAGGCTTATTCGGCCCAAACGTATCACTCACGGATGGGGCTCTGAATTCGGAGGCTTTTTTCTTGGCCAATCATGATATCCACGAAGGGCGCTCCGAATTCGGAGGCTTATTCGGCCCAAACATGTCACTCACGGATGAGGCTTTGAATTTAGAGGCTTTTGTCTTGGCCAATCGTGATATCCATGAAGGGCGCTCCGAATTTGGAGGCTTATTCGGCCCAAACGTGTCATTCACGGATGGGCTCCGAATTCGGAGGCTTTTTGTTACCAAACCAAAATTCACAAAGCAGGGAGAAAAGAGGCATTACATTGGTAAAATGAAAGTTGTACATAGCAAAAATTCAAAACAAGCTACCATGCCCTACAAGTTGGGTTAATGATAAAATTTACACAAATGAGTGGAATTCCAGGAACGTGGCAGACTTCTTCCAGACATATCTTTGAGCTGATATGCCCCTGTGCCGGTGATTGATTCAACCTGATAGGGGCTGTCCCAATTGGGACCCAACTTTCCGTCAGCGGGATTCCGAGTAGCAGGAAGCACTTTCTTGAGGACCAATTCTCCAGGTGTATAACGACGCAGCTGTACGCGTTGATTATATGATTTAGCGAGCTGTTGTTGATACCACGCCATAGAAGAAAGGTCACGGTCTCAACATTCCTCAATCAGAGTCAAGTCCAACGCCAACATCATGACATTACAGCCCAAGTCAAAAACCTTAGTTTTCAGAGTAGGTAGGCCGATCTCCAGGGGGATGATTGCCTGGGTTCCAAAGCATAGGGCAAACGGTGTTTCCCTAGTGGACCGCCTTGGTGTAGTGCGATGAGTCCATAACACACTGGGCAGCTCTTCGACCCATCTGCCTTTAGCTTTCTCTAACATTTTCTTGATGTCGTCCATAATGACTTTGTTGGAGGCCTCCGCTTGACCATTGCTTTGTGGATAAGTCGGCGAAGAAAAATTGGGCCGAATACCATACGTGTTGCATAATTCTCGGTAGACACCAGTCAAGCTGGGTGTCGTTATCTGAAACAAGTGCTCTTGGTATGTCGAATCGCGTTATGATGTTTTTCCATACGAAATGCTTAATGTCAGTATCTCGAATGTGTGTTAGTGCCTCCGCTTCGACCCATTTTGTGAAGTAATTTGTCGCGACAATCAAGAATTGCTTGTTCCCTGGAGCCTGTGGCAATGGTTTGACGATATCAAGTCCTCATTGAGCGAACGGCCAAGGACTAGTGATAGAGCTTAACTCCTCGGCAGGAAAATAAGTTAAAGGGGAAAACTTCTGGCATTGTTCTCATTTCTTGACATAACACTCAGTATCAGTTCTCATGGTCGGCCAATAGTACCCCTATGCTACGGCTCGATGGGCCAAAGAATGCCCGCCAGAATGGGTACCACAACTACCTTCATGTATTTCAGCTAAGAGTTCCTCGACTTTATCCGGATGAACACATTCTAGGTACAGACCAGAAAGGGATTTTTCGTAGAGCTTTCACAGCAGATCCAAGTAGTATCGCAGGGCTTTGTTTTTGCAGTTTGTGTGCTTTTTTCTTGTCTGTCGGGAGCTGCTCGGAGGACAGGAATGCAGTGATAGGGTCCATCCAACTTGGACCTGGTTCAATGATGTTTTTCTGAACTAATTCAGAAGAGACAATGCTCGGCTCAGGGATAAATCCTACTTCAATTGTTCGTTTAATTTCTGAGTTGATAGCGGAGGCTAGGCAAGCCAGGACGTCCGCATGCATGTTCTGATCCCGAGTTATTTGATTCAATTCATGATGATCAAATTTCGCGAGTAAAGAATTCGTCATTTTCATGTAGGCCGCCATGCGGTCATTTTTGGCTGCATATTCCCTCTTAAACTGGTTGATGACTAGTTTTGAGTCACAAAAAACAAGCAGACGTCGCGCACCAAGGTGAAGTGCATTCCGTAGGCCGGTTAACAATGCTTCGTATTCGGCCTCATTGTTCGATGCATCAAAGCCCAGTTTGACAGCCTGCTCAATTATTGCCCCTTCGGGGATTATGATTATTACGCCCGCCCCACTATCACGTTGGATGGATGACCCATCACAGTACATCTGCCAAATGTCTCCAATATATATTCTCCAGTTGGGCTTAGGTTGGATTTGATCAAACTTAAAGTTGGCGAGCGATCCCGTGAATTCGGCTACAAAATCGGTGAGCACTTGCTCCTTGATTGAAGTTCTGGGTAGAAATTAGATATCATATTGGCCGAATTCCAGAGCCCATTTCGAAATGCACCCTGATGCTTCTGCGCTACGGAGCACTGACCGAAGGGGATAGTCCGTTAGTACCCCAATGGTATGCCCCTGAAAGAAATGCATCAGTTTTCTTGCAGCCATGACGAGAGCAAGGATAAGTTTCTCCAACGGAAGATAACGTGTTTCGGTGTCAGCCATTACCTTGCTCACATAGTAGACTGGCCACTGCTCCCTAAGTTCTTCCTTTACAAGATGGATGATCACCGCCGACATCGCCAGTACAAAATGAGCAGATCGCCTACCGAAGGTGTTGCCATGAGTGGTACTGGTCGGAGATAAGTCTTCAAGCCGTCCAAAGCGGCCTGGCACTCGGGGGTCCATTCAAAAGCTTTACCTTGCCGAAGTATGTGAAAGAATTGTCGACAGCGATCTGTGGAACGACTAATGAACCTGTTGAGTGCGGCGGCCATTCCCATCAACTTTTGAACCTCTTTGACCGACCAAGGAGAGCCAAGTTCTAGAATTGCTGTGATTTGCCCCGGGTTGGCTTCGATTCCGCAGTAGTTAATGATGTAGCCAAGGAATTTGCCGGATCCGATGCCGAATGCACATTTGGAGGCATTCAGCTTCATTTTGTATTTTTGAAGAATGTCGAATGTCTTTGCCAAATCGTCTAGATGGGCGTGCTTTTCCTTGGATTTGACCACCATATCGTCGATGTATACTTTCATGGTACGACCGAGTTGCTCCTTGAACATGGCAGTCACTAGTCTTTGGTAAGTTGTCCCTGCATTCTTCAGTCCGAAAGGCATAAACCTTATAGCAATAGGTTCCTCTTGGGGTGAGGAATGCAATTTTTTCTTGGTCCTGCGGATGCATGGCAATTTGATGGTAGCCTCTGTAGGCATTCAGGAAGCTCATGCGTTGATGATGTGCTGTTACATCTACGAGTTAGTCTATTTTGGGGAGGGGAAAACAATCTTTGGAACAAGCTTTGTTTAAGTCCGTGAAATCCACACAAACACTCCAAGATCCATTCTTCTTCTTTACAACCACAGTATTTGACAACCATGTAGGATAGGCTACTTCGCGAATTGCCCCAGCATCAAGTAACCGATCAATTTCTTCAACAACGGCAAAAGTATGCTCCGCGGCTGACTGCCGACTTTTCTGAACAATTGGCTTACATTTTGGATCAACGTTTAAGCGGTGCTGGGCCACAAATGGATCCACCCCTGGCATCTCATATGGTGACCATGCAAGCACATCGAGGTTGCCGAGTAAGAAGGATACTAGCTCTTGCCTTTCAACTTTATTCAGGGAAGCGCCAATCATGAAGAACTTGTCAGGATTCCCATCAATTTCAACCGATCCAGGGCTCTGATTGCCTTTTCACTTGGGATTTTCCTAATGTCCTCGAGGCTTTCCCGATCTGGCACCTCAATTGAATTCACTTCCAGCTCTCTTGGTCTCTTTGTAGCAAGAAGATAGCATGCTTGCGCCAATTTCTGGGAACCTTGAATTTGCTCAATACTATGCTCAGTCGGAAAACGAAGTAGTTGATGGTAGGTGCTTGGCACGGCTTACATGGTGTGCAACCAAGTTCTTCCCATAATAAGATTATACGGCGAAGGAAGCTTGGCAACCAGAAATTCTACATCCACTAATCTGGTGCCCGCTCGAACTGGTAGTGTGATTTTGCCCAAAGAATACTCCGGGTTAGCATTGAAGCTGAATAACGGATAATCAGCCAGAGACAGATCCGAATCAATGAAGCCAAGTTTGAAAAAGGTTTTGTAATATATTACTTCCGAAGTACTTCCCTGGTCAATAAGAACATGTTCAATGATGAATCTGTTTACGCGTAGATCGATGATGAGGGGATTAGTGTTGGGGGAGAGTTACTCCAACTAAGTCAGTGTCATTGAAACTAATCCTCGCAGTTTCAAGGGGCCGTTTTGCTAGTGTGATTGGCTTATGGTAGCTAGATTGCAACTGAATTGTATGCATCTCGGATGCCGTTGGCAAGCTGTATATCATATGAATTACACCAAGTGGAGGTGAATCCGGCCGTAAAGCTACTGTGCTTGTTGAATTGTTCTTTCGGACGTGTTGCATTAGCCGGCCGTCTTGCACCAACTCCTCTAGGTGATCCTTTAGTGCATAACAACTGTCGGTGTCGTGACCGTGGCCTTTGTGACACTTACACCGTTTATCCCGTCTCCTTGTATCGGGAGGTCCCATCATCTTGGGCGGCCACTTAAAGAACGAAAGGTGTTGAACTTTAGACATAACCTTATTGATCGGCTCTGATAACTCTGTGTATTTCTTGTCTGAGCACCTTGTGCGCCTACTATCCACTTGATATTGTTCATTGGCTCGATGTGAACATTGGTCATTTGATCGGTGCAGGTTACGTCTTTTGTCTCGTTTAGCCCGATTCCGCGGTTTAGGGCTCCTTGATGGCACGATGTTTATCAGCTGAACGATTTTAGACGGGGTCATCTTATCGGCTTTCTGCTCGGCTTTGACTCACAGGGCATCGTCTTCCACTTTGCAATATTCTTCGACTTTCTTCATTAACGACCAGACTGTTTTGGGAGGCCATCTGGTCAATGAACTGCGAAGGGGACTGTTAGGATGCAATCTCATCTTAAAGGTGGTAATGGCCATGGAGTCATTGCAGGCATCATCTACCAGATTAAAGCATTCCCAATAACGTGCCGAATATTCACGAAGGGTTTCTTCTGGTTGAATTTGCATTGTCCAGTGAGAATTGGCTTGCTTTGGCTGGATCTCATTAGTGATGAATCTTGCCCTGAAGGATTTTTGGAGTTAGTGGAAACTCTTAATCGATGTTGGCTCCAATTTATAATACCATCTGACGGCTAGTGGTCCCAGAGTGCTCGGAAATATTCGACACATGAGGGCTTCATTGTCAGCATGAAGTGTCATGGCTTGTTTATAATGACGAATGTGATCAGTGGGGTCCGATTTTTCGTCGTATAGGGTGAATGATTGCGTTTCGAATTTCTTAGGTAGCACTGCCCTTGCGATTCGTTGTACAAAAGGGTCATGCTTGTCTTCTTCATCTGGATCATTTCTCCTCCCTCGCTTATGCCGTGCATGCAGACTTCTTTCGGATGAGCTGGAGACATTGACCCGTCTTTTCTTTCTGGATTCCAGGGATGATGAGTCAGAATCACTGCCACTATCGTGCCTCCGAAGTCGATGTCGTCGACCATCCTTCTTCCCTGAAGGTCGACCCCGGTCTTGGAACGCGGCCTGTTGGGATTTTGCCATCTCTAGGGCCAAATCCTGTTGGAGGCGCACGTTCTCAGCCATCATGTTTTCCAACCGCTGTTCGTTTTGCTTTGCTTGATCCATAATCGTTTGCATTGTCTCATGCACTGATGTTGAGGGTGAGGTCTGGGCTGTTGAGTCGAAGTTCAAGGCCCGTTGTGCAGTGATATTCTCTGGCCCAAGCATGTTTCTTGGAGTGACGTCATCTCTTGGCATAAGGTCGTCAGCGACTACCGGAGGATCATCTATTAAGCCCGCCATGGATGTGCTTGAGTATTCTTACAGACGGCGCCAATTGTGGAGAAGTGGTTTGGAAATACTCTTGGATCCTGTAGGACGCTCCTGATCCTCAGATTGCCACCTGAAAAAGGACAAACACTCCGGTCGGGGGTGCCGGTATTAGCACTCCGACGGATAAGTCAGTATATACTCTCTAGTTTTCTTGTATCACAAGTTAATCTCATCTATTCTCACATACCTCTCTTTGGTTGATGCTCCTCTCCTTTATACTCGTCTATGATCTCGGGGGTCGGGCCCACCTTTAATCTAGCGCATAATTGCTCACTCAGCGATTCTGTCGTGTGCCTATTTGCACTCGGCTGCTTTTACGGCTGATTCTATGGCCGATTTAGTTATTCAGCTCCAAGATCCCCCAGAACAGAGCCGAATAGTATATATCCTGATTTTCTTCAAATTCATTTGGCTTTCCTACATATAATGATATTCGGCTCCCACAAGAAAAATGCATGATCATATGTATATGTATGTTACCATTGTTAAATGACTAGAAAATATATCATGTAAAGATGAATATTTTGTCATGCTATTTATATATAGTATATACTCACCACTAGGTGGTATTGGGGAATGTGCAGCAGAGATGATGCCCGACATAAGTTTCAACCATGCAAATTTATAGTCTCTGGGGCTTTGTCTAGTAAAGTTTATTAAGGTTTATTACATAGTTTATTCTTAAACCATCATTAAATTGTCTATTTAGTTTTTGAATTATCAATTGAATCTATTTAGTCACTAAAATATATAAATTAAAATCTATTTAGTTCTTAAATTATCAATTGAATCTATTAAATTCCTAAAATATTTAATTCAAACCTATTTAGTTCCTAAAAAGATTGTAAAAATAAAATATATATCCATACGTATTATAAATTAGTAAAAAAATCCTCTCCAACTATGATTTTATTACAGAAAAACTTTTAAATTTTTATTTTGTCTTTAAAAGATATTTTGTTTCATTGTGCGTTTAAATTAATATTTAAGTCTAATTTTTTAGTCTTACCAATAGATTATATGAATATTAGATATACTGAAGAAGTAGAATTAGATAGTTTAAATAATAACATTTCTTTACAAATAGTAATAGAACAAAATAATACATTAATTAAGTAATAAAAAGAACTTAGCGAAAAACTTAAAAACAATCAATTAAAAATTATAAACGAAATCTGACATATAATATTAGATATTAAGGGATAAGTAAAAAAATACTATAGATAATTACCCTCATAAAAGGAAATTCAACATATGGATCGGCGCCCACTTTTCAAATACAGAATAAAAATTTAAGGGTTTTTTTAAAATAAATTTTTTACTAAATAGGGTATTTTACTAATTTATAATATTTATGGACTTATATTTTATTTTTATAATCCTTTAGGGAGTAAAATAAGTTTTAATTAAATACTTTAGGGACTTAATGAATTTAATCGATAATTTAGGGACCTAATAGATATGATTGATAGTTCAATAACTAAATAGACAATTTGATAATAGTTTAAGGATACAAAGTGTAATAAATCAATTTATTATTACAGTAGAAGCATCACGTATTTATATTTTAATATTAATCATCATAAATTTTGTCTCTTCATATTATCCAATCACCCAATACAAAAGTATATACCCTACCGTTTCCACCCACAAGTGTATTATAGGAGCCTCAATAATCACTCCTTGACCCCTGGTGCAAGTCTTTGAAACTTCACTACAACAAAAAGCATCATTGGAGACTAAACATTTGAATTTCGTCGCTGAAAGGTACAAAAATGGCGACTAAATCCATTTTGGTCGCCAAAATGAAGACTTTTGGCGACTAAAACAATTTGGTCGCCAAATGTATATGTATTGGCGACTAAAAATCATTTTTGTTGCCTATTATATGGTTTTCGGCGACTAACAATTTTAAATAAGCCAAAGTCATGGTTTTTGCCGACTAAACCAATTTAGTAGCCAAAGGTGCTGCTTTTGGCGACTAAAAAGCAGATTAGTCGCTGATTGTAGGTGTTTTGGCGACTAAAACCAGATTAGTCGCTGAAACCCAAGCTTTTTGGCTACAAAAAAAAAGTTAGTAGCTAAAAACTGAGTATTGGCGACTAAAATTCTATTTAGTAGCCAAAAGTGGACATTTTTTGCGACTAAAATTAGGTTTCGTCGCCAAAAGTGCTGATTTTTAATTGGAATTTGTTTTTTTAGCGACAAATAAATAATTAGTAGCCCAAAATAATACAATTAGCGACTAAATAATGGTTTTAGTCGCCAAAAGTCGCCTAAAATTTCTTTTTAGTAAATAATTTATTTTTAACATAAATTATATTGAATGAAAAAAATTATATTTATAAATATTATTTTGTATTAATTGCGGTTAATATACTATATAAATAATATATATTGCATATATGTCCTTGAGATGATGTCTTTGGCATAGTGGAGGAGTGTTGTGCATAGGGCTTGGCATGTGGGTGGTTGTGGGGGCGTTGCAAGTTCGAACTTCATGGGAGCACACAAGTTCAAATTTTTTTTTTAATATACTTTTGGCGACTATAGTCAATGGTCGCCAAAGGTAAACATAATAAAACACAAAATTAACTATTGGCGACAAAGCGGTTTAGTCGGCAAAGGTAAAATAGCCAAAAATGAAATTGACTATTGGCGACAAAATATTTAGTCATTGAAGACCATCTATTGGCGACTAACTTTTTTTAAATGCCAAAGCCATGCGCGACCACATATTGCCGACAAAACCGGCGACTAAAATATTTAGTCGCCAAAAGTTAAAATTCGACATTTGGCGACTAAAAACGGACTTTTGGCGACTAAAAATTTAGTCGCCAAAAGTGTATTTTTTTGTAGTGCTTAAATGTGAACGGTTGTAATGGAAGAAGAAAATGTGAGCATACATTGATGATGGACATAATATTTTAGGGGTTATTTGGGATGACCTAAATAAGTATATTTTTTGTCTTTTTAAAAAAAAATATACAAAAAAGTAAAAAGATGATGTGATGAAAAAAAGATAAAAAGATAAAAAGATGAATTATTTTTGGATTGCCAAACTTGACCTTAGTCTAGGCGTTAATGTTGTGTGGGCCACTTTGCTTTGAGGAGGCATTAGATGATAAGGCATAACTTTTTGGGTGATGTTACATGTATTAATTAGTGTATCAAATCAATACTAATTATGATTTTATTATTGACCCTATTCATTATATAAATTACAAATATTAAAAACATCTTAAATTATATCACATCATTAATTAATACATTAATTAATAAACTAATTAATATATATATATATATATAATTACAACTTTTTAGTCTAGTCTAAGTCGTTGATGCTATATGGGCCACTTTCTTCTTCTTGACCCTTGTGCAAGTCCTGAAAACTAGTTCTGTGGGAAGCAGTATCTCTCTCCATTTTATTTTGTAAATTCGATGGTGTTATTGGATCAGTAAGGTTAATCATGGTTCTTGAATCCATTGATTGAATCATTCATTTTTAAAATCATGTAGATTAATTCATATAAAAATTAAGTCGTTTCAATAATCATAATTAGATTAATTTATTGTGTTTGTTTTCTGAAAATTGAATGGTTTAATTTTTAAATAATATTAATCGTTATTTTTGTCACAAATAAACATTATAAACTAACACGGCTTGGTTATTGAATCGATTTAAATTTTTTCATGAATGATCTAAATTCTATTATCTAAAAAATAAATAATTGAAATCATTAAAATAAAATCCGTAATAGATTCCACATGTCCGAACAACACGATCGAGATTATAAAGTGAATTGAAGAGAAACTTGTCCTATTATTAAATACATGTATGCAGCATGACCAATGTTGGTCTATTTTCTTCTTGAAAAAATTATTCAATACTTTTGGAACGTCACATATTCATACTTCAGTACTAATCATCATACACTTTATTTTCTCATATTTCTTAATCACTCAATATAAAATCACAAACCCTAACTTTGTAACGCCACTACTCTGGGAGCTCCCGATAATCACTCCTTGACCTCTTGTGCAAGTCTTTGAAGACTGAAATGTGAACAGTAATGGAAGAAGAAAATGTGAGCATACATTAGACATTACTTTTTAGTCTAGTCGTCATCGCTGTATGGGCCACTTACCATTTTGGAAGCATAATTTTCTTCCTTCCTTGGTTGATTATTGAATGGTCTGAGTATCCTATAATATTGTCCATATAATATTTTCAATTAATATCATAATTAAGTAATTTTAGGAGTGAAATAATGTTAACTCCTTTTATTAGTTAATTGAGAGATAACGAATAATTTACTCACCATATAGTTAGAATTAGTGTTTTTACTAATTTTTTTTATTGATTTTTATTCTTTCTTAATTTTTTTTTTTTAAATAGTTTAAATTTTTAAGTTCCACTCTACTAGATGAATCAAAAAAATTAAAAATTAAAAAAAAAAAATCACTAAAAAAGGGTCAAAAATAATTATCCTTTTTGACATTTTTTTTTTAATTTCTATTGTCTTTAATGAAAATTTTGTATTTAAAATTTTTGTTTTTATTTTTAAATTCTTCTACATGCACACTAGATGGATTAGAAAATTAAAAAAAAAAAAAATTACACAAAGTAAAAAAAATCTGTAAATCAAAAGAATTTTTTTTTAAAAAAAATATTTTTTAAATTAGATGCCAAACGAGACTTTAACATGTGTTGCGATTTTTATTTAGCCATAAATTTCACATAAATAATGCTACATGGTAGTTAAAGATAAAATGACACTTTTTTTTCTTTGAGGGAGTAGAATTTTCCTCATTCCTCCGATAATGTTTGATGATCTCATGTGGTTAAAAACTTTACAAGTCAAACAATATTATCCACTTGGTATAAAAAATGCCTAATGACCTCTACAACTTCAGACCTTGGGTTTTGCCACAGTAGTTTTGTAATTATACCTGAGGTGAAAGTTAAAGATTCAAATTAATAAAATAAAGATGATTCCTTTAGTTATAATCTAATTTTACTAATAAATTAATATTTTATAATCTTGGCAAAAAGACCTCTACAATTTGACCTTAAGAGAGTCATAGTTTCACGGTGTTAAATAATAGAAATTTTTAAATATGTCGTTATAAGTCACAGACTCACACATAAGAATTCGAACTCACATTCCAAATAATGGATACAATTTGCCCAATCTTAGAAGACTCATCCTACCAACCATGTGTGTCAATGCACAAATGGATGGCCCTGGGGAGAATCAAACTAGAGACGTAGGAAAGTTTTAACCACTCCATTAACTCTCAAGATTAACCCACTTAATTTATATTACAATTTTTTATTAGCTAAAAGTATAACATAAATAATATCATATAATATTTCAAAATATAATCATTAATCAATGATAGATATAATTTTTTTGAAAAATTAATATTCAGTGGTAATTTTTAAAAATTATTAAACATTAATAAAAAAAAATATAATTATAATTATTACAGTAATATTTATAGAGAAAAATATCAGATTGGTAGGATGTAGAAAAAATAATTAAAAATTAATAAAAAAAAATTATAAATATTAATAATTAAATTTATGATATTTTTTTATGAATTTTTTTTTTCTAACATCAATATTAGGTAATAACATCTATTTATAGAAAAATTATTCAGTGCTCATAGATGTCACGTGACGATAGTCCTCAACAATTACAAGGGGTACTTATCAATCAGTCCTATTAATTAGACTTATTTACCTACAGGTCCTAACTAATAAATTTAACACTATAAAAATAAGAGATTGATAAATTTATCACTATAAATTTATTCATCAAAACAAAGAGACTGATAAATTTATCACTATAAATTTATTCATAAAAATAAAAGACTGATAAATTTATCTTTATCACTTAATAAATTTATCAATAGGACTTAATAGGTAATAAATCTCAAAAGTAGGACCTATTGGTAGTTTACCCCAATTACAATACATCATAGTTTCTCCTGTTTTTCAATTATTAACAAAAAATCATGAAACTCTCTTATTCACCGATCGCAATACTATAGAGACACCACCAACAATACCCCAGGACCCGCCAATACCTTCTGGGCATGTTGATTCGCCGGATTAGGGGGGGACTATCCACTATTTGGATTGTAATCCAAACAGTGCTCCTTATCCGCCGTTTGATTTTTTTTTAGTCCGCCGGATTTCATGTCCGGCCGGACTCCTTATCTCTTATATGGGGGACTATTGTGTCCTAGGGGGTATGTGATAGTTTTTGGGGGGACTATCCACTGTTGGGATTAGGTGGTCAAAATGACCCTCTATTATTTAATTATGTATTATATTTAATAAAATTCAATAAAATTCAAATGTCTCAATTTAAAAATAAAATAATTTTATTTAACTTTTTATTGATGTTTTATTTATTTAATTTTTTTAAATAATTTTTTATAGATATTTTATTGATGTTTTATTTTAAAATTTTCTTCATATTTTATTTAATTTCATTATTTAAATTTAATAGATGTTTTATTTAATTTCATTGTTTGATTATTATTATTTTTAAAAACAAATTTATTTAAAATTTTAATTAAAAAAATAATATATAATTTTATTGATATTTTATGTATTTATTTATTTATTTAAAAAAAATTTATTTAATTGTGTAAAAAATAAAATAAAATAAATTTTTATTTAATCTAACTAAAAATAATTAAAATATTAAAGATATATTTAATATTGCTATTATTTAGTAAACAATTGAAAAAAAATAAAATATTCTTTTGTTCATTTATCCTATCCAGTCCGTCCAACCAAACGTTAGATATACTAAAAATAGTCATTTCCACACATCTAATTCCATGAAAAAATAAACACATAATACATATCCAATCTAACAAAATAATCAAGAATCCTAGGACTCAAGTCCAATAAATTCTAATCCCTCTTATTCAGTCCGTCTAATCAAACATACCCTCTCTTATTTATAATCGTTATCGTTTTTCTTTTCTTTTCATTTTTTTCCTTTGACAATCATTGTTAAATTGTTTCCCCTAATTTTTCAGTCAAAGTCGTTGGTGGATGAGACCCTTCTTTTGAAAGGTTAGCGTTCTTTTCTATGAGAATCTTCTGTGCGTGATATGCGGGTTGGGGTGAGGTTTGATGCGGTGCGGTCACTTGTAAATATTTTTAGGTATATCTTTAAAATTTATTTAAAATACAAATAATTTTTTATTATTTAAAAAGACAAGTATTTTAAAATTATTAATTTTAATCTTTAATTTACACGAAAAGACTAAATTAAAATTACGCTTAAAGTGTAAGGAACAAACTATTCAATTTAAAATTATAAGAATTAAAATAAAGTTTGAGTCAAACTATAAAGGTGAAAGTGTAATGGACTCTTATTTTTTTATAGTTATATTTTCTATATCAAGTTTATTTGTAATAAAAAGGAAATTATTTAATATTTTCGGAGTACCACATTTCTATACTCTTTAATCAATTATCATTCATTATGTCACATCATGTTCTCCAATCACCTAACATAATACCGCACCTATCCACATTCTTCACCAAAAATAATATTATAAAATACCACATGTTTATACTTCAAAATTATTGAATTGTATATAGCATTAATGAACCATTTTGGGTCAATCTTAATTTGGATATTAGTCATGCCATAAACCATTTTGGGTCTTTTGGTCATATCTGGGGCAGTAAAAATTTTTTTATAAAATCTATTCGCAAATCAGGATGTGTGGCGTTCGTACGCTGTTAATTTGGATAGAACAGCAAAATGCGGTTTTATTCCATGAAAAATGTTTGGGAGCTTTAAATTGGGAGCACTAAAGGAATTCGGATCCTCGCCGTCGCCTACTGGGCCAGCTTTTCAAGAAATCGCTCGCCCGAGCTCGCCGTCGGCCCTCCTCCTTCTCCTCCTCTCCCAGTGGTTATAGCCCCCTCCAGTCCGGCCCTTCCCTTCCTCCTCCTCCTTCTTCCCTCTTCCTCTCATTCCTCCCTCTTCTCCCTCTCCCCTCCCCTCCCCTCTGGTTCGAAGAGAGAGAAAAAGAACAAAGAAGAAGAAAGAAAAAAAAAACAAAACAAAAGCGGCGTGTTTTGAAAATAGGGCGGCCGAGAATCCGGACTCGCACTAAAGGAGCTCTAGAGAGTGGGTTCCACTGACTGATGTGATGTTTTGGCCTTCAATTTTTTTTTTTTTTTTTTTTTTTAATTTTCACCTCATTAGTGGTTCATTAGTGCTTCCAAATTAGTGAGATGTATCATTGTTGTTTATTCCATGTACTATAAAAAGTTACGTATTTTTTTTTTTCAAAAAGAGGGAGGGTGTGTACATGGGGCAAACTGTAGTGGTAGCGCTTTGAAGAAATGGTAGCCCCCAAAAGTAGGGATATAATAAGTCCAGTAACGCCGGTATTTAAGTAAAAATAATCACCAAATTGATAATATTAGTTTTATTATTTTGAGTATAAATGTAGATCATTTCTCTCATGAAATTGCACCGAACTGAACAATTTAATTTGGTGCAATTTAATCGGTTTAAGACTTTTCAAGCTTGAGTCACTTTTTAATATAATTATTAATCTATATAAAAATATTGAATTAATTATTTATCCATCATTTCAAACATATCTAATCTATCTATTTAATAAATATTTTTCAATTACTAGGGCACCGTTTGGGAAGCCAAAAAGCCAGGCTTTTTTAGCCACAAAAAACAAAACATCACATCCAACACATAATCATTACACTCATCTCTCACAAAAAAAGTCAAAAAAGCCAAAAAGCCAAAAAGCCATTCCCAAACCAGACTTTTAAACCCAGGCTAAAATAGCCAAAAAAGCCAAAAAGTCAAAAAGCCAACCCACTTCCCAAACGGAGGCTAAATTAACGAAAATACAAACAAAAAAAAGTTAAAAAATATCATGACTTCAAGAATAATGAGTTATGGTTAAAACTATATATAATAATAATTTCGTGTTCAAAAAAAATATAATAAGAATTTACAAACTTAGATTATAGAGATGATATGTTCAATTAATTACAGAGCGAGACATACCTGATGGTCATCGGAGAAGGACTTTAGCGGCGAAGCTAGAGGTGTGTTTTCCAATGAGGAAGGTGGTGGGTCGGTCTGAGGAAATGGTAGGATTATGGTTAAGGTTTGAAAAATTAGGGTTAGAAGGTTAGGCTTAAGAGTAAAAATGGGACTTTATGTTTGGACAAAATTGAAATTAAAAAAAAAAAAAAAGAAAAAAAAAAGAGATGGGGTCCTAAGAAAAACAGTAGAGGTAAATAATACTACTCTTTATGAAAATGAAGTTAAGGTTCCCACTCGAAAACTTAGCCTCCATATCATATATTTCCAATTATAATGTGAAGACGACTAACCACCTAGTAGTCTACTTTTTGGATTACTTCCATCAATAGCATCAACTACAATCTATTATTATTGTTTTCTTCTTTTTGATTTCACTTTATAATTTTAAACAATAATGGTAGAGACTCATTTTTCAAGAAATCTCACAATCTTAGTGATCCACACCATTTATGATGCGAGTCTCACACATACATAAGTAGACCTTACATATACATAATTGATTGATGTGGTTCACTTTGGGGGTTATGAATTTCCCAAAAAATGAATCTCACTCTTTTTCCAATTTTGAATTTGAATTTTTATTAAAGCCCTATAGAAACACAAACGTGTCACCTGCCTACCCCACCCAACACCAGACTGAGCGCAGGTTCGGTTTGGTTATATAGATTAGAGCTCAATATATTCTTTTTACAGAAAAATTCTTTTAATATTTTATTTGAACTCTTTTGGATTTAATTTTTTCTTTTCAACGGAGGTGACTGTAATATCCAAACAGGGGCCTCCGATTCTTCTAGACAATCACAAACCTTTGTCAGTTTTAAAGAGTTGCAACCTCTCTTAATAATCTCTACGATGGCTATAGAAAAATTGTCACTCACTTTCTAATTCTTCCTGCTCATATTCTGCATAAGTTTTCGAGAGTACATAACATAGTTTTCGGTTTACTGGACATAATGATTGTAATTTTGCTTCAATTTACGAATAGATTATTTCATCCTAAAAGATGAGATCCATAAATTTATGGAGACAGTATTTTTTTTAAAAAAATACATTTAAGGAGACCGCATCAAACACTTAACCTGATCTAAATTTAATTTGTTTTCTGTAATTCTGTAAGTATTTTCTGCAATTTCTAGTTTCTGTTTTGTCACTTAATTCACATACTGTAGCCGGATGATTGTTCCAAATTTTTTGTATGCCAGATGTTAAATTGGGTCAGACTTAGACATGATATGTATTATTTTCTGTAGCTTAGGTCAGAGTTAGGTGTGCCCCAACTCAACTCAATGCCCACAAGTGGTGCTGGCATGGCAATGGGGAAGAAGAGAGCAGAGTGGTAAGTGGGTGTGCTCACTGTAAAGTTTGAGAGAGATGAGAGGGGAATATACCATCTAAAAAAAATATTAAGTTGATTCGGTAATTATAAATTTTATTTTATGATATTTGTCTTAACAAAAAGAAAGATAATTATGTTTTTAAATATATATATATTTATTTATTTATTTATAGACATATATAATAAAATGAAAAAATTATAATTATGGGATAGATTGAATTTTTTGTGATTGATATATACAAAGGAATCTATAAAATAAACAATCTGAATCACCAAAATGAGATTTGTAATGGGCCTCATGAGCTCTTCAAATTTTCTCAAGTTAAAATTTAAATTTTAAAAAAATTTAACTTTTTTTTTAAAAAAAATTTATTGAACAAGTTATTTTTCTTCAAAAAAGACATCGAAACAGGACGTGCAACGAGTCCGAAATATATATATTTTTTTCCAAGCCCATAGTCCTCTTTCTAAATTATTTGGTCTGCTCATAGTGGAATTCAACCACTCCCACTATCTCGAAATTACTCAGAAGAATCCTTGCCAAAATATGTTATATAAATATAAATATATATAGATTTATAAATAAAACTTTATTGGGTACACAAAACTCAACACAAATATTTGAAGAAAAATTATTATGTAGTTCAAATTTAGTTTAAATACAAATCCCTAAATATATGAGTTAAATTTAGATCATACAATAACTTTCTAAATATTTTTTTGTCCACTAGTTGTGTGAAGATATATAAATATATTGATAGGAGCAGGACATTTAACTATCCCTATCTATCTAGCAAATCTACTTAACAAAATTCTTAGTCGGAATAAATAGCAATATGGTGAAGAACAACAAGGCTTGTGCTCTCCTCACTCGCTGCTTCCTCTTGATTTGGTTACTCTTCTTCATTGCAGGTGGTTTTGCTGCTGCAAGACAACTAACCACTGTCTCTCAAATCGGTTTGTTCTCTCTCTCTCTCTCTCTCTCTCTCTCTCTCTCTCTCTCTCTCTCTCTCTCTCTCTCTCTCTCTCTCTCATCAATACTTAAGGGCAAGTTACACTAATTCTCCTTATACTTTGCTACTTATATTATTTTGATCTTTTCAATTTCAATTAACTCAATTTTAACTATTAATTTTATATTTTGTGTCAATTTTGGTATAATTAATAACGTCACTGGGATTTTTGACAGAAAATTATCATTGAGTTTGTTAAGGTTATCACTGAATTGATTAAGTTTACAATTTTATCTATAAAAACATGACACATATTGTTCATGTATGCATTTTTCATAGAAAATGTTAACAATTAGAATCAATTAAACTAATTTGAGACAAAATCAAAAATTCAAAATTAAAATTGAACTAATTAAAATTACAAAAACCAAAACGGTATAATTTACCCAATAATTAGATTTCTTTATGTTTGATCCAATTGTTATGGTTGGTTACACAATCTGAAAAATCTAAAAATCTCTGAAATATTAATTTGTGATTATGTTTCAATTTTTAAATAATAAATAATAATCTCAATCAAACAATCAAAGATAAATCGGCACAATGATTTAATGTGAAAAAATCACAATTAGAGCACCTCCAATTATGATAAAAAAAACACAGGCCAAAACTAAGAAGGCCAAAAAGGAATTATACAAGTGTACCCTCACCTAGCGAATCCACGCCCGAATTGAACCAACCCCAATGTGCCTCTTCCACCACCGTCTTCACCTCAGAATTGTCTTAGCCAACGTTGAATCCACAAAGCCGATGTTAAATCCATGGTGATGAGCCACTCCGAAATCCACTAAAGTTTCAGGCCCAAATTCCTTAAAATTTACCGAAGAACAACTCTCTCTTTTGTAAATAAAAGAAAACAAACAAATCTCTTGATAATGTTGATAAAAAGTTCATAAATCCATTGATCATTTTTAAATCATCAATGAAACACTCATAAAATATCCTCCAATATAAAACACTTTGAGTATGTTTGGTTTGTGTTTGTAGAGTTGTTTTTGAGATAAAAAAAGTATAAAAACTTGTTTGATTTGCTTTTTTCTAAATATTTTTCTCTAAAATAACTTTGGTTTTTTTTTTTTGTAGAGTAGTTTTTGAGATAAAAAGTACAAAAACTTGTTTTGTTTGCCTTTTTTGCAAATATGTTTCAAAAGTAATCCTGAAAATTAGATAACCAAATACATTTCTGAGAATTTTTTTGAGAAAATCTATTTGGTTTGATTACTCTTAAAAAAGTGTTTGTAGAGTATATTTCTAAAATTTTTTTTCCCAAAATCAAACAAACAAGGCTTGCTTTTTCTTCTTCTTTGAAAATCTGGACGACACAAACTCTAAAATAAGCAAACAACACACTTTATAGAAAACATGATCGCACAGACTGCTCGAGCGCACATTTCATCGCTTAAGTGGTGTGCGCTCTAGCAATGTGATTAAAGGCGGTGCGAAACATATAGACTGACTGCTCGAGCACAACTTTCATCGTTCAAACAGTAAAACTTTCTTTCCAAAAGTTCAAACGCTCTACAAAAGTACTGGATGATCCTTTTTTTTTTTTGTTCAAGCGCACAAATGACCGCTCGAGTGGTCAAATAGCTCGATCCTCGTACATAGTCAGTGAAGTGACAAACATAAAAGGATTAAGATCACAAATTCCTCTGCAATGCATAATTCGGGTTAAATTCACATCTAAACACTCATAGTTTCATTGAAACAAAAATAGCGAATAAATTTACAACTGAAAGGAATTTCGTCAAACGAGATTACCAATTATAAAACCTAACACAATCTTTTATTTTCTTCATTTATTTGGCAGATGGGGAAGGTTGGAAACCTTATTTCAATCCATGTAAAAGTAATTCACCTACAGCCCCTGGCAGTTGCGAAGAAATATCTGAAACAAAGCACTAAAGAGAAGATAAAGTGAATTGAAGCAAGCAAAACATGTTACTACTTCTAAGGGGCTTAGAGGGCTATTGGTATTATTGTTTAGTTTTTCTTTTCTTTTATTTTTCTTAGTTCTTATTACAAGGAAAAATAATGATGTGGTCACATCGCATGGGATTCACTTCTATTATGAGTAGATACTATTGTAAAAGAATGTGTTGCTATAAGCTTACTCATGTATATGTAGGCAAAATTATGTTGCCCGTACACGTGGATTCAATTTCAAGTATAACTCATATATGAGAATTGAAGAGAAGTTTGTGTATTATTTTGATTTTATTTTTTAAAAGACTTAATTGGGTTATTCCGGTTATGAGAATTTATTGGTTTGACCATTAAGGAGTAGACTAATGGTGAAAATTTTGAAACAAAAAAGATACAATCTTTTCATGTAAAGTAGGCCTCACCTTTTTATAGAACCGCGTTCATATGAAAGAGTTGTGTCTAATTCTACAATTAATTTTTGTGCTTTTAGAATAACTATACAAAATTTATTCCCAAATTCTCCTTGAGAGGCATTTTGATGGTAAATTACAGGGGTGTTTAGCAAAGGTTTTTTTTTTTTTTTTTTTTTTTTGGGTTAAAATCTAACCTATAATCATTTCACTTTTTTTCTCACAAACATCACATTTAACTACAAAAAAAATCTAACTGTCTTCCCAAACACAAAATTTTAATCTACTAAAATAGCCAAAAACTAAAATAACATACTAAAATAGCAACTTCCCAAACACTCACTACATCTACATGATAAATTAGTTGGACAACAACCAGTGGCGACTCTAAAAAATTCTATGGATAGGGTCACTCAAAAAGTTTAAGCTCCACATTTAAATTTTTAAAATTTTTCCACCTTCAAGTAAAATAAACTTTTAATAAAACACTTGGAGGAACAATCTTTTGTGTACAATAAATAAATTGAAACTAAATCAAACAAATAAAATAAATAATGTATCGAAATTATTTTATCGAACCGAAGAATAATAAAAAAGATCAAGTCGAGTGTGTGACACTCTGTCCTTAAGACAGATTCGCCCCGCTACGGTGCTTACAGACTAATGGCGTCTATCTCCCAAGATACAACGATCTTCACAAATTTTTAGTAGCACTCCAAACAAATTTGTCAGGCGTACTAGAACCTGTGTTCTAAACTCTCTAAATTTTTTCCTAAAAAATATATGAAGAATATATGCAACAAAGCAAAGATTGGACAACAAAAAAATGAATTTTCAAACTATTTTCGGATTAGAATGACTGTTGGAAATGGCAGTATTTATAAACAACCAAGGCTGTCCAAACAGGTGCTGTATTTGAATGAACAGATGCAAAATTAAACTGAACAGATATAGCACTGTTTCAAACAGATAATTGCTGGTAACTACTGCAATTATGTATCTGTTCAGAAACTGCTCACCAACCGAATCTATTTTGGTCTTTTCGAACCTGCTGGACTTGGACCGAATGAGGAAAGAAATTAGGATAAAAGTTAAATTCAAATTTGAATTAAATTAAATTTTCCAGCAAATATTTTTTGGAAAAATTCAAATGAATTTTGTCCAAAAAATTAATATAAGAATTTACCTTGCATTTGCCATCGTGGATGGATACTGCAACGGGCGCAAGACGTGTGTGGTGGTTTGAGCCAAGGTTCCATTTGTCCATAACTCCTCCCTTCTACAAACTTGCGGTGCCCCTTAGGGCCTAACCCAAGTTGGTACACCAAGAACTTATATACACATAAAAGCTCTCTTAATGTTTCAATGTGGGACAACGTAATTCAAGTAAACCCACATTTACTTCTTTAATTGTCCATTCCACGAATCCGAAAACAACGTCAACATCCCATTCACTTATAAATGGTTTTGACGAACCGTCTTCACCGTGTGGATTGTTATGCGGCAAGGAACACGTCACCTCTTCAAACCCAACCCAAATGACGTTTGGAGCTTACTCAATTTTGGGCTCAAAATTGGCCCAAAATAAGCCTATATAAAACCAAATTTCAAACAATCCCCCACATGAATGGAATTTCACGGAGAGAAAAAACAACAACATGATCTAATTATAGAGAGTACAGAAATTGAAAATATTCTGAAAATGATAGATAGCTTTTGGCTTTGAACCTTTTCTTGTGAGACACTATCGGATTTACTAGCTAACCAGTGAACATAATGTCTTGAACTGTTCAGCCATTTGTGTAAACCAAGACAATAGAACTCACAGAGTATATCCCCAGACACAGTTTAGTTCTCACTATTGCATTCATTTTGGCCTTGAACAACCTGGTCTTTCATGAGTGCTCTAGAGAATTGTAGCCCTTCACAAATCTCATAGAACTGGCCCAGTTCACACTCATATAGGTGATTCTTATGAAGAGTATCCTGCCATACTCCACTAGGTATACTTAGATATAAGAATCATTAAAAGTATTACTTAACCTAAAACGCTGCAGACATCACAATTTCTTCATAAAAATAGGTAGGAGTTTGACTCCCCAGTGATCCTTCTGAGTCATACGCAACTCGGTTATCCTTTTGAACCTAGATCTTGAGATCTCCAGTCAACTAGGTTGGGTTGCCGTTGTGGTAACTCTTATTTAATAGGCTAAAGTCCCATTCTCTTCAATGAATTCTCAACTAGCTCTCTTGCTAACCCTTTGGTTAGTGGATCCGCTATGTTGTCTTTAGACTTCACATATTCAATGGAAATAATTCCATTAGAGAGTAGTTGTCTCACTCTACCAATTGCTGATTAACTATCACAATGTATGCATATAACAGGCACCGGTTTTGGCCACATTGGAATATCTTCAAGGAAGTAGCGAAGTCATTCTGCTTCTTCGCCAGCTTTGTCTAAAGCTATGAATTCTGATTCTATAGTAGACCCAACAATGCAAGTCTGTTTGGAAGATTTCCAAGATACAGCCGCACCACCAAGAGTAAAGATATACCCACTGGTGGATTTTGAGTCTCTGGTGTCCGATATCTAGTTTGCATCACAGTAACCTTCAAGTACTGTTGGTTATCTAGTATAATTCAGCACAATGTTACGAGTAAATCGGAGATATCTTAGAACTCTTATAATTGCTTTCCAGTGTTCTACTCTTGGATTACTCGTATATCTACTTAATTTACTTACTGCATAAGCTATATTTGGGCGAGTGCAGTTCATCAAGTACATTAAGCTTCCAATAATTTGGGCATACTTTAATTGAAAAATACTTTCTTGTACATTCTTACAAAGAAACAAATTAACATCCACAGGTGTTCTAGCAAGATGATTATCATCTTTGCTAAATTTGTTAAGTATTTTCTCAATGTAATGAAATTGTGACAAAGTATAACCTTCTGATGTTTTGGTAATTTTCATACCAAGAATTACATCAGCAATGCCCATGGCCTTCATGTCAAAATATTTATTCAACATTTTCTTGGTAGTTTTAATCATATCATCCATATAAAAACATACAATGACAAAAGCTTTGTCTGTGTTTTTAATATAAACGCATTTGTCATACTCATTAATTTTAAATCAATTTGATATTATTGCCTTGTCAAATTTCTCATGCCATTATTTTGGCGCTTGTTTTAAACCATATAATGATTTAACCAATTTACACACTTTCTTTTCTTTTCCTGAAACAGAAAAAGCTTCTGGTTGTTTCATGTAAATTTCTTCATCTAACTCACCATTTAAGAAAGCAATTTTCACATCCATTTGATGAATTTTAAGATTGTACAATGATGCAATAGCAATTAGCATTCTAATGGATATTATTCTAATAACCGGTGAGTATGTGTCAAAGTAATCTAGACTTTCTTTTTGTCTATACCTTTTGATCACAAGTCTTGCTTTGTATTTGTCAATTGATCCACCCACTTTCATTTTCCTTTTTAAAATCCACTTATATCCAAGAGGTTTACAACCTGGTAGCAAATCCACAAATTCTCAAATGTGATTTTACAAGATGGATTCAACTTCACTATTGACAGCTTCTTTTCATAAAGAGATTTTAGGACTGGACATAGCCTTTTTAAAAGTTAAAGGCTCATTAATCTGGACCAAAAGATTTTGAGGTTCTAGCACATTTACTACGCCTAGGTTCCTCTTCATTAATCTGATCTTGCTCTTGTTCTTGATCTTGTTCTTGATCATTACTAGTAATAGCATCAAAAGATCTTTTATTATTACTAATCTCTTGTCCAGTCTTATTTGAAAATACATGTTCAAAGAATGATGCATTCCGAGATTCAATAATAATATTTACATGCATTTCGGAATGTTTTGATTTATAAATCAAAAACTAATATGCACTACTATTCTTGGCATAACCAATGAAAATGCAATCAACTGTTTTTGGACCTATCTTAGTCTTTTTAGGACTAGGAATACCCACTTTGGCCAAACACCTCCACACTTCTAAGTATTTGTAGGATGGTACTCTTCCATGTCACATTTCATAAAGTGTTTGATTCACTTTCTTTTGGGATATTTTATTAAGTATATAATTAGCAGAAAGTATTGCTTCCCCCCACAAGTTCTGAGGTAATCCAAAACTTATTAACATGACATTTATCATTTCTTTTAAAGTCCTATTTTTCCTTTCAGCAATTCCATTTTGCTGAGGTAAGTAAGGAGCGATGGTTTGATGAATTATTCCATGTTCTTTACAAAATTCACTAAAAGGTGATTCATATTCACCGCCTCTATCACTTCTAAGTTTCTTAATTTTCTTACCAAGTTGATTTTCAACTTCATTCTTGTATTGAATGAAAGTTTCTAAAACTTCATCATTGGTTCGAATTAAATAAATATAACTATATCTAGTATAATCATCCATAAAAGTGATAAAATATTTTTTTCCATGTTTGGTTTGAATTGATTTAAAATCACAAATGTCACTATGAATTAATTCAAGTGGTTCCGTACTTCTTTCAATTGAATGAAAAAGAGTTTTGGATAATTTTGCCTCAACGCAAAATTCACATTTATGATTTAAATCAATGTAAAATTTAGGTAAATATTCCATATTTATTAATCTACATAAAGATCCATAATTAACATGTCCTAGTCTACTATGCCATAAATTTGAAGACTCAAGCAAGTAAGAAGAAGATGCCTTTTTATTAAAAACTAATGGTACAATGGTCATTACATTTATCTTGAAAAGGCCATCAGACATGTAACATTTTCCTACATATATCTCATTCTTAGTAAGTATAAATTTATCACTCTCAAACACTAGCCTAAACTCATTCTTACTCAATAAAGATCCAAAAATAAGATTCTTGTGAATGTCCGGTACATGCAGTACATTGTTGAGAGTGAGTTCCTTTCCTGATGTCATCTTCAGAATAATCTTTCCTTATCCTTCAACTTTAGAAGTCGAATAGTTGCCCATAAAAAGTTATTCACTGTTGTTTACTGTAGAATAAGATGTGAACATTTTTTTGTCGGCACAAATGTAGCGAGTAGTACCAGTGTCCACCTACCATTCTTTAAGATTTCCGGTAAAGTTTGCCTCGGAAACAATTGCAGAAAGATTTATGACATCTACACCATTGGAAATTTTATCCATTTCGGTCATGTGGGCTTGAGTAGGCTTCTTGCTTGTTCTTCTTTTACTTTGGCCTTTGCTACGGCAATCTTTGGCCCGATGTCCCTTTTTGTCACAGATGTAACATTTGCCATTAAACTTGTACTTTTTATTTTCCCCTCCTTTAGAGCCTTGTGAGGAGCTTTCTCCTGAAAACTTTCGTTTCTTTGCTTTTGGAGCATGTTCCACTACATTTGCCTTAGATTCCATTGGATGCGTACCAGCCCACTTTTCTGAATTGTGGTTGTCCTCCTCAATCCTCAAACGCACAATTAATTCCTCTAAAGACATTTCTTTGCGGTTGTGTTTGAGGTAGTTCTTGAATTCCTTCAAGTTTTGTGGTAATTTTTCAATTGAAGCAGTAACTTGAAAGGATTCACTAAGAGACATCTCTTCTGTTTGAATGCCATGCAGAATGAGTTGGAAATCTTGAACTTGGCTGGTCACAGTCTTAGAATCAACCATCACAAAGTCTAGGAATTTGTCAACCACAAATTTCTTTGAGTCAGCATCTTCCGTTTTGTACTTTTTCTCCAAAGACTCCGAAAGTTCCTTTGCTGTTTTGATAAGACTATAGACGTTGTATAATGTGTTGTCAAGTCTGTTGAAGATGTAGTTCCGGCAAAGGAAATCAGCATGTTTCCAGGCATCGACCGCAGCAACCACTTGCCGGTCAGTTTCACCCTCGTTCAGAGTAGGAGCATTCTCACGAAAAATACAAGTCAGGTTTAAAGTTGTAAGATAAAACAAGATTTTCTGCTGCCATCTTTTAAAATCAGTTCCTGCGAACTTTTCTGGCTTCTCACCGTGATTTACCGGTACTGTCACAACAGGAGAGGGGGTTGGCGCAATTGTAGCCACCATACCAGTACTCGTTTGAGCATTTGTTTCAGTAGCCATAAATTCTAAATTATAAAACAAAATTATAATTAGAATTTATACTACACAAAAAATTAATCCAAATTCACAGAATTAAATTCTGTAAAAATAAAAGAAATAAGATTATAACTTTTATTTCCAATTAATTCGAAAATAAAATAAATTTTATTTAACCAAATTAATTCCACACAGAAAATTAAATTTCTATAACACTTCAATAATTAAAATACTGAAACAGAATTTTAATTGATGAACACTCAAAAATTATTTATGAAAACCAAAATTAAATTCTGACAAACTTTACAAATAAATATTCTGAATTGTTAATGATACAAAGATATTACTACTAGTTGTCAAAGAAAATAGATAGTATATTACTACTATTTGTTTTCTAACAAGAATATTATTTTGTAAAATCACAGAAAATAATTTCTGTAAGAATAAGAAAGAAGAAAGAAGAAAGGAAATAAATGAAAAATTCTGTAAACAGAATAATTCGAGTCTATTTTAAGATTGTAGGAACAATTTTCTGTGGACAATAAATAAATTGAAACTAAATCAAACTAATAAAATAAATAACGTACCAAAATTATTTTACTGAATCGAATAATAATAAAAAAGATCAAATCGAGTGTGTGACACTTTATCCTTAAAACAGATTCGCCCTGCTACGGTTCTTACAGACTAATGGCATCTATCTCTCAGGATACAATGATCTTCACAAATTTGTAGTAGCACTCTAAACAAATTTGTCCAGCGAACTAGAACTTGTGTTCTGTACTCTCTAAATTTTTTCCTAAAAAATATATAAAAAATATATGCAACAAAGCAAAGATTGGACAGTAAGAAAATGGATTTTAAGGCTATTTTCGGATTAGAATGACGGCTGAAAATGGCAGTATTTATAGACAACCAAGGCTGTCCGAACAGGTGTTGTATTTGAATGAACAGATGCAAAATTAAACTGAACAGATATAGCACTGTTTCAGACAGATAATTGCTGGTAACTGCTGCAGTTATATATCTATTCAAAAACTGCTCACCAACTGAATCTGTTTTGGTCTTTTCGAACCTGCTGGACTTGGACCGAAGGAGGAAAGAAATTAGGACATAAATTAAATTCACATTTGAATTAAATTAAATTTTCCCGCAAGTATTTTTTAGAAAAATTCAAATGAATTTTGTTCAAAAAATTAATATAAGAACCGACCCAACCAACACCTGTGCTCGGCACGGCTCGCCGGTCAGACAGATAGCAGCGCACGCGCGCACGTGTGATGGTATGAGCCAAGGTTCCATTTGTCCATAACTCCTCCCTTCCACAAACTTAGGGTGCCCCTTGGGGCCCAACTCAAGTTAGTACACTAAGAGTTTATATACACACAAAATCTCTCTTAAAGTTTCAGTATGGGACGACCTAATTCAAGAAAACCCACATTTACTTCTTTAATTGTCCATTCCATAACCCGAAAACGACGTCAACATCCCATTCACTCATAAATGGTTTTGACGAATCGTCTTCACCGTGTGACTTGCCATACGGCAAGGAACACGTCACCTCTTCGGACCCAATCGAAAAGACATTTGGGCCCACTCAATTTTGGCTCAGAGTTGGCCCAAAATAAGCCTATATAAAACCAAATTTCCAACAACATTATTGTCACAAAAAAGACCAATGGGACACTAGAATTGCATCAATACTGAAACAACAAGAACCAAACAAGATGAAGCATTCCTCTCAGACAAAGATCAAGAGATGTTTCTGTATTTTTTTTTAGATCAGCAAAATGAAATTTTATTGATGCTTCAAAGCAAAAACATCTTAGTTTTCAAGAAGAGATCAATGAAACAAAACTATGGAAGAAACTGCATCATAGTTAAAACTAAGAACATCCCAACAAGGTTAGCATCCTCTAGCAACTGTAATCATATGCAATCCTTAGCTACACTAGACTTGCAGCTGGTAAGATAACAACTATATGAAAAAATTAACATGTGAAGACCAAACAAGGACAACTTGCATACTACCCACTACTAGATCCAAAAAGTTGCCTTCTTTTTTATTTTGCCTTTATCTTTTTAACAACCTCAATGTGAAACAAAAAGTCATCAATGGAAAAACCTGTGAAACTAGAGTTTGCTTTTGTCCATAGGGTTGAATGCACTTTTATTTCCTCTACCATTTGATTCCAGCACAGTAGATGATTGTTGAAAATAA
This sequence comes from Camellia lanceoleosa, assembly GCA_025200525.1. Taxonomy (NCBI): domain Eukaryota; kingdom Viridiplantae; phylum Streptophyta; class Magnoliopsida; order Ericales; family Theaceae; genus Camellia; species Camellia lanceoleosa. The sequence continues at coordinate 25,801,390 of CM045767.1, forward strand.
TATCATTCCTTGATAGCCATAATTTCCAACAAATGCTAGCGAATAGACCTTTCCAAATAATCTTTTTCAAATTGCAAAAGTTTGAATCCAAGGTGAAAAACCTGCAAGGTAACATAGTCTGCTGGAGCGGTCCATTCAAGCTCACAATATCTCAGATTTTACTTCAATCATCCTCCAGAGTCTCAAAGGTCACTCGAGTGGTATAAAAGCGGTCATTCAATTATAAGTGTGTGTTTTGGATCAGATCTGGCTGGTGACTCTCCAGTTATCATTCTTGAAGTGCAAAAAATAAAGAGGGAGAGTTCTAGTGAGATCCACACATATACCTCGATGAATTGAGGGTGATCTAGTGATCAAAATTTCATGGATTGAAATCAACGACGGTTTCTACTTCAATTTCACTCTCGAATAGTAGAGTTCTTCAGTGGATTTTGGGGATTTGACCTTGGAATCTTTGGTGGATTCTAAAGTGAGCTCACCCTCGTGAATTTGACATTGATATTGTGGATTCAACTTTTTTTTATTAGCAAAAAAGAAACTTTATTGATAAAAATTAAGGAAAGTACATGATACAACATCAATAAAGGATGTTGAGTGCAAAAGCATCATAGCAAACAAAACTATCCCAACTATGTTGGCACCAAAATACAAGTCCAATCATATGCTAGTATCACACCAAGTTAGTGAGTAGCCAACCAAAGCACAAACAACAACAAAGTAACAAGCCAAAAGGACCCTCAGTTTACAATATTCAACAAAGCTAAAAAGAATACCCCACTAGCATTAATCCTCAATAGCAGCGACAGCAACCAAACCATTATCAACTAGCAGCAACCACTAGCAGCAGCCATCCACTCATCACCCTCACCTCTGATCGCCAACGCTGCTGCAATCTCAAACTGCCAATTCATTAATTTTCAATGCGTCTCCTGACCCAAGATCTCAAAACAAAGCAGCAGAAACACAGCAGCAGGCTCCAACTCTTACTACCAATATTGGTTATCAATTCATGCACCAAGAAACAACCAGCTTCCATTTTAGATTTATCCCGCACCGCCACATTAAGTTTGATTTTTTAGCACAAAGCAAATCCATCAAAACTCTTACCTTTGAACAACATTGCATTGTGGATTCGACATTGGAAAATCAATTATGAGATGAAGATGGTGTTGGAAGAAGTACAACGAGTTGAGGGTGTGGATTCGCTAGCTAATTAAGGGCTACTCTTATATAATTCCATTGTCTTGTGGTCATTGGCCGGTGCTTTGCAACATCTAAAGCAAACCCCTAAGAAAAGAAGTGAAGTGAAGCAAGCAAGTCATGTTATTACTTACAAGGGGGTTACCCCGCGTTTGGTATTAGTTTTTATTTACTGTTTTTTTCTTTTTCCATGTGGTTTCATAGATGTATATGTGGGCAAACGAAAATATATATTGCTCTTTTTGCGTGCATATGTGTGTAAACAAAGCACTAAGCTTGAAATTAAATGTAGAACATTACATTAAGAACAATGTTAACGTGCATTACCATTGCTGAAATTGAAGTACAACTGGAAATGAAATACGAAACATAAGAAAACATATTCCACAGTACTGAACTGGTAAAAATCTGTATAAATGAAAATATGAAGGGTAAATTACACTGACACCCTGAGATTTATGTTTAATATAGATCCTTCTCATATTTAAAAAATTACATTATTCTCCTTAAGGTGTGTAATCATATTACAAATTATCCCATGAATAGCTAATATCATACCTCAAAATTTTCTAAATTACCATGTTGTCCTTTTTCTTATCATTTTCTTTTTTCTATCATCATGACTACATTCTATAATTTTTTATTATTAAATTCTACCTGAATATTATTGAGTGATAATATACAAACATAAATTTTATATAGAATTTTCAAACACAATGATATAATTTAATAGTGACCTTTCACTTTAAAAAAAACACCTATAAACATAATTTATATTTACAGCAACATACATCACTATCACAATATTTTTATGATATTTTTTATATAAATTTTTTTATATGAATAAAAAAATTTATTTTTATTTCCACCATTATATCTAGATTAGATCAATTTAATCTAGATATATTTAAAAGGGTAAATTACAAATACACCCCCCTCCAAGGTTTGCTTAAAGTATAGATTGTTCCATTATCAGAATTATTTATTTAACATAATTAACTAAAAAAAATAAAATTCATAATTGCTCTCCTATACAATAATAAAATTACTTAAATTATTAATTGAAACATATTTATAATATCATTAAAAATTATTAATTGATTTGATAATTTATTAATAAAATGAGTGATTTGTTATAAAATTAAAAATCTCAGCGGGTAGAAATTTAATTTCTAGAACCATAGGGGTGCTTCATATTTTAATCAAGTCTTAGAGAGTATATTTGTAATTTACCCTATTTAAAAAGTATAAGATTTGTACAAAATACTTTTAAAAAATCATTGAATACAACAAAGTAAGATAATGTATTGAATTTTTGTATTATTATTATTATTTGGTGAATTTAAAAAAAAAAATATTATACTTCTTAAGTATATCTAAATGAGGTACATCTAAAAAATAAAAATAAAAAAATTATTGAAAATATTAAAAAAAATCAGTAAAAATAAAAAACTCAATTTTTTGTGTGAGCTAAATCAAAGAAGATGATTGTTATTTCTCTTGAAATGACATAAACAAAATATCTGTATTATTTTATATGTATAAAAGTTAAGAAACAAATATGTTAATCTAATAGAGAGTAAGTGTAATTTTTCAAATATGAAAAAGAAATCTGTATTAAGCAAAAATCTCAGGGGTGTCAATCTGATTTACCCAATTACGAATTAAATTTGATAACATCATGATGCTTTGGTCGGGGTTGGATCCCATTTCAAAGGCAAGAATAAATGTTTAGAAAAATGAATTTTTAAGTGACAAAGTTGTTCTTTTTTATATAGGAAGCTCCAAAATTTGAAAATTATAGATTTTCTTTTTTAAATAGCAATTCAATCACAATCACAATCACTGGTGCAAACATTGTGTCACTCAATCTCGATTCACAAATGTACTGTCACATATTCGAAATAATATCACTAATTTTTACAAAATTTAATGACCTTTTAGAACTTTACACATTGAAAATTTGTCTACTTTAAAATGGACACGTAACATAGTACACCTTGTAGCACCTGCACATTCCGTATAAATGGCTGGTTTATTATTTTGACTTTTGTGAGAGTGAGTTTGGTGGGTTTGGTTCGGTTGGTTCGGATAGCAACTAGCTAGGGTTGAATGGGTAATGGTCGTTAATTGATGATTGAGTATTCGGTGATTTTGAGAATGAAGTCTAAGCTGTAGAGTACGAAATTAGAGAGACAAGATAGTAGCAGCGAGTGGTGGTAGGAGTTGGGGTGATTCTATTTATACCTAAATAGTAATTCAGTACATTCAATTGAAATTTTAAAATTTTAATTTCTATTATACCATAATATAATTTTACTAATAAGGACGATGCACATTAAATCTTAAGATTTTTTTTCCTTATGGTACAATCTAATCGTATTCTTCATATTCAAATTTCTTTCATCTTCTTCCTTAAGTTTTAATTATTTTTTGTTCATCTTTTTTTTTATTCCAAAATTCCAATCCATCCGTTCAAAACTCAGCATTTTTTTTATCAGCGAAAAATATACTGTTACATAAAAATGCAATGCAAATGCAATCCAAAGCAGAAACAACATCCCCCCACCCCTAAAGCACCAAATCAAAAAGAAGACAAACAACTACAAACGTACAATATAAAAACTGAACTGGGCATGTTAGCAAGAGTCAACACAGCACAGGAAATAGGAAATCAATAAGCCCACCCGGAAAACAACATCAACATCACACATACCCTTGCTCCTAGAAAACAAAAGCTTCATTTTCACAAACCTCTTCCAAATTAAATAGTAAGTCATTGAAAGTTACAACGGACCGGGCATTCTTTGCTTTAACCTAACTCACCATTATCATCAAGAGAGAAAGTATTTTTTGAATTGATTTATTTATTATTTGGGAATACCACAAATTATGATTTTATTTTGATAGGTAATTTGTGAAAAAACGTAGAGTGTATTGAGAATAAATTATAATCCTAAATAATTTATAGAGAGTACTGAGATATTGGGCGCGCTTAATAATTTTTTGAGTGCAAATAGAATCACCTAGGAGTTGGCACAGGTCCAATGACCTGCTGTGCAGCCCAATCCGCATTTTTAAGGGCCACAAATTGATAATTAAATTCATAGAGTGAGGTTGGGTTGCGTTTTTAGGCATATTAATTAAATTGGTTAGGTTTGAGTGTACTTCTTCAACTAAAACTTGCTCTTAGTTTTAATTTTGTTTAAAATAAAAAAAGGTGCCTAGTTTTTGAACTTTTAAGGAAATCAGTCCAATCTGTAAACTTTTAAGTTCGTAAGTTATTTTTGAGACAATAATGTCCTCATATGTATTTAATATTAAAAACTTTAAAATCCTCATAACTTCATACGTACAGTTTTTTTTAATAGAATTAATATTTTTAACTAATCTTTCTGATATCTTTCAAATAAGATCTTTGTTCAATATGACTTTCTCAAAAAAAATTAAATTAAATTAAATTTCACTTTCTGGTTAGATTTCATTGTTTATTTAGACTTAACTAGACAGTGAAGCAAACCAAATGAGTTTAGAAATTTGTGAAAATAGTTTAGAACATTTTTTACATGTCATTACACAATAAATTTTGTAAGACAATTCTAAATAGCTTGAGAGATAAAATAAATAAATAAATCAGACAAGAAAATCATGTAGAAAATAGCAAAAGCAAGGATCCAATAGCTCAACATTCACAAAAATTATTATTTTGGAGACGCCTAAATATATGTATAACACCCATATAAAACACTTTTAGAAAATTCTTTACCGTGAAAAAGATAAAAGTTTGCAAAGAAAATAGTTAGGGGTGGTTTGTCATCTCCTAAATAATCTATCTTTTTATCTTTTTTCCATCACAGCACCTCTCTACTTTTCTGCACATCTTTTCTTAAAAAGATAAAAAGTGTACTTATTTAGATCATCCCAAACAACCCCTTAATCTAACTATGTGTTTAATTGTTATGGAAGATTAGTTGCAGATCCCTCACTATTATTTTTTATTAGCTTAAGGAGAAGCAAAATATGTGTTAGTTTGAGGACATTAACTTATTTTTAGACAAAACTACCTCTAGTGTTATTTTAATACTTCACTACCTCTCACCGCCATTGTCACCTCTGACCACCACTGGTTGCCAACAATAGTTCCGGCACTGGTGACAACTTTCTAGCAACTTTCCGGCACAGTGAAATTTCTCTGACTTAGTGAACATTCATTGTGCTAAATTAGTGAAATTTCACTGTAAAATTCACATTTCTCAGTTTCAGGATGGTCTTTGTTGATCAGTGAAATTTCTCTATTCAAACGTAATAAACTTTTTAATCAAGAGGGAAACTATATAATAAAAAGTGTCAAAAATGAAATTTAACGAGATTACCAATACAATGCCAATTTCTAATATGAAAAATATTTTAGTTTAAGAAAAATTTCAATCCAAATAATGAAATTTAATCTATGTTAACACAGATAAGTTTTTTTTTGTGTTTCACCACAAAGGTTAGAGAAAAATACAGTGACACGAAGAAAATCATGTGTTTCAATATAGAAAAAATCACAAAAATACATAGAAAATTATGTTCAACATTGAGAAAAATACAGAGGCATAGAGAAAATTTTGTGTTTAATACAAAGAAAAACGAAGTATTTAATTTTATCTACGGATAACTTAACACTTGGCCAACCATAATCCCAGTATAAAAATTCTGCTAAAGATGACATACAAAGTATTTGTTTGTGTTTTTTTGTTTTTTTGGCAATTTGTTTAATTTTTTCAACCAGCTCTATTGGAAAAAAAAAAAAAAAAGAAGAGAAAACGTTTCTATTTCTTTTAAAACATAAATTCTTTTTTTCTTCCTGTTATCATTTTTTCATCGTTGGGGATGATGTTAAGTTTTTTTTTTCTAGAAACCCAACATAATTAGTAGGAGCACTGATAATTCTATGCACATCTTTTTGTTTATTGTTGGGCAGAGTAGACCAAAGTTTTTTTGAAAAGTTTGCTAATTTTTTGGTGCTAATCCAGGATTATAAAACAGCTTTTTGATTATAGCAGGGAGTTCTGCAATATCTATGTCTTCTAGTTCGGTGAGTTCGGAAGTTACATCACCCTTTCGCTTATTTGATGATTCTTCTTTTAAGAATCTCTTTGAATTTTTTGGTTTAAAATTCGGATTTCTTCTTTTTGTGGTTGCAGTTTCAGCCATATGCGCTTTGTTAGCTGAAGCATTTTTTTTGAATCCTTCCATCAACAGTTTTTAGCTTTATGGTCTGGTTTGTTGCAATTCTAGCAAAATGCCATGGTTTTTTTTCCCCCCTTTGTTAGCTGAAGTTGTGATTTTCTGTACCATAAAACTCATAAAACTTAATTCCCTAGTTAGAGAATCTGCAATGGAATTTTTTCTCAGAAAAAATATATTCAACATCAAAACTAAAATAATGAAACCATTGTTGCCATCTGTGTAGTTTGTTTTGACTTACATCCTTTAAATCTTTTTCCAAAAAAACTTTAAAACACTTATTATCTGTTTGAATAATGAAACGTTCAGAGACTAAGAAAATATAAAAAGATTTTATACCATATTTTATAGCAAGAAATTCTTTTTTATTTATGTGGTATCTTGTTTCAACATCTTCGAAACTACCACTCAAATATCCACATATTTGTTGTTCGGATTTATTAGGAGGTATTGATTTCAATATTGCTTCCCAATTATTCTTAGAGGCGTCTGCTTCTAAAATTAATTTATCTTCTTGATTAGGTAGACTTAACTCAGGAAGTTTTTTTATTATCTTCTTTATATTAGATACATTTTTAGTATCTTCTTGATTCTAACTCCAATTTCCTTTTCTAGACTTTTTGCTTAATGGGTTTACTAATTCAGATAAGTTTGGAATAAATTTTTTGGCATAGTTAATTATTCCCAAAAATTATTGAAGTTGTTTGACATCTCCTATTTCTTTAGAAAACTCTGTGACTTTTTCAGAGATATGATCTTGAAGCACTACTTTTTTGATGTCATCAATTACTAATCTTAAATTTTTTTATAGAATTCTTTTCCCATTCAATTTTCTTTTCAGATAGCACTAATCCATGATATATGAATTCGTGAGTTATTATTTTGAGATGATTTCGATGTTCCTTTTTAGTTTTAGAAAAAACTAAAATATCATCTACATATACCATACAATATTCTCCATGTTTTTGAAAAATATTATCCATTCTTCTATGAAATAGAGGTGGAGCTTGTTTTAAGCCAAATGGTAAAACCAACCACTCATCTATTATATAAGGAAAAGGGTCTTTTTAAACCACAAAACTTGTGGGAGCTTCATTATTCCAATCCTAATTTCTTAATTTTTTGATTTGAAAAAAAGAAAAAAAAAAAACTTTCCTGCCCGCTAATTTAAATAATATATAGATATTAACCTAAATCCTATCACCCCTATCATAGCAGCCTAAACTTTTGGGAGAGAGAGAGAATAACCTAAACCTAATGCAACAGCCTAAAGCTAAACCTATCATAGCAGCCTAATCCCTACGTAGTGGCAGAAACCTACGCAGTAGTTTGGGAGAGAGACTAAGACAGAATCTTGGAAGAAAAACATTTTAAAATCTGTACGTAAATCATTTATTTTTTATTATGGTGATTATATTTTTAAATTGATTAAGAATGATTGTATTCATTAGGTTCATATAAAGTATTAACTATTGATGATGATTGGATTGTATTTTGTGAGTGTGATTGGACTTAATTTATTTTTCAATACGGTGATTGTATTTTTAATTTATGTTTTTAAAAAAAAAAAAAAATAGATTGTATTCATTATGTTCACATAAAGTATGCAGTATTGATGGGATTTCGGGCAATGGCATGCAAAGGTGTGCTGCTCAGCAATGGCATGCAAAAGGGAGCTATATTTCGGGTAGCAGCTGCTGCAATTTCATGCTCAGTCTCCCAGAATTCAGACTCAAGGAGAAGGAGGAAGATGTTGACTGAAGCACAAGCCACAGTCCAAGTCGGGAAAATGGTAGGGCTGAATTGTGAAGGCAAGGAGGAGGAGGTGGTAAACAAAATAGTTGAGTTAGAAGAAAAGGATTGTGAAAGAATGGAAGGCTTAGATGCAGTCTCCTAAGTTGGGTTGTTACCAGGAGGTTGGTATATGTCAGTAGTTTTATTATGAAGATATTATCATGGAATGTTAGAGGGCTAAGAAGGCCTGAAAAGAGGAGGCATATAAAGAATTTGGTTAGGGAGAGAAAGATTGATGGCCTATTGTTACAAGAAACAAAGAGGGGCAGTGTTGATGCAACCTTTATGAAGTCATTATGGCCTTAGGAGGGGATGGAATTCATGGAGGTTGGTGCAGAGGGTAGTGCTGGAGGTTTGCTATGCTTATGGAATCCAGATATTTTTGTTCTCTGAGAATGTCAAAGAATAGAAACTTTGTTCTGTTGTCAGGTACTTCAAACCAATCTTTTGATTGTGTTATTGTAAATATTTATGCTCCAAATGAAATACTGAGAAGAAGGCAGCTATGGGAATCTCTGCTGAGACTGAAATCTACTTTTGCAAGGCCTTGGTATGTAGGAGGTGATTTCAATGAAGTTAGAGTTATGAGTGAAAGGAAAGGGTGTTTGAGAAGGGATAGAGGTATGAAGGATTTCAATAAGTTAATTGATAACTTGGAGCTGATTGATATCCCAATGATTGGCAGAATTTTTACATGGTGCAATGCTTTGGATGGGGATAGGTGGAGTAGGATTGATAGATTCCTAATTGACCACAAATGGTTGGAAAAGTTCTCTTTTAAGCAGTCGGGGCTTCCTAGAAGTATTTCTGACCACTGCCCTATATTGTTAATGGAAGATGAGAGGGATTAGGGTCCAAGGCCCTTCAGGTTTATAAATGCTTGGAGTCTACATCCTAATTTTAAATCTGAAGTGAGGAAATCTTGGGATAATAATCAGGTTAGCGGTTGGGCTAGTTATAGGTTTATGAAAAAGCTGGGTTATCTTAGAGCTTAGCTTAAAAGATGGAATAGTGAAGTGTTTGGAAACATTAATGAGCAATTGAAACAAGCTGAGGTTGAACACCATAACTGGGATATTAAGGCTGAAGGTAGGAACTTGCTGGAACATGAGGTCAAAAGGAGAAGGGAGGTTAGGAAGCTAATCTGGGATCTGAACAAAAAGAAGGAGAGCTTATGGCATCAAAAATCCAGGCTGACATGGTCAGCCAATGGGGACAAAAATACAAGATTTTTTCATATCTTTGCTAGTAGTAGTTAGAGGAAAAATTTGCTAGATTCTATCAAAGAGAATGGTGTCATCTTCGATCAGCCAGATGTTATGAAACAGGCAGTGGTGAGATATTTTAGCCAACTGTTTTCTGAGGAGTGAAAGATTAGGCCTAAACTGTCAGGAGTATTTGTCTCAATTGGTTCCGTAGCCTCAGAGTTGTTAGAGGCAGAGTTTTCAGAGGAGGAAATTTGAGAAGCAGTCAATGATTGTGATGGTAACAAAGTCCCGGGGCCTGATGGATTTAATTTATCTTACATTCAGAAATGTTGGAAGATAATGAAAAGGGAGATAGTGCAACTTATGTCTGATTTCCACTCTAATGGTAAGCTGGCCCGAGGTGTGAACAGTTCTTTCATTACCCTTATTCCCAAAAAAGAGAATTCCATGGGTCTGAGTGATTTTAGGCCTATTAGTTTGGTAAGCTCAGTATACAAAATTGTTGCTAAGGTCTTATCTAGAAGATTGAGAAAGGTACTTCCAAAGATTATTAGTGAAGAGCAATCGGCCTTTTTGAGTGGAAGGTGTATTCTGGATGGGGTGCTAATAGCCAATGAAGTAGTAGATTGGTGGAAAAGATCAAAGAAACAAGGCATCATCATTAAACTAGATGTTGAAAAGGCATATGATTCCGTAAATTGGGAGTTCTTGTATTCAATGTTGACCAATTTTGGTTTTGGAGAGAAATGGGTGAGGTGGATGAAAACATGTATCTCTACAGCTAGAGTCTCAGTGCTAGTTAATGGCTCACCTACAACATAATTCTCTCCAATGAAAGGCCTTAGGCAAGGTGACCCACTTTCACCCTTCTTGTTTAACATTGTTGCAGAGGGTCTTAATTTATTGATGTCAAGAGCTAAAGAAGTGGGTTTGACAAAAGGAGTTTCTATTGGTCCAAATGATTTGAGATTATCTCACCTTCAGTTTGCAGATGATACCATTATATTTTGTGAAGCAGATTTGGGGGAAATTATTGCTATTAAGCGAATTCTTAGATGTTTTGAGGTCTTGTCTGGACTTAAAATTAATTTCCATAAAAGTCAGGTTTGTGGAATAGGTGTACAGGATGATCTAGTGGAAGTTTTTGCAAGAAGGCTACGTTGTCATAGCCAAAAGCTACCTATGAAGTATCTGGGTCTGCCTTTAGGAGAAAATCTAAGGAGAAAGAGCACCTGCCAGCCAGTGGTGGACAATTTTAAGAAGAAGCTAGCTCAATGGAAGAGAATGTGCTTGTCTTTTGCAGGTAGAGTAACCTTGATAAAATCAGTGATGTCTAGTTTGCCTATCTATTTTTTTATCTCTGTTTAAAATGCCAGTGGGTATTGTAAAATCACTTGAAAAAATTCATTCTAATTTCCTCTGGGGTGGATCTGAATTAAGGCGAAAAGTGCATCTAGTTAGTTGGAAGGAGGTATGCTTGAGTAAGTCACAAGGAGGTTTAGGGGTCAGAAACTTGAGGGAGGTCAATGATTGCCTACTCTTGAAGTGGTGGTGGAGGTATGGTAAAGAGGAGAATGCTTTGTGGAAAGAGGTGTTGTGCAGCAAGTATGGCGGGTTTGGCGGTAAGTGGAGTCCGTTACATGAGGTTTCAGGCTTGATGTCTATTCTGTGGCAGGATGTCTTATCAGTGAACCTATCTAATCGTGCTTTGAGTGCATTCTTTTTCAACAATGTCAAAACAGTGGTGGGAAATGGTAGAAGGATTCAGTTCTGGGTTGATAGATGGCTTAACAATAAGAGTCTTAGTGAAGTCTTTCCCAGATTGTTTTCATTGTCATCAGAGAAAGGGGAGTCACTGCTGCATTTTGTCCAAAGGAAAGGAGAGGGTCGCAACTGGAAGTTTGCTTTTAGAAGGACCCTATTTTGCTTGGGAAGAGGAGGAAGTGTCTAAATTGAATGATTTGTTGCAAAATGCTCCTACTATAAATACTTTGGTTGATGACTCTTGTCTTTGGTTAGCCCACTCTTCTGGGCTTTTTTCTGTAGCATCTATGTGGAAATCTTTGGAATCTACTAAAGGTCCTGTAAAATCCATTACAAGGACCATTTGGAAGAATATAGCTCCACCCAAAGTGCAATTCCTGAGTTGGCTAGCGTGGAGAGGTAGAATTAAATCCTTAGTTTTTTGGCTTAGGATTGGAGTGTTGAACCCTGAAGCCAACCCACTGTGTGTGTTTTGCAAGTCTGAAGTGGAGACCATGAATCATGTGTTGCTTTACTGTCATCTGATATGGGGAGTCTGGTCTGATATTGTCAATTGGTGGAATCTGAGTTGGTGCATCCCTAGTTCAGTGGAGGATCTACTTCTATGGTGGTCAGGTATTAGTCAGAAGGCTAAGGTGAAGGAAATTTGGAAGGTAGCTCTTGTAGCAATGCTGTGGTCTGTATGGAAACTCAGAAATGAGTGTGTATTTAAAGAAGCAAGACCAGATTTTGTAGAATTAGCAGAGTTGGTGAAGGTTAGAGTCGCTTTATGGGCAAAATCAAATTTGAAAGAAATGCACTACTCAGTGCATGACATTGTATCTAATTTGAAGCAGGTATGTTATTGATTAAAGCTGGAAGTTGATGTGCTGCATAGCTAATCTGTTATATACTCCTCTGTCTTTTTGCTGCTTGTTTCTGTGTCTATATACTCTAGGAAAGAGTTGGTCTGATTTGCCTTTGGGCTTTGGTGGTCGTTACGCCTGGATGCATCTTCATCTCTGTGTTGAAGTGGCTGGCTGCAACTTCATCTCTGTGATCCATGCTCTTCTAGCTGTGATCTGTGTTGTTTTGGTCTGAAAGGTGGCTACTCCAACCTCTCCCATCTGCTGCTATATGTGTTCTCTGCTGTTTGACCAAGATTGGTTTGAAATTCTAGCTGGTCTGTATTTCTGGTAGTTGTTTTCTATTTGAATTTCTGGTGTATATTAGATCAAAGTCTGGCTGTGATATGTGTATATTGGTGTAAGGCTTTAGTTCAATTTCCAGGTGACTGCTGCAGTGTTGTTTTGGTGCATTCAGAATCTTGGAAGTAGTGTTGTTTTGGTGCATTGAGAACTTGGAAGTAGTGTTGTTCCAGGCATTAGTTCAATTTCCAGGTGTTTTTGTCGCTCTGTTTGGAAGTAGTAGCTTTGACAATCTTGGAACATTGGATATAAGCATCAATGATTTTCATGGAGGGGAGTTTGCAGGGGACTAAAGCTGCTGCTGCAGCTTTGGTGTTGTCTTTAGGGGATTATAGTTGCTGCAGCTTTGGTTCTTCGTTCTTCTTTATTTTTTTCCGTTGGTCGCTCACCAAGTTGGGGTGCTAGCAAATGATAGGGTGAGCTCGGTGGTGCCAACCTAGTTGGGATCATTTAGCGCGCTGTGATGCTTTTGCACTTCCCTTTCCTTTATTGATGTAATTTTTATTGTACCTTGTACTTGTTTTTTCATCAATAAAGTTTCTTTTTGCCGATCAAAAAAAAAAAAAGTATGCAGTATTGATGATGATGATTAGATTATATTTTGTAATTGGATTTTTTAACTCATTGTATTCATTATGCTTTTTAACTATTAATTAACTTAATTCGTGATTGTGTTTTTAACTCGTTATGTTTTTTGAAAAAAAAAAAAAACATAATTGTATTTTTTTAATTACCAATTGACTTCATTTTTTTTTTTATGAGCAAAAATGTGATTGTGCTTTTTTGCACTCTATTTTGATCACATGGTAATTTTATTTTTTTAAATGATTGTGATTTTTTACATTCCATTTATTCTGTGTTTTTTGAATATATATATATATATTGCCTTCATGTTTTTTGAATACAATCACATGGTGATTGTATTTTGAATCTATGTTTTAAAAAAAAAAAATTTACATTGCATTCATTAGACTCAAATAAAATACCCATTATTAATGATGATTAGATTGTATTTTGTGATTATGATTAAACTTAATTTAATTTTTAATACGGTGATTGTATTTTGACCATATCTTTTTTGAAAAAAAACAAATTGGATTGTATTTATTAGGTCCACATAAAATACCCACTATTGATGATGATGATTACATTGTATTTTTTAATTGGGTTTCTTACCCCACTATATATATATATTTTAAATGGTTGTGTTTTTTAATAACTTAATTTGTGATAGGTTTGTTTGTTTGTTTTTTTTTTTTTTTTGATTAGATACAATGTTAACATTGTGGTCAAAGATAATACTGGTTCAACAAATCTCATTGTTCAAGATAAACGAGCAGAGTTTTTCTTGCGATATCAATTATCATATTTGAAGAATATGAGATCAAAGGTACGAAACTATACAATTTATTATAAATAAATTATTCTTACCTTTTCAAATACAATGTTATGATTCCAAAATTTTATAGGATAATAGAGTTAGAATAATTAAAGATTATATTGCGCCATGCTAAGATCGTGCTTATGCATTTATCATACCTGTACCAACAATGCAACGTCAATTAAATTATGCACCGTGCATGACCTTTGTTTTAAATATAGATTGGTCTGAAGAATGTCTATACCTTTTAGAAGGTAAAAAAGATAGAAATATATAATATGTAAGTATAACTATAACAGGTCCGCGAGGGAACTCACTAGTTACAGTTCGGACTCAATTTGTGTCACGGTTTTTAATCTTGAACCAAAGAGTCCAACTCTGGCAAATCGTTTTGAGAAAAAACAAATTTTGAAAAGAAGTAGCAAACATGGACTGCTTTGCCAGATACAGAGTCGCCACCTAAATATTTTTAAAATGGGAAATTTAGGAAACCCTGACTCGGCGCCGAAGGCCACGTGTCCGTCATCACCAAAGTTGTCTTGGCTCGGGAGCTTGGGTACGATCGGGGAAGGTCAGCTATGAGCACCCCCTTTCGCTCGGTCCGAAGACCGGCCTCTACTAACCGTGATATCCGATTTCGAAAACGTTATGTGTTCTTGTTCCAATTATTAGCCTAGAATTACTATGTTATGCGCACAGCGAATAACTATAGACTAGATTGCCTAATTTGGAAACAAACATTGCATATCCATTTGTTTTGAAAACAGTTTCAGAATTTGCTACTCGCAAGTAGGCTAAAACACGGATTTCGACGAGTTTTTCCAACTCAATCAATCCAACCTCCACCCACAGGCATTCAAACAGTTTATCTCATATAAGTATTTAGCCACATGGTAATCATACTGTCATGTTAACATTCACACGCATGCGATATGCTAAAGCATAAATACTTACATCGTACTCCGTGCCAAAACAATAAACCAGTTAGCAAACATGCATGTCCTAGTTCATGTTAAGTGACTAATGCATCGCATACAGGGTGTGATTAGGATAGGCTCGGCTAACCCAAAAATGGCATGTGAAATGCAATCATTCGGTGCACGTATTCAAGTTAGATTTGAAGATACAATGCAGTTTGTATGATGTACCGAGTCCGGTGCATGTCAACAAATGCATGGATGTACGCATGCATTGCATAAGGTATGCTAAAATAAACGTGCCCTAATCTACCATCGTAAGCGGGTAAATAAAAGGGAAGAAAGAAGTGGGGGTTGGAAGACATACACACCACACACGCACGCTTATTACAAATTTGCCCTCGCTCGGAGGGACCAAAAGAATATACAAATTAACTAACTATGCAAGCTAATTAAATATTACAAATTGCCTAATTAATTAACAAATTAACCATGCTAAAGAAAACAGTAAACCGCCTTGGGGAGAGGGCTCAATGCATGCGCACTCGGATTCCGCTCGGAATTGCACTGCCATGCCTAGCCTGCCTCTGTTTTCCCTGCTTTGCTTCTCTGAAGATTGCCAAAGTCTCAAGGATGCCTCTCTGGATACTGGGAATCAACACCGGCTAAGTAGAATGACCACCGGCAGTGAATTTGTTGTCGTCGGCACAAAATGAATCCACTGGCCATAGATTGACTGCCGGTCGGCACTAAATACTGCCAGCCGACAATAAGTTCCTGCAGAACCCTTGTTGACCTTTTTCACAAAGGGAGGACCAGCTGTCTCCTTGAGCTTAAACCAGCCCCAAAACTCTGAAAATAACCCCTTAGAACCTCAATAGCCAAGGAAAGGTGTAATGGTAGGTGTTTGTATGCAATACTATGAACAAATGCACCTAGAACACTCAAAAGAGGAATTGATAGAGATAGAATATATATGAGTTCTAACCCTAGAACCAGAGCTTCTAGCAATGTTTTCCTCTCTAAAATGTCTAACCCTAATGCCAAGAGAAGACTCTTTCCTATATAGGCAACCAATCTTGTAAAGCTTGTCAAGAAAGCTAACAAGAAGAGCATCGTGTATGGAGGGGAACCAAATGCCAAACAGTTGTCCCAAAATATCTGAAAAAGCAGATGAACAGTAGTCGGCTGGCCAAAAATGTCATTTTGACAAAAATGATTGCTGACCGGCAACAAAGAGTGCCGGCCGGCAATATATATTGCCGGTGGCAACAAAAACTAGCCGGTGGCCTCTAGGTAGTGCCGGTGGTGTGTGGGGATGCCTCACAAGGCATTCCCTGCCCCTCCAAGGCAAAACACAAGTGTTTGGTGCAAAACCAGACACAAAACAGTCGAGTTCGGAGATCCTGAGGCAAGGCGCGTAGCCGAGAACTCCGGGAACTCCAAACAAACACAAACATGGATAATCACCGAGTGTCCAAACGGTGACGTCCATGTCTTGAGGACGGTCAAAAGTGGGGTGTCTACAGTTGCCCCTCTTTGACAGAACTCGAAAGTCATAACAATGATGGGAGTGAATGTCAAAGCCCAGAGACGACCCATTTTTGACAAGGCCGAAGACTTGGACAAGCATGCAAGACAAACAAGGTATGCGCCCAAAGGCAGGGGCAAAATACAAGACAATGCAAGAAGCCGAGCATAACTTATGATCATGCAAAGAAAGTTGTAATAAAGCACGCATGCAACAGTTATAAGCTAGCATACACCGGACTACACTACAATGTAGAAAGGATGTAAGAGAATTATGCAATTCTCAATACGTCTCACTCAATACCTGTGCGGCTCGTCCGGTTGCACCGGCCTCAAATGAATCGTACATACAATATCGTGCCTAAAAAGAAAACAAACTTAACAGGTACAATGTTGTTAGCAACATTCATGACAAAGCAATCGAAAGTGCGTGACAACGCAAGTCGTGCATAGAGAAATGGTAGGATTGAACACATGTGAGTAAAGCGATGCACGCATGCACGCAATGTGTATAGAAAGAAACTTGAACACATGTGAGTAAAGCAATGCACGCATGCACGCAATGTGTATATAAAGGAACTTGAACACATGTGAGTAAAGCAATGCACGCGTGCACGCAATGTGTATAAAAAAGGAACTTGAACACATATAAGTAAAGCAATGCACACGTGCACGCAATGTGTATAAAAAAGGAACTTGAATACATATAAGTAAAGCAATGCACACGTGCACGCAATGTGTATAAAAAGGAACTTGAACACATATAAGTAAAGCAATGCACACGTGCACGCAATGTGTTTAAAAAAGGAACTTGAACACATATACGTAAAGCAATGCACACGTGCACGCAATGTGTATAAAAAAGGAACTTGAACACATATCAGTAAAGCAATGCACACGTGCACGCAATGTGTATAAAAAGGAACTTGAACACATATAAGTAAAGCAATGCACACGTGCACGCAATGTGTATAAAAAGGAAGAGGATGTAAGACAATGCAAATGAGGCACGCATGCTAATGCAAATGACGACACGCATGTCAATGAGAATGAGGCACACGTGCCGATGCAAATGAGGCACACGTGCCGATGAAAATGAGGCACACGTGCCAATGAAAATGAGGCACACGTGCCAATGAAGATAGGGGCACACGTGCCAATGAAAATGAGGCACACGTGCCAACGAAGATGGGGGCACACATGCCGATGAAAATGGGGCACATGTGCCGATGCAAAGTGAGGAGGCACACGTGCCGATGAAAATGGGGCACACGTGCCAATGCAAAGTGAGGAGGCACACGTGCCGATGAAAATGGGGCACACGTGCCGATGCAAATGAGGAGGCACACGTGTCGATGGTAATGAGGCACACGTGCCGATGCAAATGAGGAGGCACACGTGCCGATGAAAATGGGGCACACGTGCCGATGCAAATGAGGAGGCACACGTGTCGATGGTAATGGGGCACACGTGCCGATGGTAATGAGGCACACGTGCCGATGAAAATGGGGCACACGTGCCGATGCAAATGAGGAGGCACACGTGCCGATGGTAATGGGGCACACGTGCCGATGGTAATGAGGCACACGTGCCAATGCAAAATGAGGAAGCACACGTGCCGATGAAAATGGGGCACACGTGCCAATGCAAAGTGAGGAGGCACACGTGTCGATGAAAATGGGGCACACGTGCCAATGCAAAGTGAGGAGGCACACGTGCCGATGGTAATGGGGCGCACGTGCCAATGAACATGATAAATGATGCAAGTGTGACACGCATGCCACACGGAATAGAAAATGATGCAAACGATGCAAATGAAACAAATGAGACACGCATGCCTCATAAGAATTCAAAATGATGTAAGTGTGTGACACACATGCCACATGGAATGTAAAATGATGCCAATGAGGCACGCGTGCCTCAAAGGATGCAAGATGCTGTAAGTGAGGTACGCATGCCTCACGGAGATGCAGAACAATGCAAGTGTGACACGCATGCCACCCGAAATACGGAACAATGCAAGTGTGACACGCATGCCACACGAAATACAGAACAATGCAAGTGTGACACGCATGCCACACGAAATGTAAAACAATGCAAGTGTGACACGCATGCCACACGAAATATAAAACAATGCAAGTGTGACACGCATGCCACACGAAATGAACTCGAGTGTGCGACAATGCACGTTTCTTTCTTTTTGAAATGTATGATAATGCAAAACAAGGAGATGCACGACAACACGAATGATGTGCGGGGCGATGTATGTATTGAGGTGCATGACAATGCATGACAATGCTTGTAATAAAATGCATAACAATGCATGAGGGATGTGCATGACGACGTGACGCAACGCACCGGACAACGTGATAAATGCATGCAACGCACGCGGGGCAAATTTTAAATCTTTTTAAAAGGCAAAAGGATACCAAAGGATACAACATTGCATGAATTTGAGTGCCACGCACAGAAGACACGGTTCGAGGTCAAAACGGAGGCCGGTTGAGCATCGGAGATACACTTTCTTGCACTTTCTTGGGCTATGAAGACCAGAAACCACTCATATGGCCTAAACAAGGCTGTGGGAACATCACCGGCTGGGCTAGGAGGCCACCGGCTGTCCACCAGCTGCAACTAAATTCCATCGGCACAATATTCTGCCGGCCGGCACAAAATGTTGCCGACCGGCAAAAAGTTGCTGAGTCGGGGCAGATTCGACTTTTCGCCTCGGGTCTTTTAAAATAGGGTTTCTAAACCCTATTCTTCACTTTCCCTCTAGCCGAAAATCACACCCTCTCTCTCTAGGGCCTTTTTCTCTCCTCATTTCCTCATTTCTTTGTGTTCTCGCGCCTTTTTCGTCGTTCGATTTGTGAAGTTCATCGCGTTTCGAACATTTTCGACCGATTAAAATTTCATTTCGGCACATCCTTTGCCATTTTCACCTTTTTGGGACTTGTTCCCCTCGATTTCCTCTTCATTTCCGTGCCTTTTCACATCCCGACCTTTCCGGCCATTTTTCACCCTCTCAGGGGTTGACTTTTCAGTTGACTCTTCGTATTCCGACCCTATTTTCATTCCTCGACCATTTTCCCCTCATTCTCGATATGGCCGATGACATTCCATGCGGTGGGACTCCCTCGGATCACGAGATGGATCCCGAGGTCGAGCTCCTCCCGTTGAGCGAGCGCCCGTTCGACCCGGCGACCTACCAGCCGGCGATTCACGTCCTACCACCCGACGGACTACGCCAGTTCAGGAGCTTCGATATGGCGTTGGATCCTGAGCTCTTGCTACGCGAGCCTGTCTCCCACCTATCCTCCGGCGCTTCCGAGGTAACTTTCTTTCTCTGCTTTACTTTCTGCGATGTAGAATGTTTAACTGCCAATTATCATAGCTGGTTGCATTCTTTAACTGCTTAGTTTCGATACACTGATACACAGTATATTGTAATTGATTACAAATGCGTTTGCAACTGATTATCTGTTTAAGACCCACACGCGCACACACTGCACTAGTCTTGAACCACTCAAACCACAGCACACACCGTATTTCGCTGCAAACACCGACACCCGATACCTGTCTGAATCTGAAAATGTGCACGCATGCAACATTTGCACCGAGCCACACCAACTCGCTGACGCATCACACTTTGTAGTTCACTGTAAGCACATCGGCACCCGATATCTATTTGAATCTGAAAAAGTTGCACGCATGCCGAATTTGCACTGAACCACTCAAACACGTTGACACATCACACGTTATAGTTCTCTATAAATACACCGGCACCCGGTATTTGCTTGAATCTGAAAATATGCACGCACGCCAAATTTGCACTGAACCACTCAAACACGTTGACACATCACACGTTGTAATTTACTATAAACACACCAGCACCCGGTATCTGTTTAAATATGAAAATATGCACGCATGCCAAATTTGCACTGAACCACTCAAACACGTTGACACATCACACGTTGTAATTTACTATAAACACACCAGCACCCGGTATCTGTTTAAATATGAAAATATGCACGCATGCCAAATTTGCACTGAACCACTCAAACACGTTGACACATCACACGTTGTAATTTACTATAAACACACCGGCACCTGGTATCTGTTTGAATTTAAAAATATGCACGCATGCTACATTTGTACTGAACCACTCAAACACGTTGACACATCACACGTTGTAGTTCACTATAAACACACCGGCACCCGGTATCTGTTTGAATATGAAAATATGCACGCATGCCACATTTGCACTGAACCACTCAAACACGTTGACACATCACACGTTGTAGTTCACTATAAACACACCGGCACCCGGTATCTGTTTGAATCTGAAAATATGCACGCATGCCACATTTGCACTGATTTTGACTGTTTCTTCAAAACTGTACATTTTATATTGCTTCGCAATTACTTGTTTGAAAACAGGGAGATTCCCATACCATCCGCGGGTATGGGAATACCGTCGCTCGCGAGTGGTACGCCGAGCTTCCCAACGCAGTTCGCCGCATCGTAGACTAGGCTGGCTTTGGTGTCTTTTGCAGGGGACTCTCGACTTCGACATCTGAGACCTCTTCTTGCATACTGGTGGAGAGGTGGTGGGACACCACCGATTCGTTTCACTTGTCTGCGACCGGGGACATGACGATGACCCCTTATGATTTCTCGATGCTCACCGGCATCGGGGTAGGGGGTGATCCGATCCCCTTTGACATTGACATGGATGAGTGGACCGCGGCTCAGGTCTACTTACTTGGCGCGGCACCGCCTCTCGCGCGTCCCGGCTTCGTCCGGTACTCCTGGTTCGAGGTGCAGTTCCGGGTCCAGCCCCTCCTCGTTGATGCAGCTCCGATGACCCCAGAGGCCGTGGAGAGATACGCACGCGGCTTCCTTATGTTCCTGTTTGGGACGACCATCTTCGCCGACCGGGCGAACACAGTGCCTCTCTGCCTTCTCAGCGCACTGGTGGATGTCAGAGACATTTTACATTATGACTGGGGTGGCGCCGCTCTGGCCACCCTTTATGGATACATGAGCTCAGCCTCTCGTGGCAGCAGGCAGTTGCTCGGGGGTTACTGGCGTGCTTGGGAGGTACATTTCTCTTTTCTGCCTTTCATTTTAGTTCTATATTTTCTGTACTTTGCACACTGCACACACTGTAGTTTGCTTTACACTCTTGTATCTTGTACACATACACACACACATACCGCTTACCTTGTTGTACACTCTGCACAATACACTGCACAACACACGGCTCTGCTATTTCTGCCTTCTATTCTGTATTCTGCTTTATCTGATAAATGCACTGGTATTTATCTTACAGTTGTGGGTTTATGCCTACTTTCCTAGGCTCACTCCCGTACCCGACGCAGTGACCCCTCTGGTTGTCTCTTTTTCGCGTCGCTTTGACGGGAGATGCACCCGGAGGCCGCGGGAGACATTCAGTTTCTTCTGCCGCTACTTTGACACCATCACCCCCGCCGAGGTATGTTTTACTTGCAGTTCATTTAGTTTTCGCCTTTCCACTGCATATTTGCAATATCAACAGGTAACAAACTGTATTTCATTTTCAGATCACCTGGCGGCCGTGGGCTCCACTGCTAGCGATGATGAGGGATCGTTTTGCTGGTGCCGATGAGACCTCACGTTACGGTATTTCGCCGAGGCCCGGCCGGGCTTGGTACCTAGGTGGCGTTTCTTCGCGGACCACGAGCTTACTGGCGAATAGTCGGTGCATCCTCCTGAGCACATGCAGGATACGGAGAGGTTCATTGCTGAGTTGATGGCGGACTACACCATTGGCTGGGAGGCAGACGACCTCAGAGGCGAGGGCGACTACTCGGGAGGTACCTTCATCATGCGACCTCGACGGCGGCCACCGAGCGGAGAGAGAGAGACCATGGCGCCCGGCTCTGAGCGGGAAGCGGGGCTGGAGGAGTGCCGAGGAGAGCTCGAGTCCGCGGCAGGGGCGGAGTTCAGCGAGGGCGGGGGTCCGGTTGGCCTATTCTGCCCGCTTCATTGACTTTTCGAGGGCAGGATGGGGCGACCTACCAGATCCCCTTTGCTCCTCCACCAGCTGACCACGAGCTTGTTGGTATCCCCGACTTGCCTTCGGTATGTATTACTGCATTTTTGTACAGTCATTTCATTTCAGTTTATTTGATATTCCACAAAATACTGATGCATCTGATACTTTTCAGCGTCTTAAGGTACACCCAGCAGTCATTGGAGATGAATGCCTCCATGATGGGGATGCTACAGCGGACATTCGACCTCCTAGCCCTCTACAGCATTCCGGTATGTTCTTCCTGACCACAGCCTCAAACCATATACAAACTGCTTTACATAATCTGATGCATAACACAACATCTGATAAACTGCTCACGGCATCTGATACACTGTACTCACACACTGTATTCTGCACTGTTTCACTGCTCACAGTATACATACACTGTATTCATACATCGTATTCTGTACTGATAAACTGCTCACGGCATTCACACACTGTACTCATACGCTGTATTTTGCACTGTTTCACTGCTCACAGTATTCACATCGTTCATACACAGATGCCTTGACCGATAAACTACTCACATTCATTCACACTCACTGCATATTATTTTGTCTTGATTCACTGCGTATAGTATTTTGATGTATTTGCCTTTCTTGCTTTTTTAGCCTCCCTTCCCGATTCCTCCGGTGGGTGGCGCTCCGACTGGACCTCCCATTTCTACCCGGGATGGCAGAGTATACCCCCGCACCAGAGGAGGGCACACTCATATCGGGAGCAGCTCGCGGGCTCCAGTTTTGGATGATGAGTCTGAGGCAGAGACAGAGGCGGAGGAGACCGGTGATGGCTCGGACTCGAGCTCAGGCGGCGATGCCCCTGGTAGTGCCCCTGTTGATGACACTCCTGGACCTTTGTCCAGGAAGAGGACCAGGACAGATTGACGGCCCTGGAGCCATTTTGACATTTGATACAGATTTTGCTGTTTTCTTTTTCTTTTGCTTTTTTTGCATTTTCCCCTTTTGTTAGTAGTTAGGGTACTTTTGTACTGTCGCAGGCAGATTTTGTTTTCCCAAAACTTATGTACTTGAAAAGATGATATGAAATGAAACAAACTTTTTGTCTTAAAAAGTGTTTACATTCGTGTATATTTCATACCTTGCACTGTATTGCATCATATTACACCTCAAATATAAATGATATCGATCCGTTGTCTGAAAAATGAACACTTGTGAATTGAGCACTTGCACTATGATAATCGGATAACCAACCAACTAACAGCAAACAACTCATACAAACCACTACTCAAACTGAATAATACAGCCCATACTCTACTGGGGATTGATCTGCATCTGACCCATAACACAAAGACTTCGGTTCATTACGCACTGACAAACCCTGAACAAATAGCCCCAATCTGACAAGACGGATCATGAAACTGACACGGTTGCAGTTGAAACACACTCGGATGTCCCAAATTTTCCTTTCCTTCTTTTGCTTCGCACGAATGTAGAGAATGGCGCAGCATCCTGAGCACAAACGATTTTTTGAAATAAGGAAGGGTTTTCAACCAGGGTATCGAGCCTACCACAGAACACAGCGAGACAGATTTAAACAAAGAAACAAAAGGCACGCAACCTAAAAGAACGAGAAAAGACTCAAAGCTAAAATCGAGACCGACAGGTCAAAAGACATGACACATGGACATGTTTATGAGAAGACCTCAAATCTCGAGGAGCCAATTCCTCCGAGTATTATTCCCACCCCTTTCTGATTTGTGATACTCACACCACTCGGCCCTCAGGCTCGGTTTTTCTCTTAAAACCCTTTTCTCACTTTTCTCTCAACTTATTCCTCTCTATTCTTTATTCTCTCATTTTTCATCCCTCCCCAGAGCGGTTGATAGGTAAACGAGAGGTTGTGGGTTCACGCCCAACACTGTTAGCTCACGGCTATTCCTTCTGGTGAATAGAGCGCCTTTCCGGCAAGTATGTTAATGGGGGGGAAGGACAGAAGGCCTGACTCAATTGTGCCCCTAGTTCGTCACTTTGACCATTTTTTTGTATTCTAAAACAGTTTTGATCAAAATGAGAGTTGGATTAACACACTTATTCGATTTTTGATTTGAAAATCATGCGAATCAGGCTGTGAGCACTGAAAATTCTCCTTTTCGGGGTCCAAACATGGTCCAATTTTGAAAATGAAACAGTGTTCGAGAAAATAAGTCAACCTCAGTGAAAATTTTCAAAAACTATTTTTGCAAACAGTCAATGCTCAAACGAGCACGGAACTTACCCTCGAGATATGCAATCTCGGATCGGAGGCAATGGAAAATTGCCCCTGGCTTAAAAGGGGATAAGGCAACGGAAAGTTGCCCCTGGTTTGGACGGTAACTTAGGGCAACTTATGGCAATGCATGGCAACGGAAAGTTGCCCCTTGTTTGGATAATGCCGCGGCACATTGTAAGCTAGTCCTTGTTGACGACGATCGGACCCTCAGACATGGAGGAGACGAAGACGGTTTGAATCAATATATGGACACAGTCACCTGGAAAGTGTTGGTGGTTGGACTTCAAGATAAAGTTGGTCACGTAATTCCAGGTTGCTGCAATCGAGACATTGGATTCGGAGGAGGCAAAAGTGATCAAAACCATGACATGGACTGAGACGCTATGGAAGCGTTGGGGCTGGACTTTAAGATGAAGTTGCCTACGTATCCCAAACATGGGAATCAAGCCTTACGTAGTTCCGGTTAAGGTACACTCGGGTATTTTAACCTTCACTGTTTAGGCTCTAACTTTTGCCAAGGTGCCAATGTGGGTTTTCGACCTTGCGAGCTATGCTTTTCTTTTGCATTTTCATTTCTTTTCTTTCTTTCTTTTGCTATTCTTCGTTCTTTTCTTTTCTCTTTTTCGTTTCCTTTTTTTGCTTTTTTTTCCTTTTCTTTTTCTTTGCTCTAACTTTTGCCTGGGCCGCCCTTCCGGGTTTTCGGCCCGACGAGCCTCTCAAAGGGTAAAAGTATAACAAGTCCATGCCAAATGGTTTTGAGATCTTGAAGTCATCTGAATCCAGGAGAATGGCTTATGTTTGCTGACGGTGTAGGAGTCCATCCAATGGGGGCCGAATTTGCCTCTAGTGTTGTGGATAGGAACTTGGTGACTCATTTTTGACTCTTCGAGCGCATCTGACACATTTTTTTTTTTAGTTCGAGGAGTGCTCTTGATCTAGCTTCGCAAGCTTCTTGATCTGACTTTTCTCGCCCCTAGTCTGCGGGTCGCTTCCATCGACCACAGGCCCCACATCATGATTGACCTTTGAACGTTCTGAATCCAAGTTCAAGGTTTGAAAGCAAAGGGGTCAAGTCTTGAGGCTGAGAGCGATCCTAAGCTGCACAATCTCAAGAGCGATTCCACACATGTCTTCGTAGGACCGCGCAAAACATTTTTGTTTTTGAAAGTTTTTAGGAAAGCGACAAATCATTCGCGCTGAAGATAGTGTGGAACCAGTCCGGATCGAACCAGGATCCTTCTCAGTACTCACGCCGACAAGCATGATTTCATTCATTAAAAGCTTAGCACACCTCTCTTTCTCTCAAAATGATCAAAATTTTGCAAAACCCGAGGAATCCCTTCCTCTTCGTTTTTCTCACCGCAGTGTTCGAAAAGGGTTTTCATGAAAAGCTTAGGCCATTATAACGATGTTTAAGGCACAAGAGAGTAGGTGGTATGTACTATCGTTCCATTCACATCTTCTGGCACGGCTAACTCAAATAGCAACAAGTATGAAACGTGATAGCCACGGCTGTTTCATTCAGGTTCCACAGATGCAACTGGCTCCACAGCAGAGACAGACTCAAAAGGAAAACGAAGGAAGTAATTATAAAGCAAAATGGTGTTCGAGGCAACAACCCCGGAATCACCTGGTATTCTATACAAGAGGGACTGATTCATTACAACAAGACAGACCCTGTAAGCAAAAAGACTGACTCAAAATAGAGAGACAGACTCAAGACAAAACAAAACAATGACTCGACACCTGAGCCATAATTTACAAAATTAACATTAACAGATGCCCAAAAACGCGTGCCAAACGCCACATCCAAAAAAATGCACCAGGTACTGCCCACAGGCAGTTCACCTTCTGATTACATGCTCGCAGTATCTGTGTCCTCAAAATCCAACAACTGGGTGGTGACGGACTTTGCTGAGGTAGGGGGGAGGATAACCTCGTTGTCAATCAAATCTTGCACCTCATGACGGAGGCGAAAACAATTATCGGTAGCATGGCCTGTCTGTTGGTGGTACGCACAGTACTGAGCAGGGTCATGAGTATCAGGGAGATTCTTCGGGAGAGGCCGAGGCTCTAGGGGTTTAAGGTGTCCCCTCTCAGCGAGGATTTGAAGTGCCTTGGACAATGGCATGTAGAGAGCATGGAAGACCCTGTGCCCTCGGGGCAGGTACTTTGGAGCCTGAGCACTCTTGCTAGATGCACTAGCGAATGGATCAGCGGGTGCGGCCTTGGATTTCTGATCCTTTCCGGATGCAAGGTTGGGAGCGGGAAAAACCGTTTTGGCATGGCGGGGCCTATCCCGATTCTCTGATTGACTGGAATTGCCCTCAGGCGGAGTGGGGAAAGCATCCTCTACAGCTTTTGACATAATTGCGGATATCTGTTGCTTGTTCATTCCCCCGGCTTTCAAAGCCTCGCCTTGCCAGCTTGTTTGATAGGCTCAGATTCCGCCTTCATCTTGCCTTTGTCTCTGGCCTCAGCCTGATCTAGAGTTTGGTTTGATGCGTCATTGCCATAGCTGGAGGCCATCTTCGGTTGGCTGAGTTCAATTACAATTCGTCCCAAGAGCGGGGGCTCTTGGGGTATAAAGCCTCCGGCATATGGTACGGCTGGTGGCGAAACAGACATTCCGTAGGCAAGATCCGCCACGGATCTTTGAAGATCACCTATCATTCCCATTAGTTCAAATGTAGTAGGCTCGTGAGCCTGATATAGTTGAGGGGTCCAAATTGGGTGTGCGGCAGGCGACCTGGGTGGATGCGGCATGTCAACAGTAGTCTCACCCTGCGGGGTAATTCCTTGACTCAACGCGGCCGTCATGACCACGATCTCTTCTGAGTTTTGCATCATGCTCAGTCTTGTCTCAGCAAGGAGAAGAAACTAGCTGTTCTGGATTGACCTGAATCTCTGAACTGAAACGGAAAACAAGCAGTATTTCAGCCCCAAACAGATTAAACACGGGTGTAGCCAAACAAGCAGCTCTACTATCGATCCATCGTTCCCCAGAATCACTATTCAAAACTGAACTGATACCCACAGACATAACTGATTCTCAACAACACTGATACTAGTGCCCTCAGGCCTGATGCTCAAACTTTGCAAACTGATACATGCATTCCCTACAGAGATACACTCTAAAAGCACATAGCAGATAAATGAGAGCCAATACACCCCTATGTTGGGGTAGGATTTCCCTGTCCTATTTTGCCAGGAGCTAGGGTTTCACTACGCACACAGCGGCTTCAAACAACCTATATCGGGTAAGCAACCTGTCCTAGTTTGGAATGGTCACTATGGATCCAAATGTGCACTAGTTTGAATGGTCAAAAAGGGTGCCTCGGTAAAACCGGGGTTTGTGTTCCCATACTGGCAGAGCCCGCAACCGGTCAGCCTTATGGTCATGCCTTGACAAGACAAGCCTCCAGCAAACCGCTCAGGAATAGCAGATGGCCAACACGGTGTCCTAGGGGCACCAATGCACATGCAATGCAAAGAAACACATAAGTGTAGTCAAAACAGGATATCACGAGTTCGAGTCAAGCTCTCTAAAATCCCAGTGATGCCAGAAGCTAACAGTCCGTGAGGAACTCACTAGTTACGATTCGGACTCAATTTGTGTCACGGTTCTTAATCTTGAACCAAAGAGTCCAACTCGCAAATCGTTTTGAAAAAGCAGTTTTGAAAAAAGTGCCAAACATGGACTGCTTTGCGGAATCTGAGTCGCCACCTAAATATTTTTAAAATGGGAAATTTAGGAAACCGACTCGGTCTTGCGAAGGCCGTGTCCGTCATCACCAAAGTTGTCTTGGCTCGGGAGCTTGGGTACGATCGGGGAAGGTCAGCTATGAGCACCCCCTTTCGCCCGGTCCGAAGACCGGCCTCTACTAACCGTGATATCCAATTTGGAAAATGTTATGTGTTCTTGTTCCAATTATTAGCCTAGAATTACTATGTTATGTGCACAGCGAATAAGTATAGACTAGATTGCCTAATTTGGAAACAAACATTGCATATCCGTTTGTTTTGAAAACAGTTTCGGAATTTGCTACTCGCAAGTAGGCTAAAACACGGATTTCGACGAGTTTTTCCAACTCAAGCAATCCAACCTCCACCCACAGGCATTCAAACAGTTTATCTCATATAAGCATTTAGCCACATGGTAATCATACTGTCATGTTAACATTCACACGCATGCGATATGCTAAAGCATAAATACTTACATCGTACTCCGTGCCAAAACAATAAACCAGTTAGCAAACATGTATGTCCTAGTTCATGTTAAGTGACTAATGCATCGCATACAGGATGTGATTAGGATAGGCTCGGCTAACCCTATAATGGCATGTGAAATGCAATCATTCGGTGCACGTATTCAAGTTAAATTTGAAGATACAATGCAGTTTGTATGATGTACCGAGCCCGGTGCATGTCAACAAATGCATGGATGCACGCATGCATTGCATAAGGTATGCTAAAATAAACGTGCCCTAATCTACCATCGTAAGCGGGTAAATAAAAGGGAAGAAAGAAGTGGGGGTTGGAAGACATACACACTACTCATGCACGCTTATTACAAATTTGCCCTCGCTCGGAGGACCAAAAGAATATACAAATTAACTAACTACGCAAGCTAATTAAATATTACAAATTGCCTAATTAATTAACAAATTAACCATGCTAAGGAAAAGCGATAACCGCCTCGGGAGAGGGCTCAATGCATGCGCCGCTTGGATTCCGCGAATTAATTGCACCGCCATGCCTAGCACTGCCTCTGTTTTCCTCGAAGACTGCCAAAGTCTCAAGGATGCCTCTCTGGATACTGGGAATCACCACCGGCTAAGTAGAATGACCACCGGCAGTGAATTTGTGGTTGTCGGCACAAAATGAATCCATCGGCCATAGATTGACTGCCGGTCGGCACTAAATACTGCCGGTCGGCAATAAGTTCCTGCAGAACCCTTGTTGACCTTCTTCACAAAGGGAGGACCAGCTCCCTCCTTGAGCTTAAACTAGCCCCAAAACTCCGAAAATAACCCCTTAGAACCTCAATAGCCAAGGAAAGGTGTAATGGTAGGTGTTTGTATGCAATACTATGAACAAATGCACCTAGAACACTCAAAAGAGGAATAGATAAAGATAGAATATATATGAGTTCTAACCCTAGAACCAGAGCTTCTAGCAATGTTTTCCTCTCTAAAATGTCTAACCCTAATGCCAAGAGAAGACTCTCTCCTATATAGGCAACCAATCTTGTAAAGCTTGTCAAGAAAGCTAACAAGAAGAGCATCCCTCCATACACGTGTATGGAGGGGAACCAAATGCCAAACAGCTATCCCAAAATATCTGAAAAAGCAGATGAACAGTAGTCGGCTGGCCAAAAATGTCATTTTGACAAAAATGACTGCCGGCCGGCAATATATATTGCTGGTGGCAACAAAAACCAGCCGGTGGCCTCTAGGTAGTGCCGGTGGTGTGTGGGGATGCCTCACAAGGCATTCCCTGCCCCTCCAAGTCAAAACACAAGTGTTTGGTGTAAAACCAGACACAAAACAGTCGAGTTCGGAGATCCTGAGGCAAGGCGCGTAGCCGAGAACTCCGGGAACTCCAAACAAACACAAACATGGATAATCACCGAGTGTCCAAACGGTGACGTCCAAGTCTTGAGGACGGTCTAAAGTGGGGTGTCTACAATAACATTTTTACTTTATAATATTTTATAAATACATAATATATGCGTTGTCCATCAATTATAATACTAAATATCATGTTGACAATGCAAGAATGCTGATGGAAGACCAACAACAATTTAAATTTTAGTTATACTTTGTTTTATTTATTCAGTAAATTTCGAGCAAATGTAATAAATTCTTATTTTTATTACTTTGATTATGCAATGTCAACATTTTTTTTTTAAAATGACGTATATTTTATACTAACAATTTAAAAATATGTTTGACATAATCATAAATAGTTTTTTAAATTCAATCCCGTGCATAGTACGAGTGATATGCTAGTATACTAAAAGCAGTTAGAGGGGTAGAATTTTCTTCCATTCAAATTTGTCAATAATCACTTTTTAATCAAATTTAGAAAAGAACTTGGCTAATTGAATTTTATTAATTAAAACACCTTTGTTAGGCAATTTATAACCATCTTTTATGATCTTTTTGTTTAAAGCTCTATAATCTATTACCATACGAGTTTTTCTTCTTCTTTTTTTTTTTTTTTGCATAATTCATTACCATAACTGTAGGACTAGAATAAAGACTTTTACTTGGTCATATTAACCCTTGTTTTAATAAGTCAGGAATTTGTTTTTCAAATTCCTTAATAATTTTAAGACTATGTCTAATGGGTTTTACATTGACTACATAGTTTGAATCCTCAAGCACTATTGTGTAATGCCCTCAAAATATTATATAAATCAACCATTCATGGAATCACAAACATAATTGAAACGTTATATTTCATTTATCAGAGTTATATTACAAAAGAGATTACATGAAATTTCTAAATATTAACAACAAAAAAAGTGCCCTACGGGCTTACATCTTTCCAAGTTGTCACTTGGTTACAACAAAAGAAGAGTTCTAACTCTTTTACATATAAAGCTATTGGCTTGAATTTACACTTAACACAAAACAAAATAGCAAAATGGAGCCTTCAGCCCCTAGACCTCCCAAGCTATGCCCTTGGAGGTGGCATGTCACCTGTACCTGAAAATGGTGTCCCAAGTAGGATGAGCCAAAGCCCAGTAGAGATATGCTAAACAATATATGAGAATTAACTAAAATAAGAGCATCAGGTAAATGTGCAACATTCTCAACCAACACGTATTCTTTTCAAGGTCATTCGATATAAACTACCAATTTCTCAATTCACTTCCATTCTACCATTTCGAGTAAATCAATTAACCAAATTCATTATTATCAAGCAACCAATATAAGACTACAACTCAATGGTTCACAATTCAATACATTCATCGAATCCATCACTTCTATTTATTGCCATTTTACGGAACCACGTCCGAGGGAACCAGTACCCATAAATATACAAGATTTTGGGACTTTTATCCTGGACACTTCGGCCAACTTAGTTCTCAATAAAGTCCATCCCCTATCTCCTCCCACACAATGGAGTACATTCCCTATCTCCTCCCATACAATGAATACATATACAATGTATTTAAACACTTTATCATATACAATGACTAATCAAAATACATATTCAATGGTTTAATCAAACTGTCATATTCAATGACATAATTCAATTGATTAGTTTCAATCATCCTAATTCTCATGCAGGTTCTACAACAATCATAGCTACCCTCCACCAATAGCCCAAAACGAATATATCTAAACAGATAAATAAATCTATCAACAGATAACTTATCAAATTTTCCATAGGTGAGTGAATCATCAATCAAACTACACCATTTAATCACAATTTCCTCAAATTTCACAATTTCCAAACCAATTTCATATTTCCACATTGATTTCACTATTTATACAAAATAGTTCATTTAATTCAAACTAGAGCATTTTTCCCCCTTTCCCAAATGTTATAACCAAGACCAAATTTTATCAATTATACCCAAGTCATACCATGTTCAAGACGTTTTATACACTTATGGTACCAAAATGGAAAACCCCTCTTTCGAATATCAAACCCTAACCATAATTTCACCCAAAGCTTCCCAAATCCCACCATTTATACAAAATGACAAATATTTAGGTTAAAGCTCATAACAAAGAGTAGAATATCCCTACCTCAAATGGAGAAGCTCAAAGAGAAAGAAGGAGAAACTTGAAAATGCTCCAAACTTGAACTTTTTCGGATCAAAAGGAAGCCTACGCGATACTTCACCCTTTATACAAAGGAAGTAGGGTAGAAGGACTCTAGATCAAGGAGTATTTGTAGAGAGAGAGGGTGTTTTGGAGAGAGAGACAGCCATATTAGGGTTTTGAGTGAAGAAAAGGTCAAAAAGTGATATAGAATCACGTGGCTGCGAACTGGTATATGCAAGGCTCGCTCAAGCGAAGAAGTTGTCGCTCAAGCGACCAGACACAACAAGTGGCCTCGCTCGAGCGCAGGAAGTGTCGCTCGAGCGCACAATACAAAGCTTCAGATCTGCCACCAACGTAAACGCATGCTCGAGCGCAAGAGTTCTCGCTCGAGTGAAGGAATAACTAACACGCGTCTCGCTTGAGTGCAAAAGTTCTCTCTCGAGCGAAAGCTACGTCTAAGAAAGAAACCTGAGGACTCTCAATCCTCACTCGAGCGCAAGAACCCTCGCTCGAGTAAAGAACCAAATACCCAAGGCTCGCTCGAGCACAAAAAGCCTCGCTCGAGCGAAGAAGCCAAAACCTAGGCAGCAACCATTTGAACCAACTCATCACCAACCTGTACCAAACTCACCCAACACGACCCAAAACTCAATTTCAAAGAATTAAAGAGAGAAAACAGGACAAAGACAACAACATACAACTACAGAACCCGAGTCCGGAACACAACAAAGGTCGAGGTAAAATCCAGATCGCTATATATTGGGTAAATTACGAATACACCCCTTGAGGTTTCATTAAAATACGAATGGCCCCCTGTGATTTTGAAATTACATTTTACCCCTTGAGATTTTTAATTTCATAACAAATCTCCAATTTTATTAATAAATCATCAAGTCAATTAACAGTTTTAATGTTGTTAAAAACATGTTTTAATTAATAATTTAGGTAATTTTATTAATATATAGGTGAGCAATTATGAATTTCATTTTTTTAGTTAATTCTGTTAAATAAAAATTTTAACAAGGGGGCATTTGTAATCGAAGAACACCAACTCGGAATATCTTATCTAAACTCGGAATATATTTGGTGTTCTTTGATTGATATATTTGATGAAGATTTAGTAGCAATAGGGATACTTATTGTTTTGTATGCTATTATTTCTTCATCTGAACTTTCTTGTACACAAAATTATTGTACATGAGAGGGTAATTTATAAATAAATTGGGTCGAGCTAAGGAGTTGCCTTCTTTGTAAGTTGGGCCGCACAATGGGCCGGGGTAAGAGATGATATAGCTTGGTCTAAGAGCTAACTAGTTGGGCCTAGTTGAGGTTCGGACTGAGGTGAGCATCACACATAGTCGCGCTGAGATAAGGACGCCATTCTGCATAGTTAGCTCGGTCTCAAGTTATTAGCCCGGTTGGAGTATGTTAAACCGAGGTACAAGCAATGAAAGGAAGAACCGAGCTAGTTGGAGCTCGGTCAAATCTACCGCTTTAGCATGGCCATGTTAGCTCGGTCGTTTTGTCATACTACCGAGGTAAAACCATCTCACTTGGTTTAAGCAGTGAGGGGGGTGTTGAAGGATAAGCATTATCTTTCAAGAGTGTGATTCCTAGGAGGACTTTAAGTGAAGGAATAAGAGTCCTACTAGGATTGTGCCACACGGAACCTATAAAAGCTCACAACATAACCTATGTAGAGGTAACACAACTTTGATTCCTGAATACGTAAAGCTTTTGTCTATTTGCCTATTTTGCTGACTTAGGCATCGGAGAGGTATCCAGTACACACTCGCCGACTAGCTCACGTTTGTGTTTTCAAGAAGTAAAGTGACGACGTTTGGAGGAGTGCAGACTTGATCAATAGGATTATACGAGAACATTATTTTGTGCTCGTACAATTGGCGCCGTCTGTGGGAATTCCAGAAAGAACAAAACCTCTTGATCGAGTTTTTTCTCTCTAATTGGAAGCAATGGTGCACAATGAAGATTTGCCGCAATCCGCTATCGACGGACAGAATCCCCGGAGGAATGCAAGGGGGAGGCGGGCTAACAGCCACCGTCGCTCTCAAAGTCCTGAAAGACAGAGGCGGAGGATGGACCCTCAAGTCCTGGAGGATCGCGTAAAGGAATAGGACGAGTTAATAAGGAAGATGGCGGCAGATATGGAGTCAATGAAGCGCCAGATAAAAGGAAAGGGGATGGCGACAAGAGAGGGGCACAAAAGCAACATGTCTCCTCGCCACTTGGAGGATCGTAATAGACGTACTACACCATTGCAAGCAGAAAGTAGGAGCCTTAGAACAGGTGACACTCAATCAAGGACTTCTAGGACTCGTTACTCCAGGTCTGAGAGAACGAGAACTGAGAGGTCATATACAGAGGGAAGCACCTATCGGCCCTCGCACATGCATCAGACGTCATCCAGGCACATGGAGTTGCCTAGATCATCTAACTTGTGAATTGTGCTTGAAGAAAGGGCACAATGGAAGGAGGATACCAAGGCACGTGACGCACGAAGAGTTTCAGCCCTTCAGCGGCTGGCCCCTCGGATGCATGGAAGCGTCAAGGTAGGAATGCCAATGCCGCGCCTTGCTTATGAACCAACAGACAAAGCATTAGCAAGGTTACAGAGCTCGCCGTTCGTTCTGGCAATTGAGAACGCGCCACTACCTTTAAGCTTCCACCAGCCCAAATTCACCACCTATGAGGGAAAGACGGACCTCTACATGCACTTGAGCCACTTTCGCCAGGTTATGGCAGTATACCGGTGGAATGAGGCCTTAATGTGTATCCTGTTCCCATCCAGCCTTGACGACCTAGGACTAACCTGGTTTGAAAGGCTACCAGAAGGCAGTATCGCCTCCTGGGCACAATTGGCAGAGGCGTTCGTGACTAGGTTCAGAACGAACACCAAGACACTAGTAGAGATCGACCAGCTACTCTCCATTGACATAGGCAACAATGAGACGTTAAGATCCTACAACAGTCACTACTGGGAAACCTTTAACTAGATTGGAGATTGCCCTACAAACCTTGCCATAGCACAATACAAACGGGGCCTGCCAGTCGGAAATAAATTGAGGGACTCAATTACAATGATGCCACCCCTCATGATGGAGGCGCTAATGAAGAGAGTGCACCAACAGATTCGCGTGGAGGAAGACAGCGCCCGTGTTAAAGCGAAATCTGGCACAACAGCAACACCAGATAAAAAGACTTCAGCAAAAGTCAGCACGGTAGAACAACCAAGCAGGAATGGGCGAGGCAGGCGGGCCAATAGAGAGGACCTAGACAAAAGGAAGTTAAGAGTTCGCACTGCCATTACCGCACTGTTCAAAAAACCAATCTACCGAATTCTTAGTGAGATATGTAATGAACCTTTCGTCCGCTGGCCAACAAACTTGGGAAAGGCGCAAAAAGACTACAACAAAAGGTCTCGGTGCACCTTCCATGATGAAAAGGGCACTGAAAATTACATGCCATTGAGGTAGCATTTAGAGGAGTTAGTGGCAGCTGGGTACCTGGACCAGTACATAGAAGGAAGAACACAGCCAGGCCCCTAGAACCACAACAACCCAAACGGGATGCCGGTCGACGCACCACCTCAAGGCATGATTAACGTAATACATGGGATATGCGAACTTGAGCGGGTATGTGAGCTCAGGGGGATGATCAAAAAGGCTGAGCACTTAAGGGAGGTATTAAGCACACAACCAGCAATTAAAAATGGGAGAACAGAGGCCACAAATGTCATATCTTTTTCAAACAAAGATTTAGCAAGGATATACTGTCCTCACAATGATGCATTGGTTATCACTCTATGCATCAAGAATTTCGACATCAAACGGATTTTGATCAACCAAGGAAGCTCATGTGAGATAATGTATTACAAAACCTTTAAACAACTGAAACTGGAGGACATAGACTTGGCACCTGCAACATCTCCCTTAATTGGATTCAACTCAATACTAGAGTGGCCAATGGGCAAGATAATCCTCCCAGTCAAGGCATGAACCATGACGAAACAGGTGGAATTCTGGGTATTGAAAGTCCCTTCCACTTACAACATTATCTTGGGGAGGACACGGTTACACGCTATGCGATCGGCAGTGTCCACCTACCATCAAGTATTGCGGTTCTCCAACGAAGCCAAAGTAATTAAAGAGGTCTTTGGAGACCAAATTATGTCCAAACAGTGCTTCATCACAGTAAATGGTAGCCGCGCTGCAAAAGGATATGTACAGATGGTGGAAGAGCCTGAGAGCAATGAACTGTTTGTGGATGTTGGTAAGGCAGCTGAACAGAAAGCGGTGGAAGACTTGGTACAGGTAAGGATAGATGAAAAAGATCCGGAAAAGTTCTTTTTGCTCGGCTCGTCTTTGTCCAGTACTGAGAGGATAGAGGTCATGGAATTTTTAACCTCTAACATCGAAATGTTCGCCTGGACACCGTATGACATGCCTGGCATTGACCCAAACTTCATCTATCACCAACTGAACGTCCACCTAACTGCCAGACCAGTTATACATCACACTCGCAGATCAGTACTCTACCATGACGAGATAGTAGCGGAAGAAGTGGGGAACTTACTAGAGGCAGGAGCCATCAAAGAAGTGCACTATCCCAGATGGATCTCCAATACTGTAGTAGTGCCAAAAAAGAACGAAAAATGACGTGTCTGCGTGGACTACAAAATAGTCAACAAGGCATGCCCAAAGGACAGCTTTCCCCTGTCACAGATAGACCAACTGGTAGACCTGACGGCAGGACACAATCGACTTAGCTTCCTCGATACGTATAAAGGTTACCATCAAATCGCTATGTATGAACCAGACCAGGAGGTCACATCTTTTAAAATGCCAAGAGGATTATATTGTTACAAGGTTATGCCCTTTGGCCTAAAGAATGCAGGGGCAACATTCCAATTGATGGTTACCAAGATGTTTGAGCCATTGTTAGGCAGAACAATGGAGGCTTACATAGACGACATGGTGGTCAAGAGCAAAGATGAGAAGGACCATCTCAGGGACCTAGATGAGATGTTCCAGATTCTAAAGAAGAACAAGTTGCGCCTAAATGCATCCAAGTGTGCATTCAGCGTAGGATCGAGCAAATTCCTAGGCTTTTTGGTGACCAACCGAGGTATAGAAGCAGACCCCTCTTAGATCAAAGCAATCCAGGATCATGAGAGGCCCAACATGGTCAAAGAGGTGTAGCATCTCACTAGCCTAGCAGCTGCGCTCAACCGGTTCATAAGTCGGTCGTCAGACAGATGTTGACCATTCTTCCTAGCACTACAGGCCAAGTTTGAGTGGGATGAAGAATGCGACCGCGCCCTAGAAAGCCTAAAAGAGTACATGTCTTCTCCATCGTTGCTAGTGACCCTAATACCTGGAGAAGAGCTCTTTTTGTACCTAGCAGTTTTACAGCACGCAGTCAGCGCAGTGTTGGTCCGAGCGGAAGAAATCCAACACCTGCCCATCTTTTATGTTAGTAAGACCTTGCTAGGTGCAGAAACCAGGTATCTACCATTGGAAAAACTAGCCTTAGCCTTGATGATGGCCTCAAGGAAGCTGTCGCATTACTTCCACGTCCACACCATAATCGTCCTAACTGCTTTTCCCTTAAAAGCCTTGTTTGAGTGGGCGAACTTTTCTGGGTGAATCTTGAAATGGGCGGTGGAATTAGGATAGTTTGATATCAAGTTTCAACCTAGAACCACAATAAAAGCCCAAGCTTTGGCAGATTTTGTGGTAGAGTTCACACCAGGAAGTCATCACATTTGCCCGGTTGACTTGACTGGTACGACAAGAATGGGGACGGAAAGTACCGCAGGAAATGTGCAACCCCTAATTCAAGATACCCAGCCACATTGCAAACCACATAGGCTTAAAGATCAAGAGGGAGGAATAAACCATGCCATTCCTAGTACGAACTCATCGACAAGTGAAGACTTGGGGTAGTTAGATAATAAAACGCAAACCCCAATAGCAGCCAGGGACTTGGAAGAAAACAACACTTATGACCTAAAGACATCATCCGACCCCTCCACTTGCTGGAAGCTATTCGTTGGAGAGATGTGGAAGCTCTTTGTGGATGCAGCATCCAATAGGCATGGTGCAGGACTTGGCATAGTCCTCATCTCACCATATGGCCTAATAGTAAAACAGGCAGTCAACCTTGGCTTCCCAGCATCAAACAATGAGGCGGAGTATGAAGCACTCTTAGCAGGCCTAAAATTAGCACTCTTCATGTAGGCCACCGAGCTAGTGGTTTACAGTGACTCCCAGCTAGTAGTAAACCAAATTTCAGGCGATTATGAAGCAAAAGATGATAGGATGGCGAAGTATCAAGAGTTAGTCAAAAGGGAAATCATGAAATTCGAAGTAGTGCGGATAGAGCAGATCGGCTGGGAAGAAAACAACAGAGTAGACGAACTAGCAGGCTTTGCTTCAATGGCAGATACATCCATCCCACATCCATTATTGATCAACTTCCCACCAAGACCAAGTATTGAAGAACCCGAAGTAGCTGAGGTATGTTGCGCCAAACTAGGCCCTTTATGGATGGATCCCATTATAGTATTCTTAAAAGACGACGTCTTACCTGAAGAGAAGAAAGAAGCCAACAAGATCAGAGCAAAGTCACAGCGATTTTGGCTCTGTCCGTCAATGGCCTTGTACAAAAAATCATTCACAGGACCTTACTTGAAATGTGTCCATCCCAGCAAGGTCGAGGCATTCTTGTTCGAGATACATGAAGGCGTATGCGGAAGCCACTAAGGGGGAAGATCATTGGCATACAGAGCAATTTCGCAAGGATATTGGTGGCTTTACATGCAAGCAGATTCAGAGAAATATGTCAAGAAGTGCGAGAAATGTCAGAAGTTCACACACCAAATACATCAATCAGTTAGAGAGCTTCTACCATTAACTAGCCCATGGCCCTTTGCAATGTGGGGCTTGGACATAGTAGGACCACTTCCAACGGCGCCCGACAACAAAAAGTTCTTTCTCGCAGCAACAGACTACTTTACAAAATGTGTGGAAGCAGAAGCACTCACCTCAATAAAAGAAAAAGATGTGAAGAAGTTCGTCTGGCAGAATATCATCACTCAGTTCGGCATACCCAAGGCTCTAATATTAGACAACGACACTCAGTTCGATGGCAAAATTTTTAGAGGCTTTTGTGAGGAATACAAGATAAAATTCTACAACTCTACATCAGCATACCCCCAAGCAAATGGCCAGGCAGAAGCATCAAACAAAGTCGTCTTAGATGGATTAAAGAAAAGGCTGGAGAAAGCAAAAGCCAAGTGGGCTGAGGAGCTCCCTCATGTTTTATGGGCTTACTGTGCCACACCTCGGCGGTCAACTAGAGAAACACCTTTTTCCTTGGCCTATGGCATGGAAGCAGTAATCCCACTGGAAGTTGGCCTCCCCACTATTAGAAGTGAAAATTTTGACCTAAACTTAAATGGAGAAGCCATAGCATTGGAGCTCAACCTTGCAGAAGAGAGAAGAGAAAGAGCATTGGTTCACATCGCCTCATACCAGCAAGAGTTATCTAGAAAATATAACAAGACAGTACACCCAAGGTAGTTCAAGATTGGAGATTGGGTACTGCGCAAAGTAATGGGACATACTCTGGTACCAGGAGATGGCAAGTTAGGGCCTAATTGGGAAGGTCCATATAAAGTGGTTGGCTTAGAGGGAAAAGGGGCATATCATTTGGAAGATAGCGACAACAAGGCCATTCCCAGGCTATGGAACACGGCCAATCTCAAACTATTTTATTTTTAGCTTTTCTTTAAGCATACTTGTAGTTTTTCTTTTTTCAATAAAACAAGTAGTTTCCTTTTAGCATAAATTATTTTCTTCTGTAAAAATAGGCTTAGTGAGCTAGGGGCAATGAAAGCAGAGTTGGCAGGAATAACCAACACTTTGGCTCTAAGTTGGTAGGAATAACCAACTTTGAGCTCTCTTCAGCCAAGATCAAGATCTAGGCTGAAGAAGTTTGGTAGGAATAAGCCAAACACTTTGGCTCTTAGTTGGCAGGAATAACCAACTTTAAGCCCTCTTCAGCCAAGATCAGAATCTAGGCTGAAGAAGGTTGGCAGGAATAACCAACACTTTGGCTCTAAGTTGGCAGGAATAACCAACTTTGAGCTCTCTTCAACCAAGATCAGGATCTAGGCTGAAGAAGTTTGGCAGGAATAAACCAAACACCTTGGCTCTTAGTTGGCAGGAATAACCAACTTTGAGCCCTCTTCAGCCAAGATCAGAATCTAGGCTGAAGAAGGTTGGCAGGAATAACCAACACTTTGGTTCTAAGTTTGCAGGAATATCCAACTTTGAGCTCTCTTCAGCCAATATCAGGATCTAGGCTGAAGAAGTTTGGCAGGAATAACCAAACACTTTGCTCTAAGTTGGTAGGAATAACCAACTTTGAGCTCTCTTCAGCCAAGATAAGGATCAAGGCTGAAGTGGTTGGCTGGAAAAACCAACACTTAGTACTCTTCAGCCGAGATAAGGATCTAGGCTGAAGAGTGGTTGGCTAGAATAACCAACTTTTAGTACTCTTCAGCTGAGATAAGGATCTAGGTTAAAGAGTGGTTGGCTGGAAAAACCAACACTTAGTACTCTTCAGCCGAGATAACGATCTAGGCTAAACAGTGGTTGGCTAGAGTAACCAGCTTTTAGTACTTTTCAGCTGAGATAAGGATCTAGGCTGAAGAGTGGTTGGCTGGAATAACCGACTTCTAGTACTCTTCAGCCGAGATAAAAACCTAGGCTGAAGAGGTTGGCAGGTATGACCAAATAGATTACAAGGTTAGGATCGAGATAGGTATCTCGACCAGAAAATGTTATACTGAAGACAAATCACAGTTAAAAAATAAAGTGCAGGTATGGAACAGACTGAATGAAAAAAAGAAGATTTTCATTTAAAATCCAAGTCAGAATTACAAAAGGTGGGGCTTCAGCCCGGTTACAAGCTTTTTCAAACAAGGAAAAGAAAAATTAGGAGAAAAGGTCTTCCAAGTCGGCGTCCAAATCAACCCGGGCTTCACCCAGAGGTAGCTCGGTTGAGGCAAGCACACCTTGCTTGAGCTTGGTCTAAGGCACCGCGGTAGTCACAACAGTTGAAGGTGGGATGGAGACCACTGGAGTGGGAGAGATAGATTGGCGACCGAGCTGGGTGTTGGCTGCAAGAGCAGGATCCTCGTCATCCTCCCATTCTTGAAGAAATTTTTGTTGAATGGCAGTAGCATACTCCACCATGTAGCTCGGTATGTAATGTGGAGGAGGGTTTTGGAAGACTTCGGTCTCTTGGCCATGACCGAGCTTGGCCACAGTCGCCTTCCATCCACATTTGAAGAATATATCTTTGGCGGCTTCGCATTGTTGGATGTAAGTGGTCTCCCCCTTCTTGTAACCCCGGTTTTCAACGTCTTCCACGCTCTTCTCCAACCGGGCGATCTCATCATTCTTCTTTTTCTCGAGCTTGGCCAGTTCGCGCAGATATTTGTCTTTCAACTCAACCGCAGCCTTTTGCTTATCTACTTCAGCCGAGCTGACAAGACCAATCAGACGGGCCATCTCGGTATGTAGCTCGGCCATTTTCTTCTTGGCCTCTTCTAGCTCGGCTGATTTAGCATTGGCCTCTGCCATAGCCTGCCTTGTTTTCTTTCACAGTTCCAACACACGCTTGTGAGTAATGTGGTTTTTCTGTATGGCTTGCAAAAGGGCGATAAGAAACTTTCAGGAAAACTGAGCAAACAGATATAAAAATTAGAAAGACAAGCAAAGAGAGAACTTACTAACACCATCAATTTTGTTTCTGAATGAATGGCCTTCAGCTCGGTGAGGTGGTCGTGGTGTTCCATGTCTGCTGGCAGGCACATGCTCTTGGTGAGGTTAAAAGCCAGCGAATGGTCTTTCTCCGTGACCATCGAACCAGTGTTAGTAATAGCACGGTTCTTATAGGTGATCTTGGGTACCCACTTAGAGGAGCTAGCTCGGTCAGAGCGCTCAGGTTGTGGGCTCGGTGGTGTGGTTTGGGGAAGCACGATTTCATCCTCATCGACAAGGCGTGGCTCGGTTATGGAAGTCCGAACATGCTTGCTTGGCCGAGATGATGAAGGCTGAGTGGTTAGAAGGGCTACCACGGCCTCTTATGTTTGGCTGGATGGTGCTACCTCGGCCTGATTTGTTTCGGTGATAAGGGCCCTTACTGCTCTCTTCTTGGCCTTTTCTTGTTTTGCAGTTAGTGGGATTAGATTGAT
The DNA here is from genome assembly GCA_025200525.1 of Camellia lanceoleosa. Lineage (NCBI taxonomy): Eukaryota > Viridiplantae > Streptophyta > Magnoliopsida > Ericales > Theaceae > Camellia > Camellia lanceoleosa. Next base: position 25,843,986 of record CM045767.1, read on the forward strand.
CTGAGATAGTGTTGGATCTGGTTCTGGCGAAGGCTCCAAGAGGAAATCTGTCACCCTGGTCTTCCTCCGACTGCTGTATCTGTATGTCGGTTCAAAATTTAGTAGCTCGGCCCAGCCTCTATCATGGTACCGAAGCGCGGCGCGTAGTGCGTCCAAATTGGGGTAACTATACTGCGACTTTAGATAGTCCAAATTTGCATAAGGAAAAAAGCCAACGGTTAGCACGGTGCCAAACTTATAAACAGAGTAAAGAAAGCACAAAACTAAGCTGAGGTAATTATACTGACTACTCTTTTATTCCAGTTGATGCGGTCTCTTGGTATTTGGGCTTCCTGGTCCTCAAAGTTACCAGAAACCCAGAAAAAATTGTCGTCATTTACATCTTTGTCTGGGGTGTTCTTTATTATCTTTTCTCGGTGGCGTCTTATTTTTAGGTAATATACCTAGCCATCTTCATTCTGGCCAAGGGAGTATTGGTGGAATAGTTCAGCTAAACCAAGGTTAAGGCCAAGTCGACGATTTAGCTCGGCGATGCCGTTTATTATTCTGTATGAATTGGTGCTAAGTTGGGTTGGGCATATCCTAGTTTGCCTAAGGAATTCGCAAAGAAGGGGTTGAACAGGGAATCGGAGTCTGGCTTCAACGATGGAAAAGACAGTGAAGGGAACGAAGCTCGGTTTTTCCCATGGACTCGTGTCTAGCTTGGCTAGTGAGAGGTGGACGTCATCAGGGATGTTGTAGTCCCTTCGGAACTCGGCTATAGCCCCTGGAGAGTTTACTAAAAATCTATATTTACCCATGTGGATTTAAATTAGGTATAAGTTAGCTCGATGTTGAAAAGGAGTGGAGTATCTTGGTTGAAGCGTTCAAAGCAGTGCCTGGCCAACCTAAGTCTGCAAAGTGAAAAAGAAAGGTGTTAAGCACAAATCGTTGGACCGTGCTAAAAGAAACAAAGGCGAAATAAATGGAGTCCTAGCTCGGCTACGTGGGATTATTATCCGTTCTTAGCTCGGTTGAAGCGAAGGACTTTAGCTCGGCTAGGTGGAATGATTGGTTCGTAGCCCGGTTGAAGCTCAGCATGCAGCATTCTTGGTTCGGTTTTGACTAACTCATAGAGCTAATTTAGCCCCAAGTTATAGCTCGGTCATTGGTTAAGGCTTTCTAGTTCGATAGTATTCACACCTAATACAGTTTCCTAGCTCGGCTAAATGAAACAGAAGGTTCTTAGACCGATTGAAACTTATCTAGTTCGGCTGGGTGTGCACCTTAAGTACAAACATGTTGCTAGTTCGGTTGAAATATTATTTTGGATCAAAAGCATCATTTCTCAGATTGGTTGTGAATTCAGTGGGTCTATTACATGGTTTTTGGCATGAAGTAGTTGTTTCCCATGGAAATTACAAGAAGGTGTTTTTGGGAAACATATATAATATGCTATGTATTATAATACAATACGAAATAAACGAAAAAGAAAAAGGTTTGAGCCATGTACCAGTTCAAAGATCTTGGAATCGAAGATGGAAACGGCACCAGTAGAAAACATGGGCTTTGCAGATGCAGTGTTGAGGAAAAATGGAGGCTCAGAAGGTAGAGAGAGAAGATGATGAATAGTGATATGTTTTATTCGAAGAGTAGGGTTTTGTTTTGTGTAAGGCATAAGTTAAAGCAGGATTGTTCAAATTTTTCAGAGTACGAGGGCGGCGCAGATAGTTGTAGTTGACCAATGGGAGCCAGCCACGTGTCCACGCGAATAAGAAACGGTTCAAATGTACAGACTGAAAGGACATTATAAACTGGACTAGTCGGCAGCCCGGTAGAGATTGACCTCGGTTGGCTTGACTGCTTTTAGCTCGGCTAGAGAAGAGTAATCCCAAATCATGCTGCGCAAATGGAATTAAGGGGCAATTGAGAGGGTAATTTATAAATAAATTGGGCCGAGCTAAGGAGTTGCCTTCTTTGTAAGTTGGGCCGCACAATGGGCCGGGGTAAAAGATGATATAGCTCGGTCTAAGAGCTAACTAGTTGGGCCTAGTTGAGGTTCGGACCGAGCTAAGCATCACACATAGTCGAGCTGAGATAAGGACACCATTTTGCATAGTTAGCTCGGTCTCAAGTTATTAGCCCAGTTGGAGTATGTTAAATCGAGCTACAAGCAACGAAAGGAAGAACCGAGCTAGTTGGAGCTCGGTCAAATCTACCGCTTTAGCATGGCCATGTTAGCTCGGTCGTTTTGTCATACTACCGAGGTAAAACCATCTCACTTGGTTTAAGTAGTGAGGGGGGTGTTGAAGGATAAGCATTATCTTTCAGGAGTGTGATTCCTAAGAGGACTCTAAGCAGAGGAATAAGAGTTCTACTAGGATTGTGCCACACAGAACCTATAAAAGCTCACAACATAACCTATGTAGAGGTAACACAACTTTGATTCCTGAATACGTAGAGCTTTTCTCTATTTGCCTATTTTGCTGACTTAGGTATCGGAGAGGTATCCGGCACACACCCGTCGGCTAGCTCACGTTTGTGTTTTTAGGGAGTAAAGCGACGACGTTTTGAGGAGCACAGACTTGATCAACAGGATTATACGAGAACATTATTTCGTGCTCGTACAGTACACTAGATTCTTCAACGATAGCCTTATCTTTGTTTTTTTGGTTCTTTCTAGGCTACTTGTAGAATTAGATCTAGTGAAAAGAATTGATTTTTGTCTAGGTACGTCCAAATAAAGAACACCTTTGTTTTATCGAGTTGTTAAATTTTTGAGATTTTTTCAATCTTGAGTTTCTCCAAGAACGCATTTCTTAGGCCATGATAATTGTTTTACATTAACCTTTTTGGATTGAAATTTTTGAGTGTGGCACTTGTTTTTAATTTTATGCATGTCAATTCTGAAGTTGAAGTCCACTCTCTGCCTATAAAAGGGTGTGGCTACGTCTTATAGGAGTAGAGTCAAGAAGTAGAGTCTTATAAGTGAGTAAGAGTATTCTCTCTATATTCAATAAAAGTTTTCCATTTTTATATACACTTTGTCTACTATCTTTTAATTTTCTAAAGGTCTGAAAGTAGTGATACAAGTAGAAGTAATATTCACTGAGAGTGAGAGACTACATTCTCTACTCGTTGAAAGACTTGAAAAGTATTTGTAGCAAATGAAAAGCAAGGTGGATATGGAAAAGTAAAATCTTAAGATAATTTTCTAAATAATTAGTATTTAATTCTTTAGTTACAAATATTATCTTTGCAATTGTGAAAATAAACAACAACAACAACAACAACAACAACAACAACAACAACAACAATAATAATAATAATAAAATCCATGTAATATATAAAAAAATATTATTTTATTTCACGTCATCGCCACATCATCGCGCCGCGTTATTATTAATAAAATCCATGTAATATATAAAAAAATATTATTTTATTTCACGTCATTGCCACATCATCGCACCACATCATTAGAGATGCAATTAGGGATGATAAGAATAGGGGAATGTGTCATCACCCATGCCAAAATGACTTCTACACATAAATTTTTCACCATTTTTTTCCTAAAAAAAATACTTCAAAGAAGAAAATATAGTTATTGAGTTTTGAAGTTAGGATATAATGAAAAATAATAATTTATGTTCATGCCAATTTAATAGCGGTGTAATGTGGGCGGGCTCAAGGTTCAACACAAGAAACCCAAACCCAATTTGAATTTTTTTTAAGGTTTGAACAATTTTTTTTTTTTTTTTAAATTCGATATGTGCTTGGGTTGAAATAAATTTGAGCGGGCTTTGACAAATATATCAAATAACCCGAGTAACTCGAAACTTGAATTATATATAGGTCTTAACACAACTTGAGCTGGGCTTGGATAACCTCTTAACCCATCCGAGCCACCCAAGTTGCACCCCTACATTTTAACAACAAAATTATTAATTTTATTTTAGTCTTAAGGGAGAGGTCATAGATTCAATTTTACCTATGAGAATTTGAATTATAAGGCAAACATTTGGTACTTTGTAAAGGTGAGAGCTAACTCTCATAAGTACTAATCTAATAACTAATAATTATACTTTCATCAATGATAAAAGAAAAAAGAAAGAAAAAAAGAGCAATAATAATCCAGCTAGTAGGAGGGTCCGATGGAGATGGGAAAAAGATGGTTAAGAAAGAAGAAGGGGAAAAAAAACGTAGAATATGAACTTTTTAATGTTTGATTTAGTTTTTAAATTAATATTTAGATCAAAAAATCAAAGAATATGTTTGGTTAATCAATTTTTAAAATTATTTTTCTCTCCTCTCTTTCCTTCTCTTATTTATTTATTATTAAATAAATCAATCAATTTTTCTCTCTCCTCTTTCCTCTTCCATTTTCTCACATTCTACACATCAATCAATCAAATTTTATCTCACACCCATTCGTTCAACTACAAAAAAAAAAAAAAAAAAAAAATTACAAATCATCTCAAAATTATTTTCAAAACTTATAACCAAATAAATTTTTAATTTTTAAAGCTATTTTCAATAGGCAGTGGCTTTGGTCCAGTCCAAGATCGGACTGGACCGTGCTGTTGGGCCCGTGGGGGCCCACCACGGGTCCCGTTTTGATTTTCCGAACCGTTCAATGTGTAGAACTCGTCGAGTACTATATGCCTGTAAAAAATCACGTTGATCGGATATCGATAGCCATGTGAACAAAACAGTTTTTTATCAACCGTTAATTTTTTCACCGTCTATTTTTTTTTTTTTTATACAAAACTGATTTGATCACATAGCTATTGATATCCGATCAACATCATTTTTTATAAGCATGTAGTATTCGACGAGTTCTACACATTGAACGGTTCGAATTATCAAAACGGACGCAAAAAATGGGCCCCATGGACCGAACTGGACAGGTCCAGTCTTGATCTCAACTTGAGACAAGTTGGACCCTTTTCAATAACTTATCTTTTTAAAATATAATTTGAAACTCAAAACTCTCTTCAAAAATTAAATCAAATGGAGTTTCTCCAACTCTCTAATCTTATTTTCTTTTGTCTTTTAACCTTTAATACAAATACGAAAGGTTAAAGTGGAGAACGAGACTTGGCAAAGTGGGGATTGTGCCTTGGGAGTTGAGGATTGTGCTTATGGGTGCTACAGTGTCTGTTAGTGTCTCGTTGTGTGGTTTGACTTTGGGAGTTCAAAATCGTGAGGTCGATGGGTTGGTTGTGTTTGTGAGTTGCAATAATAGGGATATTTTGTAGTATCTGAATCTCTCTCGATACATTATATTTTCCTATATCTGTATTTTCATGTTTTTAATGAAAATTTCATTTTGTTGACTAAAAAAAAAAAAAAAAGACTTGGCAAACAAGCATAGGAAACTAATCTTTTGTTTGGCTTTTAATTTTCAAATATAATTTTTGCATTTCATATTTTTCGAATTTTAGTAAAATTTTTTTAATTTTTTTTACTGTTTAGATACTACTTAAAAAGTAAAATATTTGACTAAAATATAAAAAAAATTCACTAAAAATAATAAAAACACAAAAAAATAAAAACTCGAAAACTATATTTGAAAATTCAAAATTAAATAAATGTATTTTCTTAATGGGACTGGACTCTCTCCAATTGGAATTACCAGTTTGAAAATTCAAAATTAAATAAATATATTTTCTTAATGGGATTGGACTTTTTCTAATCGGAATAATCAATTGGATAGTTCAATTCGGCCCAATTTGGGTCTATTTTGATGATCAAAACTGTTAATTTATAAAGTTTGTCGACTATTTCATTCTTGTAAAAAATCATATTGGTTGGATATCACAGCTACTTGATCAGATCACATTTATGCTAATAGTTTATTTTTAATTTTATACTTACCGTTGACACAAATTTAAACTGATCAAGTGGATATTGATATTTAATCAACATAATTTTTTTTTAAAAAAAAATAAAATACTCAATAAATCTTACATATTAAATAATTCAAATTATCAATGCAGATTCCGTAATAAATCTACAAAAATCCAACAACATATTTTAGTTGGATTTCAACTTGGTGAGAAACCTGAGCGTTTCTTAATTACTTACAAGGACAATTTCTCTCTCCTTGAAAAAGACTTGGCAACAGGGTGTGCAATGTAATAATTTCACGTTTCATTTTTTCCACAGAGAATACTTATTTGATATTATCAGTAATGATTCAGAATCTCACAAAATATCACATTCACAACCCTCACTCACTTGTGATTGGTCTAAGTAAGAAAAAGAAAGGAAAAAAAAAAACAATACAAATATATCATTGATCCACATCACTATAAAGGTGGTGGGGGTCTCCTCAAAAGGGGGTCCCAAACATTTTCCTGAAACTATTTTGCATGCTTACAATGGAATTTGGCCGTTCCCACTATCTCGAAATTATTGAGAAGAACCATTTTCAAAGTAGGACCTTGTACGAGCATGAAATAATTCTCGTATAATCCTATTGATCAAGTCTGTGCTCCTCCAAATGTCGTCGCTTTACTCCCTGAAAATTCAAACGTGAGCTAGCAGGCGGGTGTGTGCTGGATACCTCTCCGATACCTAAGTCAGCAAAATAGACAAATAGACAAAAATTTTGTGTATTCGAGAATCAAAGTTGTGATACCTGTACATAGGTCCTGCTACGAGCTTTTATAGATTTTGAATGGCACAATCCTAGTAGGACTCTGTTTCTCCAATGTAGAGTCCTCTTAGGAATCAGAAAGTTAATGCTTATCTTTCCACACCTCCCTCACTGCCTAACCAAGTGAGATGGATTTACCGAGGTAATATGACAAAACAACCAGACTAACACATGCTGAGGCGGCAGGTTTCACCGAACTTTCCTTAGCTCGGTTCTACCTTGCTTGGCTTAGCTCGGTTCCAGCTTGCTTGTACAACGTGACTTTTTATACCCTAGTTCAGAATACTCGAACCGAGCTAACTTCAATCATTCATGACCGGGTTAACAGGGCCCAATGGAAAAGCCCATTCTACTCAGCCCACAGCTCGGCCCGCTACTTCCCAGCCCTAGCTTGGTCCAGATTTATGCTTTTTACCCTCTCAGTTGCCCCTTAATGCCATCTGCGACGAATGATTTTGGATTATAATTCTCCAGCTGAGCTAAAAATATGCAAGCCAACCGTGCTCACTTTCCACCGGGCTACCAATGAGCCCGGTCCCTAAACGTCTTTTCAATTGCTCTGCACGTTTGAATCATTTTCTATTCTCTTAGACATGTGGCAAGCTCCCATTGGCCAAGTGTAGCTGTCACAGCCATCTTCGTACTCCGCAAATTTTGAACAGTCCCGCCCAAATCAATGCTTTATACAAAATCCTACTTTTTGAACCATACACACCACTGTTCATCTTCTTGCACTTATCCTCTGAGCCTCCATTTTCACTGTCATAACTCCTGCAAAGCTTGCGACTTTGCCATCATCCTTACGGTTTTGATCTTCATCCCTTTATCTCAAAACTGTGAGTGGCTCTAACCTTTTTGCTTTCCATTTATTTTGTATAGTATAACAATATATAGCATAGTATATGCATGTTTTTCAAAACACACTAGCACAGTTTTCACATCAATGAGAAATAACCACTTGGTCCCAAAAACCATGCGGTAGATCCTTTACTGAATTCTCAAACAATCTGTCACATGATGCTCTTGATCTAAAATAATACTACGATCATGATAGGGACTTGTTTGACATAGATGTGTATTAGACTGAACTAGAAGCCTCACCTATCGATCGAGCTAGACTTGGAGTCACAACTGAACTAAAAACCATCTTACCTAATGACCGAGCCAAAAGCCTGATGCCCCTACTTGAGTCACAACCGATCTGAGAATGGGTTGCATCCCATTGAACCATACTAGGTTTTACTTTTATTTATCCTTCTTTTTTAGCTTGGTTTAGCGATCTGGGCATAACACTTTTTATCTCCACTTTGCAGACTTTGACTAGGTTGGCCAAGCACTCCTTTGCACACTCAACCGAGATATTCAACGTCATCTCACCACCGAGATAAGCTACCGCGCTAACTTATATATAATTTAAGTTAAATGGGTAAATATTGTTTCTTAGTAGACTCCCCAGGGGCCATTGCCGAATTCCGCAAGGACTACAACATTCTTGACGATGTCCACCTCCCACTAGCCGAACTAGATACCATGCCTTGGGGAAATCTGGGCTTTGTATCATTTACCGTAATATCCATTGTAGAAGCTGGTCTTCGATTTCCCATTCAGCCATTCCTCTGTGAATTCCTCAGCCAGACAAGGCTCTGCCCCACTCAACACTCCACAAACTCATATAGAATAATAAATGGCATAGCCGAGCTAAATTGCCGGCTTGGCCTTAACCTCGGTTTAGCTAAGCTATTTCACCAATATTCCCTTGGCCAAAATGAAGACGGCTGGGTGTATTATTTAAGAATAAGAAGACATCGAGAGAAAATAATAAAAAAATACCCCGGACAAATATTTTAATGACGACGACTTTTTCTGGGTTTCGAGCAATTTTGAAGATCAGGAAGCCTAGATACTGGGATACGGTATTAACTGGAATAAAAGAACAGCCGGTATGAATACCTCGGCTTAGTTTGTCTATTTTTTTGCCTTTGTTGTTTATAACTTTTACACCGTGCTAATCATTGTCCTCCTTATGTAGACTTGAACCAGCTAAAGTCGTAATACCAATACCCCAACCTAGACACTCTCCGCGCCGCGCTTCGATACTACGATTGAGGTTGGGCCGAGCTACTCAACTTTGAACCGGCCTACCGATACAGTGGAAGGAGGAAGGTCAGAGTAACTGACTTTCTTCTGGAACCATCTCCAGAGTCAGACCCAAACTTGCCACAAATCAATCTCATTCCTCTAACCGAAGAGCAAGAAATGGCCAAGCACCGAGCTGTTTGTGCCTTGATAACCGAAACAATAGCTCCAGCCAGCGGGGATCAAACCGTGATATCACAAGCTGGCCAAACACAGGAGGCCGTTGTAGCCCTTCCAACAGCTCGAGCCTCGTCATCTCAGCCGAATAAGCGCGCCTGTAGCTCCTCAACCGAGCAGCAGCGGTTGATCGATGAAGTGGACTGCGTGCTTCCTGAAACAACACCACCGAGCCCTAAACCTGTCCATACTGACCGAGCTAGCCCTTCAGAATGGGCTCTAGAATTAACATATAAGAACCGGGCTATTTCAGACATTGACTCGGTGGTCACAGATAAAGACCACATGCTTGCCGTCAATCTTGCAAAAGGCGTATGTCTGCTAACCGATATGGAGCATCATGATCACCTAATCGAGCTAAAGGCTATACGCTCGGCAACCAAGTCGATGGTGCTGGTAAGTGCCCCCTTCGTTTGTTCTCCATTTCACACATCTGTTTTTCCGGTTTTGATCCTAATTGCTATCTTTCCTTTTGCAGGCCATGCAGAAGAACCATGTTGCTCACAAGGGTGTGCTAGAGTTGCGTAAGATAGCACGGCTAGCTATTGTAGATGCCAATGCCAAGACGGCCGAGCTGAACGAGGCCAAGCAAAAAACAAATAAGCTTGAATCTGACAACGCTGGACTTACCGAGCTAGTTAACGTGGCGGAAGCTGATAAGCAGAAAGCTCTGGCGACACTAAAAGACCACTATTTGCGCAAACTGGCCAAGCTCGAAAAGAAAAAGGATGCCGAGATCGCCGAGCTGAAAAAGAGCGCGGATGATGTTGAGGACCACGGCTACAAAGAAGGGGAGGCCATCTACATCCTGCAATGTGAAGCTGCAAAGGATATTTTTTTCAAATGCGAATGGAAGGCAGCTGTGTCAAAGCTCAGTTTTGGTCATGAAACCGAGGTCTTCCAGAACCCTCCTCTCCACTTTATTCCGAGTCACATGGAGGACTACGCAAATGCCATTCAACAAAAATTTCTCTAAGTATGGGAGGAAGATGAGGCATTCCCAGAGCCCAACAATGCCCCAGCTACTACCAACGATCACAGTCTCCAAACTACCCAGTCAGCTCGGGTGGAGCCACCTGTGCCCATTACGGCTGAAAATGTGGCTGTGACCAATCTTCCTGCTAGAACCGAGCTGCTTAATGGTGAAGCTCGGGTTGACCTGGATGCAGATCTGGATGATCTGTTTGCCTGATCTTTTAATTTCTTCTTTTAATGTCAACTTCTTGAAAGAATTTGTAACCAGGCTGAAGCCCCATCTCTTGTAGTTCCAATCTTTAATGAAATCTACTACTTTTATGTTCTTTTTTCCTGGTTCATATCCTGCTTGTGTTTGTCTCTCAATTTTAATTGGCATGCCTTGAACTTTTTTGGTCGAGATAGCTATCTTCGTTTAGTAGTTTTTTAATTTGTTTGTTTGTCATGCCAGCCTTCTCTAGCCTAGATCCTTATCTCGGCTGGAGAGACGTAAATGTTGGTTATTCTTGTCAACCTCTTCAGCCCAGATCCTTATCTCGGCCGAAGAGAGCTACATATTGGTTATTCCTACCAACCTCTTCAGCCTAGATCCTGATCTCGACTAAAGAGAGATAAATGTTGGTTATTCTTGCCAACCACTTCAGCTTAGATCCTGATCTCGGCTGAAGAGAGATAAATGTTGGTTATTCTTGCCAACCTCTTCAGCTTAGATCCTAATCTCGGCTGAAGAGATCTCAATGTTGGTTATTCCAGCCAACGTTCTTCAGCCTAAATCCTGATCTCGGCTTAAGAGAGCTCAATGTTTGGTTATTCCTGCCAAACTTTCTGATTGCCCCTTGATAGTAATGACTGAGAACAACTTTTACAATAGAAAGACTTATGCTGAAAAAGTAAACTACTTGTTTTATTTGAAAAATAGGAAAAAATTACAAATATTCTAAGAGAAAGCTAAAAATAAAATAACTTGAGATTGACAGTGTTCCAAGGCCTGGGAATAGCCTTGCTGTCTCCATCCTCCAAGTGATATGCCTATTTTCCTGCGAAGCCGACCACTTTGTATGGTCCTTCCCAGTTAGGTCCTAGCTTGCCATCTCCGGGTAACAAAGTGTTGCCCATTACTTTGCATAATACCCAATCCCCAATCTTGAATTGCCTCGGATGCACTGTTTTGTTATACTTTCTAGATAACTCCTGCTGGTATGAGGCAATGTGAACTAGAGCTCTTTCCCTTTTTTCTTCTGCAAGGTCGAGTTTCAAGGCTATGGCTTCTTTGTTCAAGTTTGGGTCAAAATTTTCACTTTTGATAGTGGGGAGGCCTACTTCCAGTGGGATTACAGCCTCCATGCCACAGGCCAAGGAAAAAGGTGTTTCTCCAGTTGACTGCCGAGGTGTAGTACGGTAAGCCCATAAAATATGAGAAAGCTCCTCAGCCCATTTTCCGTTCGCTTTTTCCAACCTTTTCTTTAGGCCATCTAAGACGACTTTGTTTGAAGCTTCTGCCTGGCCATTTGCTTGAGGATATGCTAGTGTAGAGTTGTAAAATTCTATCTTGTATTCCTCACAAAAGCCCCTGAAGATTTTGCCACCGAACTGAGTGCCATTGTCCGATATTAGGGCTTTGGATATGCCGAATCGGGTTATGATATTCTGTCAGACGAACCTCTTTACATCTTTCTCTTTTATTGATGCAAGTGCTTCAGCTTCCACCCATTTTGTGAAGTAGTCTGTTGTTGCGAAAAAGGACTTTCTGTTGTCGGGAGCTGTTAGAAGTGGTCCTACTATGTCCAGGCCCCACATTGCGAAGGGCCATGGGCTAGTTAATGGTAGAAGCTCTCTAGCTGGTTAGTGTATCTAGTGTGTGAACTTCTGACATTTTTCACACCTCTTGACATACTTCTCAGAATCTGCTTGCATGTATGGCCACCAATATCCTTGTGAAATTGCTTTGTAGGCCAATGATCTTCCCCCTTGGTAGCTTCTGCATACGCCTTCATGTATCTCAAACAAAAATGCCTCAACCTTTCTAGGATGGACACACTTCAAGTAAGGTCCTGTGAAGGATTTTTTGTATAACACAAATAATGGAGAGAGCCAAAATCGCTGTGATTTTGCTCTGATTTTGTTGGCCTCTTTCTTTTCTTCAGGCAAGATGCTGTCTTTTAAGAGTACTATAATGGGATCCATCCATGAAGGGCCTAGTTCGGCACAACATACCTCAGCTACTGCGGGTTCTTCAATGCTTGGTCAGGGTAGGAAGTCGATCAATAATGGATGCGGGATAGATGTATCTGCCATTGAGGCAAAACCTGCTAGTTCGTCTGCTCCATTGTTTTCTTCTCGGCCAATTTTCTCTATCCGCACTACTTCAAACTTCATGATCTCCTTTCTAACTACCTCTTGGTACTTAGCCATCCTCTCATCTTTCGCTTCGTAGTCGCCTGAAATCTGGTTTATTACCAACTGAGAGTCACTGTAAACCATTATCTCGGTGGCCTTCATGAAAAGTGCTGATGTTAGGCCTGCTAAAAGCGCTTCATACTCTACCTCATTGTTTGATGCTGGGAAGCCAAGGTTGACTGCTTGTTCCACTATTAGGTCATCTGGTGAGATAAGGACTATGCCAAGTCCTGCGCCGTGCCTATTGGATACTCCATCGACGAAGAGTTTCCACATCTCTTCGAAGAATAGTTTCCTACAAGTAGAGGGGTCAGATGATGTCTTGGGGTCACGTGTGCTGCTGATGTTTTCTTCTGAGTCCATACCTGCTGTTGGGGTTTGCTTTCACTATCTGACTGCCCCAAGTTTTTACTTGTTAATGAGTCATCGTTGGGAATAGCATAGTTTGCCCTTTCCTTCCTGTCTTCAATTCTGTATGGCTTGGGATGTAGCTAGGCACCTTGTTTTGGGGGCTGTGTAGTTCCTGCGGTACTTTCCATTCCCATTTCGGTTGTACTGGTCAAGTCAACTGGGCAGATGTGATGACTTCCTGGTGTGAACTCAGCTACAAAGTGTGCCAAAGCCTGGGCTTTTATTGTTGTTCTGGGTTGAAACTTGATGTCGAACTGTCCCAGCTCTCCTGCCCATTTCAAGATTCGTCCAGAAAAGTCTGCCCTCTCGAGCAAGGCCTTTAATGGGAAAGTTGTTAGGACAATTATGGTGTGGGCATGGAAATAATGCCCCAATTTCCTTGAGGCCATTATCAAAGCTAAGGCCAGCTTTTCCAATGGTAGGTACCTTGTTTTAGCGTCCAACTAGGTTTTGCTAACATAAAAGATAGGCAAATGTTGGATTCCTTCCGCTCTAACTAACACTACGCTGATTGCATGTTGTGAAACCGCCAAGTACAAGAAGAGCTCTTCTCCTGGTACTAGGGTTACTAATAATGGAAAAGAGGTCATGTACTCCTTCAGGCTCTCTAGGGCACGGTCACATTCTTCATCCCACTCAAATTTGGCTTTCAAAGCTTGAAAGAATGGTCAACATCTGTCTGACGATCGACTTATGAACCGGTTGAGTACGGCTGCTAGGCCAGTGAGATGTTGTACCTCTTTGACTGTGTTAGGCCTCTCAAGTTCCTGGATTGCTTTGATCTGAGAAGGGTCAACTTCTATACCTCGGTTGGTCACCAGGAAGCCTAGAAATTTGCCTGATCCTACACCTAATGCACACTTGGATGCGTTCAGGCGTAACTTGTTCTTCTTCAGGATTTGGAACATTTCATCTAGGTCCCTGAGGTGGTCCTTCTCATCCTTGCTCTTGACCATCATGTCATCTATGTAAGCTTCCATCGTTCTGTCTAACAATGGTTCAAACATTTTAGTGATCATCCGTTGAAAAGTTGCCCCTGCGTTCTTTAGGCCAAAGCGCATGACCTTGTAACAGTATAGTCCTCTAGGCGTTGTAAAAGATGTGGCCTCCTGGTCTGGCTTGAACATAGCGATTTAATGGTAACCTCTATACGCGTCAAGAAAGCTAAGTCGGCTATGTCCTGCCGTTAGGTCCACCAGTTGGTCTATCCGTGATAAAAGAAAACCATCCTTTGGGCATGCCATGTTGACTATTTTGTAATCCACGTAGACATGCCATTTTTTGTTCTTCTTTAGCACTACTACAGTATTGGAGATCCACCTGGGATAGTGCACTTCTCTGATGGCTCATGCCTCCAGTAAGTTTCCCACTTCCTCCACCACTATCTCCGCGTGGTGGAGTGTCGATCTGCGAGTGCGCTATATGATTGGTTTGGCATTTGGGTGGACATTAAGTTAGTGGCAGATGAACTTAGGGTCTATGCCAGGCATGTCATATGGCATCCAGGTGAACACTTCGATGTTTGAGATTAAGAATTCCATTATTTTAGTTCTCTCAGTGCTAGACAAAGATGAGCCTAGCAAAAAGAACTTTTCTGGGTCCTTTTCATCTATCCTTACCTTAACCAAGTCCTCCACTGCCTTCTGCTCTGCTGCTTTGCCTACGTCAACAAACAGTTCATTGCTTTCAGGTTCTTCCACCATCTGTACATACCCTTTTGCAGCCCGACTGCCATTCACTGTGACGAAGCACTATTTCGACATAACTTGGTCTCCCAAGACTTCTTCAATTACCCCGGCTTCATTGGGGAACCGCAATGGTTGATGGTAGGTTGACGCTACCGATCTCATGGCGTGCAACCATGTTCTTCCTAGGATTATGTTGTAAGTGAAGGGGACCTTCAATACCTAGAATTCCACCTGTTTCATCATGATTCCTGCCTTGATTGGGAGGATTATCTTGTCTACTGGCCACTCTGGCATTGAGTTGAAACCGACGAGTGGAGATGTCGCAGGTGCTAGGTCTTTGTCCTCTAATTTTAGTTGTTTGAAGGTTTCGTAGTAAATTATCTCGCATGAGCTTCCTTGGTCAATCAGAATCTGCTTGATATCAAAATTCTTGACGCGCAACGTGACCACCAATGCGTCATTGTGAGGGAAGTGTAGCCTTGCTAAGTCTCTATCTGAAAAGGATATGACGTTCGTGGCCTCTGTTCTCCCCTTTTTGACAGTTGGTTGTGCACTTAATACCTCTCTCAAGTGCTCAGCCTTTTTGATCATTCCCCTGAGCTCATACACCCACTTGGGTTCGATGATCCCATGTATAACATTGATTATGCCTTGGGGTGGACCATCGACCGGCATTCCGTTGGGTTTGTTGGGGTCCTGTGGGGCTGGTGGTGCTCCTCCTTCAATATACTAGTCCAAGTGTCCAGCATCCACTAACTCTTCCAGATGTTGCCTTAGGGGTGTGTAGTTCTCAGTTCAGTGCTCCTTCTCAACATGGAAGGTGCAACGAGACTTCTTGTCATAGCCCCTTTGTGCTTCTCCCAGCTTGGCTGGCCACCAAACGAAGGGTTCATGACGTATCTTGCTGAGAATCCGGTAGATAGGTTTATTGAACATGGTAGTGATGGCAGTGCAAACTCTTAACTTCCTTTTTTTTGGATCTTCTCTGTTGGCTCGCCTGCCCCGCCCATTCCTACTAGGTTGTTCTACCGTGTTAAGTTTCGCTGTAGTCTTTTTATCTGGCAATGCTGTTGTGCCAGATTTTACTTTAGCACGGGCACTGTCTTCCTCTACTCGGATATGTTGATGCACCCTCTCCATTAGGGCCTCCATCGTAAGGGGTGGCATCTTTGTTATTGAGTCCCTCAGTTTGTTGCCGACTGGTAAACCCTGTTTGTATTGCGCAATGGCGAGGTTTGTAGGGTAATCCCCAATCTGGTTGAAGGTCTCCCAATAGTGACTGTTATAAGACCTCAATGTCTCATTTTTGCCCATGTCAATGGAGAGTAGTTGATCGATCTCCACTGGTGTTTTGGTATTAGTCCTGAATCTGGTCACGAACACTTCTGCCAATTGTGCCCATGAGGCGATGCTGCTTTCGAGCAGCCTTTCAAACTAGGTTAGACCTAGGTCGCCAAGGTTGGATGGGAACAACATGCACATTAGAGCCTCGTTCCGCCAGTATATTGCCGTAACCTGGCGAAAGTGGCTTAAGTGCATGTAGGGGTCTGACTTCCCTTTATAAATAGTGAATATAGGCTGATGGAAGCCCGAAGGTAGTGGTGCGCTCTCTATTGCTGGAACGAACGACAAGCTCTGTAACCTTGCTAATACTTTATCTGATAGTTCGTAAGCAAGGCGCGACATTGGCATCCCTACCTCAACACTCTCATGTGTCCTGGGGGCCAATCACTGCAGGGCTAAAACTCTATGTGGGTCGCGAGCCCTAGTATCCTCCCTCTGTCAGGCCCTTTCTTCGAGCATAGTCCGTAAGTCCGCTGACCTAGGCAACTTTGTGTGCCTAGATGTCGTTTGGTGCGTGTGCGAGGGGTAATAGTTGCTTCCCTCTATATATGACCTTTCAGTCCTCGTTCTCTCAAACCTGAAGTGACGAGTCCAAGAAGTCCTCGATTAAGTGCCACCTATTCTAAGGCTCCTGCTTTCTGCTTGTGACAATGTGGTATGTCTATCACGATCTTCCGAGTGGCGAGGGGGCATGTTGCCTTTACGCCCCTCTCCTGTTGCCATTGTAGATGCGCCCTTGGGCTTCACTCTACAGTTCGGACTCCCTTTTGTTGTTGCGGTTCTTAATCTGAACCAAAGAGTCCAAATCTGGCAAATCGTTTTGAGAAATAGATTTTGAAAAGAAGTGCCAAACAAGGACTGCTTTGCCAGATACAGAGTCGCCACCTAAACATTTTTTAAAATGGAAAATTTAGGAAACCCTGACTCGGTGCCGAAGGCCACGTGTCCGTCATCACCAAAGTTGTCTTGGCTCGGGAGCTTGGGTACGATCGGGGAAGGTCAGCTATGAGCACCCCCTTTCGCCCGGTCCGAAGGCCGGCCTCTACTAACCATGATATCCGATTTTGAAAACGTTATGCGTTCTTATTTCGGTTATTAGCCTAGAATTACTATGTTATGTGCACAGCAAACAAGTATAGACTAGATTGCCTAATTTGGAAACAAGCATTGCATATCCGTTGTTTTTGAAAACAGTTTTGAAATTGCTACTCGCGAGTAGGCTAAAATACGGATTTCAACCAGTTATTCCAACTCAAACAATCCAACCTCCACCCACAGGCACTCAAACAGTTATATCACATAAGCAGCTAGCCTCATGGTAATCATGCTATTATGGCAACATTCACACGCATGCGATATGCTAAAGCGTAAAAACTCACCTAGTACTCCAAGCCAAAACAGAAACTAGTTAGTAATCATATGCATGATCCTAGTTCATGTTAAGTGGCTAATGCAACGCAAGCAAGGGTGTAATCTAGACAGGCTCGGCTATCCTAAGCATGGCATGTGAAATGCTACAAGTAACAAGTATTCAATTTGACAATCGAAATACAATGCAGTTAGCGTGATGTACCGAGCCCGGTGCATGTAAGACAAATGTATGGATGCACGCATGCATTGCATAGGGTATGCTAATTTAAATATGCCCTAATCTACCATTGTAAGCAGGTAAATAAAAGGGAAGAAAGAAATGGGGGTTGGAAGACATACACACACTCACACACACTTATTACAAATACGCCCTCACTCGGAGGGACCAAAAGAATATACAGTCCAAAATAATACAGTCCAAATACAGAATAAATTATTACAAAAAAAATTCTAATTTAATTAATAATTGAAATGCATAATAGAAAAGGCCACAGCCCCGCCTCGGGATGCACGAATGATGCATGCTCGAATCCAACTCGCCCAGAAAACCCGCACCATACCAATACCGCCTCTGTTCTTACTGCCCTGTCTCTCCAAAAATTGCCAAAGTCCCAGAACACCTTCCTTGCATCTTCTTTGTACACCACCCCGGGAGGAAGTGCCCACCGGCCAGCTAAAATTTCCATCGGCTGCTTAGGAGGTTACCGGCCACCAATATAGTGCCAGTCGGCATTCTATCTTACGGTCGGCGAAAATTCTGCGAAGATGTGTTTTTCAAAGCGATGAGATGGGAGTGCATGGTATGGGATTTTGAGCATATATAAGCATGGCCAATGCTTCCTATCATGCATGGGACTCAAGGAAGCATGACCCTTGGTTCTTGGGCCATCAATTATGCATCTTGGTGCATGATAGCCTAAGGAACCAAGATTGCATTTTAATGTCAATATGCATGCAACACACAAATGAGACCAAGACCCTATCATGTATAAATCAAGGGCCTTAGTGACCAAGAATTGAGACAAGTTGCACCACTTGTAGTGTGAACTCCTCTCAACCCTTACACTTGGTTTGACACCCCAAACCAAGACATGGAATGCATGTATACAACATGGCTCAAATGATGCAATATGACATGAAGTGCAAGACATACCAAATGCAATGCAACATGTTATGGCAAGTGTGCAATACTAGGCATGCAAGATGCAAAGTATAATGCAAACATGGACAATCCTTGTAAAAGAACTAGCATATAACAAGGCTTTGCTAATCAAGCATGCAACAAACATGATTCAAGCGGGCAACAGTAGACTTAAACCATAATGGGACAGACCTCAAACCTTCCCAAAACAGTGGCAAAAAATGCCCAAAATGATGGACCAATACTCATGCAAACATGCAAGCAAATGGGCCCAAAACCAAGGCATAAACAAGGGGCTTTTCACTACCACCGACATGACCATTCATAGCATGTATTAGGCCACCAAAAACAGACTTCTAGCATGCAAAAATACACACACACACCTTTGACATGGTAGTCCCAAATGCCTTAAATATGCAAACATGCACAATGTCCATTCCTAGGCATAAAAGACCAATGTTTCAAAGCATGAAAGGCATGACAAATGGGGACATATAAACATGGTATAAGGACTGAAATAACATATTAAATGATTTCAAATCATCTAAATAACCTAACCAATGCATATATATGGATCACATCCTCAAGGCTTACAAGCAACAATACAAAACAACTACATTAAGCATGCCAAAAATGGTAAAACCAATGGCCAACAGACCTAAAACAAGACAAATCATGGCCAAAAGCTTCAATAAGTCAAGCCAAAACATGAGGATATACAAGGCTAAACCTATGTCACATTTCTAGGCAAAATGGAGGATTACAAAGCGAGTATACAAAGCATGCTAAGGACCACAAAACCACCATTAGACAGAGATGTAACATGCTCCAAAACATCCAAAAAAACTCTGAAATGGCACCAAAAACAAGCAAGCATGCATGTTCCCTTTTAAGCCAAAGACAAAGGCAAAAGAGGGACAAAGGGGAGAGGGGTGTCCCTTCCCTATACAAGACTTCAAACCACCTTCTTTACCACTAAAAACCCACTAGTTTTCAGTGGTGAAAGAACCCAAAAAAACAAGGCAAATAAGGCTCAAAGTAAAGACACCAAATAGGCCAAAACAAGGCCTAAAAGGGTGACTTTGCACTCAAACCACAAAATGACCTTAATGAAAGTTCAAAAGAAAGAAAATCTAAGACTTTTTTCAGTTATACACAAAGCTCAAAACACAAAGCAAGATAGGTAAAAACTTGTTGCAAAAATGGGGAATCTAAAGTAAAGTGCTCACCCTTGAAGAACACTTGAAGAATAGGTGGTGCAACCCTCCTCTATTGCTCAAAACCAGTCCAAAAACTCAGCAAACAACCCTCCAAGTCCCTCAACCTCGAACTAAGGTGTAATGGTGTGTGTATTAGTGCAAAAATGAGGTAAAAACACACTATTTAGGCTTAAAACACACACACAAGGATGAGAGAGAGAGAGAGATATAGAGGGAGAGAGTATAACAAAGATATATAGATATAGAAGCTCCGGTTTTTGATCAAAAAAATGGCCAACCTCTCTCAAAGGGAGAGAGATGGTGTTTATATAGGCACAAATCAAGGCTCAAGGCTTCTCTAAGAAGCTAACTAGAAGGAGCAAAGGGTGCAAAAGGGTCTAGGCTTCTTGGAGAAGCTAAGACAGCTGTCCAAGCTTCTCCAAGAAGCTTGAGCAAAAGGGTCAACCTTCTAGAAGGTTTGGGGGTTCAAAGGTGCAAAGGGGTCACTCCCATGCACGGGGACGAGTGATGGTGCATTCCAGCTGGTACAGCTGGCATGCACCATGCCTCAAGGGTGCAAAGGGTGCATGCCGGCTAGTTAAAGGGATCATCGGCACAAAAATGTGCCGGTCGGCAACATATAGTGCCGACCGGCCAAATATTTTGAGAAAACAATGCCGGTGGCACCAATGTGTATCCGGTGATGGTAGGGGAGGGCCGGTGGGGTGTGGGGATGGCCAACAAGCCATTCCCTGCCCTTCAAGGCAAAAACACAGGTGTTTGGTGCAAAACCAGACACGAAGCAGTTGAGTCAGGAGGTCCTGAGATGAGGCGCGCTGCCAAGGCCTCCGGGAACTCGAGACAAACACAAACATGGATAATCACCGAGTGTTCAAACGGTGACGTCCAAGTCTTGAGAACGGTCAAAAATGGGGTGTCTACAGCCATCCATTTTCCTTTTATCTAGCGCTTCATGGTCTCTATGTCCACTACCATCCTTCTTATTAACTTGTCTTGCTCTCTCACACGATCCTCCAGGACTTGAGGATCCAGCCTTCGCTTCTGTCTCTCAGGACTTTGAGAGCGATGGGGGCTAGTGCCCCGTCTCTCTCTCGTGTCCCTCCAGGAGTTTCGTCGCTGGGGTTCTAAATCTGCCATGGGAGGGATAGAAGGTAAACCTTCGCGCCTCCCACTCCCCTCTAAGGTTTGCCCATCAATAGCAGATTGCGGCAAGTCTTCATTGTGCGCCATTGTTTTCAATTAGAAAGGAAAACTTGATCAAGAGATTTTGTTCTTTGTGAAATTCCCACAAACGGTGCCAATTGTATGAGCACGAAATAATTCTCGTATAATCCTGTTGATCAAGTCTGCGCTCCTCCAAACGTCGTCACTTTACTCTTTGAAAATACAAACGTGAGCTAGCCAGCAGGTGTGTGCCGGATACCTCTCCGATACCTAAGTCAGCAAAATAGACAAATAGACAAAAACTCTGTGTATTTGAAAATAAAGTTGTGATACCTGTACATAGGTCCTGCTACGAGCTTTTATAGATTTAGAGTGGCACAATCCTAGTGTAGACACCCCATTTTTGACTATCCTCAAGATTTGGACATCATGGTTTGAACACCCGATGATCTTCTTTGTTTGTGTTCGTTTTGAGTTCTCGGAGGTCTCGGCTATGCGCCTTGTCCCAGGATCTCTTAACTTACCTGTTCTGTGCTTGGTTTTGCACCAAGAATTTGTTTGTTTTTGCACCTAAGGGTAGAAGGTGGCTTGTCAGCCATCCCTTAAACACACCGGCCATGGCTTAGGGCCACCGGCCTTGATTTCTTTCCACCGGCCATTGGTGACGGCCGGTTGGCTCTTTGTGTGGTCGGCCGACCATATATTTGGCCGATGGTCTCCTTTTCTGGCCGGTACCTCCTTTTTGCCTTTTTCAGGCATGGTGCATGCCAGCTGTGTCGGTTGGAATGCACGGACTTGTCCTCCATACACGTGTATGGAGGAGTTTGCACCCTTTGCACCCTTTTGGTCTAACTTCTTGAGGAAGCTTGGACCTTTGTCTTAGCTTCCTCAAGAAGCTTGCACCCCCTGTCTCAGCTTTCTCAGGAAGCCTTGACCCCTTTTGTTAGCTTCTCTTGGAAGCTTAAGCCTTTGCCTTGTCTATATAAGAGGGCCCTCCCTCTCCTTTGAAGGGGTTCAGCAAAACCAGACCTAATATCACATATATTTGTTATATACACCTTCTCTCTCTATATCTCCCTCTCTCTCTTCATTTGTGTGCGCTAGAGGGCCTAAAAGTGTGTTTTGGTCTTAGTTTTGCACTAAGTCACCTAGTATCACACCTTACTTCGGTTGTGGAGGTATTGAGAGGTTGTTCTTGGAGTTTTGAGCTGGTTTTTATCATAAGGAGGGGGCTGAGGTCGCTGCTCTTCAAGTGTTCTTCAAGGGTAACACTATTTGCTTTATATTCCCCATTCTTGCACTAGTTTTAACCCACTTTGCATGCTATTTTAGACTTTGTGTATAACTGAAAAAAGTCTTGTATTTGCATGCTTAAGATTCTTCATTAAGGTCACTTTGGTGTTGGGGGTCGACCTCCCCCTCTTAGGCCTTGTTTGGCCCCTTTTTGTGCTTTCTTTGTTGAGCTTCGGGAATCCTAGTGTATTGGCCTTCTTACCACTGAAATCCAGGGGATTTTCATTGGTGAAGAAGAGGTTTTGAGGTCTTGCATAGGGGAGGGACACCCCCCTCCCTTTGTCTCTCCTTTGTTCATATTTTTGGCTCATAAGGGTAGCATGCATGATTAGTTGTCGTTGGCTCCATTTCAGAGGTTTTTGGGTGTTATTAGGTCCTAATATACCTCTGTTTTTGGTTGGATTAATGGCCTCTTTCATGCATTATATACTTGCCTTGTATTTCTCTATTTTTCCTAGAAATGCATCTTGCCATTAGACGACTATGCTTGCATATTTTTTCCTAGCTTTGTGAAGCTTTTGGTCATGTTTCATCATGCTTGAGGTCTGTTGGGTGTTGATTTGGTCACACCTTTCATGCTTTGTATAGTCCCTTTGCATTCTAGCATGTTGGCATCGGGTGTGTGAGTCATTAGCATGCATTACCTTGGCTATTTTAGTGATTTGGAATCACTTATTATGTCATTTTAGTCCATGTTTTGTGCTTACATGCTTGCATTTGTTATCCTTTCAATGCGTTGAAGAAATGTGATCTTATGCTCCATGTTTGAGTCATAGTGCATGCCTTTTGTTTAAGTCATTTGGGCTGCCATATCAGAGGGTTTTTGGGTGTATTTTGATGCATTAAAACTCTGTTTTGGGTTGCATAATCCATGCCATGAGTGGTTGGGGTATGTGTAGAGTAATACTCCATTTTGTGGCTTTGAATGCCCATTGTTTTGGCCCCTTTTCTTGGCATGTTCTGACCATAGTCCATGCACGATTTAGTCTTGTCTTGGAGTGCTTTAGGACTGTTCTAGATCATTTTAATCCTTTGGGGTTTGGTTGACATAGCCATGGTTTGGACCCTTTTGTTGGCTTCAAGTTTTAGTCATTGTTGCATGCCTTGCTTGCATAATATAGTGGATTTGGCATTGTCTTTTACATATTTTTAGAGCCCGTTATGCCGGTGATTTGTCCATGTTTGTCTCTTCTTAATGCGCTTGAGAGTTGACTTCTTGCATGCCTAGGTGTTAGACTCCCATATGTGCACATTTGAAGGTGTTTAGTCCATTACTTCCATGCACTTTGGCCACTGTTTTGGGGTGGGCTGAGGCCTTCTCATTTTAGTATAAGTCCATCTTTGCATACTTTGCATGTTTGACATGTTACATTGCATTAGCTGCATTACTTTGCATTGTATATGGCACATATGCATAGCATTTTGCTTGGTTTAGGGTGTTAAACAAAGCATGAGGGTTGAGGAGTGTTCGTACTCAAAGTGACGAAACACGTCTCAACCCTCGGTTGCCAATGCCCTTGATCTCAACATGATAGGTCATTAGCACTCATTTGTTTTGTTGCATGCATTTACATTGAGTTGCAAACTTGGTGTCTTTGGCCATCATGCATCGAAATGCGTAATTGATGGCCCGAGTACCGAGGGCCATACTCCCTTGAGTCTATAGCATGATTGGGAGAGTCGCCATGTACACATTGCTTTGAAAATTCCATACCATGCACTGCCTGCCTTCTGCTGCTGTCAAAACAGGGCTCTACAAGAAGAAATGGCCGACCGGCCACTTACAGTGCTGACTGGCCATCAGTGTCCAGCCGATGACACAAGCTTTGGCCGATAATCTCTTTCCCATAGCCAGTGGCCTTTTGTTCTGGCCAATGGAACTCCAAAACACTCATGATGAAGTTCAAAGCAGTTCTGGAAACTTTCATAATTTTCAGAGGAGCAAGGCAGTGTAAACAGAGGCAACAGTGGCATGGTACGGGTTTTCGAGCAAGACAAGTCAAGCATGCATCATTCACGTATTTCGAGGCGGGGCTGCGACCACCTTTTTCTGTAATTAATTTGTTAATTAATTAGAAGTTTTTGTAATATTTAATTAGCTAGAATAGTCAATTATTTATTTGTTTTGTAATATTTATTCGGACCCTCCGAGTGAGGGCAATTGTGCAATAAGTGTGCGTGAGTGTGTGTATGTCTTCCAACCCCATGTCTTTCTTCCTTTTTATTTACTAGCTTTTGATGGTTTGTTTAGGCATGTTTCTATTAGCATACTTATGATAGCATGTTTGCATACATTCATTCGTATTGCACGCACCGGGCTCGGCGTATCATACTAACTGCGTTTGTATTTCAGTTCTAAGTTGAATACGTGTTAGCTGTAATATCATCATATGCCATCTTAGAATAGCCGAGCCTATTGTAGTTGCATCTTGCATGTGTTGCATTAGCCATCTTAACATGAACTAGGATCATGCATTTGATTACTAACTAGTTTCAGTTTTGGCTTGGAGTACTCGGTAAGCATTTACGCTTTAGCATCCTTGCATGTGTGTAAGTGTTGCCATGATAGCATGCTTACCATGAGGCTATGTGCTTATGTGATATATCTGCCTGAATGCCTATCATGACCCGAACCCGCCCCCGTGGGTTAAGGACATAACCGGTTAGTAATCGTGAGATTACCTACGGCCTCAAACCAAACCAAACGTATTTTAACAGAGTTAATGGGGGCCAAACGGAAGCAATTCAAAACTTTGTCCATAGAGCTATGCTTATATGGTACATCAAAAGAAACCATACACATATATATTAATAACTCACGACTGAAATACAGTGCTGTAAAATTCTATTCAGATAGGATCATCCAAAGCTAAGTCAACCCATGGAATTATATACAGACATATATAAAACTTCGCCAACATGACAAAATATAAATATATAACAAAAGGGCGAAGGTGGGTCTCGTCCGTGAGACACGAGGGCTGACTTTCCAAAACCTATGTTGATCCACTTAGGCTTTACTGGGGCGGGGTCTGGACCTCTCTTGGCTCACCAACAAACACATGAATGAGCGTGAGCGAAAGCCCAGTGAATAATATCAAGTAAGGGAAATGTATTGAAACATTATACAACAGACGGCCTTGGGCCCAATTCATTCATGTCAACTGGCCTTTGGTCTTTTCAAACTTTCATATCGAACTGGCTCTTAGGCCTGTATATCAGACTGGCTCTTAGGCCTTTCAAACTTTTCAGATCAAACTGGCTCATAAGCCCTTCAAACTTTTCAGATCAAACTGGCTCATAGGCCTTTCAAACGTTCGTATCACACTGGCACATAGGCCTTTCAAACTTTCATATCAAACTGGCACATAGGCCTTTCAAACTTTCATATCAAACTGGCACATAGGCCTTTCAAACTTTCATATCAAACTATGTCCACTATTCAAATTAATGAACTTCACAAAACTTACATGGAAGTTGCAATTGGACAATAACGTATGTCAGATATTACTCACAGTGATCGGCTTACGGAGTTGCCCTAGAGCTTGACCCTACATATCATGTAACACATATGGGTCACAATTAGTTCAATCCGTTCTTTAATTCACATATTCCTCTTTAGGCTTCATTCTTATCTCTTTAACTCAATTACAATGCACAATGCATGCCTAAGAGTGCTTGCAAGTGAAAGAGAACGGAAAACGAAACACAGAACGAACATACAAAATTTCAGAAAACAGGGTCCCCGCTCGAGCGTGGACTTCCCCACTCGAGCGGACCCTTGAGGCCTGCAAAAGTAATGGATAGGTGAAAATTACGCTCGAGCGTCCATTTTGGCGCTCGAGCGGAAGGCCTCTCAACATGGCTCCCCGCTCGAGCGTGATCTTCCCCGCTCGAGCGGATGCCATGTCTGTAAAAAGTATTGGATACCTCATTTTTACGCTCGAGCGTTAACTAGGACGCTCGAGCGGAAGTTCATCCCACATCGATCCCCGCTCGAGCGTGAACTTCCCCGCTCGAGTGGGCACTAAGCCTGCAAGAAAATACTGGGAGCTCGAAATCTCTGCTTGAGCGGCGTTTCTCCCGCTCGAGCGTACATCAAAATTCTGGGTTTTCCAGATTGTGTTCTTGAGCTCCACTTCGATGTTGAAAGGTTCCAAATGCATGTTTATGACTCAAACTTCATATATTTATGTATTAACATGGTACAACCACCAAATAACAACACAATGAAGCTCAATTCCAAGGATCAAACGCATGCATGTCCCAAATTGACACCAACCCATTTCTATCATAACACATTCATGCATTCAAGGCTTCTATTCTTATAAATTGTACATGCATGTGATGTATCACTCTCATTCTCAACTTAGATGATGCAAATGGTGATTACAACATGAGCTTTAACCAAAACTCTACATGATTCATGCATTTCAAGGTCAAACATGCCAATTCAAAACAATTCCTTTCATGCATGCACATATTGGCCCTCAATTCAACAAGACCGATTCAATTACATCACAACTCTTACTCTTGATCAATAATCAACCTTAAATTTACAAAATTATAACAAGAACTCATGGGTTACTCACCAAGGAGCTTTAATTCTCACAATCTATAGCAATTTCTTGAGTAATCTTCCAAAATCTCCAAGTTCTTGATCAAACCTTCACTCTCCGACTCTCTCTCTCCCTCTAACCGACCCTCTCTTCTCTTCTTAGAGTTTATGATCAGCCAAAATGTAACAAAAGGAGAAGAATAGAGAGTGTAGTGCCTTTATTCAACAAACTCCACTAATTCAATTTAATAGTAATAAACAATTGGGCACTAATTAATCGTGCTGAACCTAATTATTTTGATTCGAATCAATTTTCAATTAAATTTCACCGTAGGCTCTAAAAATTACGCTAATCATAATGGCGCAATCAATTTCGGGTTCTATGGCCGATAAGACCTTTAATTTAATTTCCAAAGCAGATAATTAAATAGATATTCCTACGGTGAACAAATAGAAATTCAAAACTACATATTTTCACATAATGACACACAAAATCATGTTAGACACATAATCATACTCGTATTAAGGACCAATTAACAAATTACGGAATAGGGGTATCACAATGCCTATGGGTGAATGTTGGATTATTTGAATTGGAAAAATGCATTGACTGTGAGTTTTAAGCCCACTAAATAGTGGCAAAACCATGTTTTTCTAAGCCCACCCGAGGATGGAAAAATCTGCATTTTCGCCTACTTACGAGTTGCAAACCATTTTCAAAACAAACATGAAATGTTTTGTTCCAATTCAAATGACCCAATCTATACTTGTATGCTGTGTGCATCACATAGTAAATCTAGGCTAATAACCGGAATAAGACCACATAACATTTTCAAAACTCGATATCATGGTTAGTAGAGGCTGATCTTTGATCGGGCGAGCGGGGGTGCTCATAGCTGACCTTCCCCAATCGTACCCAAGTTCCCGAGCCGAGGCAACTTTGGTGATGACAGACACATGGCCTTAGGCAACGAGTCAGGGTTTCCTAAATTTCCCCAAAATAAATATTTAGGTGGCGACTCTGTATCTAGCAAAGCAGTCCATGCTTGGCACTTCTTTACAAAAATCTGTTTTCCAAAACGATTTGCCAGATTTGGACTCTTTGGTGATTTATCAATCTCACATTGCACATTGTGAGATTAGATTAAGAACCGTGACAATTTGAGTCCGAACTGTAGTGAGCCCAAATGAACAAAATGGGAGGAGGGGGGGAGGTTCTCCCCCGGGACGTTCGAGGACGTCTACACCTAGTAGGACTCCGTTTCTCCAATGTAGAGTCCTCATAGGAATCAGAAAGTTAATGCTTATCTTTCCATACCCCCCTCATTGCCTAACCAAGTGAGATGGATTTGCCGCGGTAATACGACAAAACAATTGGACTAACACATGCTGAGGCAGTAGGTTTCACCGAACTTTCCTTAGCTCGATTCTACCTTGCTTGGCTTAGCTCGGTTCTTGCTTGCTTGTACAACGCGGCTTTTTATACCCCAGTTCAGAATACTCGAACCGAGCTAACTTCAATCATTCATGACCGAGCTAACAGGGCCCAGTGGCAAAGCCCATTCTACTCAACCCACAGCTCGGCCCACTTCTTCCCAACCCTAGCTCGGGCCAGATTTACACTTTTTACCCTTCAGACCTAATATATAAATATGAGAAACATATTCAGACCACCAATTTATAAGTTGGGTTAATTACAATTTACCTCCTTATAGTTTGACCTAAAAACACATTACCCCCTTCTAATTTAGAAATATATACTTAATCCCCTTGAGATTTGGAGTAAAATGTAAATACTAACTTTGTTAACCATATTTATAAAATGTCTATATTACCCTCAGTTTTTTCTCAAATTTTCTTTTGTATGCCATTACAACTTCAAAACTAGATTTTTCACTTTCTTTCCTTCTCTTGTCCTTTCTGGTTTCTTCACCTGCTACCTCATGAACAACACCTTTCTTTTTAGCTAAAAGAATCAATTCAAAAAGAATTTTTTCCCAAGCAGACACCCATTGATTTTTTTTTTCTTTTTCTCGAAATAGAACTTAAGCGAAAGCCACATTATGGAAAAATCTTGTCCATTGTCCGAAACTCAAAACAAAATTCAAGCCATGTTGTATATTATAATAGAAAAGGTTTTCCAAATTAAAACCACAAACGCATACATATACTCTTATATATATATATACTAGTTTACACAGGCTCGTGCATGGCACAAATTATTATTATAATATGTTTTAATTTTGCATTTTGATAATTTTTTAAAAATTAAAATATTATTATATGAAATTAAATAGAATAAATCATTAGATATATGATAGAATTATGTGGTATGATATGTATATATTTTGATTTGTTATACACCCAATGATGTCAACTCCAATTTTATTACCATATCATTTTGGGTGAATTTATGAATTTTTAACATTTCTTCTAAATTTATTAAAAAAAAAATTATGGTGTATAACTTTTCTTAACAGATAAATATAAAACAAATATTAAGATAATTCTTCTATCTAAAAAAAAAACTACTAAGATATACAAATGACTAATTTTATAAACATAAATCATACTCGCATAACAAATGATCAATTTTATTAATAAGTAAATCATTAAGTAAATTAACAATTTTTGATGATAAGAAAAATATTTTTCAATTTTTAATGAGAAACACATCACTGACCCGGCGGCGGTGGAAGCTGCTACAGCTAAAGCAGGGACAAGATCTGAACAATGGACTGGGAAGACTGAGCAACAAACTCCTCAATATAGCTAGAAGATGCCTCCAAGGCAGTGAGCCGGGCATCGGTGGAGGTCTCTAAATCAGTGAACTGAGCATCAAATATATCCATCCGGCCCTCCAAACGATCAAAGTGTGAAACTAGGGTGTGCTCAAACTATCATAGTTGGCCCCAGATAGATCGAGCCTGAGGAGGTTGCTCCTCCTCACTAGCAACAGCGATTTCAAACTCAACTTTCTTGGCCAACGGATCTTCATTTGCACTAGAACCACCCACTCTAGAAGGACCCCCTTGACATTGACTGACTTTGGGAGACAGTCTTTTTGATGAATGTTTTAATGGGAGTGGAAAACTCATCATCTTCTAAGACCGGGACCTCGAGTTTGGACAGGAGACGGTTGATCAAACAGCCATGGGGTAACCCTAATTGTTTGTTTTCAATAACGGCTATCATCTTGCGGAGGATAAGAGCGGCAAGATTGATGGGCAACTAGTGATCAATGCAATAGAGGGTATAACCTTGGTCTTGGTTAATTTTTGAGCTGGGTGGTGACAATAAGATTGGCACAAACGATGAGATTAAGCAACCTAAACTTGGAAAGGAGTTCATTCTATTTAATTAAGGCCCCTTGAACACAGATGCGGGGTGTACCACACAACTTAGTGGCCACCTCATTGAAGTCACAAGTGGGGCGAACAAAGAAAGGGAAGCGAGTGTTGAAAACCGGGCCAATACTAAAGAGAGAACGAATGAGGTCCTGGTTGACAACTATTTCCCTTGATCTAACCCAAGTTTTGAATCAATGACCGGCATCATCTACCCCTTCGATGTTGCAGTAAAACTCCTTGACCCAATCTAAGTTTTGACGCCTAGAGAAAGAAAGGACTAGGTTATCCCCTAAAGGTTGAAAGACAGGTCGGATAGGGATGGACTCAAAAGTATTTGGCTGGACATTTCGCTCAAGATGGACAATTTAGGAGATGTAGGCATCACAAAAGTTTTTGGCCTTTTCAGCAGAGGGAAAACAAGTCAGAATTATAATTAGGGCAGGTGGCCATAGACTTTCGGCGTTTAGAGGTAGAGGTTGACATGACTAAACCCTAACAAGACAGAGAAACACCCCCCCAAACCAAACTAATAACCCAAAACAGTAGGCGCAAACAAACCATTAGTAACAAACATTATTAGTAACAAAACCAATAATAACAAAATGCAAACCCAAAACCTATTAGTGATCAAAATCCCGGTAGAATAATCCAAAGCGCAAGAAACCAATAGCAGCGATAGACAAACAAATAAAAGACATAACAATGCGAAGACAATAATAAACCATGACATAACCAAACAAGCCCCAAGAACAACCAACAATAAGTCAACCCAGTACAAATGTAAACAAGATTCAACTCTTAACAAGTGCAAACCCAAGCTATGGGAGAGTGTAAACAAGTGAAGACAGAAGAAACTAAGACCAAGCCAAGACATTAAAAAAAACAAAACAGACCGAGAGAGACAAAGAGAATGGAAAAAAAAATCAAAAAAGACAAAAACGAAAAAAGAAGAGAGACAAACCTGAGAGGACAATGAAGCATAGGAATCAGGGTAAAGACAGGTACTCACACGCCAATCCAAAGCTCAAATGGAAAGAAGAAGAGCACCAATGGAGCCTTAGGAGAGAAGTTGAAATTTGGGGGAAAATGGATTGAAAAGTTAGGGGCTGGGTTTATATAGTAGGATAGTCCGCTCAAGCGTGGGACTTTCCGCTTAAGCGTTCTTACTTACACGCAGGGCTACGCTCAAGCCTAGACACATATGCTCGAGCGCAAAAAACATGCTCTCAGAATCTTGCGCACTCTGCAAAACAACTAGATGAGAGAAATATTTGCTCGAGCATTAGAGTTGACGCTTGAGCAGGGGAGAAAAAAAACCAAGTTCAGAAACTACCCTGCTGAGCAAGTAAAAAGAACTCACACTGTCAAGTGAGACTTCAAAATAATAGAGGATTAGCACAATAGCAAGAATGTGATGCTAAGATAAGATAATCCACAACCTATAAAGCTGACAAACTCCCAAATTTGACAATATGAAGCACAATATCATGAGCAAAGCAGGTAAACATGGATCAATGAGCATAAGCTACATATGAATGCACACATCAAAGACAAACATAAGAGCTCACATTAAGAATGTGTATGCGTGCAATCCTTGAGAGGCCACAGAGCTAGAGTTAATCCCGGTAGTGATCGGATGGCTGGACCTTTGGCAAGAGTAACTAAACATCACTGAGAAAAGTCAAACCACTAGAAATCAAAGGGTATTTATTGAATAAAAGCAGAGGCTCCCTCTCACTCAATGAGTCCTTTTTTTTTATTCATTTGATTTTTTACTTTTCTTTTTTGTGGGCACACATTGGTGGCTTTCATGCTCAAGAGTATGGAGACCAAACCGGAGAAGCATGGAAACAATAAGGAAGGCCTGGTTAGTGCGTTTGAGGTAGCCTTTTCCTAATGCCCAGACTTCAAAGAAGTGAGAGAGAAACCGTAGAAGTGAACATTGATGGTAGATGCTTAAGAGTCTCAACATCACCCATGATATGCCAACATAGGTCAATTCCTCTAAAAATGTATAAGAGACACTATTAGAAGTCTATAGAGAAATTTGATCACTTGTGCAGAAACCCCTACAATAGTTTATCTCAAGGATGTGTACAAAATGAGATCATGAAGTTAATGAGCATGAGCATTTAGAATGAGCTATGAACAAAGATAAATGAAATCTTACAAGTAGCATGAGAAATGTTCAGTAAGTCTAAGTGCAAAGACGACAAGAATCAATGGTAACGAGATTATAACATCCAAACACACAAAAGCCATACAGTACAACCCACTCATGCAACAGGACACACTCTAGTTACTGAGCACTACACCCAAGGTCTTTCAAAGGAACTCAAACCTAAAAAGATTAAGGTGTTTTGTAAAAATAACAGCCTTTTGATGCTTAGTGGGTACATGTTCAAGAATAATAAGGTCCTTTTCCACTAACTCTTGAATAAAATGATGATGAATGTCAATGCGTTTGGTGTGAGAGAGTTAGCACTTGTATTATCACAAAAAAGGGTGAGAGTGTCTTGGTCTATACCATAATCATGAAGCATTTGTTTTATCTACAACATTTGGGCACAACAACTCCCTGCAGCAATGTACTTAGCCTTAGCGGTCGAAAGAGAGAGAGCATTTTGCTTTTTGGTATGCCAAGTGACAAAATTATTCCCAAGCACCCTTCAGATGTGCTCTTATGATCATCAGCACACCCTACCTAGTTGGCATCAGAAAAACCAATGATTTCGGTTGTAGTGTCAGTTGAGAACCAAATTCCATACCCCAATGTCCCATTAACACACTTAATGATGCGTTTGAACACAAGAGGATGAGACTCTTTAGGACAGGCTTGGTAACAGGCACAAACACTTACACTAAATGTAATGTCAAGTCGACTGGTTGTAAGGTACAAAAGACTCCTTATCATACCCCTATAAAAGATAGGATCAAAATCAGTACCAGAGGAATCTTTGGAAAGGTAAAAACTGGTGCTCATAGGAGTGCGTGCATGTTTGGTTGACTTTAAACTGAACTTAGACACAAGATTTTTGGCATACACGGTCTGAGAGACAAACATACTCGGAGGAGAATGTTTAATTTGAAAACCCAAGAAATAAGCCAACTCTCCCATCATGCTCATCTCAAACTCATGTGTCATGCAATCCAAGAAATATTTCACAAGATCATCAGAAGTGGATCCAAATACAATATCATCAACATAAATATGGCCAACAAGCATATGAGACTTAGTATGTTTCACAAATAAAGTCTTGTCTACACTACCCCTTTGAAAATCATTATTAAGAAGAAAGGTAGTAAGTCTATCATACCAAGCTCGAGGGGCTTGTTTCAACCTGTATAACGCCTTGTCTAACTTGTAGACATGGCATGGACATTTTAGGTCCTCAAACCCTTTTGGTTGCTCAACATAAGCCTCTTCTTTCAAGTACCCATTTAGAAAGGCACTTTTCACATCCATTTGAAACAGTTTGAACCCTAGAAAGCATGCAACACCGAGTAAAATACGAACAGATTTGAGACGTGCAATAGGGGCAAACGTCTCATCATAGTCAACACCCTTTACTTGTGTATAGCCTTAAGCAACCAACCTAGCTTTATTTCTAACCACAATACCATTCTCATCATATTTATTTTTAAAGATCCACTTGGTACCTATCACATTCATGTCTCTAGGTCTGGGGACAAGAGTCCAAACTTTGTTATGTTTAAATTAACCTAATTCATCATGCATTGCATTAACCCAACTATTATCTAGTAAGGCCTCTTTTACATTCTTAGGTTCAATTAACGAAACATAGCACATGTGAGTTACCTCTTCCAGAACTTGTTTTTGGGTTTTCATTCGATTTGAAACACTTCCAATTACCTGTTGAATCGGATGATTCAATTTTACCCTTGCTGATGGTTTTAACTCTGGACTAGTAGTGACGAGAGCATCAGAGGTGTTTTCTCTTCATGCATTCTTTGGACTTGGACTTACCATTGAAGTTGGTGCAGGCTCATCTTCTTGGGCTTGACCTGTGCTTTTCATTGTCTTTGTGTTTCAATATCCAAGATTGGAGACTTACCATATTCTTTCTCATGTATTGCTGGCATAGGAGAACCTGTGTCATCTATAACCACATTGAGTGATTCCATTAGAGATAAAGTACGCAGGTTATAAACACGAAAAGCTCTACTAGTGGTTGAGTACCCTAGAAAAATACCTTTATCACTTTAAGAGTCAAATTTGCCTAAAGGCTCTCTATCTTTGAAAATGTAATGTTTACTCTCAAAAGATTCAAATATTTTACATTAGGTTTTAACCCTTTCCACAATTCGTATGGAGTTTGTAAAGTGTTGGGCCTTAAATACACATGATTCACAACATAAACAACGATATTTAAGGCTTCAGCCCAAAACTTAGGAGGAACTTTCTTGCTAAGGAGCATGACCCTAGCCATCTCTTGAACTACCATGTTCATCCTCTCAACAACTCCATTTTGCTATGGAGTAATCTGTGCAGAAAGCTCATGCTTAATTCCATGCATATCACAAAAATCCGAAAATAAACTATTTTTAAATTCACGACCATAATCAGTTCGGATTCTTATGATATGCCCAATAGAAACACCCTGTTCATTTGGATTTTAAGGACTAAGGCTTGGAAAATATCAAACGTATCAGATTTTTCTCTTAAAAAATTAACCTATGAAAAATGAGTATAATCATCAACAGTTAAAAAAAATGTATCTTTTACCTCCAATGCTTTTAGTGCGAATGGGTCCCATAAGATCCATATGAATTAGTTCAAGAGGACATTTGGTTGTGAAGCTATTCACCTTTTTATGAGGGGCATGAGTTTGCTTTCCAAGTTAACATGGTCTACACACACAGTTAACATTCTTACCCATTTTGGGTACTTCTCTCATAAGCTCTTTGTTGGCTATCTTAGTTAGGTCTTTGAAATTCATGTGACCTAATCTTTAATGCCACAGATCAAGGTTACTTATAACGGCCGAGTGGCATGTGAGATCATTAGTGATAATAGTCCCATAGCAGTTATCAGATGTGTAAACCCTATGCGTGACAGTATTTCTCGTCTTATCTAAAATTTCACATTTATTTTTTGAAAATAATACTTCATGATGGGAATCACACATTTGACTAATGCTGAAAAGATTAGCTTTAAGGTCATCAACAAGTAAGGCATTTTTGAGCTTGGGAAGACCGGCCACACTTATAAAGCCCTTACCAATGACTCTAGAAATGCCATCATCTCCAAAGGTAACAATTCCTTCTTCATATTTTTCAAGTGATGTGAAGTAAGATTTGTCACCAGACATGTGATAAGAGCACCCATTATCAAGATGCCATATATGTGAGTCACGTGCTTTCAGTGCAGTGTGAACAACAAAACAAGTTAAGTCACTCTTTCTCACCCATATCGTTTTGGTCTTAACAGAAGCAGGACTGGCAGTCTTGGTAAATGTTTTAGTGTTGTGAACACCCTCATGAATCTTGGTATTCCGCTTAGACATGTAAGGTTGTCTCCTAACCCATGAAGTATTAGAATTTCTAATTTTTTGAGACACCTTACCAAACAACTTAAAACAATAGGGGCAAATGTGGCCATACCTATTACAATGATGACAAACAAACATAGGTTTTACCTCCCTTTTGTTGATCTTTCCTCCTTTAGGTTGATGAAAAGAGTGATCACCATGTTGAACCTTTACCTTTCCTTTTGCTTGAGTCTTGATGTCATGTGATGTAGAGACTAGTCCTTTTTGAACAGTTGTATCACTATAGCCTATCCCACTTTTGTAACAACTCATCTGTTGAGATCCGAGGATGTCTTTTAGTGTCTTTGACCCTTTGTTCCACATATCAATTGTGGCTCTAGCATCTTTGAGTTCTTCCTCTTTCTGACTGACCATCTCTTCAAATGCAGCTTGTGACATCTCAAGAATTTCAATCTTCTTTTCATATGTGGCATAGGCTTTTAGAAGTTCATTTCTTTTGGTCTCACAAGATAGAAGTTTTCCATATAAGTCTTACCTGTCATTTGAGAATTTGATGACATCCTTTTTTGTTGTTGCAAGCTCTTCTTTTAGTTTGACATTCTAGCTTTCATAGGTTTTGAGCTGGAAAGTGAGTTTGTCATTGATCTTGGACAAGTTTGGAGATTCATTGTAAAGTTTTTCATAAACTTGTTGTAGGTCATCACCCTCCATCTCATCATTGTCTTCCAAGGTTTCATTATCTTCTTTTTGTTCATTTCTCTCCTTGACCTCATCCAGTCGAGCAACTAAGGCATGAAAGTTAATGGATGATAGTGCAAATGACTCTCCTCTTTCATGGACTAGGCTAAGAATGTCGCATGTATCTTTGGCCGTTTTGCAGTGAGCAATTCATTGTTGTTCTTCCTTAGAGATTACTTCACGGATTACACTTAAAGCTCTTTGGTTGCTTGGATTGTCAGCACTTTCAACGTCCTCTTCAATTGCTTGCCAACCTTCAGGGTCATAAGCTCTAAGATACATCCTCTTTCGGATCTTCCAGAATAAGTAATTACTCCTATTAAAGGTAAAAGCACGGTGTAGACTCTAACCACGAGCAAATTCAACCGGCTTTGGAGGTGGTTGAGTGAAGGTAGACCAGAATGCAATGTAGGTACTATCTTTGTTTTCATCGGATTCGAGTTCTTCGGGTTTTTTCTCTGACCCGCTTTTATCATCCCAAATCGCTGTATAGACTTTCTTTCGGTTCTTCTTCGATGGGCATTCAAGAGCAATATGGCCAAAACCTTGACATTCATAACACTTGACACCTTGCCCCTTCACAATATTCTTCTCAGTTTTTTAGGCAACCTTAGGTGGAAAAGTTTTGATTTTTTCATTACCCTTATGTTTTGAACTAGAGTCCTTGAAATTAGGCTTCTTTTTCTTTAATTTTTTTTTGAACTGTTTGGTAAACATAGCCGTTATTTTGGACTCTACATCAAACTCAACCTCAGGGGTCTTAGCAGTCTCATGAGCACTGGTAAAATCCACACTATCTTTTTGTTTTTTCTTAGAAATCTGGTGGGCTTCATAAGTTTGCAAGTTTCCAACCAACTGATCAAGCTTGAGGTTCTCAACATTCTGAGCCTCCTTAATAGTTGTCACTTTTGATTGGAACCTCTCGGGTAATGACCTCAAAATTTTTCCAACAACCTTTGATTTAGGGATTTTTTTCACCGACTGTAAAATAAGAATTCACGATGTCACTAAGTTTAGCATAAAAATCATCAAACGTCTCATCATCACGCATAAAAAGAGTTTCAAAAAAGAGGTAAGACATTGAGGTTTTGATCTTTTAACAACAGTAGTACCCCTGTGAATAGTTTCAAGAATGTCCCAAGCCTCTTTTGCTACTTCACCCTTGCAAATATAATGAAACTCTTCAGGTGTGATGGAGCAAAAGAGGAAATTGAGAGCCTTACTGTTCCAATTCGATTTTTGATAATCGAACACGTCCCATTTATCAAGATGTTTGGGGATATCAACACTATCAATGGTGACTACAGGTTCACTCCACCCATAGATTATACAGTGCCAAACTTTCTCATCGATAGATTTTAAAAACGCCCTCATACGAGCTTTCCAATAAGAATAGTTTGTACCATTAAGTAAAGGAGGTGTATGGGTCGAGTTACCTTTGCGAATTGAATCCATATCACAAATCACACAAAATCACACTCCTATAATTTTGATAAAAACAAAGAGTAACCCATTCTAATACCAATTGAAAAACCTAAGTGATTTGTGATTCAGAACAAGATTAATTGCAACAATTCTCACACAATTAAAACTAAAAATATAAATCATCTAGCACATACGAAAGTGATAGATTGTTGCTTCAAAATCAATAAATCAACACAATCGATTTTTACGTAGAAAAACCACAATTGGAGCACCTCCAATTGTGATTAACAAACTACGGGCGAAACAACACTAATCAATCCGTTATAAAAGAAAAAAAGAATACAAATTTACCAAACAAATTATCCAAACTCTGTCAATTCGTCTTCAACAATCTGTATCTCTTTCACTACCGCCGTCGTTTCCGAATTAATCAGCTTGATGTTGCATCCATAACATCCATGTCGAATCAACGACTGCACACAGCTTCGAACT
This sequence comes from Camellia lanceoleosa, assembly GCA_025200525.1. Classification (NCBI taxonomy): domain Eukaryota; kingdom Viridiplantae; phylum Streptophyta; class Magnoliopsida; order Ericales; family Theaceae; genus Camellia; species Camellia lanceoleosa. The sequence goes on from CM045767.1 coordinate 25,882,019, forward strand.
CTTTCAAACACTCCACGCTTGAATCTCCGGAATCCACCGAAGAACAACTTTTTTGAATTAATAAACACAAACCGACAAGCCTTTGATTTTAACTCTATTGATTCATGAATAAACTCACACTGAAATAAAATTAAAAAAAAAAACTAGAACAAGACCTCCAGAGGAAAACCCTAGAATCCCAAAAAGTATAACTGGAAGTTGTGCCCTAGAATCGGAGCAACTACAGATTTATAGTAGTTAAAATCGCAATCCCCACTCGAGCGCAGGAATGACCGCTCGAGCGATGGCACTAAAATGCGAGTTCCAAACCAGGGACCATGCTCGAGCACTTGAATATACGCTCGAGCGTAAAATCACACCTCCTAGTATTTTGGCAAACAAGCCAAACTGTAATGCCCCAAAAATTTCGGCAGGATATATCTATTTATTCAACAAAACCCACCTGATAGACAAACATATGAATATAGCATACTATTTCATACTTCTATTTCTATTAAATTCCAAATGCCAAATACATGTTGTTCACATCTCAATGCCCCAGTTCAAATCCCAAACATGTATTTTACCACAAGTATGAAATGAAAGCCAAACAGATAATAAGTGTCCTACAGGCTTACAAATTTATCCAAGAACATTCTTGATTACACAAATGGAGTTTCAACTCAACACAAATACAGCCCTTGGCTTACAAAATAGAGTCACGCAAAATGAGAGCATTGTACTCCCAACACACATACTTCCACGCCCTAAGTTGGGTGGAATCACCACATCTTTTCTTGTACAAAATCCCGTAGGGTGAGCATAAAGCCAAGTAGAAAATTCTTAACAACGTATATACATTTTATACAAGTCTCAAGAGATGAAATGCACATGCTATGCTATGCCATTTTTGAAGATAAATTACATTTTTATCTTTTGAAAACCGTCATGCTCAATGATGTCATGCAATTTCAGTTGTTCAAAACTTAACAATTTATTTCAAGGGCGAAAAATACGTCTCTGGTAATCCCTAGGCTAGTGTCTGCAAGTAGACTATACGAGTACTACCAAATTGTCATTTTTACTGGTAATAACCGGAAGGCTCGACACCTATCCGCGTAAATTTTTCGGTCTTCCTCCCCGGACCAGCAGGACAACTTATTCAATATCATCTACACCACCTATCAAGGCTTACCAACATATTTACCCCAAAACCATTTCATGAAAAACTTATTTCTCAACATTCTTTTCTCAATACAAGTTTTCAAATCAACCTTCAAAGTCTAATGTAATAAAATGAAATGATATGCCAAATTCACAAGATGAACACAAATACTTTTATTCCAATTCATCATCCAAGGAATAAACACAATTTTCTCTTCTCAAATATTCTCAACAATTCAGTCATTTCAATACTATATCAACATTCTGAATAATCATTTTTAAAATGAACAACAATTCTCATAATCCACAAAATTAATCATTGATACAAATATAAATAAGAAAATTTCTAAACATCATTTATTTTAATACACAAAATAAATATAACAATATTACCCCTGGATTTTCAATCTCTTTTAAAATTCCCAATTTCTACGTTTTCTCACCAAAACCAACCATTTTCAAATATTTGAGGAGATCTTACCAAAAAATATCTTTCTTTTACCAACATAGTCCAAAACCCTCAATTTCTATTTTAAAAGAAATAAGAAAGCAACCCACTTTCAAAATCACTCATCTTCTTGAATCAACAAAATCCATTTTTAAAAAAAGAACAAATCAAAAGATGATTTTGAAAATCATCTAAATCTTACAAAAATATATATATATAACTCAAAGAAAAATTTCTACCTCAAACTAAGAAGCTTTCAATATTCCTAATTGAATAGGACACCACCGGATAACATCTTATATGTACCGTTTGGGACCAGATTTCATACTCTACACCAAATATGCCTTCAGTCCTTTGGTGTTGATCACAAAATTATTCACTGTTGACGGATGTTATCATGCTTTGACTTTTAACCAATGAACAACCATATTTATCAATGCGATGTCTGAAACTGCCAAAGCAAATAGAGCACTTTGTTTCTCAATTGTTGTATCATCCTCGCCTCTTTCTCTCCCATCAGTACCCTCCAAATCCATGACAATTGTGCAAGGTTCAACACCTACGGCCTTGGCTATCCAAATGCCTTTCGTAGTTTGACTCCTTCCCTTGAACGCATCCATCTCCCTAAAACGTGTATGGAAAGGATGATTTAATAGTGTGCTCTTCCCATTGCTTTGAGGATAGCAACGACAGCGTATGAGAGACCCAATTCGCGGAGCTTGACAGCTTTCATGAAATTATCGAGACCAGTAACATTGAATTCGCCATTGGCATCGATGAGTTGGGTCGAGTTCATGCAAATGCGAGAATACCTTCCTAGATACTGATCGAATTGTTCGTAATGCTACCTTAGAAAACACAGCAGTTCGCAACTCATTGAAAGCAGCAGCCCCTGACCGTGCTATCCCATACCCCACTAAAACAGCTGAACATTCAGCGGCGTGGGCTGCTGGTGCCGTGTCTTCGGATTGTAGCTCCGGTGACTAGTTTGTGCACCGTGAAAGTGTTCTCGCCCACTGCGAGTTACAGTCGTCAGTATTGGGAAACTGATGAAGGTGGTCCTTCTCCTTTTCAGAACTGGGCAGGTTTTCGGGTGCCAGTGCGGTGGTTGGGTCGTTGGAGGTTTCTGGTGCGAGCACGTTTCTGGTGTGTTTGCTGGTTCGCTCTAATCCGATTTGGTCTCGTGGTTTTTTTTTTGCACGCTCAAGTTTATGTGTGTGTGGGCTCGATCAAGTGATTGCAAGGGTGGTTCACACTGATATTGACTCAGAGTTGAATCACCGACAGTGGTTATGTTGCCGTCGGTGCTGGGTTTAGCTGCTCCGGCGTCGTTGTTACCGAAGCGTGGGTTGTACTGGTGATGGGTTGTGCTCCGGCGGTGCTCTCTCTTCATCTAAGTCACACTGGGTATGGACTTCTCTCTATCCCCTTCTCTCTCTCTCTCTCACTCTCTAATCTCCAAATAATATTGGCCACCCCCTGATAGCATCCAACATACAGTAGCAGTGAGTGCAATTACAGCCACAGCTGGTGCATCATCCAGAAAAGTGTAATATGATCCCAGAAGAAATAATGAAACTACCATAAAGGAGACACCTCCAAGTAATAAAGGTCTTCTCCTCATGTGCTCCAAGCAATTTTGTCCCTCTCCCCATGTGCCTTCTGTGTGTGTAAAAGTGGCTTTCTTTATAATAAAAACATATTTTTCTTCCCATACTTCAACCTCACTCCAGCACTTACTTCCCTCTTTTGTTTATTTTATTTCCACCACCGAAACATCATCATGCATATATTCCCTTCTTTTATTTATTTATTTATTTATATTTTTTTTGAGTCATCACACAAACTATTAAGAGTGTGAAAACTCCGCTCGAGCGCAACTTTTCCCGCTCGAGCAGGAAGACCAAAACACCAAGGAAAAATATAACTCGATAACCAAAGCTTGTTCGTGGAATTGACAATAAGTAGGGACCCAACAATATGTTCTTTTCTTAACCAGGAAAAATGTGTCAATAGCAATGACTATGGTTTTAATTTTTCTTCTGGAGGTTCATGTATTTCCAATTACATTATCACTACAAGAATTAACACTTTTGGCAACAAAAAAATTAGTCGCTAAAAGTCTATTTTGGTCGGCAAAATTATCTGCGACCAATTTTTTTGGTCGCTACTTTGGTCGCTAATTGAGGGTCGGCAAAAGTAATTCACGACCAAAATTTTGGTTGGTCGGCAAAAGTTGGATTTGCCGACTAAATTTTTGGTCGCTAATTATTTAATTACCGCGACTAATTTATTTTGTCGCTAAAACACTTTGGTCGCAAAAAGTCGCCTTTTGCCGACCAAATTTCTTAGTCGCCAATTGACACATTTCGCGACCAAAAAGTTTGGTTGCCAATTGTGACATTCCGCGACCAAAAATTTTGGTCGGCAATCGTGACATTCCACGACCAAAAAGTTTGGTCGCCAATTGTGACATTCCACGACCAAAAAAAGTTTTGGTCGCCATTTGTTACTTTTCGCGACCAAAACTTTTGGTCGGCAAAAGTGAATTTCCACGACGAAGAGCTGTTTTGGTCGGCAATAGATGTATTTTTTGCGACCAAAACTCTTGGTCGGCAATTGTCATTTTTTGCAAAAAAAAATTATTTTGGATGTCGCGACTAATAAATTGGTCGCCAAAGCAGGAAAACAATACACCTGTAATTCCTAATAATTCATTCAATCCATAATAAACCTATAATTTTAAAGCATCATTCAAATTAACTGAATCATTAACATTCGACACAATACATAATTCATTAACATTCGACACAATACAACTATTCTAAATTTTCATTCACAAGTCACATCCATCTAATATAACAATTTGAAACATAACTATTTGTTATCCATGCGCAGCTATCAACAAATAAAACTACTAATATTTGTTATCCATACACATCCATCCAAAAATATTTAATCCTCCCAAAAATGCTCACACTGCCAAGTAGTCTTGTACAATTTTCTTTCATCTTATTTGTATGAATCTGAAGAATTTGTAAGCGACCATGCTCATCAGGAAGGCTTATCTCCACTTCGACTTCCAAACGTCCAAGCCTGAAAAGAAAAGAGTCAAAATCTATTTCAGTAAGAGAAGGAGAGAGAAGAATTAAAATCTAATTTAGTAAGAAATCTTTATTTAGGAACTTGTCCATATAAAATAAGTTCTACTCAAATGTCAAACAATCAGCAATTTTATACCAGCTAACCATAATGAAATAATTTTATTTAGCATAACAGAGAAGAGGTATGCACTATAGAAGTCACCTCAAAAGTGCTTCATCAAGCAAATCCTTCCTGTTGGTCATCCCAATCAGCGAAACATTGTTCAGTGACTCAACACCATCTATGTAAACAGGAAGTAATTTTCAATCAGTTCCTGAAATTTGTTAGCCTGGTGTAGCTTTACCACAGGGACATTTTCCTACTAATATTACAGAGAAGTTGAAATACAGTTAAACCAACCTTTGTTAGGAGCTGGTTGACAATGCTATCATGAACTCCAGTACCATCTCTAGTTGAACCTCTTGACTGCAAGAGCAAGCCAAAGAATAAATTGCATGACCAAATAATCAAACTGTTATAGCAATAACAAATTATCTTAATTTATTGGATAACATAACGCAAGAAGAGATTGATCAAACTGTTATAGCAATAAAAATCTAATGAGTGCTTCACTTGCGTACCTTTGGTTCCTTCCCATTTAACATTTTCCCAATCTAGCGACCATTAGAGTCTTCCCAGTACCGGGGGGTCCATAAAGAAGCATCCCCTTCACATACTTGATGCCCAACCTGAAACATAAATTTTTCCCACAGCAAAGATATGTCTATAAATTTTTTTATCCATAAAATTGTAAAACCAGATTGGAAAATGAAAATATGAATGAAGAAAACATTACTTGCTGGTCACATGTGGAGGAAAAACTCTGGAGGCAAAAGCTCTTCGAAATATATCTGCAAACTCTGCACTTAAACCACCTATACCTAGTGATTCAAGATTAAACTCTTTATGCTTAAAGATGTCGCTACTAGTAGCTTCGCGCTGGTTGACAATCTGCATAAAATTAGGTTGAATGTAATGAACCAGTACATTGCTTTATCTAAGATAACTTAAAGCAATCATTGTGAACAATATAATCATATAAATTAAAACAAAAAGGAGAAAGGCAAGCATACAAGTTTTGGCACGTCCATAATTCCAATTAAAGAAAAGCTATCATTTGAAAACTAAACTCCACTAGTAAATGGGAAGGCAAGTAAGCATACTGCAAGAATGATAAATTACCTTCATTCCACTGGAGTTTGATGCTTGAAAGGCAATATATGTGTCAGGCGAAATCATCCCTCTATCCATACTGTTTGATTTTACTTGCCCCTCCACACCAGCCTGATTAACAGTGAAAATATAACCATTGCCATGATACTCAATTGTTACCCTCTGTCATATTGTCATAACCTGCATGACATGAGGCCTGAAAGTCAATTTCCAAAAAATACAAACCGGAGTAACAAAAAGGGGGGACTAACTATTGCATATTGATCAATCACAATAGTCAACTTAAAAAATAAATGGACATTTTCAGCCAAATCACTTTTAACTTCAAGTTCCAACACATAAGTGACAGATCCTCTGTTTTTGTTCCTAACACTGACCTTATATTAGCCAAAACTTCTTCAATTGCAAGTCAATATTTCAATACATGAATTTGTTCAACTTCAAGAAAAACAATCTTTTCCTTTTTTTCTGTTTTCTTTTCTTTCTCAAAGGAGATAATGCTAACTTGAGAATATTGTACGGACAAGGATGAATTTGATGAGAAGAACAAAAACTAGAACCTTTATTTGCAAAGTTACAGACTGTGAGGTCCAAACATTTTTTGGTTTTTAAGCCTTGGAGAAGCAGAGTCGACATATTTCTAAATCCTTTTTGAGAACTAAGGCATTGGACAAAACAATAACTTAATTAAATAGCAACTGTTTGATGGTTAATATTTAAGATGGCTACAGGCAATAATTAGACCCTTAACAGTGGCTACCCTTCGGAACTAATATGAAAGAACTTCTGAAACCACTACATGGACAACATAGAATTTAAAAGAACATTAACACGGAAAAACGAAACTCTCCAGTACACATCTTTCATATATACCTAACTAGTACTCTTCTTTTGAAAACTCTCCACATTATCCCTCTAGAAACCCAATCATGTGTTTTTTTTTGTCTATGTCAATAAACACCTTATGGAGGTCTATGTTTTTCATTAGTCGACTAAGTAGAAAAATAGCTCTGTAACAGAAAATTTTTTGTATTTCCCATCACATCACTGGCAGATCCTTTACTATAGTTGATGTCTAATGGGCACCCCAGATGCAAGGGAAGAGCACATACCTGTGGTTCAGAAAACTTGATTGTGGGTGATGCTATAAGTCCAGCAAGATCATGCTCCATATATTCAAATACAAGGCATAAATTGCCTGAAACCTTCGAAATGACTAGACCCTCGAGAACAAGGAACCAAGAGAACAAGGAACCAACAAAGCATGGAACATTTTTCAGAATTATGATCATCAAGGAACCAAGAGAAGTTTGATGGAGCAGGCGTTCTTGGTACCATGGAACACTTGGCAGCATCTGTTCAAAAAAATAAGATGTTAATATGATCTTTATATAATCCAGTTAAATGATAGCCTAAAAGGCGTTACTCACCGACTTGTGAATCGGCATTGAAAGAAGAATCTTGACTAAGTACTAGCAGAATAATCAGCACCATGTAGATTTGATTGGATGTCCCTTTTGAAGCATTATAAAGTGTTTCCAGCATGGGCATCAACTGTTGATTTCATTGCATAATGCAAATCAATTTAGGATATGTAGCACTTATGTTACGTAAACTACTAAAAATGATGACTGCTCATAAGATTTTTTAGTTACCATTGTACACAAAATTTTGTAAATTGTGTCCATAATATCACTTATCTGACAAGTAATAACCATTGTTCTTTTTTTTTTTCTTCTTTTTTTTTTTTCTAAAAATTCTATTTTATCTCTTGCCAAGGTTACCACACAATAATAGGTAGGCTAACTAAATACAAATAACATGGAAATGATAGCTGCCACTCCATACCAGTGTATCCAAATCTGTTCGCACCAAGACATACTCCAGAAAATCTGAGTTCCCATGCACTAATGAGTGAAGCAGTAAGATAGCAGTTTCATCGACCAAGTACACGAGGAGAGTCACAAAACCAATAAATTTACTTAAAGGATAAACAAATAGATAATACAATTTGATGATATGCACATCAAGTTTTTAACAGTGAATGCATTATGCTAGGCACTTTACCCCTTGTGACGCAAGGTATAAGCCTCAAGGCATAAACATTTTGAATTTTTATATTTAGTAAACAACTAAAATATGTTAAAATACTGTAAATTAAATATAAAAGTGCGAATACATTTTGTCTCAAAGCATCAAACATTACACTCCAGAGAAGGAAGCTTGCACTCTTTACACGTGAAATCAACATTCTTAGCTTCAGTTTTCAAGCCTTAGCTTTGTGTTTTTTCTTGGTCAATAATTTACTTGATTTTTCTCATGAATATAGTTACAAAAGGAGTTCTTTTTATGTTTAAATAATGTATTAGACTAAGTTTAACAACAATCCAAGATCAAGATCTCCATATGCACAAGCCTTTGAGGAGTGTCGCCTAAAAATAAAGCCTCAAGGCAAGCCTCGATAATGCGTTTTAAAACTTTGTATGAGAGAGAATAGAGCAATAGCATTTTCTACGTTTTTTCATTTTCATTTCTTTTAGATGGATGAGATAGGTCAGTTCATCTTTGCTCAAAGACCAACCTCAGTTAATAAAAAAACACGCTCTTAGCAATTGTCAAGAAAGAATTTATCTAAGGAATTAAAGGGGGAAATGGTTAATATAGTGTATGAGGCAATATGGAGCCTAAAAAAGACATTTCAAAAACATTTAAAGCTAACATGGTCTCATACATATTATCCGTAACTACAAAATGCTTAACATCAGTAATACTATGGGGCACCCCAGGACATCACAGTATCATATTACTTGCATTACTTGCACCGCCAGGCACAGAACAAGAGGATTCTATTAAGGAATCTGTAACTTGAATTACAACCAAGATTCTAATCTAGTTTACCAAAGAAAGAAAAGAAAATCTGTGAATGTAATTCAAGGATGCCAACAAAGGATTAAAAAGGTAAGCAACCAAATTAAAACTCTAGCATTTAGATTTTGGATCTATTTTTTCATATACTAAAATAATCATAATACAGATACTCACATGCCAAGAGTATCAAAGAGGGAAGCAAAAGGTAATCTCACAAGTGGACCAGTGTGCATTCCCCTCAATATCAATGTGATCAACTGCAAGCGGGGGTAGTTTATAGCGATTGCACAAAATAAGCCCCATAACAATCAAACGATTACAATTTTGAGAACCTTACATTCAATATCCCTAACATTCTCTAAGGCCTTGCAGTAAGAGTTTTCAGAAAAATATCTATTTTCTTTGAGAAGAAAATCTGAAGTGGCACTGTCATCGCTTTTATCTTTTAGAGTCTCCTCCATAACACATTTACGATAATAAATGAGAATAAGTAACACATGATACTGTGATGTTTGATGTTTTAATGTTTTGATGTTTGAGAATAAGAAATTTGTTGTTTTAAAGACTCCAATGGTAAAAGGGGAAAAAAAACTAGAAAGAAACAACAACAATCTAGTGAAATTTATGAAACATTGCATCCAAATGACTCTGAACAACACTATGCTATTTTGATGACAAATGGCATAGCTATGATGCATACTGCATATTAACAGAATAAAACCATACCAGCTGACTACTTGTAAAAAATGAGCATTATCAAATAAACCACCATACCAGCTGCAGAAGCAAACTAAAGATGGAATGCAGCAAGAAGACCCCATACTTTTTGGGTCATTCAGTTCAATTAATATGAATCATGTATAAGTCAGCATTTGTAGTGATTTCTATTTTGGTGTTACTTTACTAATTCTATGTAATAAAAGATCATTCAAGGTTTCGTTTAGTTCAAATAATGTAACAAGAATAAATGCATAAACTCTCAGATCAAATAAACTTACCTCAGAGATGGAAGCTATGTTAAGGGATACAAGTGATGTCAATTATCGTGAAAATGGCTGAGCCAATGCCCACTCAAATCATCCACTTCACACTCTTGCAAATTCAGCTCTCTTAGATTCCTGTGAAAGCGCACAGTGGGTCAAATTTGCAAAGTGGAGACACTATAATGGCAGGGTAAAAAGTAATTAAAATAACATGTTCTCCAATCAAAGTAATTAACCAAACAAGTTCTGAAGAAAAATGTAACATTTTTTTAACAGTATTCAAAATTTAGCAATTATTGTTGTGACAGCTAAGGAAAAACACTAGACAGTCTTACGAAGAATAACTTTTTCAGATAGCAGCAATTAAGGGAAAGGAAGTCATTTATTCTCCACTTGTTTGATATTTTCAATTAACCATTTTTCACAGAGACACAGTTTACACCCCACCTCACAATACAATATACCAACATAGCATAGAACAACATAAAGAGTTTGATTACGCCCAAGGACCACAACTGAAACACCAAAAACTCAATTCACAAGAATCTTTTAAGTAACAACTAAATAATTACCATAAAATAAATAGACCAAAATAAACAAGATCCATTCATTTTACTATAACAATGCAAAAACAGAGTCGAAAAACAAAGCAATAGATAATAGATGTTTTCACCATTGAAAAACAACATTTTCAGTGGAGTTGAAGGTATATACACAGTAGACACCTTGAAGAAAAGATTGAAAGTTGTGGAGCATAGTCTGGAAAAGAATGTGCAACTCCAAAGCAGTACATCAAATTTATGAAGTGCTCTGGCAACTTCATATTTGTTCTCACAACAGATTATTTTAAATTTGTTTTTCAAGAATCTTTGTTATCTTTGAAAGTTTCCTCTGCTTCAAAATCTGAGTCTTTGAAAAAGGTGTTTAAATTAATAATCCATAAATCTAATGTCTCCATAGATGATAATTCCATCATGATCCTCCACATATTGCACCAATAGCCATTTGAATTATACTTGACTGCTGATCATTATATGTATAATCAACATCAAATAAAAATCAGATGAAGGGCAAAACCTAAAGGAAAAAGAAGAAAAAAAAGAAAGGAAACAAGAAAAAAATTTGGAAGAAACTTTTTGAGGAACTAATTTTACATATAGAGATGCACATGCACACGGAATAATGAGCTGCTAATATGATGAATGAGCAAAACCAAAAAATATATGAATTAGAGACTAAAAAATGAGGCGAAGATCCCTCGCCAAACTAGGTCCACACTCCACGGGGTGAGTAAGTGGGCAGAAACTTTCTAGGAAGTAATTAAGCAGTTAAATACAAATGCAAATGCTAAGGGAAATCCAACATGATGCACGGGCAGAACCAAAGATAAATTACCAACATAAATATCGGATGAAAAGTTGGTTCGGAATATTGATAAAATAACTCACAAATTTTGCAAAGTTAATAGCTTTAAGCATGTTAGGCTAAACATTTATTTAAAAGAATTAAATTCAACAATAAAAATGGCAAAGATGGATATCTAGGAAAAGGCCCATCACAATTATATATTCTTAAAAAAATATTATCTGTTCAAACAATTACAGGCTACGGCAAAGGAACAATTTAAAGAAATTAAAGCTCCAAATTTGAGAAGGCACGAGTTGGTAATTATTTAGATCCAAAGTACAAATAGGCTAATTACTAGGATCTTGTGTGTGCTTTATAATGCTCAAGGGACCTATTAAATATGAAGCAATCCAGAAAATAACTAATTCAACAAATGTAGATTTTTTGTGAGTAAATTACACTTTTCACCCCAACAGTTTGACTCAAATTTCATTTTAATTCTTATTGTTACACTTTGAACAATGTTTAGCCTTGACTTTAAATCCAGTCTCAATTTGGTCCTTCCATCCAAGTTACCATTGACATGTGTCACTTACATGAAGTGTACATGTCAAAAAAATTAATGAATATTTAAATGCAATGACCAAATTGAAACTAGACTTAAAACTTATGGTTAACATTATTCAAGTTGAAACAACAATGACCAAAGTGAATTGGAGCTACTTAGTATCGTGGAAGTCTACTGAGGCAATGGGCTTCATGTGCACTTGCCTTGACTTGGAGCAACTCATCCTTGCTGGGGAGTGATTTGAAGCCTACAATTGGGGTGAAAAGTGGTACCTTTCTTATGGAGAGAATATAATGGCAACGTTGTGGTGGGCCTCAACAATCATACCCACACAAACCATACTGCCTCCTATGTAGCTCAATTGATCTCACAATTCACTCTAAGCCTATGCTATGAACACTAGTGTCTCAAAGTGTTTATTGATGAACTCAAACAGACTAAACAACCACATATTGTAAAAAAAATGTAATCAACGCCAGGCATTGGAGATGATTACACTTCTTAAAAATATCAAAAGGTTGTCATATTGAGCCAAAGGGATATTCTCGATGACATAGCCTCATCAATTTTCTACTTCTCTCCACTTCCACCAATCAAAAGCTAAGCCACCTTCTAGATCCCTTCAACTATTTTTCAGGAAATTTCTTATAATCAATTACAATTTCATCCTATATTAGTCCATGAAGAACTTTACATAAAATAAGACTCACAAACAACACTGGGTGAAGTTTCCTTGAGTTTGAATTTTCAATACCTCCAACTCTTTTTAATTAACTACATAAAAGTTTAGAGGAATGCTATACAAGTTTGAGAAACAATATTAAAATAGCATTGTGAATTTGCTAAAATTTGCATTTTCAAGGGTTCCAATGCTTTATTAAGTTTGAGCAGGTAATTTTCTCATATGTTCTGAATAACACGCCTACAATTGCTTCTTTGGTGGGCTAAAGCCAGCTGTAGCTTATGGTTCATGGTGTTTAAGACTTTTTAAAGCTTAGGGTTAGAACAAATTGTGTTTTGTATTTTACAATGTTTAATAGTTTCCCAAAATACCATTTTGGAATTTCTAGACACCAATACGAAGATGTACAAGGAGAAAAAATAGAAGATAAAAAACAGAGCAAAGCAGCAAACCATCACTAAGCTCCATAATCAATATCAACCCATTGATTTCTCTCTGGTACTATACTCTGTTCCTATACCCTTGAAAACTTGCTACATAGGGGGGGGGGGAAACCCAAAAGCAATACTGAACAGGACTTAATGTTATAAAAAGCATAGTGTTTCTAAGAAAATGTAGCTATATATCTTAGTTGCATTCAAACTAACAATGCACTAAAAATATTTAGAAAATAGAAATGCAGAAGATAGAACCCACCAAAATGAGATAATTTCAGCAGAAAAGATATTCTAAATTCTAGAAATGACTTGATCAATTCCTTAACAAGAATGAAAATTAACAAACTTATTACAAGCACCCACAAATCATCAGCCTACACATTCCAAATCTTATAGAATTACCAAATTAACCTATCATGCCAAACTCAAATGATAAGGAGCTAATGATTAAAGCAACTACCATGAACATTTTCTATATACCAAAAAGCCTTCTTGAGTGAATGAGTGGTGTGAGGTCCAAAACATAGTTTTTTTAGGCTGCAAATGAGGATATATTTTCTGTAATCAAGCAATGGACATGCATGACTGAAATGTTATCAGTTTCCTAATAGCACTGTTCAAGTTTTTTTTGCTTCAAAATGCATTGTAGCTTACATATGGATCATTTATCAAAAGCAACTGCCTTTTACTGATTCAACAGAAACACAATACCCATCTTCTAAACAAATTACTGAGGTTTAAGATGAAAAGAGGGATGCAGAAAACTAAGACAAAAGGAGAAAACAAAGAAATTTAGGAAAGGTACTGCAGAAAACAAACAATACTTGGAAAACAGAACCTACGCCCAAAATCTAAGAATGACCAGCTTTGGTTGCTGAGAAAACGTGTGTAATCAAAGAAACAGAGTTTGAATCTTAAATCTTTGGTCTAAGAGAATTTATTTTCTCTTCAATTTCAAAATTTATCAGCAATGAAGGATATAGGAAGTTATGAAATATACATAAAGAAAGAGAAATACAAAATAAATAAATAAAAAGAAATCCAGACAATAAATTCTTGTGGTAGGGAACGAAGATTCAACCAGATACTAAAGATTCAAACTTTATTTTCTCAGCTTTCCTCAGTTCACTCAAAAGCTTAAAAAGCAACGAAAAATACATTATCAGATTTAAAATCTAAACTCTCTGCTTCTATTTTCCTAAATTTTCAAAGAACCAAATGTACATATGCCAAAATACACATTTTTAAAGCTCACCTCCACTTAGCAGCAATGGCGGCCAATCCAAATGATAGAAATCAAAGAGAAAACGTGAGACACAGAGATATAAACAGAGATTTCCTATTATAAGTTGAAAAAAATACCTAGATGAATCAGAAATGGAGAAGACGAAACAGAAATGGCGAAGACGGACGGAGGGGCAGACGGTGAAGAGGCATTTACGGACGGCAAGGTCGATGGTAAGGTGAGGTGATTGGCGAATCGAGCTTTGATCGAATTCGACCGAGGTGTGAAAGAGGCGCCAGATGATTTAGACGTGTTTGAATTAGTAAATTATCCCTACCAACCTTGTTGGTCGGCTAATGGTCAGGTGCGAAATTAGATACCAAAACGACGTTTTGGTATCGACCAAACAACATTGGTCACGAAAAGATCAACCCGCTCCAAATTTCGGACTTTATTCTGCCGCCTAGATTTTTGGCGACAAAAAATGTTATTTGGTCGCAAAAAATTACTTATTTGCAACCAAAAAAATTTGGTCGGTAATATTAAAAAGTTTCAGCAACTAAATTTTAATCTGGTCGGCAAATATAATTTTTTTGCGACAAAAATTTTTTTGGTCGGCAAAAGTGGTCGCAAAATGTGTAAATTCTTGTAGTGTATGATGGCATTTTATTGAATCTGCATGCGGCATATGAAAGTATTTTTTTTTCCAAATGTCAGCTTTGGTCCAACTCATTCTCAAACTCGAATTCCAATAGCATGTATACAATTGATAAGCAAATTATATTTTAGTGCCTTCTATTGAAGAAATTTAGTCTTCATTACAGAAATATATTTGAATGTTGCAGGTTGTTGAGAACCTCCCCCAATATATAGCTAGCTACCCTGGAGATGAGGTAACCTAAAAATGCTTTGACCATGTTCATTTATCATGTACACTTCTTTATCAACTTTACCTGTTGTTTGACTTATATTTGTAGAATATGTGCAAACTATTTCTCTCTTTCCTTTTCTTGGTAAGAGGCTCAGAAAAACTATCACTACAAGAAAAGTTATCTATTGCAACGTTTCTTTTATGGCGTTTATGAAAAACGCCATTATAGATTAGTTAAATACAACGTTTTCAAAACGTTGTCTCTCATCTCAGTAAAACGGCGCCGCTTAGGTCAATTTGTTGACACCGTTCAATTCTTCGTCCATTTCAAAACGTCTCTCACTCTCACTTTCACTCGCACTTTTCCACAATTCAGACTCTCTCTCTCTCTCTCTCTCTCGCTCAGAAACCTATTTGATTTGGAGTTCAGAAACCCTCACTCTCGCTCGATTTCAAACAAACTCACTCGATTTCAAACACTCTCTCTCACTTGATTTCAAACAAACTCGCTCGATTTCAGAACTTGTTGCAGATTTTGAAAGCCACCAGATTTGCGCTTCTCTTCTGATTTTGGTTCTCCTCTCTTTCGATTTTGTGAGTTTCGATTTTGATCCTTTGGTCAATCCAGATTTTGAAGAATGTATACATTGGAACTGATATCTTGCATGTTTTGTTGCTGCTCTGTTTTGTTGCAGATCATATATTGGAACCGATACATTGGAACTGAGTTTCGATTTTGAAGATTTTGCTCAATTGGTCACTCAGATTTGTAAGTTTTTATTATATATGATATATATATATATATATTACATCAAATCATTGAGTACATCATCCAGATCTCGCTCAGACAAACAAAAGATAGTACTTATATCCACATTTAGAGGCATGAAAAAGGCCCCATACATCACTGTATACAAAAGAAAAAGGTTGAGCAACAGTGGAACTAGAAGCTTAAAAGGAAGCTTATGAATTTTAGAAACATTGCAAAGTGTATAGGAAAATTCAGTACACTTATTCTTAAATGAAACAGGTAAATGCTGAGCTATATGCTTGAATTTCAAGGAAGATGGATGACCCAGCCTTTGATGCCATGTAGGCAAAGACACTGATGATGGAGGGGTGGTGAGATAAGCTTGTGAAAAAGAAAGAGAAGATGATGCAAATTGATAGAGACCGTGAATGTTAGGGCCTTTATGGAGCACCTAGTTCGTGTGCTTGTCCTGAGTAAGAATGAGTTAGCATCAAACACAACTGAACAATTGTTATCTTTAGTTAATTTATGCACAGATAACAGATTAGACGAGATATGAGGAACATGAAGCATATGCTGAAGATGAAAAGAATGTTCAGGAGTTGGTAAAATGCCCTTACCAATGTGTTGAATGGGCAAAGTTTGATCATTGCCAACAGTGACTTGGTCAAATCCTTGATAGAGTTGGTAAAGATAAAAGTTACCTAAATCATTGGTGATGTGGTTTGTGGCTGCAGAGTCAATATACCATGGTGTAGAAGGATTTGAAGGAGAAGAAGATTGGGAATTCACAACAGAATTAGCCCTTGATGGAGACATATGAGAAGAAGAAGGAAAGGGAGATAAAGAAGAAGATTGAGAAGGTTGATAGTTGGGATCCATTCTAAACCAACAATCAAAGGCTATATGATTGTAACAACCACATACTTGGCACTTTGAGGAAACATAATTCTCTTGGTGTCCTTGGCCAAATTTTTCTCTTGATCCTCTAGTATAATGACCTCCTTGAAATCTGCCCCCTCTTCCACCACGAAATGAATGTCTTCCTCTGTAATTTGAGGAAGATCCTCTGAAGGAATTAGATTCATTACTCTTCTTTATAGAGTAGGCAATCGTAGCATCAGTACTAAGAGTAGACTTTGTCTTGCTTTCTATATGAATAGCCTCAGAACATAACAAAGAACTCAAATAATCCATAGTAATAGATTCAACTCTAACACAAATTGTTGTTTTAAAGGCATTATATTCATCTGGTAGACCATTCAGAGTCAGAAGAACCAGATCTTCATCGTCTATAGAAGATGATGCAAGACTAAGCTGAGTTGAAATTTCTTTGATCTGAGTGAGATATTCCCCCATGGATAGACCTTTCTTTGAAACTGTTTGCAATTTATTCTTCAATTGATGAATGTGAGACCTAGAGAGAGAGGTATACCATTTTTTCCAGAGCATTCCAAATTTGCGAGCAAGTTTGAAGATGAAGAACTGAAGAGAAGATAGGAGGAGACAGTGTTGTTGTGATGAAACTGAGAAGAGGAGCATCGATAGTTTTCCATTTTGCAAATTATGGATTAGCTATAGATTTTCTTGATGAATCAATTATCTCTAGTTGTGGAGATGATCGTGAACCAGTAACAAATTCAAGAAGTTCTGTTGCACGTAGAACACTTTGAATATGATTTTTCCAAATCAGAAAGTTGTTGGAATCAAGTTTGACAGTGATGAGAGAATTGAAATTTGAAAGCAAAAGACTAAGATTAGGAGGTATAAGAGAAGAAGATGAATTTGAAGAAGATGAATTTGCCATCATTGCTCGTTAGAGCTGGAATGGCTCTAATACCATAACAAGAAATGAAGATTTTATTTCCTTTTTTGATAATGAAAGTCATTACAGATATTTATACTACAATCTATTCTAACTAACTAACTAAGTTGTTACACGACTTACCACTTTCCATTACAACACTTTGTATCTATACTTGTATCTATCTATCTTTGATCAAGTGGCTTGTCTTTCACATTCTACACATGCTTAATATGATGCCTCTACTTTAACTGTGGTTGCTCCATCTGATCAGTTGAAGCCTTGTGACAGGTTCCTTCAATACTCTTATCAATTACTTCCACAGTCAAGGATTGTACCGTTCAATCTTTTTGAGGTATATATATCTTTGTCATTTCCCTAATGTTTACCATAGACGTCAGCTATTTTGGTTAGCGACTTATTTCATGTCTAACATCTAATATGACCTCATTATTTTTCTTACCCGTACAGCATAATGGAGAGGGAACAATCTTTGCCACGATTTTCTCCTGAAGTAATGGCACAAGATCTGAATATTAGCAATGCATTTTCTCTCCGACCTTTCATTGTCCTTTTTCATGGAACTGGAGATTATTCCATTCCATTAGATGTCAGGTTTGCATTCGCTTTTAAATGAACTGCAGTAACTACATATGATATTTTTCTTTCTTCATCTTACATTTTTTCTGTAAATCTTGAATAAGTGTTTATGTTAATCAAATAAGCTATCTATTGTTCTATTCTAACATAGTGTTCTATTAAATTGTATATGCTATGCTTCTTAATCTGTCTAATGAATAGAATATTGAGCCGTGCATGTGGTCACCCTTCTGATTGGTTAGTAAGAAAGGTCATATGGTGATTGTAGCTATCATCTGGATGGGATGAATGAGTTAGCCTGGCAATATGGACATATAATCAACATCATTATACAAAGTTTAAGGGATTAGAAAATGGAGAGAATTATAGAGTTAAAATAGCATGTTTATGTCTAAAAAGACACAAGAAATGCTTACTAGTGTTGTATGAAGTTTAAGAACATGCAAAAAATTTGAGAACACCTATAACTTTTTCTGAACACCTACATGGAACATAATGAACATAGAATTAAGTTAGACAATCCAAAATTATCTACCTATAGTAATGGTATTGTCCATATGCATTCATCATATTATAAGTGCTTATTAGATGAATTATAGAAACTTTTCTCATTAATTCAATATGTGGTTACAAGTTCTTATTTATACAATACATCTAACAAACTAATAATAGCTGTAACTAACTAAACAATATCTGTAACTAACCAACCAATCTAACAAACTCTATCTAGTTACTCTGTGATGACTACTTTAGCTTACAGCTTCTGTTTTGGCTTTAGTCAGGTGGTCATTGATGCAAAGACTGTTATGGCTTTAGTCACGATCTGACTCAAGTCTTGTGGTTGTAGCTGTAATATCATCATCCCCCTGCAAGCTGATGGGAGAGGAAGTGACCAACAGCTTGGGCTGGAGAAAATGAAATCTGGAACTCGATGAAGGCTTTGTCAAAATGTCAGCAATTTGATCCACAGAAGGAACATACTTGAGTACAATTTTCTTGGTGGCAACCTTTTCACGAATAAAGTGACAATCAACTTGAATGTGTTTAGAGCAGGTATGAAACACATGATTGGAAGCAAATGTAATAGCTGAGAGGTTATCACACGAAAGAGCAGGAGATGAAGTAATGGGAAGATGGAGATCTTGAAGTAGCATCTGTAACCAACTCAACTCAGCTGTAGCATGAGTCAAAGCTCTATACTTAGCCTCAGTGTTGGATCGAGAGACAGTAGGCTGTTTCTTAGCAAACCAGGAAATGATATTAGAGCCAAGATAAATGCAATATCCGGAGGTAGATCTTTTATCCAAATGATTGCCAGCCTAATTAGAATCAGAAGAGGCTTCAAGCTCAAAAGAACTAGGAGAAAAAGGTGAGGCCATGAGAGAAAGATCCTTTAACAAATTTGAGAATATGTTTAACAAAGGCAAAATGGCCATTAGTGGGATCATGCATATGTTGGTAGGCTTGGTTAACTGCTAAAGAAAGATTAGGCCTCATGATTGTTAAATACTGCAAAGCACCAACAAGGCTTCTGTAATACTGGGGCTGATCAAATGGCAGAGAAGAAGCAGGAGTGACTGAAGGCTTGACTAAAATAGGAGAAGTGCATGGTTTACAAGAGGTCATGCCAACTTTGAGGAGAATATCAAAGGCATATTTTTGTTGAGACAATAAGTAATTAGCTCCTTTAGTCTGAATAGAAATACCTAGAAAGTAAGAAATGTTTCCCAACTTTTTCATTGCAAAGGCAGAATGCATTGGCAAATGAGATCTTGAAAAACAAGAGAACTACTGCTAATAAGTAGAATATCATCTACATAGACCAATAGAATGAGAAGGTCTTCTTGATGAACAAAGAGTTGTCACAGTAACTGTTAATAAAGCCTTGAGCTAACAAAAACTTGGAGAAGGTTTAATACCAAGCTCTAGGTGCTTGCTTTAGTCCATAAAGAGCTTTCCTTAGGAGGCAAACATGATGAGGAACGGTGTCACTAGAAAAACCAGGTGGTTAGAGCATATAGATCTCCTCATCCAAGGTACCATGAAGGAAGGCATTGCTAATGTCTAGCTGCTTTAAGGGCCCCTAACAATGCAAGGCAATACAGAGTAAAATGTGAATAGTAGGTTATTTAGCCACTGGACTAAAAGTCTCATTATAGTCCAAACGTTTTTGTTGTAAAAAACCTTTGGCCGCTAACCTAGCTTTATATCTGGCAATAGTGCCATCAAAATTTTGTTTAATTCTGAAAACCCATTTACAGCCGATGGCTGTTTTGGCAGATGGAAGAGAAACAAGGGACCAAGTGCCTTGAGCAAGAAGAGCATGATACTCATCAAGCATGGCAGCATACCAGACTGGAGAAGTAAGGGTTTGTTGATAAGTAAAATGTTCTATATCAATGAAGGAAGAAGAAGACGAGGCCATCAGACAATCAGTTTTGGATTGGGTGAGCACGGGATGAACATTAGTAGAAGCACTGGCAGGAAATGATGAAGGAGGCACAGAAGGTAAATCTATAAAGATGGAGTGAATAGGAACAAGGGAGGAAGGAGGATGTGGAGTAGATAGCTGAACAAGCTGGTTAATAGATGGATGAGGTAGAGAAGTAGAAGAATAGACTGCAGATAGTATAGAAGACTGGGGTGCAATAGGCTAAGATAGAGGAGTAAGTGCAGCAGGACTAGTAGTCAAAGAAGTAGCTACTGCAGGAGACACAAAAATAGGGTGAGGTAGAGTTGTAGGCAAAGGAGCAGGTGCATCAGTGTCAGTAGACAGAGGTGTAGGGACTGAAATAGGTTGTGAAGAAGATGAAGCAGACTGGGAAAGAGGCATAGGATGAGACAGAATAGGAAAGTGAGTAGATAGAGAATCAGACCTAGAAGGAGAGCTAGAGGACCAAAAGAAGGATTGTAAATGAGATAAGAAAGATGACTGAGAAGTAGGCTCAGAAAAAGTAGCAAAAGGAAAGACATCTTCATCAAAAAACAATATTTCTAGAAATATGAACTTTTCATGTAGCAATATCAAGACATCTATACCCTTTAGAAGATGGATGGCAATCAAGAAATACACAAATGGTAGATCTAGGTTAAAGCTTGTTAAAAGTGGAGGGCTGAAGCCATAGAAAGCACTAACAGCTAAAACCTTGAAACATGAATAAGCAGGAGAAGAAATGAAGAGTAGCTCATAAGGAGACTTATTAGAAAGCTTAGAGCTAGGCATCCCATTAATGAGATAGGTGGCTATAGACACTGCATCAAACCAATACCTTAAAGGAATAGAAGAATGATGTAACAAGGCAATGGTTGTTTCAATGATATGCCTGCATTTTCTTTCAGAAACTCCATTCTAATGAGGTGTGTAGGGACAAGACATTTGATGAATTATACCTTGAGCTTTTAAAAATTGAGTCATAGGAGTATTAACAAATTTAGTGCCTCCACCAGTTTGTAAAACTTGCAATTTGGTTGTGAATTAAGTTTCAACAAAAACCTTAAATTCCAAAAATTTAGAAAACACCTCACTCTTGTAACATAGAGGATAAAGCCATGTAAACTTCCTAAAGTCATCAACAAAAAACATATAATACTTATATGTAGACACATAAGAAAAAGGACCCCACACATCACTATGGATGAGGGATAATGGTTTGTTTATTGTGGAATTGGAAAGCATAAATGGGAGTCTATGACTCTTAGCCACACAAAAATGAATACAAGAAGACATAGGAGCCAAGGTTTTATTAGCAAGATCAGGGAAATGAATCTTCATATGTACAAATTTCAACTGAGATGGATAGCCCAATCTCTTATGCCAGACTTCAGCAAAAACAACTCTAGTGGTAAAACTAAGTAAAGCAAAAGATGAAGAACAAATAGGTGAAGTAGTAGGAAAGTGATATAAACTATGACCATTAAAGCCCTGGTGCAAGACTGCCTTCAAAGACTTGTCTTGAACCACAAATGAAGAATCATCAAAAGTGACAGTACAATTATTGTCTTTAGTGAGTTGATGCACAGAAACAAGATTTGAAGAAATAGGAGCATGTAAAACCTTGATAAGCTTAAAGGAATATTGAGTTATAGGCAAAATACCTTACCCTGTGTGTTGGATAGGCAGAGATTTACCATTTCCAACTGTAATTTGATCAGGACCTTGATATGGCTGTTACATGCTAAGATTGGAGAGATCATGTGTGATATGATCAGAAACAACAGAATCAAGATACCAAGAAGAAGATTCAGGTGGAGCAGATGCAACATAGGCCTTTGTGGAAGAATAAAACTGTGATTGTGGAGAGGAAGAAGATTGGTGATAAGTGGTATCCAATTGATGCCAACAATCTGAGGTAACATGATTTGCTTTTCCACAAATTTGGCAGATCAGTCCTGAATTTTGTGAATTGGATGTGTGTTTGCCTCTACCTCTGAAAGATCTTCCTTCTTGAAAAGTACCTTGAGAGGAGCCTATGTAATTGCAACTTGATCTATCACGAGAATATGAGGAAGATGAACTCGAATGAGAACCTTTTGTAGCAGCATATGCAACAGATGATTCCAAATTCTAACTCTTTCTTTGTTTTGCTTCAATGTGAATAGATTCAGAACAAAGCAAAGAGGTCAATTCAACCATGGAAATAGCGTCAACTCGTGCACGAATGGTAGTTTCAAGAGCATTGAATTCATCAGGTAATCCATTTAAAGTAAGCAACACAAGATCTTCTTCATCAACAAGTGATGAAGCTAGGGCTATTGATCAGTAAGTTCTTTAATTTGGCTCAACTAATCTTCAATGGATTTAGAATACTTAGTCAGATTGTTCAATCTATTCTTCATTTGATGAATATGAGATCAAGAAAGCAGTGTAAATTTCTTGCATAATGTTTCCCATACCTCTACACTGTGTTGCAAATGAAGAACATATGTGAAAATTGTAGGTGTAAGAGTTGCTGTAATATAGCTAAGCAAATGTGCATCAATGATGTTCCATTGTGCTCGATTTGGATTCAATGCTTCTTCACCATTTGAATTCTTGATTACAAATGGAGGACACAAAATAGATCCATTTGGAAAATCCAAAAGCTCAGTTGCACGAAGAATATTTTAAAACTGACTCTCCAGATGATGAAGTTTGTAGAATCAAGCTTAACTGTAATGAAGGAGTTCAGATTTGAGATCGAAAGATTTAGATTAGCAGGTAAGGATGAAAAGGATGAGGAAAAAGATGAAGCCATGGATGGATCGATTTCAAGCTCGTGAGAGCTTTAGATCTGCTCTGATACCATGATAAATTATATAAACCTTTCTCATTAATTCAACATGTGGTTACAAGTTCTTATTTACACAATACGTCTAACAAAACAATAATATATGTAACCAACTAAACAATATATATAACTAACTAACCAATCTAACAAACTCTATCTAGCTACTCTATGGTGACTACTTTAGCTGTGTAGCTATTGATGCAGCTCCTATTATGGCTTTAGCTACTAATGCAGCTCCAGGTGCTATGGCTGTATGTGTAATATCACCATTATTTAACTTATAATCTGAAGTTCCTGTATGAACATCTTGATACATGTTATTTAGGTTACATAGATTGGTAAGGGTTAAAACCTATCTTCATAGTCACTATGTGAAAGTAGGATTTTAGTTGGAAATTGAAATTAGAACCATTGATGAAGTGTTTGATATGAAAATTTGTACTATGACAAAATGGAAAAAATTCTTGCCTAATGGTGCAGCATGAATATGAGATTTGACAGTAGTCACTCAAGGGTAAGGCTTGTTTAGCTCGAATTCAGTTAATGGTAACATCATCATTCTGATTCTAGTAAGTTTGTCGATTTATTCTTCATGGAAGCTTTGATTCCATAATTTTGTATTTGTTCCAATCGATACGTCTTTGTAAATGTCACCAAAAAGAGTAATTTTTTAATAGCGAATGGTAACCATTCTATTTTTGCCCCCTTATGTCTTCATTTTTATTTTCCCTAAAAAATGTATAAACTGAAAAGTTTTTTTTTTTTTGCCCATTATTATAGGGCAGGTGAACATGAATATGTACACGTTATGATCGTACTGTTGAATTTGACTTATTAATATATTGTGCCAACTAACAGAAGTCCATTTCTAGCACTGTTGATTAAGGAAAGTACTTTTGAAATCATAACATCTTATGGAAGTCGAAATAAAAAAACAAACCATGAAATACAAAAGCACTAAACCAAAAAATGCATGATACATATATTTGCTTCTATACTTAGATTTATTTCTACATTAGTTATTGTTTGCCGAAAGTATGCAGGTGCTAGGCATTGTCATTGGTTAGTATGTTACAAAGGCATAGTTTGTATTTGTTCACCAATATTTTAGATAGAGACAACTGTACTAATGGGATACGGACATGTGGATTGTTGTGCCTAGGAGGAAGAAAACAATCACACACAAGCACTCAAGCAAGAACACACAAAGATTTATGTGGTTTGGCAAATCGCCTACATCCACGGGCAGTGGAATTCACTATATTTGGAACAAAGTATTACACACTCTGTAATTCTCTCTCTATGCTCTATATTTTCTCTTCAACTCACCACACAAAACTCCTCTCATTCATTACCCATTTATAGATCAATGGGAGAGACAAGCTGCCGACTTCATTTATGGCAACCACCATCATTTATGGCAACCACCAACATTTATGGCAACCATCAATCAGCATTTATGGCAGCCATTAATGAGCAGCCATCATTGAAAATCTGAGCCAATCTTTAACAAATCTATACCTTTGGCGAGGATTTCTATTCAACATAGTGATCGATCAACACTGCCATGCATCCGAAGGTGCTCAGTTCCAAGAGATGTTGACCAAGTACAAACAGTGTTGGAACTTCATCCCAGAAACCACTTTTGTGAGCATATCGGCCGGATTATCTGCAGTGCTGATCTTTTGAAGCAGAATATCCCCTTCATTCACAATTTCTCAGATGAAATGGAAACGGACATCAATGTGCTTGGTACGAGAATGATGAACCTGGTTCTTTGCCAAACAAATGGCACTTTGACTATCGTAGTACAGCTCAACGTGCTTCTGAACAATACCCAAGTCCTCAATCAACCCATGTAGCCAAATAGCTTCCTTAAAGGCTTTTGTCACTGCCATGTACTCTGCCTTTGTAGTAGACAAAGCCATCATTGACTGAAGCGTACCTCCAACTCACCGGCCCTTTAGCAAGTGTAAATAAATACCTTGTTGTTGATCGGCATTTGTCCAAGTCACCAGCATAATTTGAGTCCACATATCCAACCAAATTCTGTCCGAGTCGATGATCTCTCTTGAAGTTCAAACCCATATTAACTGTGCCATGTAAGTACCTTAAGATCCATTTCACTACCTGACAGTGACCTTTTCTCGGATCATGCATATACCTGCTTACCATACTCACAGCATGTTAGCATACATTAATGCACCAACTGCATTTGCATATGGAACCTGTGCCATATGCTTTCATTCTTTTTCTGTGCGTGGAGACATCGAAGCACTAAGCTTGAAATGAGGGACTAATGGTGTACACACAGCTTTTGTTTTCCTATTTATGCCAAATCCGTCTAACACCTTTTTGAGATACTGGGTTTGTGTCAGAAAAACCGTGCCCTTCTTCCTGTTTGTTTTGATCTCCATGCCAAGAATTTTCTTTGCTTCGCCAAGATCTTTCATTTCGAACTCTCCTGCCAACTGTGCCTTGAGTTTATCAATCTCCACCTTGCTCTTAGATGTAATAAGCATATCATCTACATAAAAGAGCAAACAGATGAAGGAACCATCAAAAAGATTACGGAAATATACACAATGATCATACTGGCTTCTTGTGTATTTATTTTCCGTCATGAACCCATCAAATCACTTGTACCACTATCTTGGGGATTGCTTCAACTCGTACAACGATTTGTTCAGTTTACATGCCCAATTCTCTTTTCCAGCAACTTTGAAACCATCTGGCTAGGACATGTATATCTCTTCTTCAAGATCTCCATGTAAGAATGCAATTTTGACATCGAGTTGGGTGAGATCGAGATCAAACTGTGCAACCAAAGCTAGCAAGATACGAATAGATGTGTGCTTCACAACAGGTGAGAGTACCTCATTGTAGTCTATTCCTTTCTTCTGGGAATAGCCTTTAGCTACCAATCTAACTTTGAATATGATGTTGTCTTTGCCTAGGATGCCTTCCTTCTTGATGTAAACCCACTTACACCCAATTGCTTTCTTGCCTTTTGGAAGTTGCACTAACTCCCAAGTCTGGTTCTTGTGAAGTGACCCGATCTCTTCATCCATAGCCTCCTTCCATTTGACACTTTCTAGATTCTGCACAGCGTCTTTGAAAGTGCAAGGAATATTATCTTCAATGATTGGAAGTGCATAGACCACCATATCAGTCATCCAACTGGGTTCCTTAGTAACCCTTTTTCCTTTTTTGATTGCAATAGGTTCTGATCGTTGTAGGGCCTCTGGATCTTTATTCTCATCTGAACTCTCTTCAGAATCTTCTTTAAAGCTGTCAACTGAAACTTCTTCAGGATTGTTGCCTGTCTAAACAGTCTTCACTGGAGTCTCAAACTCCACTTGCACTGACTTCTTTAATGCTTCGTCATTCTCTTGAGGATTTGGTTGCTTCAGCATTGTAGACTCATCAAAGGTAACGTCTCTTCTAGTAACAACTTTCTTTGATTTAGGGCACCAGAGTCTATATCTCTTGACACTGTCACTGAAGCCCAAGAAGATAGTTTTCTTAACTCTATGATCCAACTTAGATTCTGTAACTTGAAAATAGGTTGGACATCCGAAGATACGTAGCTGATCATAATCAGTAGTTGGCACTCCTGACCATACCTCCATGGGAGTCTTGCCATCAAGTGCTGCAGTAGGTAGTTGGTTAACAAGATGATGAACATAGTTCAATGTCTCACCCCAAAATGCCTTGCTTAATCTTGAATGTGACAGCATACAACGGACTTTCTCCACCAAAGTGCAGTTCATACGTTCTGCAATGCCATTTTGTTGTGACGTTCTACTAACTGTGAAATGTCTCACTATCCCTTCATTCCAGCAAGCCTCAAAGAAGGGATCTGATATGTAGTCGTCGCCAATGTTAGATATGAGCTTCTTGATCTTCCTGCCTGTCTGGGTCTCAATCATTTTCTTCCATGTAAGAAAAATGTCTATTACTTCATCTTTATGTTTCATTGTGTAAACCCATACTCTTCTTGAGAAATCATCAATGAACGACACAAAGTAGTGTTTACCTCCCAAAGAAGCATTCTTGGAAGGACCCCATACATCGTTGTGAACGTAGTCTAGAATTCCTTTGGTACAATGAATAGTAGTACCAAACTTCATTCTTGTTTGCTTGCCCAGTACACAATGCTCGCAGAACTCAAGCTTCCCTGTTTTGGCACCTTTCAACAGGCCTTGCTTTACCAACCCTTGTAAAGTCTTTTCTCCAGTATGCCCTAAACGCATGTGCCAAAGTCTGGAAGTGTCTGACGCATCATCCTCTGAGTTGGTGGAGACAGCCACTCTCCCTGTGACTGTAGACCCGTCTAGGAAATATAAATTTCCCTTTCGAGTACCCTTCATTGTAACAAATGCTCCTCTAACAACCTTGAGGACTCCACTTTCTACAATTACTCTGTAACCTTTGGAATCTAAAACTCCCACTGAAATGAGATTCTTCGTCAAATCTGGTACATACCGAACATCTTCGAGAATTCTGATTGTTCCATCATGCATCTTCAGTCGAATTGTTCCAATCCCCTTTGTTCTGCAAGCTTGGTCGTTGCCCATCAGTACAACTCCTCCATCGAACTCTCATAAGCTCGAGAACCACTGCTTGTTAGGACACATGTGGTAGGAACATCCGGAATCTAGAATCCATTCATCAAACTGGCCAAGTGATGAAACTGTGAAGGCTGATCCTTCACCATTATCTCCATCTTGTGCAACGTTCACCTTTTCATCTTTCTAGTCTTTACTGGGACAATCTTTTGCCCAATGCCCCTTCTGGTGACAAGCAGCACACTCGTCTTTTGCACGACGTCTTTTATCTGATGATCTCCCTCTAGATTTTGAGCGAGACTTTCCTCGCCCTGTATATCTTCTGTTATTTGTCCTGCTTCTGACTGTCAATGCCTCTGATGTTGTGTCCCTGTTTGCAGACTTATCTTTCCTTCTGAACTCATTATTTACCAAGGCGTTTGAAACATCAACATACTTGATCTTTTCTTTACCATACAGTAAAGTGGTGGTGAGATGGTTATATGTGTCAGGCAAGGAATTTAACAATAACAGTGCTTTATCTTCATCATTGATTTGAACATCCAAGTTTTTCAAATCGGCAAGAATTTTGTTGAAATTGTTCAGGTGTTTGTTCATCGAAATACCTTTCTTGTAGTCGAAACGAAACAACCTCTTCTTCATGTAGAGCCGATTCTCAATGTTTTTTGTCATGAACTTGTCTTCCAATGCCTTCCAAAGCTCCTTCGTAGTATCATATTCTGTGAAGGCGTACCTCTCCTCTTTTGCAAGGCATAGTCGGATGGAATTGCAGGCCAGGAGATTCACTTTTTCCCATTATATCTCGTCCAAGTCATCTGGCTTGTCTCCCAGAGTGAAGTGCAAGTTCATCTGGACAAGCATATCTTTAACTTCGTATCTCCACATGCCGAAGTTGCTGCTTCCATCAAACTTTTCTACATCGAATTTAGCATGGGACACCGGGGTCCAATGCCTAGAGTTGCTTGTAGTCGCTGGGTTAATTGTAGACTCGGTTGATCTCGTCCCTGTAGATTTTTCCATTGAGACTGCTCAATAATCTCCACCACAAACAATAACAGAAGCCTGAAATGCCCAGAACACGGCAAATTCTAAGCTCCCGAAAACTTAACTGAAAATTCGGGTCTGAATCTCAAAAAACGGAATCCACAGTTGTGTCCGAAATGGTTGATTTAGCTAGGAAAGCACTTTTTTCCACCTCTCTAGGGACCTTAATGAAATTTCTCCAAATCCAGTGGCCAAATTACAATTTTCCAAAACTCTGGGGACCTTACTACAATTAATAGAAGTTCCAGGGGCTAAATTGTAATTTTAACAACATTAGGGATTGAAATGTAATTTACCAAACTTTCAGGGACCTCCCTGTAGTTTTAGAAAGTTCGGTTGACTGGGATTGATGACGTGGCAGATGTGCTGTTGTGACACTGACGTGGCAGTTGAGCTGGCGGTGACGTGTCTCAACACGTGGCAGTGACTTGGCAGTGCTAAGCGAGATACTGATGTGACAGGTGTGCTGATGTGTCAATGACATGGTAGTGACTAGGCTAACACCTGGCGATGATGTGCCGTGACGTGGCGACGACGTGGCAGCTTCCAAAAATAAATTAGAAATTTGTTTGGTAGTTGCTGGGGAGCTAGAGTTGCTTGTAGTCGCTGGCTTTCTTGTGGACTCGGTTGATCTCGTCCCTGTAGATTTTGCCATTGAGACTACTCAATAATCTCCACCACAAACAATAACGGACGCTTGAAATGCCCGGAACACGACAAATTCTAAGCTTCCGAAAACTTAACTGAAAATTTGGGTTCGAATCTCAAAAAACGGAATCCGCGGTTGTGTCTGAAATGGTTGATTTAGCTAGGAAAGTACTTTTTCTCCACCTCTCTAGGGACCTTAATGAAATTTCTTCAAATCCAGTGGCCAAATCACAATTTCCCAAAACTCTGGGGACCTTATTGCAATTAATAGAAGTTTCAAGGGCTAAATTATAATTTTAACAAGATCAGGGGTTGAAATGCAATTTACCAAACTTTCAGGGGCCTCCTTGCAATTTCAGAAAGTTTGGTTGACTGGGATTGATGACGTGGCAGATGTGCTGCTGACATGACAGTTAAGCTGGCGGTGACGTGTGTCAACACGTGGCAGTGCTAAGCGGGACGCTGACGTGGCAGGTGTGCTGATATGTCATTGACATGGCTGACACCTGGCAAGGATGTGGCAGTTTCCAAAAATAAATTGGAATTTTGTTTGGTAGGGGTTTTGAACCCTTGACCCCAAGGCTTCCAACCAAAGGCTCTAACCACTTTGCCAAGTTTGAACTTGTGCTACTTTGGTGCACAAGTACTTAAAGCCTTTAGAACAGGTTGACTTCTTCAACCTTTTGCTTCTTCGCCGAACTGAGCTTTCCGGCGAGTCTCCGGCAGAACTTCGGCAAGGGCGTGAGGGCGCGTGAATTATTCTCGTGGGTTGGTTTTTTTGGGTCTGAACTCTTCTCATTGAGGTGGTTGTCGTGGTATGCTGAAAACTCGATTTCGACAACTTCAAAATTTTTAGTTTACAGAAAAAAAACACTCTATTTTTTGCACAACAATGCTCTGACACCAATTTGTTGTACCTAGGAGGGAGAAAACAATCACACACAAGCACTCAAGCAGAAACACACAAAGATTTACATGGTTCGGCAAATCACGTACGTCCACGGGCAGCGGATTTCATTATATTTGGAACAAAGTATTACACACTCGGTAATTCTCACTCTATGCTCTGTATTCTCTCTTCAACTCACCACACAAAACTCTTCTCATTCATTACCCATTTATAGATCAATGGGAAAGACAAGCTGTCGACTTCATTTATGGCAACCACCAACATTTGTGGCAACCATCAATCAGCATTTATGGCAGCCATCAATCAGCAGCAACCGTTGAAAATCTGAGCCAATCTTTAACATGGATGATAGCACAACTATCGAATTTCATGGTATAAAAGAGACGTGTGGATCAAGGACTAGTAGTGAGGAAAGAGGTTGAGATGATACAGATGGAAGTTAGAACCTAGGGCCGAGTGGATCAAGGACTAGTAGAAAATCAAGAGACGTATGTCTTAGGAAGCTTGTTAGTCTGTTTGTTTGTTTTTTTTGCTTTTTTTGTTGTGCAAACTAACCAAAAAAGTGTGATACTGGTGCTCAATAACTTACTGAACATGATTGGATAATGATGAGTTCAAAAAAAAAAGAAAAAAGAAAAGAAAAGAAAGAGAAAAAAGATTGAATAATGATATTTGGAGTCAAATGATCGAATATTGGTCAAATTTGAGCACGTAGCCAAAATAATAATAATAATGGCAAAAACCAATTTGTTCAACCTCCATACAGAGAAAAAGGTCTTCTTAGTTCAGAGTCTCATCACCAATCTTTCTCAAGATACTCTAATATGTTTTTTTTTTTATCAGCAAAAAGAAGACTTTATTGATGGAAAAAGAAAAATTACATCAATAAAGAGGAGCTTGGAGCTAGAACAAGCTCCAACCTCCTAGTTGGTGAGAAACCAACGAGCCAACAAACA
Source organism: Camellia lanceoleosa (assembly GCA_025200525.1). Lineage (NCBI taxonomy): Eukaryota > Viridiplantae > Streptophyta > Magnoliopsida > Ericales > Theaceae > Camellia > Camellia lanceoleosa. The sequence continues at coordinate 25,913,459 of CM045767.1, forward strand.
GAGAAAAAAAAACAAGGAAAAACCAAGAAGCAAAGGATCAGAGCTACACAGCACTCAGAATTAGGCACCAACACAGCACTCAACCCATTTTAGGCACCAAAAACAGGATTACATCAGCCCAAACCACCCACCAAAATTTTTGACCAACACAGCAGCACTCAAAAACAGCATCAGCCCCCAGCTGAATCTCCCTCCTCTGCACAGGATCAGAGCTACCAACTAACAGAATTTCCTCTGCACATTCAGAATCAACCTCCTCCGAAGCCTCCTCCCTTGCAGATTCTGAGTGCATACCAAGAACTGCATGACATCATTTCATACCCAAAGAGCAGGATCAACTTAAAACAAATCACTGCAACAGATCACTGCAGGACTACTCTGCCTACCACCTGAGCCTTCCAAGGCCATCTCAAAACAGATTCAGAGCAGATTCAATAACATCAACATCATGCAGCCCAATTGAACTCATAATACACCAGCTTAATCTAACAGATCAGAAAATCCATCTCAGAACAGATCAGTATTAGCACAGAACAAAACATACCAGGGCTCAGACAAGAGAACATCAGAAAAACATCAAAGAGCAGATCTTATGCATAACATTATTTCAGCAGAGCAACAAAATCAACAAAATCAAGCCAGTAATTAACTACACACAATGGCTGACTTGACATAGATTATATATAATATCATGCACCGAGTAATTAAACCCCTTCAAAGATGAGGAAACCCACATAGCTACTCTAGTCTTTATTAGCTCGTCCAAAGCAATCCAGTCCGGCTGTACTTTGTTAAATACACAGTCATTTCTGCTTCTCCACACTGTCCACAACACTGCTAATGGTAGTGTTTTCCAGACTGCAAGCATCTTCTTCTTCATCTACTCTAATATGTTCTCAATCAGTAGTTCTAGTTTTTGTTAATCATCTAAGTTTCCAACGCCAATCATTCAGAACAAATTGCTGTCATTATTATCCAAAGCATATGATCTGAACACAGTCAACTCCACATTTTATCTATTTTAGATCTATACAGTAATCAGGCGGCCTTAAGCTTGCTAGCATTTAAGTTTAGTGAGTGAAGTTATTATGTGGTTTACATTTTAGTTAATGCTTAGCTCTTTATCAATTGTTAGATTACATAGATTATTCAACTACATAAAGCATTTTGGTTAACAATCCGTTATTTTTTCTTTCATTTCAGTAGTTCCAAATTTTAGATATTGTTGATTGAGGCAGCAATAACTGATTGGAAAGGATCTAATCTAGCATTTTTTTTCAATTGTTTTGATAGCCAATACTTCTTGAGTTGCAAATCTGATCTCATCCACTTGTCCGGAGTTTAGTGGGTATTTGGTAAAAAGTTGAGTTTCAACAAATTAACTCGTGTTCAACGGGGACCGTAAATGAAGAAAAAGGGAATAATCACGAAAACTAATGCCAAACATTGCTTTATTATTACATGTTCCATTAATGGAAAATTTAGCTAAAATCCTTCAATTGGATCCTTATTTGGTGAAAATGACAGTCCAATTTTGCTTCATAAATCCCCTAAGGAGGAGGCGTCTAATTGAGTAAGGACAAAGTAAAATAATATATTTTTTTCTTCAACAACATTACGAGAGTAACATGTTACTGTGAGACAGAGTAACATGTTACTGTGAGACAGAGTAACATGTTATTGTTTATATCAATTGCGACGGTTATAATTTATTTATTTATTTTATCTTTTTAAGAATTTCATAGTCAACATGAATCTTATTTGATAGATCTTAAGGAGAGAATTCTAAAAATACTAATTTTATTAAAAATCGATATTTAAATAAAAAGTTATGTTACTTTAAAGTTTAATATTTTGATAATAGTGATATGTGTTGATTTTTTAAGAAAAACTATTTGTACTTGTCCTTAATGTATTAAAATTTTATTATGAGAAAGTGTTGATTAAATTCCCCTTTATTTATTTATAGAACATATATATAATGCCTTACAAGTTGAGAACTTTTTAGATGCTTTCTCACTAGCTCAAAACCCCCTTTATTTATTTGTATATATATAATGCCTTACAAGCTGAGATTTTTATAAATGCTTTCTCACTAGCTTCTTACAATTTTTTGAATGCATGCATATAATAGAAGAGTGAACCTGGTAGCGAGAAAGCTTAAATTAGGGAGCTCCGTTACTGCGAATGCAGCCACCATTGCTTGGGATATACGTGCACACCAGATAGGATGGGGGTACAGTTGCAATAACCCACAAATTATTATTTTTTGATAACTCAAGTATCCCCAGCCCGCTGATTTTAAGTGAAAGCATGACTAATCTTGAGGGCCTTGAAGTTAATGACCGGGCAAACCTCCACAAATTATTATTGTGACAAGTTAAATTTTATCAAGTGGGATTGGATTGTCTTCAGTCCATTATGGACCATCCAATTCGACTCATTGGGTCAACTTTTAAGTTTTGTTTTGATGATTCAAATTGGTTATATTTTAAGGTTCATCAAGTATATCATCCCGGCAAAAAAATCAAGTTAGTTGGATATCGGAAACTGCGTATTCAGATCAATCCGTTATCCGATCTACTTAATTTTTTTTTTTTATAACAAATCTTTAAATGTGAATAGTCTAAATTATTGAAACAGGCCCAAAAGTGGATCTAATGAGCTGAATAGTATCTTTTGGGATTAGAGAGAAACCAAACCCTTATAAAAGTATATAAGAGTCGATTATTATAGATAGATTGAAAAACTAATATAAAGGTAAAAGTAAGTAAGAAGAGAATTATTATAAACTCAAGAAATCTTTGTTGTAGCGACATCTGAAACAGATTTAGGAGGATTATGATCGACAATAGGACGCAAAAGGCAAGGGAGCGCAGTAGACGAGCCATTCCTTGCATTTTGTATCTTATGTTAATGTGGGAGCTTCAATCCTTCAACTTCATCGTCAAATTAATTGTGTAGAAATATTAAAGTATAAATCAAAACTTGACTTTCTTCATGAACACAAAACCTAAAGCAACCTGAAGACTTTATTTTTTCACGTTTTATAATGAATTAATTATCTAAAAATTTTATTTACAAATGTTATAGTAGCTCATGTCTTATTTAAGATTTTTTGAATCAATAAGTCCTATCTAGTAAAATTGTGAATAATATTAGTTTTTTTTCTCAATTTTTAAAACTAAGAATATTATTAATTTTGCATAATAATGTTTCAGATAATTATTTTACTAACTGATAAAAAAAAAAAAAAAAAAAAGAGCATGAGATTAAACGTTTTTGTCCTTCTATTTATTGATTTGATTCAACTATCCAATAAAACTGATAACATTATCAACTTTTTCTAGTTTTAAAACAGAGAATATTATTAGTTTTTTTTTTTTTTTTTTTTTTTTTGCACACACACATATATATATATATTAGTTTTTTCAATTTGAAAGTTGATGTTTTAAAGTTTTGAAAATTAAAATAAATGTCAAATCATCAAGTTCCTTTATGAATAATTATAAATGATGAACAATCATTGTTTGAAGGGTAATTTCGACTGTTAAAAATTTAATGGGACTTGAAGGTCTAAAAAATCTTAATTAAAACTTAATGTTGTATAAGTTCATAAATTAAGACTTATGTTTAAATGTGCCTTTTATAATTTTGTTATCGACAGACCCCTTTAAGGTAGGGTAAGAAAAAAAAAAAAAAAAAATTGTAGATAGGGAGGTCAAATTGGTAAATTTGAAATACGGACAGTTATCACAAATCACATGCGTGGATTAAGTTTGGACACAAAATCATAACAAATCAAATTAAAAATGTCAACATTTACAATTCATTTCAAAACAAATTCTTTATTGCTGAATTTGGTGGACGACTTGCCAAGTCTTAGGGAGTTAGGCTGGCACGCAATTGCTTTGGTGATGATGATAAAGCTTTATTTGGTTAAATTAATCAAGAATTGCTTGTCCTTTTTCTACTAGAACTAAGAGATGTACTTTCAAATGTTTACACTCAATCACACACAAAAACTATAAATAAAATAGAAAATGTAGGTTCGGAATAAGATGGTTTTCAATTCAAATTCAATAGAAAATGTTAACTACAAATCGTGATGTTTTAGAATAAATAAAAAGACACAATTGTCAATGTGTTGCCATTTATTTTCTTGAGTGTTATCACGTCTCTACCAAACAATGGTGCTCGTGGATTGGGTTGGGTTGGGTGACTTCTCATCCATCATCGATTTGAACTTAGGTTGAATAAGAAAAATGCATCCGCATATGTTTACTTGGACTATCGAAATCCCCATTCTTTGGCGGATCGGTTCGGGCCTGTACAAGCATGAAAAATTTGTCACACGTGTATTCCTTTTAATCAAGCTGAAGCCTCTACAAATGATGTTGTTTATCTTGCAAAACAACTCTAATGAGCTTAGTGGCAAGTGTGTGCCGGAAAATCCCTCTGATGCTTAAGTCAGAACTCAAGATCAATATAAGAAAAAATTCTAATGAATCTTGTGAATAAAATTGCGTTACCTCATTCTAGGTTATCTCTATGCTTTTATAATACTAGGATTCTACTCCTCTTCGTAGAGTTCATAGAGTCCCACTAAGAATCATATTCTTATAGGATAATGTTCATCCTTTCTCACCCTACTCATTAATGTCAAAGTGAATTGGCCCAACTTCTTGGCCGGGAACCAGGCAAAACACCAACCCGGTTGCTTACCACTTGCGTAACAAATGTAGCCAGAGACGGAACTAGAAGAAGACTATGGAGGGTCATGGCTCCCCTGTTTCTCCAAAAATTATTGTTTGCCATTGAATTTTGAAAATATATATATATATATATCATTTTATATATAAAATGGCCCCCGGTATAAAAAAATATGTCATTCTTTTTCTATCTTAAATTCTTTTTCTATTTTGTACCAAAAAAACTTCTTCATCTTATTAAAAATTGTTTCTATGGTATTTAATTTTTTTTTATGTATATAATATATATTTATCATATTATACATACATGTATGTTTTGTGTATGTGGTAAAAAAAAATTATTTTCTTTTGATCCCTCCGATAATGAAATTCTAGTTTCGTCCCTGAATGTAGCCTTATTAGTTCTAAGAACAAAACGAAACACCACACCACACCAACCTAGCTCGGTGCTTTTCTCTTCATGCCGCGCTAACTTAGCTCGACACATTGATGTAGCTTGGTGTGCTGACGTGATCACGTAGACGATTGCTCGGCCACATAATGTCTTCTGTTTGCATGTGGTAATGTCGGCAGCACGGCAAAACCCTCAAGTTACCTTTTAGCACAACCCAAAGGTAAGACTTGATTTAGCCCAGCCAACACCAAGGCCTCATTTGCCCGGCCCAATCCTCTCGGTGCAAATTCCCTCTCAGGGCCATTTGATTTTGGTGGGTTGAATGTATTCAGCCTAGTAGGATATAATTAGACTTCTTTTTTGGTTTTTTTCATTGCCAACTTAGTAGGAATAAAAAGTTTGCTACGATTTTTTTTGCACTTTGCTTGTCTTTATTGATGTTTAACTTTGTGTTTGATTTATACGTTGGAAATTTATCAATAAAGTTTTAATTTTTACGAAAAAAAGAAAAAAAAAATCAGATTCCAAGTAATGGTTTTCATTTTTTTACCTCTCTCCTGCAAGGGCACTCACTAAATAGGTGATTTGTGCAACAAATTGTGAATGTTGTATGCAATAGAGATAGAGGTAATCAGAGACAACAGACTTGTTCCATGCACAGAAAAAACTTACACCATATATGGGAGAGGCTTGCACATCATAAAAATGATTTTTTTTTCTTCCACTATCCCACTTATTTGGGATCATCCAATGTTTTTCTACCATCCCACTTATTTAAGATTTTTCTATTTCTTTACCATTTGGAGGAGAGAAATATCAAACAAATCCACAGGAAATAAAACTTAACCGAACAACTAATCTTCTAATGAAATGGTAGAAGTTGAAATGCGTCTATTCTTTTATTGCATCATAATTAAAACTCAATTAATACATCATTAAGATGAATTACATTTTGTTAGAAATATGTTTGAACAAGTAGTTGAGATATGAAAGTAGTAGGGAAATAAGAAAAGAAGAAATTAAGGAGCCCCTCTCAGGCTGTCTTCTTCAGTGCTTGCGCATACTGAGTGGCTCCCACATGCTTGCGCATACTGAGATAACAAATAAACTGCAATGCAAATATCATATCACTGTTTGAAATTAGGTTTTTAGAGGCGTTTAAAAAACGTCGCTATAACTATAAAAAATGCTACTAATTTTTTTTGGTGATGTTTAGTATTAAACGCGGCTAACTGATCTAACGGTTGAAATTGTCCAGTAATTGGATTCATGGATCGAGATAAGCCCAATTGATGGTAAGGTTGATTCTCTCTCTATGTAATTGAATCCACGTGTTGAGTCTTTATGCATTTGAAAAGAAAAAGTGAGTTACAATGCATAATTTTTGTAAAAGAAATTTATATACAATAATGTGCTAAATTAAAATTATCGTGGTTTACAATTCTAAAAATGTCACAGTCACATATTTTGTACAAGTTTGATATGCATAAATTTTATATCAAATATTTTTTATATTTAGGTCTCGTTTGACAATATCATTTTTAGCTTAAAAATAAAAAAGTCACTAAAAAAAAATCAAAATGCCAATAACTTATACCAAAACTCAAAGATTTTATTTTCTCTCTACTTTTCATATATCTTTTCGTAAAAAATCAAAAAGTAATCTCAAACATATTAATTTTTTTTACATTATACTTTAGCTAAAAAATCAAAAAGTTATTTAAAAAAATCTCTTCCCAAATGAGGCCTTAGTAGACCATTTAGAAATTTCATTAACTACTATGTGTGTGGCATGAGATTTAAAAAATATTGAATATTAAGCATTTTTTTCCATCTATAATCAATTTTTTTTTTTCTTCCTATAGATTGTAATAATTACTAATGGTTACTGAATGGCTTGAAGCCTTTTATGCGGTTAAACCATGTCATATATATATATATATATATTAATGTTTTCTAGTTGTGCAACATTTAAAAAATAATAAATGATGAATTATTGTTTTTTGTATGGTTGCCTTCTAGGAATGGCTATGGTCCAATAATAAATGATAGGATTATTTTATTTTTAATTTTTGCCTAAGTTCTAATATAATGTATTTCACCCAACTCATTTCTATATAAAAGTTGTACCCAATAAAATTTTAATATTATGTGTCATATTTTTTATCATGTCCATGGGCAAATGCCTTTAGACGTGCCATAGCTAACATATATATATATATTGTACGGGGAGCAAATATTCGTCGTTATCCGTACTCCTCGTGTCCAAGCTTTGCTTTGCTCCAAATAACCTGACTATACAACGACGGTGAATTGTCCGACAAGTGTGATGCCAGAAAGCCCCTCCGACGATCAAGTTAGCACATTTTTTTTGAGAGAGAAAGAGAGAGAAGACCAAAGAGAAATAGAGCCCTGGGTTGCCAGAAAATCAGACCTCTTGTATAGAGGCGCCGCTCAGTCTATATAACCTCTGTGCGCGCCGCTTTGTTCGTCATTTCCTGGACGCGTGGCTATATTGCCCTCTCTATTCTTTATACGTGTACCTGTCAATACCGCCAAACAACATTGGCCAAACTATCAAACGGTATTGGCGCACACCATTGGCGGGTTTCTCTTCTCACACTCCAATTGGACCACCTAGCAATTTCTACTGAGCTAGGCATAGCCTGGTCAGTCTAGCCTCAATTTCGGCCGACCTTCAGGGTCAAGCTCAATAACTAATTCGGTTTGCCCAACTCCGTTTGTTCCCGCTGACCTTGTTCGGCCTTGAGCCATCGCTTCACCTAGCTCGGATTAGCCCGGTCCAACTTCCGGACCTTGGGCTAACTCAGCTGCATGATGTAGAACCTCGACCAAACTGCCCTTGGCTATGCTAACTCGGTCGCGTAATCCAACGGCAAGGCCCAAGTCACAACCAGCTCGGCCCGTTTGCTTGGTGCAAACTCTCCTCTCATATATATATATATATATTATGGCAAACACCCTTTAAAAAATGTGTTCCATATGCACACTGTTATGTATTTTTATAGTATATGTTAAATATTACATAATTTTCTAATAGAGTTATGACAATTTGTAGTTTAGAAATAAAGTTATGCATTTTGTAGTAATATTAAGCATTTTTTAAGTAATGTTACATTTTTTTTATCCAAATATTTTCTAACCATAAAATGTGTAACACTAATACAAAAATACATAACATTACCATTAAATGTATAACTTTATTTCTGAATCACAAACTGTTGTAATTCTACCACAAAAATACATAAAATTTATCAAAAAATATATAACATTTACCACCAAAATACATAATAATGATATATATGGTACACAGCCTTTAGCATTACCTAGAGAGGACATGTTATATTTGAAATTTTGTGATTTGACTCCCGTATCAATTTAATTTATGTAATAACAATTGTATCAAATTTTCCCTTTAATATTGCTTTTTAATTCAATTTATAACACTGGTTAATAAATTGGACATAAATGATTACTAAAATAATTTCTTAAAATAAAAATTTACTATTTCAAATTGAATCCCAACCTTTCAACCAATTTGAAAGTATGAGTTAAAAAATTGAATGTTTTGATTTGGAATAAAAAGACAAGAAGCCACGATGAAACTTCACTAACAAAAAATTAATGATTATTAATAATTTGCACATTAAAAAATTATGAAGACAAATTTAAAAAATGGAGACAAATAATTATACTCATGTAATTTCAAATTAAAAAATAAGTTCAAATATTTATATGACATTTTCAAACAGAAAAACTAAAGAAATATATTTATATATGTGCATTTTCAAATTTAAAAATAAAAATAAATAAATATTTTTATGAATTTTCAAAATAAAAATAAGACATAGTTACATCTTATTTTTATGAAAAAAATAGTGGCCTTGTAAAAAGTCCACCCCTAATTTATCAACAATGAAATAACAAGTTCCATGAGCTTCTATTTTTTTTTTTTCTTGATCAGCAAAAAGAAACCTTTATTGATGAACAAACCATACAAAGATGAGATTACATCAAATAAAGGAGAGGAAGAGCAGCATGCATCATAGCAAACTATCCCAATCCCAACTAAGTTGGCACTAGAAATAGAGCCCAATCATTTACGAGCTCAATCCTAGGGGTTTGGAGATGAACCAAACCCAACAGGAAAATAAACCAAACAAGAAAACAAACGCAACAGAACAAAGCAGTATAGGCATAGTTGAACCTTAGCCAAGACCACTTCATAATGCAAACTAGGACCTTAAACAAACAGAATACTTCTAGTAGTAGATAGCCCTAACATCTTAGATTTACCCACAACATATCAGAACAGATCAACAATTCAGTAGCCCATATCAGCTCATAGCAGAACGGATCACAGGTAGATACATCAGTGCATACCAGTCCAGCATTTACCCACAGCAGCAGGGCAATCCACTTCTAGAAGCATGCTGTAATTATTTGATCCTATCCATCCTAGAACCCTATTGTTGGACTAATGAACCAAAGAGCTCATATGGATAGGCATTCAATTCTACCACAGAACTTCGCCAACAGACAGCATACAGCAGCAGAGGCAAAAACATACTCCAGCAGACAGCATACACCAGACAACAGCAGAAGCCTACTCCAGTAGTCAGCAGCAGAAGCATGTGGATAGGCAGGGTACTTGCTCCAGATCATTCAACCTCCATTTCTAGTACAGAGCTTCACCAACAGACAGCAGCAGAAGCATACTCCATCAGCATACACACTAGCAGATGCAGCAGAAGCATATTCCAGCAGCATACACACTAGCAGATGCATACAGCAGAAACACACTAGCAGCATATACACCAGCTGCAAACTCACAAAGACAACATACACCAAACAGCAGGCCTTAGACACATACCTTTACCTGATGAAGGTTAGCAGATGCAGCAGAAGCATATTCCAGCAGCATACACACTAGCAGATGCATACATCAGAAACACACTAGCAGCATATACACCAGCTGCAAACTCACAAAGACAACATACACCAAACAGCAGGCCTTAGACACATACCTTTACCTGATGAAGGTTAGCAGATGCAGCAGAAGCATATTCCAGCAGCATACACACTAGCAGATGCATACATCAGAAACACACTAGCAGCATATACACCAGCTGCAAACTCACAAAGACAACATACACCAAACAGCAGGCCTTAGACACATACCTTTACCTGATCAAGGTTGTTGATAAAGTCATTAACAGAGTACATATTCCCTATCTTGGAAGCCTTACTCCATAAGGCAAATCGAACCTTAATAAGCTCACTAAGATCTACTCCACAAGGCTGCACTCCATTAAATACACAATCATTTCTTAACTTCCAAATGGACCAGAGAGAAATTAAAGGTAAAACCCTCCATAATCTCCTAACCTTTTTCTTATACTTGCCACCTAACCACCAATAAAACAAACAATCAACAGACCTAGGCACCACCCACAGGCACCCCCACCATTATAACAGATCTGTCCAAACTTTCCAGGAAAAAGAACAATGCAGCAACACATGAGCAGCAGATTCATTCTCATTTTTACAAAAGGCACATAGTATTAAAGCACTACTATTAAGAATACCAATATGCTGTAGAAAATCTCTAGTTTTCACTCTATTCCTCCAAGCTAGCCAACCAAAAAACTGAACTTTAGGAGGTAATACAGTGTTCCACACAAACTTACTTAATGTCAGATGAGGGCCAAAAAGAGAGTCACTGAACTTGTACAAAACTGATGCCTTGAGGCTGCCACATGCTGACCTATTCCATGTAGCACAGTCCTCCACATTAATGCGTAAAGAAGGGGCATCCTTTCGAACAACAACCAATCTATTTACTTCAGCCTTTTCCCAATCATAAAGATTTCTCCTAAAGTTAAAATTCCACTCCTCCACACTAGATCTCCTATCATAGAAGCTGAAGAGTGATCCCCCTTTATCAATAGACAAACTAAAGAGTCTAGGGAACTCAGCTTTTAAACATATGCTGCCAAGCCAACAATCATGCCAAAACTTGATCCTTTTCCCATTCCCAATCCTTAATTGAAACTTCTCTATATAGAAGTCCACTAACTGTTGATGATGCTTTGCCACTGTGATAATATCAGTCCACATTCTAGAGTGACTATAAGACGGACTCGCAGATGGGATCCAGCTACCCTCCTCAATCATGTATTTGCCATACAACAACCTTCTCCATAAAACGTTTACTTCCTTTCCAAATTTCCACCACCATTTAAGGAGAAGGCTAGAATTGACATCCTTGATTCTTCTAATACCAAGGCCACTTTGCTCCCTACTTTTTGTCACATCAGCCCATTTTACTAGGTGGACCTTCCTCTTCAGATCATTACCTCCCCAAAGGAAAGCAACTTGGAGCCTTTCAATTTCTCTAACAACTCCATTGGGCATTCTGAACAAAGAAAGATAATAAATAGGTAGACTAAACAGGATAGATTTGATCAACATTAACCTGCCTGCAAAAGATAGAGTTCTTCTTTTCCAACCAGCCAACTTAGCTCTAACCTTATCCAACACTGGCTTCCAGGTTGATTTCCTACCTGGATTAGCACCTAATGGAAGGCCCAAGAATTTCATTGGTAAGCCTTGGACCTTGCAATTTAGAAAATCAGCACAGGATATCAAGGCCTCAACATCCACACCTACACCATACACTACACTCTTATGAAAGTTTATCCTCATTCCAGAAAGTATTTCAAAACATCTTTGAACCCTTTTTATATGAACTATTTGTTCCAAGTCAGCCTTACAAAACAACATCGAATCATCTGCAAATTGGAGATGAGAAATCATCACTTTTTTCACCCCAACTTTTACCCCATTAATGATCCATTTTCCATAAGCTCTGTGCATCAATATATTCAACCCTTCTGCCACTATAATAAATAAAAAAGGCGATAGAGAGTCACCTTGTCTAAGACCCTTTTGTGGGGAAAACTCCTCTGTTGGTGAACCATTCACCAAAACAAACAAGCTTGCTGTGGAAACACACGCCCTCATCCAAGATATCCATTTTGACCCAAACCCAAAATTGGCCAATATAGAAAATAGAAATTCCCAGTTAATTGAGTCGTAAGCTTTTTCAAAATCAAGTTTAATAACAATCCCTTTCTTTCTAGCTTTTTTCCATCCATCCACAATTTCATTTGCAATAAATACTCCATCAAGTATACTTCTTCCACCTAAAAATGTAGACTGAGAATCCCTAATAACTTTAGGGAGCACTCTCTTAAGCCTATGAGCAAGGACTTTTGAGAGAATCTTGTACATACTCCCCACCAAACTAATGGGTCTAAAATCATCTAATCCATTAGGATTATCATTCTTAGGAATGAGAGTGATGAATGAACTATTAATTCCAGATAAGAGCTTGGAAGAGGTGTGAAAATCCCTCATGAAATGCATAACCTCAGATTTCAATAACTTCCAAAATTTCTGAAAGAATAAGAGATTAAAACCATCTGGGCCTGGTGCCTTATTACCATCACAGTCCTTGATTGCTGCCCTTACCTCACATTCAGAGAAAGCAGCTTCCAGATCAGAAAATGCATCACTAGTTGCCACTGACTTAAAGGTGCCTCCTAGAGTTAGTCTAAATGCCCAGCTTTTAGTGAATTGCCTTCTGAAATGCTGTAAGACTGCAAGTCGTACAATAACTGGCTCCTCTAGAACAACTCCTTCAATTGAGATAGAATTGATTGAGTTTCTATTCCTTCTGCTACTAGCCATAACATGGAAAAACTTAGTATTCCTGTCCCTATTCATGATCCAATTTACTCTAGACTTCTGATGCCAAAGCCTTTCTGACATTCTACTAAGCTTCCATACCTCCCCTGTCACCTCCATTCTTCTGTTCTTATCAGTTTCAGACAAAGGTCTGTCTTCTACAGTAATGTCAATACCATGCAGCTCTTCCTTTGCCTCCTTTAATTTTGTAAATACATTCCCAAAAACTTCGGAGTTCCATTTTTTTCGGCTCCCCCTTGAGCAATTTTAGCTTTTGAATCAGTATAAACCCAGCATTCCCAGTAATCCATTTTTTAGTCCAGAATTTTTCCAAAACAGAGGGGAAACATTGGTGCATAATCCATGCATTAATGAACCTGAAAGGTCTTGCCCCCCAATCCCTCTCATCTTCCATTAACAGGAGTGGGTAGTGATCAGAACAAGTTATAGGAAGACCCCATAGCTTGAAGTTAAATCTTTGCAACCACTCATGATTTAGCAGGACCCTATCAATCCTACTCCATTTCTCTCCCTCCTAAGCATTACACCATGTGTACTTCCTACCAAGTAGTGGTATATCATTCAACTCGCATTTATCAATGAAGGAATTTAGTTCCTTCATCCCTTTTTCCCTCATAGAGCAACCCACAATTTCCTCAATAAATCTGATCTCATTGAAATCCCCCCTCCCCAAGCACCATAGATTTGGAAAATCACACTTTAATTCTATTAAAGTATCCCAAAGAATACCTCTACCACTCACATCATTAGGAGCATAAACATTTAGTATAACACAATCAAAAGAATTCAAGAGAGTACTTGACAGGAGAACAAATCTTTTATTGCAACAACAGTCCTACAATTGAAATAAACTTGGATCCCAAATACAGAGTAACCCCCCTGCTGTTCCTTTTGAATCCACTGCCATAAATTCCATGTTACTCCTTCCCCACAAGGTTCTAACTTCACTTTCTGAAACATAAGCTTTCTTAGTTTCCTGCAATAGAACTAAGTCAACCCTCCTATCATAAATGAGCTTCCTAATCCTTCCCCTATTCTCAGATTTCCTTAATCCTCGGATAGTCCATGACATTAACTTCATCAGTAAACATATAATACACCAAATTCCACTAGATGAGACACTTAGACCCCTATGCGATCTCCCTCTCCTGTCTTCTTCCTCTGTCTATTAATTCAAGCTCCACCAATTTCTCCAAAACTTCACTATCTTTACCATTGTATTAAATTCCCAGAACTTTACCCAGCTGAAGATTGGCTTGTGCTTCACTAAGGATATGTCTCCCTTTGCTTGAACCACTCTTAGTTGAAGTAGAAAGAGACAAGGTTGCTGCAGCAGCCCTGAATACTACGCACTTTGGGATAGATTTGCTAGATGGGGTACCTTTTTGACCATACAGTTGAGCTAACCTCTTGTACCCAACCTCCTTTGTGTTAGGCTTTACTGCACCAGGCCCTCTCACTTTTATCTTACCTTTCCTTTTGACCTCTTTACTGCTTTGGAGCTTCCAGTGATAATAGTTTGGCTTGATTGCACCAAAAGCCCATCTTTCCTGGTACCAGCCCATTATGATTTAGTTATGTTAAATATAGATGTGCCCAACCCCTTTTCACTCAATCCATTTGGAGAAACAAGCCCATGAATATGGCCCAAATTAACTTCCAGGTTGATACCAGGCCTGTCCTCACTTGACCCACTAACACTCTTAATAAAACCAGGGGTAAATAGATGCTCATCAACTCTTTGGTTAACATTAACCCCCTACAGTCCACAGTCTGCCATCACCAATAGAGATCTATCCATGCGTGCCTCAATCCCTAATATGTTTCCCATGCCACATTTAGGCTCTTCGACCATTGTATTCACTTGGACACCTTTACAGGTCAGCTCCAGCCCACATTGGATCTCTTCAACTACTTTGTCAGAATTTTCCAGATCATCATCTTCTTCCTCAACCTCCTTAGCCATGTCATCTACTTCATTTCCAACACCACACCCAGCTATTAGTTCTTGATTAACAGCTCCATTAGAGCTATGGGCATCCTCAACCTCACTAAGTATCATACGTCCATTGTCAAATATGCTAACTGGTTGCTCTTCACACACCATAACAAGATATAGCCTTCCTTTGCATTCCAAATTAATGGTTTTATTGATGAAGTCCATACATTGAGTTGCAATTCTGACTCTTCCATAACTAAAGGACTTTGGTTAGCAAATGTCACCTTCTAATCGAATAACACTTCCCCAAATGTTGCTAATCTTATTAAAAGTGTTTCTATTCCACATACTTAGCGGAACCCCACCTCTCTTGTTCTACACATGCTGTTGGTTCCCACTCTTTAACAAACTCACACCAATCCCTACACCATTCTCTGACCAATGATAGTTTTGCATCCTTTTCTTCTTTGGATCTAAAGGTTACCACAACATCTCTGCCTCCTCCACTCCTGACCATTACATCCCTAATTCCTTTCTCCTTAAAAATCTTCTCAATACCATGTACAGAATACTCATATTTGAATCTCAAGATCACACTCTTGTGCAGCCAACCATGACTGGCTTCGTCCACCATGATAGTAGTTTCAACTTTTCCCGCAGGTACTCTAGTGTTTGTTTTTATTATTTCAGCATATGACCTCTGTAAACCATGCTGACAATGTACGTTTCTTCCATATGCTTCATTAGTGCCTTTGCTCCTTTTAGGCTGGTTTTTATTCTGTGCTCCTTCCTTAAATCTATCATACACTGCCATTTTAACTTGAATCTCCTTGTCCTCTACCCATAGACCATTTGCTTTAGTAATTGCAACCTTTGCTGCAACTGAGCAGTCGTACCTGACAAAACCAAACCTGGTATTTGTGAACTTGCTCATCTTTTGCGGGATAAATACATCTTTCACTATTCCAAACTTTGTAAACAATTTGAATAATGTTTTTGGATCTATAGTGGAAGGCAAATTATCCACAAACACTGAAAATAGTTCAATCCTTGGTTTCTTGCTCCATGTTTCTTTCCCTCTTCTTTGCTTCACGACTGGAATCCACTCTCCTTGCTCCATCTTTTTTCATGTGCTTCTAATTTATTACAAAGTCAATTGTGTGAGGTCAAATTCTATTATCATATCATTGTAAATTAGCAGTTGAATCGTGCAATATACTAGATAATATTTTTTAATAACAATATTTTATAAAATTAAGTTAAATTATTTATAGATATCTAGATATAAAATATTTTTAGAATACATGAAGACGTACACATTATATAAAAGAATAATATCAATTTTATCATAATATAAAATATAACATAAATAAATATATAGTAACTTTAGTTGAATTATATATATATATATATGTATAGATATGTCCAAAACTATTTAGAAAATATATCATGAAATATGTAATTCAATTTTCGTTCTGTCGAATTATGAAAGTGTATTTTAAATAAATATGTATATATGATACTTTTATACTAAATTACAATATAATAAAATAAATATTCATTTTAGTATAAAAATAATGATTAAATTGGAGAAAAAAATTCATTTGAAATTAAATAATAATTCTAATTATTTATTTTGATAATGTTAGTCATATCATTTTATAAAAGTGTTACTTAAATAAATATGTAAAATAATTTTATTTTAATTATTTATGTACATTTCAATAATCTTATCCTTATCATACTATAAAAGTGCAATTGAAATAAATATATATAATGATTTTATATAATATTAAATTATAACATAGTAAAGTGAACACTCATTTTGACATTAATAATAGTTAAATTGAAAGAGAAATTAGTAACGTAAAATTAAAAGTGATTCAATTATTTAATTTTTTTAATCCTGTAGAAAACAAAAATGTAAAAATGAAAGTTATACAAAATTTATTTTTAAAAGTTAAATATATGTTGTGATTGAGTTAAGAAAAAGAAAAAAAATAGATTCTAGGAGTTTGAATTTAGCGCTCGAACTCAGGATTTATCGTTCAAGCAGTTTGTCTGGAGTTAATTCCGAGAAATATGTCCAATCACTTAAAAATTGAGCCATAAACCCTTTCTCCCTCACTTTTCATTTTTCTTTATGTCTCTCTACATTGGGGTATAGTCTGATATTGTTTAAGTTGGCATGAGTGTTTAGAGTGAAAGACCAAAAACATGTGCGAAGTAGGTATCATGTGCCTTTTGGTTAGGAGCCGGTAAAGTGAAGATTAGTAGTGCTTGATATGCCTACTTGCAGACACTAGCCTAGCGATTACTTGAGTCGTATTTACCGCTCTGTATTTTACATTTGAAATTTATTGAGATAATGATTTTTTCTTTTTAAAAAAAAGAACATTACATGTGATTTAAAAAAAAAAAAAATTTGAATTTGTGATTTTGGAGCACGAGATGGCATTGCATCCATATATAAGACTACTAAGACATATATACTTTATTAAGATCTTTCTACTGGGTTTTGTACTCACCATGGATTTGTGCAGGAAATGATGTGGTAATCTTGTGATAAGATTCTAACTAAATCAAAGCTAAACCAGTTAGAGCTAAAGCAGTTGAAGCCTAACTCACAACCTCAATTGTCACAGTCAAAGGAGAAGTCAGCATTGAGATCTCATATATCATAGTCATGTTTCGATAGTGGTTCTCAAAATAATATCTGTAATAGTTGTAGAGTTTGTTAGGTAGTTAGAGCTATTTATTAGTGAGTTGGTTAGAGCACTACTGTATATAATATCTTGAGTTGTTTGTATTCAATTCATTCAATCAATAAAGAAATGGATTTACATTTTCTTCATGGTATTAGAGCTTGAGAGCTTCCACGAGCATAATTCAAGGTCCATCTATGGCAGATCATGCTTCTTTACTTTCCAGTCTCAATTCTCTTCTATCAAATTTTGGTTCTATTGTTACTGTCAAACTTGATTCTAGTAATTTTTTTATCTGGAGAAATCAACTACATAATATTCTTTGAGCTACTGGTTTTCTTGGATATGTGATTGGTGCAATACCTTGTCTTCCATAAAGGATTACTGATATATCTGGAAAAACAGTTTCAAATCCTATGTATACTCAATGGGAAGCAATTGATGCAAATATTCTCACTTGTTTAACTGCCACACTTTCTTTTTCAGTATATTCATCTGTTCTTCATCTTCAAACTAGCTCGTAAGTCTGGCAAACACTTGAAAAGAGATTTACTTCTATCTCCAAGTCTCACGTTCATCAATTGAAGAACAAACTTCACACAATTCGAAAGTAGTCTTCTTCAATTGAATGTTATCTATCACAGATCAAAGAAGTCTTAGATCAGTTAACTTTGTTTGGTGCAAAAGTTGATGATGAAGATCTAGTTCTTCTCACATTAAATGGCTTACCAGATGAATGTATGATGTATTCAAAACATCAATTTGTACTCGATCTAATGCTGTGTCTATGGAAGAATTGTGTTCCCTACTTGGCTCAGAAAAATCCATATCGAACACAAGATCAAGCATTCCTCTAATCATGATTTGCATGTTGCCTATTTAGCAACCAAAGGCTCCACTTCTGGTTCTGGTTTTGATATACAACACTCCAATTTTGGATCCAATTATCACAATAATTTCAAAGGTAGATCTCAGCATACAGGAGACAGAGATAGTAAATATCATAATTTTCATGGAAACAAATATAATTGATTCTCTAACAATCGATCCAGATCAGATTATTCTGGTCTTTCTCCATCTATTTGTCAGATCTGTGGCAAATCAAGTAATCTTGCTTTGGATTGTTGGCATAGACTTGATCCAAATTATCAGTCTACTTCCACTATTACCCCGAAAGCCTATGCTACTATTGTGCCTCCTTCTTCATCAGACTCTATTGTACCTCCTTAGTACATTGATTCAGCAACCACAAATCATCTCACACATGATTTGACCAATTTTTAGTAATATTAAGCTTATCAAGGCTCCGATCAAGTTCAAGTAGGCAATGGCTCAGTTTTACCCATTCAACATTTTGGCAATTCTATCCTTCTAACATCTCAATTTTCTTTCCATCTTTCTAATCTTTTGCATGTTCCTTCTATATCCTCCAGCCTCTTGTCTGTTCATTAATTAACCAAGGACCATTATAGTCTTGTTATTTTTTATTCTAATTCTTTTGTCATTCAGGACAAACACATGAAACAGGCCATACATAAAGGCTCAAATATCAATGGCCTTTATTAGTTGTCCCCTTCATCTTTCATATTTCCCAAGCAACCACAGGCTTTTCAGTCTACCATTGCTTCTCTTATTCCAGTCTCTGATTTACTGTGGCATCAAAGATTGGGTCATCCCTTAATTGTCAAGCTACAACACTTGGCAACATATCTTCCACATAAAGAGAGTTTTAATAAAGCCATAGCCTGCACTGATTGCTATGTGTCTAAGAGTCACAGACTTCTTTTCAAATTGTCTTGTTCTTCTGTTGATAATCCCTTTTCCCTTATTCTTGCTGATGTATGAGGGCCTTTTACTGTTGATAATGCTCCATTTCAGTTTTATGTTTTGTTTGTTAATGATTGTAGTAGATTCACTTGGATCTATCCTTTGCATTTTAAAGTGAGGTCTATGAAAAATTGCTTGAGTTTAAAACTTATGCTGAAAACCAGTTTCATACTTCTCTTAAAATTTTACGAACTAATGGAGGTACTGAATTTGTTAACAAGAAAGTTGTTCTCTTTTCTTTTCCCATGGCATTATTCACCAAATAAGTTGTCCTTCTATACAAGCTCAAAATGGAGTTGCTGAGAGGAAGCATCGCCATATCACTGAAACTGCCATCACTCTTCTTCACCAATCGTCTCTTCCCTTGAATTATTGGTTTGATGTTGTTGCTATAGCAGTCTTTTTAATCAATAGAATGCCTAGTTTTGTTCTTTCGAATCAATCTTCGTTTCAGGTTCTTTTAAAACTCTTCCGGATTTTTCATTCTTCAAGGTCTTTGGTTGTCAGTGTTTTCCTTGGTTAAAACCTTACACTACTCACAAACTTCAACCTAAGTCATTATCATGTGTCTTTTTATGATATCATTCTACTATTAAAGGCTATAGATGCTTAGATCCTATCAGTGGAAAATTATATGTTTGTAGACATGTTATCTTCAATGAAACATGCTTTCCTTATGCTTATTATGTTCCCTTTTCTTCTAAGCCTCCTCTCTCATTGCCTCATATTCGTTAATATTTCTGGCCTTCTTTTGTTTTATTTGTGTATCCCATTGTATCTCCTTATGGTTCTTCTATTTCTTCTCCCACTTCTTCTTCTTCTTCTTCTTCTTCTTCTTCCTCATCTCCTTCTTCTTTTTTTTTCTCTATTCCTCAATCTTCACCATCATCTCCTCTGAGTTTCTCTCCACATCCTCATGCTATTTCTATTACCTCTATTTCTATTGATCTTTCTCAACCTTTTGGTTTGCCTTCTTCTAATGTTCATCCCATGCTTACTTGGTCTAAAGACAAACCTTTAATTTGTCTTACTGTTACATCCCCTTCTTCTTATCTTCATTCTGAACCTCCTATTGTCAAGGATGCCTTAGCTTCTCCTGTGTGGCTTACTACTATGAAAGAGGAGTTTCAAGCCTTGCATCAACAAGGCGCTTGGGATCTTGTGCCTCTTCCTTCCCATAAATCGGCTATTGGATGTAAATGGGTGTACAGAATCAAGCATAATTTTGATGGCTTTGTGGCTAGGTATAAAGCTAGGTTGGTGGCCAAAGGATATCTCCAACAAGAAGGAGTTGACTTCCTTGAAACCTTTAGCCCAGTGGCTAAGCAAGCTACCATTCATATCTTCCTTTGTTTGGCTCTTCATTGTCACTGGCCTATTCATCAGTTAGACATTTCTAATGCCTTTCTTCATGGCACATTAGATGAAGAAGTGTATGTGCTGCAACCCCCAAGTTTTGTTCAATCTTCTCACCAAGTGTGCAGGCTCAAGAAAGCCTTATATGGACTTAAACAAGCTCCTCGAGCTTGGTATTCCACTTTCTCTAAGTTTCTTCTCTCTCAAGGCTTTGTTAATAGCCACTCAGATTTTTCTCTCTTTGTTCAACATACTTCCACAAGTCTTCTCATTCTTGTAGTCTATGTTGACGATATCTTAGTCACTGGCAGTGATCCTTCTCTTCTTACTTAGTTTATTCAACACATGCATACTGTGTTCTCTATAAAGGAACTGGGTATTGTGTCCTATTTCTTGGGGATATCAGTTCAAAGCTTGCCTCATGGTTATTTCTTGTCTCAAGCTAAGTATGCAATTGAACTCGTTCACAGGGCAGGTTTGACTGATTGCAAACCTTACTCTATCTCTTTAGCTGTCAAAGCATCTACTTCTTCTTTAGATAATCTTCCCTTTAGGAGCCTTGTTGGTGGCTTGCAGTATCTCACCATTACTAGGCCTGACTTAGCCTTAGCTGTTAATTAGGCATGCCAACATATGCATCTTCCTACTAATGCTAATTTTCAAGTAGTAAAAAGACTGTTGAGATGTGTGAAAGGTACTCTTCATCATGGTCTTCAATTTACTTCTGGTCCATTTTCTCTTCATGCTTTTTTTTTTTTTTTTTTTCCAACTGGGTTGGAGATAGTCTTGATAGAAAATCCACTTCTAGTTATTGTGTCTATTTGGGTCCCAATTTGATTTCTTGGAGTGCTAAGAAATAGTCCATTGCTTCTAGATCATCCACTGAGGTTGAGTACATGGCATTGGCTAATGCCATTGCAGAATTAACTTGGTTGCAACAGTTACTTAAAGACATGTATATCAATTCTTCTTCTATTCTTGAGCTCTGGTGTGACAACCTCTCTGCTATGGCCTTAGCTTCTATTCATGTTTTTCACTCTTGTTATAAACATATTAAAATCGATTACCATTTTATTCGAGATAAGGTTGTTGCCAAACTTATTGATTTGAAGTATGTGCCTACCATAGACCAAGTGGCAAACATCTTTACCAAACCTCTTCCTACCTCTCATTTTCATAATTTGAAGGACAAGCTTCTTGTGCTGCCTTGCCCTATTAGCTTGTAGGGGATTGATAAGATTCTAATTGAATCTAAGCTAAACCAGTTAGAGGTAAAGCAGCTAAAGCCTAACTCACAACCCCAATTGTCACAATCAAAGGAGAAGTCAGCATTGAGATCTCATATATCACAGTCATGTTTCGATAGTGGTTCTCAAAATGATATCTGTAACAATTGTAGAGTTTGTTAGGTAGTTAAAGTTGTTTGTTAGTGAGTTGGTTAAAGCATTACTGTATATAATATCTTGAGCTGTTTGTATTCAATTCATTCAATCAATAAAGAAATGGATTTACATTTTCTTCATCTCGCCTAGCCAAGGACGTGGGAAGTGTTTTGAGAGCACGAGACTCTTTTTTGTTGTTGTTTATTTTGACAAGCCTAGGGCTTTACATATATGAGTTTGATAATCCTTTTTTGTAATCGGGTCTAAACCTTAGCAATTGTATCCATTGAGGCATTCTTTTGTGTTGTTCTTTTTATTTCTTTTGTCTCACATGCTATAGATTTATACTTTGAGGAGGTTGAAAATGAAAGATAATCTTAACAATGGCAATTGATCAAAATACCAGTAGGGGTTTTATCACGCGAGAATATCGATTATCCGAAAGTTAGAAAATGGAAATCTTCTAGTTCATATATATCAATTATTCCAAACCTGCTGTCAAGTATTTATATACAAATAAGTGACCTTTGGGAATAGGTATAATATTTGAATTTGTTTTATACAACAACAGTCACCATGGTTCACTAAAAGTTGTGTCTATTGATGTTTGAATTCAAACCATTAACTAACTAATAGATAACTTCAATATTCTTGCGGGAAGGTTCTTTACAATTCAAGAGAGAGAAGATTGAGTGAAGTGAGTCACACCAAATTATGGTGTGGTCACTCTTTATTCCATCATCTCCCACTTGAACACACCATAATAAGATGATAAACCTGAGTTGAGCATTTTTAACCTTGGTACCAAAATTTTGCCTCATACCAACTTTCATCTATGAAATTACCTCATAGATTGACGTCTGATTATGACTTGGCCATACGTGCGCACGTTTTTGCCACCAATCTGACCGTACTCGTACGAATGTGTTCTCCTGTGGACGCGCCCGCGTGGGGCCTCACGCTACAGTTCGGACTCGATTTGTCACGTTTCTTAATCTGAACCAAAGAGTCCAAATCCGGCAAATCATTTTGGAAAACAGATTTTTTGAAAGAAGTGCCAAACATGGACTGCTTTGCCAGATACAGAGTTGCCACCTAAATATTTTATTTTGGGGGAATTTAGGAAACCTTGACTCGTTTGCCTAAGGTCACGTGTCTGTCATCACCAAAGTTGCCTCGGCTCAGGAACTTGGGTACGATTGGGGAAGGTCAGCTATGAGCACCCCCGCTCGTCCGATCAAAGATCGACCTCTACTAACCATGATATCTTGTTTTGAAAACATTACACGTTCTTATTCTGATTAATTAGCTAATCTTATTATGTGATGCGCACAACACAAAAGTATAGACTAGATCGTCTAATTTGGAACAAAGCATTGCATATCCGCCCATTTGAAAGACAGTTTGAAATTTGCTACCCACAAGTAGGCTAAAACACGGATTTCAACGAGTTGTTCCAACTTAAACAATCCAACCTTCACCCACAGGCATTCAAGCAGGTTATATCACATAAGCATATAGCCACATGGTAAGCATGCTATTATGTTAATATTCACACTCATGCGAGATGCTAAAGCATGAAAAGCTTACCGAGTACTCCGAGCCGAAACAAAAGAACTTGTTAGCAATCAATGTATGATCCAAGTCCATGTTAAGTGGCTAATGCATCGCATACAAAATGCAACTAGAATAGGCTCGGCTAATCCTAGGATGGCATGTGGAATGCAACAAATAGCACGTATTCAACTTAGAATTGAAATACAATGTAGTTAGCATAATGCGCCGAGCCCGGTGCATGTAGTACAAATGAATGGATGCACGCATGCGTAGCATAAGGATGCTAAATTAAATATGACCTAATACTAACCATCAAAAGCAGGTAAGTAAAAAGGAGAAAGAAGTGGGGGTTGGAAGACACGCACACACGCACCCACACTTATTACAAATTCGCCATCGCTCAGAGGGACCAAAAGAATAATACAATTTAATTAACCTACAAGCTAATTAATTAAATTATACAACACTTAACTAATTAATGAATCAATTAAGCTACTGAAAACAGTAAAGGGCCTCGGGAAGAGGGATGCACGTGTGCTCGGATTGGCTTCGCCCGGAAATCCAATGCCATGTACAAGCTGCCTCTGTTTTCCCTACTCTGCTCCTCTAAAAATGGCACAATTCCCAAAGAACACTCTTTGAACACTGTGGAACACCACCGGCCAAAGGGGAACACCACCGGCCAAAGGTAAGTGGCCATCGACCACAAATGAAGCCATCGGCTATAAATTAATGGCTTGGCCGGATCAATGAGGTCAGTCCTGGGTCATCTGTCAGAGAATCCTGCTTGAGAACAGAGGACAAGCAAGGTATGGCAATGCATTTCAAGCAAATGTGTGCACCAACACACCCCTTATCATGTTTATGACTCAAAGAAGGATGTTCCTTGATTCTCAGACCACCAATCGCGCATTTCAATGCGTGATGGCCTAAGAAGTCAAGTTGTGCATCTTGATTTCAAATGAAATGCAAACCAAATAAGTACATAAAGGCCCAACCTCTATCACTTAATTTCAAGAGGCAAAGCATGCATGTTCAATGCAATGCACCCTAGGCATGGAAACCAAGTATGCAACATGGGAATGCCAACAAGCATGCAAAGCATATAACAAGTATGCAAGCTAATTGAGCATGCAAGATGCAATGCCAACATGCAAATATGCAAAATATATGGCATGTTAAGTAATCAAAACAAAGATGAGAATGCATGCCAAATGCACTATGATTCAAGCATGCAACACATGCGATAGACCAAATATGCAACAACACACAAGGCGAGCATGCAACAGCATGTGAACAATGGACTTACACCCAGATGGACAGCCCTCTATTATGCCAAAATCAGTGGCCAAATGCTGAGGAAATGAGGGCCAAAGTACACACAAACATGCATGCACACATGGTTCAAAACTTAAGCATCAAAGAGCAACTTTTAAGCACACTTAAAAGGGACAAACATGGACTAATGGCATGCAAATTAAGCTCTGAAAATCATGCTATAAGAGGTTCCAAACCAACTAAGCAAAGTAAGCATACCATGCAACCAAGCCTAAAGCCTAAGGCTCACCAAAGAGGCATTGAACTACACTTAGCAAGACCAAACATGGCATGATTTAAGAAAATAAAATCAAAGTTTTAGCATGTTAAAATGAACCTCAAAACCCACTTAGATGGCATCTAAATGACTTACACATGGAAGCATACAAAAGAGGCCAAACATGGAGCACAAGATTACAACCTTTTAAAGCATTAAAGGAGCATCAAATGCAAGCATACAAGCATACCATGGGGACTGAAATGATGCTATAAGTGGTGCCAAACCACTGAAACAAGCCAAACAATGCATGCTCAACACTCACACACCCGAGGCTAGCAAGCCAAAATGCAAGGTGGCTATACAAAGCATGTCAAGCATGGCCAAAGCAACTAAAAACAGAGCTAAAGCATACTAAAACATGCACAAAAGTTTCACAAAGCTTGGCCAAAATCATGCTAGAACAAGGGTCAAAGCCTAAAGCATGTTAAGGCAAAATATGGCATTACAAGACAAGTATGCAAGGCATGCATGGTGTGTCTAAACCAAGTAAAAACAGTACTATATCATGAAAAAATAAGCACAAATAACACTTAATACATGGCCAACATGAACTTAAAAATGGTGCTCACACATGAGGCCAAAATGGCACATTTTGAAGACAATAAGGAGAGGGGATGGCCCTCTCCTTCTTAGGACCTCAAGACACCATCTTCACGACTGAAATCCCTCAAGATTTTAGTAGTGAGGAGGCCCAAACAAGGTGGTCCCGGAGCTCACCAAAATAGCACAAAATGAGGGCCAAACAAGGCCTAAGAGGGGTCAAACAACCCCAAAGCTCAAAGCAACCTTAAACAACTATTTTAAGCAAGTAAAAACAAGACTTTTATATGTTATACACAAAGGCTAAAAATAGATGCAAGGTAGGAAAAAGGACTATGCAAAAATGGGGTATTTAAAGGTAAAGTTCTTACCGTTGAAGACCTCCTTCAAGAACAATGCTCTAGTAGCCTCTCCAAGCTTAGATCAACTCAAGAAGTCCAAGAACAAACCTCTAATGCCTCAGCAACCAAGGGAAGCTGTAATGGTAGGTGTTTATGCACAAAAGTAAGGCTAAACACACCTAAACACACACAAATACTAAGGGAGAGGGAGATATAGAGATAGATAGATACAAGACTCAAACCCTAATCTCAAGACCCTCTGAAAAAATTTTGTAACCCCATAGAAGGGAGGAGAGGCCCTCCCTTTATAGAGGAACACTCTTGCAAAGCTTACAAAACAAGCTACGCAAGAGTGAAATCCCTCCATACACGTGTATGGAGGGGGTGCAAAGTGTATGCCAGCTAGCATAGGCAGCATAAAAAATATGCAAGCAGAGATGCTGGTCGACCAAAAATGACAAATTGATCAAATACATGGTCGACTGACCAAAAATAGTGCCGGCCGGCCATCACGAATGGCCGGTGGAAACAAAAAAGTGGCCGGTGGCCTCAAGCCATGGTCGGTGAGGTGTGGGGATGGCCAAGAAGCCATTCCCTACCCCTCAAAAGCAAAACACAAGTGTTTGGTGCAAAACCAAACACAAAACAGTTGAGTCGAGAGATCCTGAGGCAAGGCGCATGGTCGAGACCTCCAAGAACTCAAGACGAACACAAACACGGATGATCACCGAGTGTTCAAACGGTGACGTCCAAGTCTTGAGGACGGTCAAAAATGGGATGTCTACATCTCCCACTGACAAAATACTCCAGATGACTTCAATTCACTATATTTCGAATGAACGGCATCAATTTTTAGTGCTGGGTTCATAGTCCATACCCAATCACCATTGACGACTTCAGCCACATACATTTTTCATGTGTCGACCTACACTGAAATTATTGTTAAGTACTTCCTTTAAGACCCATTCCTGAAGGTTTTCCTTAACACACCTTATCAATGACTTTTTGCTGATCAAGTAGACAATATCATCTAGTAGCACATTGCATATAATGGACTTTACATCTCATGCTAATTATGATATCCATACCTTGTCAGTTCCTTTATCTTGTTACCTGACCAAACACATGTTTCCATGCAAGATAGAGTCGCAAAACATCGGTTATCTAGGCATCCCCAGAGTCATTTGACTATACTCTTATATAAGTAGCTAAACCACCTAGCTAGGCATTTTTCAATCCCATATTAGCTACATGTTCTCTAAATTTTTCCAGAGACAACCCTTTGGTCATAGGGTCAGCCACCATCTCTTTTGAGGGTATATAGCTGACTTTAATTTCACCTCTCTCTACTGTGTCCTGAATATAGTGGTAACTTACATCAATATGTTTTCCCTTGAAGCTATTTGCTCCACTTTTTATTAATGAGATGGCGGACTAATTGTCACAAAACATATTGACCAGTCTGGCAAGTATACCTAATTGTAAACTGTCAACAAATCGTTTTATCCAGACCGCATTACTAATGGCTATGCAATCTATGTATTCAGCTTCCATAGTGTACTTTGCAACACAACTCTGTTTCTTACTTAACCAAGAAACTGCTGTTCCACCAAACAAGAACACATGACCACTAGTAGATTTTCTATCATCTGCATCTCTTGCAAAATTTGCATCAGTGTATCCTTTTATGTCTAAATCACACAAACCAAAACATAATTTCAAATTTTTAGTGCCTTTTAAATATCTGAATATTCTTTTAACTGCTTGCCAATGTTCCTTATTTGGATTGGATTGAAACCGACTTACCAATCCGACTGCATGATTGATGTCAGGTCTTGTGCTTGTCATAGCATACATTACGCTGCGTACTGCCTGGACATACGGGGCATTTCTCATTTCCTCAATGTCAGACTTAGTTTGAGGACTCATACTTTTACTAAGACTTTGTCCCTTGCAAACATGCGTACTTAAAGAATTACAGTTATCCATATTAAATCTTTTGAGCACCTTGTCTAGATATTTCTCTTGATCTAGATATAATAATTTTGAATTTCTATCTCTTGAAATTCTAATTCCTAGAACATAGGTTGCAAGACCCATGTCTTCATTTCAAATCTAGATGCTAAGAAAGTTTTGGTTTTTATAATCATATCTGGACAATTTCCTGCTAACAATATGTCATCCACGTATAAAGATAATATTGCTAACTTGTCATCATTTTTCCAGATATAAACACAGTGATCTAATGGACTCACAACATAGCCCATTTCTAAAATGGCTTGGTGGAATTTCAAGTACCATTGTCTTGAAGATTGTTTAAGTCTATATAGACATTTCTTCAACTTGTAGACTTTATCCTCATTGCCTTGGTTCTGGAAACCATCAGGTTGAATCATATAAATTTCCTCTTTTAATTCTCCATTGAGAAAAGCAGTTTTAACATCTAATTGATGCAATTCCAAATCCATCCTGGCTATTACCGCCATTAGAATCCTTATAGAGGCAAATTTTGCAACAGGAGAATATGTATCTACGAAGTCTATTCCAGGTTGTTGAGTGAATCCGTTGGCTACTAACCTGGCCTTGTATTTCTCCAAACTTCCATCTACTTTGAATTTCTTTCTAAGAACCCATTTGCAACCAATGGCTTTCCTTCCATTTGGGAGATCAGTTAATTCCCAAACATCATTTCTCTTGATCGAGTCAAGTTCTTCATTCATTGCCTCAAGCCATTGTGTAGCATTATTGCTACTCATTGCTTCTTTATAACTAGTAGGATCATCTACTAAGTTATTAAGTTCTTCAACTTGAAAAACATAATGATCTTTCAAAGACGTAGATGGACGTCTTGGTCTCTTACTCCCACTTATCTCAGGATTCGAAGCAGGTAAAACAACGTCATGTAGTTTGCGTTTGCTCCCACTATTAGATGGTTCAGTAAGAATCTGTGGACTATGTGATAAAGAAGGAAGAGAAGAATCCTGAGATACTTCAGAGAGCAATTCAATTTGTTCAATAGGAGTAACAAGATCAGTGGATTCAAGAAAAATAGCATCTCTACTCTCTATTAATCCACATTTGGGATGGTAAAAACGATAACCACTCCCATTTTCGACATAACCAATAAACTTGCATTCCCAAGTTTTGCTTCCCAATTTATCCCTTAAAGGTTTGGGAATAAGTACATGTGCCTTACATCCCCAAACTTTGAGATTTTGAACATTAGGTTTAGTTCCATGCTAGCATTCGTAAGGAGTTAGAGGTTTTTTTTTTTTTGTTTCGACTCTATTTAATATGTACGCAGTGGTGGACAAGGCTTCCCCCAAAAAATGAATAGGAAGATCAGCATGAGCCATCATAGATTGTGTCATTTCCATGAGAGTACGATTTCGTCTTTCTGCGACCCCATTTTGTTGTGGTGTTTATGGCATTGTAAACAAATGTTTTATGCCATTGTCCTTGCAAAAAGAATCCATAGCTTCATATTCGACACCTCTATCATTATTCAAGTGTTTAATGGACCGACCAAGTTGCTTTTCGACCTCTAATTTATATTCCTTAAACTTTTCAATCGCTTCTGATTTGTGTTTAAGAAGGTAGATATGTCCATATCTTGAATAATCATCAGTGAAAGTAATAAAATATTCCATGCCTCGATGAGTTTTTGTTCTTAAAGGCCCACAAATGTCCGAATGAATTATTTCAAGTAATTCCGATGATTTCCAATGTTTGAAAAATGGCTTGCTAGTCATTTTGCCTTTGATACATGGTTCACATATATCAAAATCATCGGAACATACTTTAGGCAATAAGCCACTTTTAAACATTCGAGACATTTTATTTTTATTAATGTGACCTAACCTTAAATGCCACAAATAAGAACTATTACTAGTAGAAACATGCAAATAATCAGAAATACATAATTTATTATCAATAAGAAGAGAGTACATGTCATTCACTCTTACACCTTTCACTAATACACTTCCTTTCTTAATCAATACTGTGCTAAACCTAAAAGTAATCTCAAAACCTTTTTGAGTTAACACTGGAACTGAAATTAAATTTCCTCGAATGTTAGGTACATAAAGCACATCATGAAGCATAATAAAAGTTCCATTAATAGAGAATTGACAGTTGCCGATGCCTAAAACATCACTATAGGAGTTGTTGCCCATGTAGATTCTATGTTCACCAACCTTCTTTTCAGTAAACTCCACGAACATGTCTTTATTTTGCACAATATGCCTAGTTGCAGCAAAATCAATCCACCATGAATTTGATGAAGGTTCAAGCACCATTGCTTCAAAAACTGTCATGGCAACAGGGTTATGCTCCTTTTTCTGCTTCTTCTGAGGACAATTGGCTTTGATATGACCTTTTTTACCGCACTTGTAACATGGGCCAATTGGATGCTTGTGATGTTGTTTTTGCCATTCTTGTGGTTTCTTCCATCATTTCTGAAATCCCTTCTTCTATTTTTTCTTGAAAAAAGTCGTCTTTTTCTTGTTGAATGGAGTGTGGGTATTATTCTGTGGTTGTGGTGAAGATTGTGCCATCAACAAGTTAGAAGACAATCCTTATTTACGCCTGCGCTTCATTCTTTCTTCTTCCAAAACTAAGAGTACAGGCAATGTTACCATTGAAATCTCTGGTCCGCTATGAGTTAGAGATGTGATAAAATGATCCCAAGACAATGGGAGACTATTAAGTATGGTAGTTACTTGTATCTTGTCTGACAAAGAGTGACTAGCGTTGGATAATTCTTTAGCAATTAATTCCATTTGATTAACATGATCACCAACACTATCATTATCACTCATACGAGTGTTATTATATTTGTCCAAGAGCAATTGAATTTGAGTATTAGATCGAACTCCATACTTACTTTCTAGTGCTTCCATTAGTTGTCTTACTGTTTCATGTTCTTCAAAAAGCGGAATAATGTTATCTTTTATATTATGTAACATAGTTGCCTTTGCCATTGCATCATCTTCTATCCATTTATTTTGGAACCAATTAGAATCATCATCTGGTTTAGAAGTGGATAAAGTATGCAATGTATTCTCATGTGTAAGAAGATAAGAAATGTGGTGTTTCCATGCTCAAAAATTATTTCCATTAAGCATCTCGATTCTTGAAGAATCCATGGTATTTTTAATAGCCATGTTAAAAACAAAATGTGTTACTATGAAAATTCAAATATGAATATTACAAAAATAAAAATAAGCAATAAATTAAAGACAACGACAAGTCTTAATAAGGATAAGCCTTGTAGTTGTTGAATCGGCCCTTGTAATGAAGATGATGTGAAGGAATAGAACGGTTCTGCTGCCATGGGTAAGAAGAATGATGAAAACCCAATGGCCTTGTAAACCCAATACTTTGCTTATGAGTATTGTAATAATAGTTACGAGCCTAAGGAACACAATGGTGCCTTTTAAACAATGTGTCTTTGGATATTTTCCTTGGTAACACCCTTGGATAGCCTCCTCCTCGAATTTTTTATTTTGAAAGTGTAGTATAAGTACCCACAGAAAAATTCTGGAAATTTTGGCTTTTGAATGACTAAAAATGGCCTTGAAATGAGCGAGAACGGGGTGAAAAACCCCAGAACCAAGCTGCTGCCAGTCCAAAATCTGGTCTGAACCGGTTGGGACTGAACCGGCGTTACACGGGGGTCAATGCGTGGGTCAAGTAGGCACGGGTCAAGCAGAGCGGATAGGTGCGGATCCGAGCGCGGAGCACAAGGCGATGGGTTGATGCATGGATGCGGCTGCTAGTAGATCAACTTTGTTGGCCGATTGTGTCTTTGGGCTGAGTCCGCTTTATGGCTTGGGCTTTGGGCTGAAGAAAATTCTTTTTAATTTTGCAGCCCCAAAGGAATTGATTTCCTTGCAGTGATTCTTATTTTTGGGCCTTTTCTTTTAATTTTTGAATTCAGCCCAAACCTCTTAGTTTGCAAAACAAAGTCTTCTTCTTGGCACTGCATTTTCCGATCGTCTTCTCCGGTGGGGGTAGGAGTCCAAACACTGTAAGATGGATCTTGCGGATCAAATTTTCTCTATTTTTCACAACGAATTTCTCCGTTATGATCAAAATTCTGTGAAGAACAAGATGGTGCCAATTTGGAGACCCAATTTGAACTGAAAAATATTTTATAAAATTGTTTCCAACGGTGTAATTCGGACTCACTTTCGGCAAGGTTTGGAACAATAGCACCACCAACAGTTATTTTCTTCAGATAGTTTTCTGGAAATACAATACGTTGATGATGATTAAATAAACAAACCGAATTAACCAATGCCGAAGATTGACGATCAATGATTTTTTGAATTTTTGGTAAAAAGAGTTCGGAAAATTTTTGTTCTTCCGGACTAAAATTTGACATCTGCGATAATGTATAACCTTGCTCTGATACCACTGAAAGATAATCTTAACAATGGCAATTGATCGAAATACCCGTAAGGGTGTTTATCACGCGAGAATATCGATTATCCGAATGTTAGAAAATGGAAATCTTTTAGTTCATATATATCAATTATTCCAAACTTGCTGCCAAGTATTTATATACAAATAAGTGACCTTTGGGAATAGGTATAATATTTGAATTTGTTTCATACAACAACACTCACCATGGTTCACTAAAAGTTGTGTCTATTGATGTTTGAATTCAAACCATTAACTAACTAACATATAGCTTCAATATTCTTGCGGGAATGTTCTTTACAATTCAAGAGAGAGAAGATTGAGCGAAGTGAGTCACACCAAATTATGGTGTGGTCACTCTTTATTCCATCAGAAAATATAATACATGTGGACATCTTTTGTATCTCTCGTATATCAATGAATACAACCACATAAATTTGATTTATTTAATGTTGACTGGAGTTCATAATTTTTTTTTATTTTTTTTATCAGCAAAAATATACTTTATTGAATTAGAACCAAGGAAAAATCCTCACATCTTACATCAATAAAGATAGACATAATCAATGGTAATAGCATCATAGTGAACCTTACTCATCCCAACTAGGTTGGCACAAGAAAGCCACCCAATCATGTGCTAGTACTAGCCAGAAACTAGTTAATGAGAACTCAACCAGCAGAAAGTATACCCAAAGCATAGCAACACAAAAACATCACAGCCTTTATTTCAATGTATGAAATAACTCATTTCAACAAATATCAACTCTAATTTCATAATCACAACCTTTTTCAAGAAAACATTTAGAAATCCCTTTTTTACATTTTGATTTGATAATCCAACAATTTCCCAAAAAGACCAACATTTTAGGGTTTCTTCAAATTAGCGCCTTTCACTTTTAAAAACTCATATACATTCTTTATAAGTGGAAAATAAACTTTTGTAGCTAAACCATAGCTCAACAATCCCATTTGGAACAAACTCTAACTTACAAACAAATCATCAAAAATCAATCCAAGAACAATAGAATCTATATATTTAAAATACACCACAAATATATTACCGAACTCATATTGAGTTTAAGAAATAGACCCCATCAGAGACACCCCATTTTTGATCGCCCTAAGACTTGGGCACCTCTGATTGCTTACTTAGTGATACAGGCTATGCTATGCAACGGTTCGATTTCTTCGGCAAGGAGAACTCCAAATCCAAAGCCCACACCCCGTTTCTTGATCAAAATATTTTAGATCTTAGCCAACTAGGTTGGCACAAGAAAGCCACCCAATCATGTGCTAGTACTAGCCAGAAACTAGTTAATGAGAACTCAACCAGCAGAAAGTATACCCAAAGCATAGCAACACAAAAACATCACAGCCTTTATTTCAATGTATGAAATAACTCATTTCAACAAATATCAACTCTAATTTCATAATCACAACCTTTTTCAAGAAAACATTTAGAAATCCCTTTTTTACATTTTGATTTGATAATCCAACAATTTCCCAAAAAGACCAACATTTTAGGGTTTCTTCAAATTAGCGCCTTTCACTTTTAAAAACTCATATACATTCTTTATAAGTGGAAAATAAACTTTTGTAGCTAAACCATAGCTCAACAATCCCATTTGGAACAAACTCTAACTTACAAACAAATCATCAAAAATCAATCCAAGAACAATAGAATCTATATATTTAAAATACACCACAAATATATTACCGAACTCATATTGAGTTTAAGAAATAGACCCTACTGTAGACACCCCATTTTTGACTGTCCTTAAGACTTGGGCACCTCTGATTGCTTACTTAGTGATACAGGCTATGCTATGCAACGGTTCGATTTCTTCGGCAAGGAGAACTCCAAATCCAAAGCCCACACCCCGTTTCTTGATCAAAATATTTTAGATCTTAAAACCCTCTCTTTCAAAATATTTTGAAAAAGGTTTCTGCGATGCTCCGAGGCTCACATTTCGTTAAATGTTGCGCTTTCAGTAAACCGAGCTAGGACAAAGTGGAAATGAATGAAAGAGAGGTGAAATCTCTGAAAAATCTTTTAAAACACCTTGCTTAGGGGTTTGGAGTCGAAGAAAAGAAGAGGAGAGGGAAGAAACTCAGTTGGGGAAGGAGTTGGGCATGAATCATTAAAAGAGAGTAGAGTAGCACTCGCTGAATCAAGCCTATTCCTTTGCACACTTGGATTTCAGCTATGAGGCCACCACCGTTGGAAAGAAGAATTCCAGGGCTTCATTTTGCACTCAAGAATCTCCTGAAGCCAAGTCCGGACGGGAGAGGTATGGTTGGTTGAAGTAGGGCATCAATCCGGTTGGACCGAAACTAAGCAGTCTTCACTTAAAGAGGGATATCTCTTAGCACAGTTGGAATTTTGATGTGAGGCTACCACCATTGGAAATCTTACTTTTGGGGCTTCAATTTGCACACAAGAATGACCTAAAAAGGCATCTAGATGAAGGAGTTAGGCTTGCTTCAAGTCCGGGACCAGCATTGATTTTTGCTGCAGACCACTAAGGGAGTGTGCCGACCACAAATGGAGCGTGCTGACCATATGCCAACCAGAAATGATCCTTGTCGATCAGAAAAAGTGGTCGGTCGACCAGTGGAGGTGGTCAGTTGACCAGAAATTTCCAGAAAGCCCAGAATCTGCAGATATTTTGCTCCAGCTGTTCCAGATTGTCCCAGATATTTCTGAATTGAGATATTTCCGACCCAATGCTCATATATTGCTATATATGAAGCCATATCTCATAGATTCAAGGGTTGGAAAATTGTGGGAGTTTCTCACACTAAAAGTCCTCTCTCTAGAAATTTTAGAGCTGAAAACCCTCTCTCTCTCTCTCTCAAGAATTCTCTACTTCTTCTCTTGTTTTAGGCTTAGAAGTGAGAATTTCTTATACTTTTGCAAAGAGACCTTTAACCAAAGTTGCATATCTTTGGGCTGAGGTCCCTTGGAACTTATTGTGGCTGTTGAAGGCTAGTTTTGGCTCAGATTTTGGCAGGTTTTGCCGTTATGCTTCAAGGGTAAGCACTTCTCCCTTTTAAGCTCTTTGTGCACTATTGTTTTGCCATAGTTTTCAACTACTTTGGGGTTGTTTTTGGGGTGATGTTGAACTACAAAAACGTCTATTTTTTCCTCTGTTTTTCAGTCCTAAAAGTGTTGGTTTGAGCCTTGTTTGGCTAGGGGGTGTTTCCTCCATTTTGCTCCTTGGCTTGTAAAGCCTTTTGAGCTAAGTTCCTAAGCTTTTGAGTCCATCTTTTCTTGACCTTTAAACCACTGAATTTCAAAGGAATTTCAGTGGTAGAAAGGTAGTTTTGAGGCCCAAAATGGGTGGGGGTGGTCCCCCAATCCTCTTCTCTTATTTGCATGTATTGATGGCCCTCCAAAGGAGCATGTGTTTCTACTTCTAAGAGGCTTTGTTTAGGCTCATTTTTGTGACTTTCCAGACCTACCATAACTCTGTTTTTGGCTGTCTTGATCACCTCTTGCATGTTTCTAATACTTGTAGTGTAATCGTACTTGTGGCCTTGCAAAGTAGCATGCCTTTGTGCTTTGAATTTGCTTAGTTCAAGCATGTTTTTAGCCATTATTTGACATGCCATAACTCTGATTTGTGTTGGTTTGGTTGCCTCTTGCATGCTCCTGGCACTTGTAGTGCAATGTTGGTTCACTAGCCTAGCATGTTTGTTGTTTTAGCCTATTGATCTAGCATGTGTATGCTCTACTCCATCACATTTTTGGCTTTGATTTAACATGCTTGAGGTCTGATTTAAGTGGTTTTGGTCATGCATGTTTTGCTTTGCATAGCTATAGTGTATTTGGCTTTGCTAGCCTTGCACTTTGGGCCCCCTAGCATGTCATATTTGAGCTTTTTGCATGATATAGCATCATTTGATATGTAATTTCAGACCATAAACTTCTACCATGCTCTCATGTTTATCACTCTTTCATTGTGTTTAAGAGTTGTGCCCTTATGCCTTGTTTGTGAGCTAATTCGGGAGCCTATCTTTCTTGCCATCTATGTTGCAAGTCTAGCATGTTTTTGCTGCCATTTTGACCTGCCTTGGGTCTATTTTGAGTGCCTAAGGCCATTTGAGCATTGCTTAGTATGGTTGTAGTGTAAAGCCCTTGACTAGCTTTGTATTTCAAGTCTCTTGGCATGCTTTATTTGAGTTATTTGCATGATATGGCATCACTTGGCATGTAATTTCAGAGAATATGTCATTGCGACACTCTCACATTTTCCACTCCTTCAATGTGTTTGGGAGTTGTGTCTTCATGCCTTGTTGGCGAGTCATCAAACGTGCATATTTTGCTTGTGTTATATGCCTTGATCTTAGTATATTTCAGCCACTGTTTTGGCGTATTTAACCTCTGTCCAAGGTTGGTTTGATCATTTAGGCTTAGTATTGTATGCCCATAGTGCTATGCTCTTTGCTAGCTTTGATGCCTTAGCTTCTAAACATGCCACGCATGCATTGCTTACATGATAGAGTCTTGCGCATGTCACTTTAGCATTGAAGGTTGATCATCTTGTTTGCATTGTATGTGTTTGGATTGGACGTTAATCCAAACTCGAGAAATGTCTCACGTTTCATACTTAAAGTGATGAAACGTGTAGCATTTCTTGGTCACCGACCCTCTTGATTAAGCATGATAGAGGTGGAGGCCCTTATGTGTTATTTGTGCATTCATTGACATTGACTTGTGCAAACTTGGCTTCTCGGCCATTGTGCATTGCGATGCATGGTTGGTGGCCCGAGAGTCGAGTACCACACTCCCTTGAGCTTGAGAAATGATAGCAAGGATGGTTGTGCACACATATCTTGCAAATACATTGCTATGCCCCTTGTTGTTCTCTGTTGCAGTAAAACTGGAGTTTGGCAAATCAACTAGTCGACCAACCACAAGGAGTAGTCGACCGACTAGTAAGGATGGTCGGCCGACTAGTTTTTCTGGTCTACAGCCCCCTTTTCTGGTCGATAACCCACAAGGAGGTCCCCATGTTGGAGCAGAAGCAATCTGGAAGTTAGTGCACTTTTCAGAGATCAAATCAAGTGCAAATAGAGGCAATTGGTGGCATGGCAATGGATTTCTGAGCGAGGCAATCGAGCATGCGTGCATTCCTCGCCCCGAGGCTCCTTTTAACTGTTTTGCTTAGCTAGCTAATTCTTTGGTTTTGTACTTAATTAGTTAACGTGCTTAGCTAATCAATTTGTTTTGTAATAATTAGTTAACTAAGAATAGTTAATTAGTTTTGGTTTGTAATAATTAGTTTAATTAGCGTAGCTAGTTAGCTTATTATTCAGACCCTTCGTCGAGAGGGCAAATGTTGTAATAAGTGTGCGTGTGTGTATACATGTCTTCCAACCCCCATTTCTTTCTCCCTTTTACTTATCAGCTTTTGATGGTTAGTTTAGGGCATATCTCAATTAGCATACCTTATGCTTCGCATGTTTGCATTCATTCATTTGTCTTGTATGCACCAGGCTCGGCGCATCATATAGACTGCATCGTATTTCAATACACTTTCTTGAATACATGTTCAATAGCATGTTATCAAGTGTTGCATTCATATGCCATCTTAGCTAGCTGAGCCTATTCTAGTTGCGTTTTGCATGTGTTGCATTAGGCATCTTGTATCATTAGGATCATGCATTGATTCCTAACTAGTTTTCTTTTTTGGATCGGAGTACACTGTGAGTGTTTATGCTTTAGCATCCTTACATGTGTGTAAGTGATTGCCATGATAGCATGCTTGCCACGAGGCTGACTGCTTAAGTGCTTAACTGCATGAATGCCTGTGGATGAAGGCTTCATTGCTTGAATTGAAACAATTCATCAAAATGTGAGTTTTAAGCCTACTTGAAGTGGTAAATCATTATGTTTTAAGTCCACTTGAGGGTGGCAAATCCACACTTTAGCCTACTTGAGGGTAGCAACTTCAAACCATTAAAAAAAAAAAACAAACATGAGAAGTTTTGTTCGAAATTCAGTGATTTAGTCTATACTTGTATGCTGTGCGCATCACATAGTAATTCCAGATTAATAAGTCAGAATAAGAACACATTTGTTTAATAAACAAGATATCATATTAGTAGAGGCCGATCCTTTGATCGGGCGAGCGAGGGTGCTCATTTAAGGACCTTCCCCTCTCGTACCCAAGTTCCCGAGCCAGGGTAACTTCGGTGATGATGGACACGTGGCCTTAGGCATGAGTTAGGGTTTCCTAAATTTCCCAAAAATAAAATATTTAGGTGGTGACTCTGAAATCTGGCAAAGCAGTCCATGTTTGGCGCTTTTTGATTAAAATCGATTTTCCAAAACGATTTGCAGGATTTGGACTCTTTGGTGATTTATCAATCTTACATTGTACTTTGTGAGATTAGATTCAGAACCGTGATAGGAGTCCGAACTATAGTAGCTAGAACTACAATTCGCGTCCTCTCCGAAAGCGGGGTGCGCGGAGCGAGTTCGGGCGGTCTGCTGTTTCTGGCGACTCTGCTGGGGATTTAGAGAACTTGACTCGAACTGATGATATGTTGTTTTATTTACAGTTATGTTTTTCTTTGCATTGCATTTTCATTGGTGCGCCTAGGATACCATGTTTGCCGTCTGCTATTCCTGAACGGCTTGCCGGAGGCTTGCTTGGAAAAGCGTGCCATAAGGCTGACCGGTTACGGGCTCTGCCACGATGGGAACACAAACCTCAATTTTTACCGAGGTACCCTTTTTGACCATTCGACCTAGTGCATATCGGAATCCATAAAGACCATTCCAAACTAGGACGGGTTACTTACCCGATTGTAGGTTGTTTGAAACCATATCCGTGAGTAGTAAAACCCTAGCTCCTGACGAAAATAGGACAGGGAAACCCTACTCCATCATAGGGGTGTTTTGGCTCTCTTTAACTGGTATGTGCTTTACAGTGAGGTTGTACAAGAATGTGCATATCAGTTGCCAAGTTGGTATTTGTTTTGGGGCAAAATTCAGTAGAGAGCACAGTCACTCAACTATGCTCATATCTGTTCTAGTGAAACCAGGCTAAGATGCTGTCTATTTGCCTCTTTTGCAGGGTAGTCCTGGAACCATAGCTTCAGAAGGCTCCAATATCCCCCGGGTACATTGGACTTGTGCTGATAGACTTTGTCAAGTCAGAGATTGAGTTCAAGGGCAACCAGTGTTTCCTTCACTGAGGCAAGGCAAAGAAAGGCCAGTCAGGGCTCACTGGTTCGACAGATCCGATAGTCACCAGTCACATCACCTTTGTTCAACTTAGTAGACCCATGATGGCAGAGGGTTTGGAAGAAGTTGTGGCTATGATAGCAGCATTAAACCAGGGAATCGCCAGGCAGGATGAGACCAATCTCAAAGTGCAACGCCCATCTGGGGCACCTACTACACATCTAGCCTCGGGACCCCAGTCGAACTTTGACCCACTTCCGCCAACTGAAGATTCGCATGGTCCGGATCCTCGAGAAGGGTTGGCTCAAACCCGAATTTTCAGACCCCTGGAGTAGCCTAATGAGAGGCTTTATTCCCTTGATGCTAATGATCTCCATCCGACCGCGGTGAAAATTGCTAACCTTGAGAAGCAATTCAAAAAGGCACAGGGCCTTAAATCCATTCCCAACATTGATGATGGATACACCGAGGTTGCCGTACGGCTCCTAGACAAATTCAAAATGCCACACCTTGACCATTTCGACGGGTCTGGAGATACTATTGTACATATTCGGCTTTTCTTGGATGTTTTGAAGCCGATGGGTCTGATTAAACCTCAGAAACTCTCTCTATATGGAAGAACCCTCTCGGGTGTAGCAGCCACTTAGTATGCCAAATTGGAGGATACGGTGAAGTAGAACTAGGAAGAATTGGCTGAGGCATTTGTCGATCAGTACTCTTACAATACCCAAGTTGAAATGACCACTCAAGAGCTAGAGGCTACCCACCAGAATCCTACAAAGCCTTCTGTGGAATTTGTTGCAAGGTGGAGAGCAAAGGCAACACAGATGATAGATCGCCCTTCTAAGAGGGATCAAGTGCGGATAGTGGTGCAAAACCTCGAGCATGATATGTTGCAAAAGTTGATAGTCGCTCTACTGTTCACTTTCAAAAGTTTGCATGAACTGGGGGTTCAGGTCGAGAATGCGTTCAACAATGGGATCATTCCCAGAACAAGTGAACCGATAAGGAGGGTTTTTGCAGGGAGTACCAATGCTGGTAGTAGCACTATTCCCGAACCCACTGAAATCAATACAGTTGCCATAGCCGACCCTTTTGCCAAACCAAGCCTACAAACAGTCGGCCTGACCTGAGCTCAGGGTAGAACTTTCACTCCCCTCTATATGAGCCTGACCATGGCACTAAAAGTCTTGATGGAAAGAGGGTATCTCAAACCCCTTGATCCTCAACCTCTGCCTGACCCACTTCTGACTAGACATAACCCCACCAAGTAATGTGTGTACCATCAACAGCGCGGTCATGGCACTGATCGTTGCTACCGCCTTTGTAGAATCTCATCAACAACCAGACGATAGCTCCACCTCCAGACCCTAATGACCAAATATCTCCTGCCTACCTCAACCTAATCCATACACTGGCCATCCCTTACGACCCCAGCGTATACATCACCCCAGTCCATCTACCTAAGCCTGAGGTGTTTATCCCGGAAAGCATGGACTTATACATGATGAATGCACTCGAACCGCAATCATCCCAAACCCGTGAACCCACTACTTCTGAGCTGATGAGAATGATTGAAGATCTTCAGAGAACTGTGGTAGGTCTGGCCTCTGGGATATTGGCTCCATCATCGACCACATCACATGCTAGAAGTTTCACGCCAAAAGGCTCCCCAATCTTGGGATGGGTTGCATTTGAAGAAGGCCAATCCCTTGGCAAAGTGGAGGCAAGTGGTAAGAACAAGGTAGGGGCAAGCATTGGTCCCCATGAACACCTTCAGTGGGCTGTTGCGGCTTTGAAAGCCAAAGGGCTGAACAAACAGCAAGGGATTGCAATTGTTGCACAGATTGTGGATGGGACTTTTGCCACTCAAAATGAGAGCAGTCTGAATCAAGGGGCAAACCAGGAGAAAGGTCGTCATACCAGAAACATTCCTTTCAGCTCTAATCCTGCACTCAGAAGAGATCAGCAAACCCAATCAATGCCTACCAATCCCTTTGCTGGTGCATCCAGCAAAACTCCACAAACCTCAAAGTACCAACCCCGAGGTCGGAGGGTCTTCCATGCCCTCTATATGCCTTTGTCCAAAGCTCTCCAAATCCTCGTTAGACAAGGCCATCTCAAAACCCTTGAGCCTCGGCCTCTTTCGGATCTCCTTCCAGCTAAGCATGATGCTGCCAAGTATTGTGCCTTCCATCAACAAACCGGTCATGACACTGACCTTTGTTTTCGTCTTCGCTATGAAATACAAGATTTGATTGATAATGAGGTCATCG
Organism: Camellia lanceoleosa; assembly: GCA_025200525.1. Lineage (NCBI taxonomy): Eukaryota > Viridiplantae > Streptophyta > Magnoliopsida > Ericales > Theaceae > Camellia > Camellia lanceoleosa. The sequence continues at coordinate 25,955,503 of CM045767.1, forward strand.
TCGCACCAGGTCCTGCAAAGTCTATCGGCACGGGATTGTTGAACTTAGGGGATAATGTGATTATGTTATAGGGGGATGAACCACCTGTGGATGGCGCTCAGTTTACTCCAGATATGGCGGATGGCACGCACTGTTTTGAGCAATTTGCGAATGCTGTTTATTTTACTTTCTGACTTGGGTATTGGGTCAGTCTTGTTGTGTTGTATTGAGCAATAAAGGCCCCAAACCATATCAAAGACCCAAACAAAGGTGTAGGAGGCTCACCGGCCATGAGGGGAGTCTACCGGCCATCCACTGGCCACAAAATAAGGCCACCGGCCATCTATTTGGCCGATCGGCCAACAATATGGCCGACCGGCCAAAAGTGCCTGTTCGGGGCAATTTTGACATTTCGTCACGGGTCTTTAAATATAGGGCTTCTAGCCCTCATTTCTCACTTTGCCCTAGCTCGAAAATCAGCCCCCTTCCTCTCTAGGTTATTTTTCCATCTTCGATCCTCATTTTTGTCGCGTTTCAGAGCCCGTTTCGTCGTTCGATTCGCGATCTCCTTCGCGTTTCGAACATTTTGAACTGAACGAATCTTTGTTTCGATGCCTTTTTTTCCATTTCCACCACTCGGGGCTTGTTTTCCTCGAGTTTTCCTTGATCTTCGTGCCTTTTCTGCACCCTGGCCTTTCCAGCCATTTTTCACCCTCCCGGGGTTGACCTTTCAGTTGACTTTTCATATTCTCCCCCCGTTTTCACTCTTCCGATCATTTTTGCACCCTACTCGAGATGGCGGACGATCTTCCACAGGGCGGGGCTTCCCCGGAGATGGATGTTGACCCCGAGGTTGAGCTCTTGCCTTTGAGAATTTGACCGTTCGACCCGGTGACCTACAGGCCGACGATTCACGTGTTACCTCCTGATGGTCTTCGCCAGTTCAGGACTTTTGCTAGGGGCATGCCCTTAGAGCTTTTATTGCGTAAGCTAAAGTCACACCTGTCCTTCGGTGCTTTCGAGGTACATTCTTCCTCGTTTCATTTCCTTCAAAGTAGAGTACATAACTGCAACACTTGATTCTGTCTTTTAAGTGTTTGGCCCGGATACACCGATATACCATATGCTGTAGTCCACCGTGAACACACTTGCACCTGATATCTGCTTGAAACTAAAAATGTGCATACACGCTGTATTTCACCAAACCATTCAAACACATTGACACATCACAAGTCGTAGCTTACTACAAGGACACCCGCACTTAACATCTACCTGAATTTTGAACACGCGTACACACATTGTATCTTTACTGAAATGATCCAAACAAACTGTTGCATCACACGCTGGAGTTCGCCGTGAGCACACTGGCATTCAATATCTGCTCGAATCTGAACACGCGCACACACGCTGTATTTTCACTAAACCACTCAGACATATCACATATTTTAGTTCACTGTGAGCACACTGGTAACCGATATCTGTTTAACTAGAAACGTGTACACACGTACTGCATTTTCACTGATCTTGAGTGTATCCAGCACTGTATTTATAACACTGCTTCGCAATTGTTCGTTTTGATCACATGGGGATTCCCATGCCTTCTGGGGGTATGGGAATGTCATGGCCTGGGGGTGGTACATGGAGCTCCCCGAGGCGGTTCGCCGTATCATTGACCAGGCCGGCTTCGGCACTTTCTGCATGGGGCTCTCATGCCACACTGCGAGCAGACCTCTCCTTGCAGCTTTGGTGGAGAGGTAGTGGGACACCACCGATTCCTTCTACTTCTTTGCCGCAGGAGATATGACGATGACTCCCTTTGACTTCTCGATGCTCATCGGCATCGAGGCAGGGGGTGATTTGATCCCCTTCGACACAGACATAGATGAGTGGGAGGCTGCCCAGACGCACCTGCTTGGCGTCCTACCACCTCTCGCCCACCCAGGATTCGTCAGATACTCGTGGTTCAAGGACCACTTCAGGATTCAGGCGCCGACCACTCAGGATGAGGAGGAGCAATATGCTCGCGGCTTCCTCATGTTCTTGCTGGGGACGACCTTTTTCACCGACCGGGCGAACACAGTGCCCCTCTGTCTGCTGAGTGCTTTGGTGGACGTCTCTCAGATTCGCCGCTATGACTGGGGTGGCGCAGGTTTGGCCACGCTTTATGGCTACATGAGCTCATCTTCTCGCCTCAGCAGACAGTTGCTCGGAGGCTACTGGCAGGCTTGGGAGGTACGTCTTCTTCTTTTGTTTTACATTATATTACTTAACATGCAATCTGCTTCACACTAACTGTACACTGCACACACTGCACATGACACATCGCACACTACTTTTTGATTTGTCTGCTTTCTTCTTCATTTTGCTTTATCTGATAAGCATATTGATATCTGTTTTGTTACACTCTGTACAGTTGTGGGTATACGCCTACTTCCCAAGGCTTGCTCCAGTGCCAGAGTAGGAGATGCCTCTCATGATCCCATTCTCCCACTGCTTCGATGTGAGGTGCGAGCAGAGGCCTCGAGAGTCTTTCATATATTTCCACCGTTACTTCGACACCATCACCGCCGCAGAGGTATGTCAAAATTACACTTCATTTAAGCTTTGCTTTGTATTGCATTTTCAATAGCAGCAGATAACAAACTGTACTTTGTTTGCAGATCACCTGGCAGCCGTGGGCCTCCTTGCCCATTGCAGTTCGGGAGCGGTATGAGGGCGCTCAGGAGACCTCCCACTTCAGGATCTTGCTAGAGGGCCCGGTCTGTCGGGCTTGGTACCTGGGCGAGTGCTTCCTGCGCCAAACCCTAGGTTTGCCAGAGCAGCCAGTTCTGGCACCTCCTCCCACTTATGTGAGGCATACAGAGAGGTACACTCCGCGGGAGATGATGGAGTACACCATCGGCTCGGAGTGCGACCATTTCAGAGGTGAGGGCGACTACGCATAGTACGTCCGGACCTATATCATGCGTCCTTTGAGCAGTGGCCGTCGAGTTGAGCGAGAGAGGCCCACAGCACCGGCGGCTAGGGCAGGAGCGGGAGCAGGAGCATCGAGGACGGCTCGGGTTCGTGGCAGGAGTGGGGCTCGGAGAGGACAGGGGGCTAGTTGGCCAGTACTGCCCACGACGATGACATGCCGAGGGTAGGGTGGGGAGACTTACCAGATCCCCATTGCTCCCCCTCCGGCTGATCACGAGCTAATCGGGTTCTACGACTTGCCTCCGGTATGTACTACTGTATTTTCTATCTTGCACTGTCATTTCATTTCATTTCATTTGATATTCCGTAGAATACTGATGTTATTTACACTTTGGCAGGCTTTCTCTGAGTACACTCACTAGTCCCTGGAGTTGACTGCCTCTGTGATAGGGATGCTCCAGCGGAGCCTCGATCTACTGACCATCTATGGCATTCTGGTAAGTTCCTTCAACCACAGTCTCAAACTTTACAGAATCTGATGCATCGCACTATTACCACAGCACTCGATATACGGCCTGATACCATCGATCCCACAGATCGCTCACAAGATTACCCACGGCGTTCGCATACATCGCAGACTCACCACTACATTCTGCATCGACATATCGCTTCATAACATTCATACATTGTACTCATACACCGCATTCTATATCGATACACTACTCATAACATTCATACATCGTACTCATACACCGTGATTCTCTTGACATCGCTTCATAATATTCATACATCAGACTCATACACCGCATTCTCAGATCGACATACCGCTTCATAACATTCATACACTGTTTTGCGTAGCATACTGATGCGTTTGCCATTTGCGCTTTTCAGCCTCCATTCTAGATTCCTGCTGCAGGAGGTGCTCCAGTTGGGCCTTCTATTCCGGCTCGGGGAGGAGGGCGAGGAGGCACAGTGTATCCCTGCACCAAAGCGGGGCGTAGTCATGTTGGGAGCAGCTCTTGGGCACCAGTTCCAGATGATGATGAGTCCGAGGTGGAAACAGAGGCGGAGTCGGAGGCAGAGTCGTTCGAGGAGGAGACCGGAGATGACTTGGGCTCGAGCTCAGATGATGGTGCTGATGATGATGATGCTCCTGGACCTTCGTCCAGGAAGAGGACGAGGACAGACTCACGAGCCTGAGACCAGTTAGCATTGATCCAGACTTTTGCTGCTTCTTTTTTTTTTTTTTTTTGTTTCGCTTTAGACATTTTCCTTTTTGAGCTAGTAGTTTGAGTACCTTGTACTGCCGCATGCAGGTTTTTGTTTTCTCCAAAGCTATGTACTTAAAAAATGATGAAATGAAATGAACTTTTTATCTGAAAAAGTGTTACATTTGTACATTTCATATTTCGCATCATATTATACTTCAAATGTAAATAAGATCGATCTCCTGTCTGAAAAACAAACACTCATATTGTAATAACCAGATAATGAACCGGCCAACAGCAAAAGAATTCAAACAACCCACTGCTCATTTTGAACACCTGACCCATAACACAATACATTTCCCAAGCACTCATACACACTGCGTTTCTAAGCACTGCTCATTCTGAACTCACAGACTATAACACAGTATTCTGTTCATTTGCACACGGCCCATCCTGAACAAACAGTCCAATCTGAAAAGACGGAATACAAAGATGGAAGCTGCTGAAGTTGAAACACACTCAGATGCAATCCGGAACCCATACGTTCACTGTTTCCAAGTGACCCAGGGTTGACCCCTGTGGTTTCACAAAAGAACCAAATTATGTTTTGCACAAATGTGGAGAATGGCACATCACTTTGAGCACAAAACGATTTTTTGAAAATGAGAAAAGGGTTCTCAACTGGGTATTGAGCCTACAACTGAACACAGTAAAAATGACTCAACAACGGAAAACAAAAGGTAAACAACCTAAAACACAATGAGACATGCTCGGATACGACTCCAAACAAGAATCAAGACAAACAAAGCAAGAGACACGACACATAGATGTGTTAACGAAACGAAAGACCTCAGATCACGAGGAGCCAGTTTCTCCGAGTATTGTTTCCCACCCTTTCTGATTTGTGATTCTCACATCACTCGGCCCTTAGGCACGTTTTTTCTCTCGAAACCCTTTTGCTCACTTTTCTCTCAACTTGCATCTCTCTATTCTTTAATCTCTCATTTTATATCCCTCCTCTAGTTGGTTGGTGGATAAATTGAAGGTCGTGGGTTCATGCCCAACACTGTCAGCTCACAGCTATTTTTGTTTGGTGGCGTTTAGTTGATGCCCCAGCTGAGGGAGTGGAATGTCTTGATCCACCCCAATTTTGTGCTTCGCACTCGTCTTGTTACCTCGTTGCTTGGAGGATGTTGAGAGCTTTCAGTCATTTACGAACAGCTCCAGTTGTGCCCTTGTTGATAGGTAGAGTGCCCTGCTGGCAAGTGTGTTGACGACGGAGGAAAGACAGGAAGGCTGACTCAACTGTGCCCCTAGTTCATCATTTTGACCATTTTTTTTATTTTGGTTTTCTACTAAAATAATTTTGACCAAAATGAGAGTTAGATTAACACACTTGTTCGATTTTTGATTTGAAATCATGCAAGTCAGGCTATGAGCACTGAAAATTTTCCTTTTTGGGTCCAAGAAAATGGTCCAGTTTTGAAAAATGAAATAATTTTTGAGAAAATGGTCGACCTCAGTAAAAATTCTCAAAAACTATTTTTGCAAACGGTCAACGCTCAACGAGTGCAGAACTTACTCTCGAGGTGCACAACCTCGGATCGGAGGCAATGGAAAATTGCCCCTTGTCTGGATGGCACTGCACGGCAACAGAAAGTTACCCCTGGCTTGAGTGACGACTCATGGCAACGGAAAGTTGCCCCTTGTCTGAATAATGCCACAGCATACTGTGAACAGTTCTCATTAGTGGTGATCACGACCAAACTCTCGGAGACAGAGAAGATGAAGATGGTCAAAACCAATATATGGACACAGTCACTTTGAAAGTGTTGGTGGCTGGACTTCAGGATGAAGTTGCCTACGTATCCCAAACGTGGGAATCAAGCCTTACGTAGTTCCGGTTAAGGTACACTCGTGTATTAACCTTCACCACGCTCTAACTTTTGCCAAGGTCGCCCTTCTGGGTTTTCAACCTTGCAAGCTATATTTTTATTTTCTTTACAATTCTTTTCTTCTTCTTTTTTTTTTCTTGCTCTAACTTTTGCCTGGGTCGCCCTTTCGGGTTTTCGGCCCAGTGAGCCTCTCAAAGGGTAAAAGTATAACAAGTCCATGCCAAATGGTTTTTTGAGATCCTAAAGTCATCTGAATTCAGGAGAATGACTATTGTATTGATTTGCAGAAGGATCCATCTTCGGCTCTTCGAGCACATCGGACATTTCTGCCTTAGTTCGAGTGGGTGCTTCTAGTTTAGCTTCGCAAGTTTCTTTTGGCGACATCTGGTCTTCTTGATCTGTCTTTGGTGCCTCTTGGTCAAGAACTGCTTCAAATCTGGCCACATAGGCCTTACGTTGCGGTTGACTGTTGATCCTTCTGAATTCAAGGTCCAGGCTTCGGGAGCAAGGGCTCCAGTCTTAAGGCTGAGAGCGATCCTAAGCTGCACAATCTCAAGAGTGATTCCACACAGGTCTTTACAAGACTGCGCAAAACATTTGTTTTTGAAAGTTTTTAAGAAAGCGACAGATTGCTCGCGCTGAAGATAGTGTGGAACTGATCTGGATTAAGCCAGGGTCCTTCCCAGTACTCATACTAACAAGCATGATTTCATTCATTAAAGGCTTAGCATGCCTCTCTTTCTCTCAATTAGTCAAATTTTGCAAAACCCGAGGAATATCTTTCTCTTCGTTTTCACCACAGTGTTCAAAAAGTTTTAAAAAAAACTTAGGTCAATGCAATGATTTCAAGGTACAGAAGAGTAAGTGAGATGCTCCGCCAGTCCATTCTAAACTTGCTGGCACAACTAGCTCAAAGTAGCAATAAGCACGGAAACATGATAGCCGCAACTGTTTCATTCAAAACCTCTGGTTGCAATTGGCTCCACAACAGAGACAGACTCAAAAGCAAACAAAAGGGATAATTACAAAAACATGATATTTGAGGCAACAACCCTGGAATCACCTGACATTCTATACAATGGGACTGACTCAGTACAACAAGACAGACCCTTAAGCAAAAAGAATGACTCAAGACAATGAGATAGACTCAAAACAAAATCAAAGAAATGGCTCAACATCTGTAAACACTCAAAACAATGCGTGCCAGATGCCACATCTGAAATACACTTAGCGCCGCCCGTAGGTGGTCCAACTTCTGATCACATACTCGCAGTATCTTTGAAATCAAACAACTCAGCAGTGACAGACTTCGCTGAGGTGGGTGGGAGGATGACCTCATTGTTGATCAAATCTTGCACTTCGTGACGAAGACGAAAATAGTTGTCGGTGCAATGACCGTTTTGCTGGTGGTACGCGCAGTACAAAGCAACATCATGTGTGAGAGGGAGATTCTTTGGGAGAGGCCTAGGCTCGAGGGGTTTAAGGTGCCCCTTTTCGGCAAGGATCTGGAGCGCCCTAGACAAAGGCATGTAGAGTGCGTGGAAGACTCTGAGCTCTCAGGGCAGATACTTCGAAGTTTGTTGACTTTTGCCAGATGCACTGGCAAAAGGATCGGCAGGTGTCGCCTTGACTTTTTGATCCTTTCCCGGTGCAGGGTTGGGATTTGAGGGAACTGTTCTGGCATGACGGGGCCTATCCCGATTTTCTATCTGGCTGGAACTCCTCTCGGTTGGAGTGCGGAAAGCATCATCCACAGTTTTGGCCACCACTGCAAATATTTGTTGCTTATTCATCCCCCCAGCTTTCAAAGCCTCGACTGCCCACAGCAGTTGTTCAACGGGATCAGCACATGTTCTCACTTTGTTCTCATGTCATTTTAGCATGATTTTGGCTCAACTCCATGAAGCTCTTAGCCTTGATTTACCATGCTAGAGTTCTGTTTTTCCTTGTCTTGGTCATGCCTGCATTGTTTTGTATAGCCACCATATAATCTAGCTTGTTAGCTTTGAGTGTCCGAGCCACTAGCATGCTTTACTTGGGTCATTTTAGTGATTTCGCATCACTTGTCATGTTATTTCAGTCCATATAGTATGCTTGTACACTTGCACTTAACACTCCTTTAATGTTTTAAAGAGTTGATGTCTTATGCCTCATGAATGGACCATTGTGTATGCCTCCATGTTTAGGCTTCTAGGATGACATTTCAATGTGTTTTTGGTCTTGTTCTAACATGCCATAACTCTGATTTTGGTTGCTTAAATCATACCATGTTTGGTTTTGATAGGTGTAGTGTAACCCTCTTTTGTAGCCTTACATGCTCCATGTTTTAAACCCACCTTTCTAGCATGTTTTCACCTTGGCCATTGCATGTTTTAGGCTCATCTTGACATGATTTAGGACTGTTTTGGGTTATACTTGCCATATGCCCTTTGCTTTGTGTAGCTTTGGTTTAAGTCCCTTTACTGGTCTTAGACTTTAAGCCTTATGCATGCTATGATTATGATTATATGTGTGATTTGGCATCATTTCTAACATCATTTCAGAGCATGTAGTGTTGTCCCACTTGCATGCTTTTCACTCTTTTAAGTGTGCTTAAGAGTTGTGTCTTCATGCCTAGGTGAATAGGCCAATTAGCATGCATGTTTGTATATGCTTTTGTCTCTCATTTCTTATCATTTTGGCTACTGATTTGGGCATGTTTGAGAGCTATCTATATTAGTTTAAGTCCATTTTCGCATGTTGTTGCATGTTTGCCTTGCATGTTGTTGCATACTTGGCCTATTGCATGTTGTCGCATGCTTGAGTTATATTGCATTTGGCATGCTTTTTGTTAAGTTGCCTTGCATGTTTGCATGCTAGTCCCATTGCATGTTGTTGCATGTTTGTCATTGGCATTGTTGTTACACGCCTTGCATGTTTATTTGTTTAGGTTGTATGCCTATTGCACATTGCTTGTTTTCATGCTCATGTTGCATTAGCTTGCTTGCATGCCTAGCTTGCATAGCATTAAACATGCATCCCTTGCCTCTTGATTAAGCATGATAAAGGTTGGGGCCCCTTATATGTTGTGTGCATTTCATTTGATATAAATTGCGCACTTGGCTCCTTTGGCCATCTTGCATTGAAATGCGTGATTGGTGGTCCGAGGGTCGAGAACCATACTCCCTTGAGCTCGTGACATGATAGGGAGGATGGTTGTGCATACATTGTCTTGAAAATGCATTGCCATGCTCTGTTTGTCCTCTGCTGTAGGAAGGGATGGCTGGTCGGCCATCTTCAGTGCCGGCCGGCTAACAATATTTGGCCGAGATCCTCATTTTTGGTCGATGACCAGTTTTTCTTGGCCGATGGTTCTATCTCTCGGCCGATGGACTCTCAGCATGTCCCCAAGGTAGTTCAGAAGTGTCACAGGAATTGCCACAGTTTTCAGAGGTACAGAGCAGTGTAAACGAAGGCAACATGAAGCATGGCGATGGATTTCCGAGCGAAGCCGTCCGAGCATGCCTTCATCTCTCGTCTCGAGGCCATTTCAGTGTTTTAATAACTTAGAATAGTTATTTATTTCGATTTGGTTGTGAAATTAATTAATTAGCTTGTTAGTTAGTTAATTAGTTGATTTGTATTATTCTTTCGGTCTTTCCCTCGAAAGAGCCAATTGTTGTAATAAGCGTACGTGTGTGTGATGCATGTCTTCCAAACCCCACTTCTTTCTCCCTTTTACTTAACCGCTTACGATGGTTAGTTCTAGGGAACATTTCATCTAGCATTCTTATGCTCGCATATTTGCATCCATTCATCTGTATTGCATGCACCAGGCTCGGCGCATCATACTAACTGCATTGTATTTAAATTATTACTTGAATACATGTATCAGAGTATTGCATCTTATATGCCATCTTAGAATATCCGAGCCTATTTCTAGTTGCATTTTGCGTGTGTTGCATTAGCCATCTTAAAATGAGCTAGGATCATGCATTTGATTACTAACTAGTTCTTTATTTTGGCTCGGAGTACACTGTGAGTCTTTACGCTTTAGCGTCTTGCATGTGTATGAGTGTTAACATGACAGCATGCTTGCCATGAGGCTAATTGCTTATGTGATATAACTGCCTGAATGCCTGTGGGTGAAGGTTGGATTACTTGAATTGGAACGATTCATTGAAATCCGTGTTTTAGCCTACTTACGAGTAGCAAACTTCAAACCATTTCCAAACAAATGGATATGCGATGCTTTGTTCCAAATTAGGCGGTCTAGTCTATACTTGTGTGTTGTGCGCATCACATAGTAATTCTATCTTATTAATCGGAATAGGAACGCATGTGTTTTCAAAAACAAGATATCATGTTTAGTACAGGCCGATCTTTGATTGGGCGAGTGGGGGTGCTCATAGATGACCTTCTCCAATCGTACCCAAGTTCCCGAGCAGAGGCAACTTTGATAATGACGGACACGTGGCCTTAGGCACAAGTCAGGGTTTCCTAAATTCCCCCAAAATAAAATATTTAGGTGGCGACTCCGTATCTGACAAAGCAGTCCATGTTTGGCACTTCTTTACAAAAATCAGTTTTCCAAAATAATTTGCCAGATTTAGACTCTTTGGTGATTTATCGGTCTTGCATTGCACTTTGCGAGACTAGATTTAGAACCGTGACATTTGAGTCCGAACTGTGGTAAGCAAGGCCCTCGGGGCGTGTCCATACTCAGCCATCGGGGACATGACGATGACCCCGTATGACTTTTCGATGCTGACGGGCCTCGACGTGGCAGGTCAGCCGATCCCATACGATTTTGATATGGGCGAGTGGGAGGCAACTGGGACTTATCTGCTCGGAGCCCATTCGCCGCCCTGCAGATCACCATGCATGGTCAGGTACACAGTTTCTGAGCAAGAGAGAAATACGAGACTGTTGAGGCCATAGAGCAGTATGCCCAGGGATTTCTGATGTTCCTTCTCCGGACCACACTGTTCTCCAACAAGGGGAACACGGTCGAGCTATATCTCTTGAGCGCTCTAGTAGACCTATCACAGGTCCGGCACTTTGATTGGGGCGGTGCTGGCCTCGTTACCTTTTATTGCTACATGAGAGCGACCTCCCGCGGGCGCGGGGGCATAGTAGGTGGCTACTAGAGAGCCCGGGAGGTACCTTCTTCCCGCTTGATTTATATTTCTTCTTTTCATTATCTGTACACTACACACATTGCACACATTACATTCTTTACTTTGCATTTTGCACTCAGCATTCTGCATTTTCTATATATTCTGTATTCTGATAGCCACTATCTTGCCTTTCACAGCTATGGGTTTACGCCTACTTCCTGACACTCGCTCCTGAGCCGAAGGTGGAGGCACCACTCGATGTGCCATACTCACGCAGATTCAAGGGTCGGTGCCGGCCCAGACCTTAGGAGAGATTGTGTAGACTGCCTGGAACTCCACTCCGCCCACGAGGGCGCAAATCGTGGTTCTTAGCTACTACAGTTCGGACTCCTGTCACGGTTCTGAATCTAATCTCACAAAGTGCAATGTAAGACTGATAAATCACCAAAGAGTCCAAATCCGGAAAATTGTTTTGAAAAATCGATTTTAATCAAAAAGCACCCCTGCTCGCCCGATCAAAGGATCGACCTTTACTAACAAGATATGTTGTTTTTAAAAACATATGTGTTCTTATTCCAGTTTATTAGCTAGCTTACTATGTGATGCGCACAACACACAAGTATCGACTCAATCACATGGATTGGAACAAAACAACTCATATTTGTTTTTGAAAGTGGTTTGAAGGTGCTACTCGCAAGTAGCCTAAGACGCGGATTTGCCACCCTCAAGTGGGCTTAAGAAAACATGATTTTGCCATTTCAAGTGGGCTTAAAAACTCACAATCATTGAGTTGTTCCAATTCAGGCAATCAAGCCTCCGCCCACAGGCATTCATGCAGTTAAATACTTAAGCAAATAGCCTCATGGCAAGCATGCTATCATGCCAGTCACTTACACATATGCAAAGATGCTAAAGCGTAAACACTCACAGTGTACTCCAAGCCAAAATAGAAACTTGTTAGTAATCAATGCGTGATCCTAGCTATGTCAACAATGCCTAATGCAACACATGCAAAAATGCAACTAAGATAGGCTCGGCTATTTTAAGATGTCATGTGAATGCAACTAGATAACATGTATTCAAATTGGTATTGAAATGCAATGCAGTTTGTATGATGTGCCGAGCTCGGTACATGCAAGACAGATAAATGATGCACGCATGCAAAGCATAAGGATGCCAATCAGAATATGCCCTAAAACTAACCATCGAAAGTTGGTAAATAAAAGGGAGAAAGAAATGGGGGTTGGAAGACATGCACCACACACATGCACACTTATTACAGCAGTTGTGCCCTCTCGACGCTGGGTCCGAATAATAAGCTAACTAGCTAATCTAAGCTAATTAAACTAATTATTACAAAACGAAACTAATTAACTAACAAGTAAACTAATTATTACAAAATGAAGCTAATTAACTAACAAGCTAACTAACTAGTTATTACAGACAAAAATGAATAGTTAAGCGTAGTAACTACTTAAGTACAAAAACGAATGCATTAGCTAGCTTAAGCAATGCAACTAAGTAAAGCAAATAGAAGAGGCCTCAGAGCGAGAAGCGCATGCATGCTTGGTCGCCTCGGTCGAAAATCCATTGCGATGCCCCAATTTGCCTCTGTCTGCAATTGTTCTCAGAACTCTGCACAAAGCTCCAGGTAGCTTCTACTCCATCATGGAGACCTCTAGGAGCATGGCCGACCACTTGGTGGTGTTGCCAACCACTTGCCGACCACTTACCTTTGTTGCAGACCAGAAAAAGTGATCGGCTAGCCACTTTTACTAGTCTGCCAACCAGAAATTATTGCCCAACTCCATTTTGCTGCAATAGAGAACAAGAAGGGGCATGGCAATGTATTTGCAAGATATGTGTACACAACCACTCTCCCTATAATTTCATGAGCTCAAGGGAGTGAGGTTCTTGACTCTCGGGCCACCAACCGGGCATCGCAATGCACGATGGTTGAGAAGCCAAGTTTGTACGAATCAATGTAAATGAATGCATACATAACACATAAAAGCCTTAACCTCTATCATGCTTGATCAAGAGGGTCGGCGACCAAGAATTGAGGCATGTTTCATAACTTCAAGTATGAAATGTTCCTCGTTTCTCGTGTTTGGATCAACTCCTGATCCAAACACAATGCAATGCATACAATATACTCAACCTATCAATGCTAATGGCATGCAAACAATGCTAATGCAACAACATGCAAACAACATGCTATATGGACTTAAACCGAATAAGAACAGACCTCAATCATGCCCAAAACAGTGGCCATAATACCAGAACTTAGGCACAAAGAGGCAAAATAATGCATGCTCATGCATTGGCCCATTAACTAGGCATAAAAGCACAACTCTCAAACATGATCAAGAAGTGACAAATGTGGAAGTGTGACAACACTATATGCACTAAAATATCATGTGAAATTATGTCATGGCAAGCAAACATCTCAAGTATGGGATGCTATGGTGTCTAAAACTCAAAACTAGCATAGGCACTTGCACTACAGCTATGCAAAACATGAACCATATAGCCAAGGCAACCCAAAACAGTCCTAGAGCATGTCAAAATGATGCTAAAACATGCATGGATTAGAGCTAACACATGCTAACATGAATGACATGAAGCATGGAATATGCAAGGCTAATGAGGAGGATTAGACTACACCTACCGAAACCAAGCATGAGATGACTTTACCAATAAAAATCAAAGTTATGGCATGTCAAATTAACACCAAAATGGGCTAATACCAAGTCAATACATGCTAGAATAACAAGCTCACTCATTAGGCATGCAAGGCTTAGTAAAGAGGATTTACACTGCAAGTGTAAGAAGCAAATGAGGGATGCTCTAACCAACTAAAAACAGAGTTATATCATGGAAAAAAAACACCAAAACCACACCGAAATGGTGGCCCAAAAGGCTAGGCAAAATGGCATGCACAAAGGCTCATAATTAAGGCATAAAGCACCAATCCTCCAAAGCATTGAAAGAGTGAAAGATGTGAATGTATGGACACACTACGGGCTCTGAAATTACATACTAAATGATGCCAAATCATGTAAATAGCCCAAGCAATGCATGCTAGTGGCTTGGAAACTCAAAGCTAGTGAGCACGAATGAACTATAGCTATACAAAGCAAGGCATGCATGACTAAAGCAACATGAATCAGAGCTTAAGCATGGTAAAACATGAACAAAAGCTTCTTGGAGTTGAGCCAAAACATGCTAGAATGATGGTCCAAAAGCAGGATGCATGTTAGGCTAGCATGCAAGATTACACTACAAGTGTACAATGCATGCAAGTGGTGACTCAACCAAGCTAAAACAAAGTTATATCAGGCCCAAAAACTCACAAAAACATGCTCAAACTAAGCCCCAAGAGGATAGAAATACATGCTCCTTTGGAGGGCCATCAATACAAGCAAACAAGATTAAGACCTCAAAACACACTTTCCACCATTGAAATTCCTTTGGAATTTAGTGGCAGAAAGGTCATGCAAAGGTGATTACAAAGGCCTAAAGTGATGGGCCAAAACAAAGTGAAACAAGGCACAAAAGGGGGTAAACCACCCCCAACACAAGCAAGGCCTTAAACAAACATGTTAAATACTTAAAACTAGAACTTTTTATAGTTTAAAGTTAGGCCTAAATCCTCGTGCAAATAGTGCCAAAAGCTTAATCAAGAACAAAGGTTTAAGGGGCTAGAAACTCACCCTTGAAGAACAATTTCAAAGCAGCAACTCCAGGAGCTTTTCTGAGCTAAAACTAATCCAAAAACACCGAAACTAGCCTCTAGGTGCCTCAACTCCAAGAGTGTGGTGTTTCACTAGGTGTTTGTGTGAAAAAGTGTGAAGAAACTACACTTTTAAGCACAAATATGAAGAGAAATGAAGAAGTATAGAGATAGATGATATGTATATACCTTATGCAAAATTTTCAACCTAAGACAAGAGGGAGAGGGCTCCCTTTTATAGAAAAACATGTATCAAGCTTGTTCAACAAGCTTGAAGCTTGAACCAATCCATCCATATACGTGTATAGAGGATGCAATATGTGCACTCCAGTTGGCACAACTGGCATCCACTACACCTACAGAAAGTGAAGGAAAGCTGCCAACCAGTTGAAGTGGTCGGCCAACTACTTTAACTAGTCGGCCAGCTACTTTTTCTAGTCGACCAGGATAAAAAGTGGTCGGCAAGGGGGAAAAGGTGGTCTGCACCAGGAAAGAAAGGTGGTGGGATGGTGGGAGACCACTTTTTCTAGCTGCAAACCACTTGTAGACCACCAAAAATGGTCTACAGGGAAGAAAACTGGCTGGCGGGGAAGAAAAGTGGTTTTCAGGGAGAGAAACTGGTCTCCAACCCTCATTCCACCCTCCAAGCAAGGAAAACAAGGTTTGTGCCAAAAAAAAAAAAAAAAAAAACCAAAAAAGAAGCAAGACAAGAGTCTGGGGGTCAAGGCGCGCAGCTGGAAGCCTCGAAAACTAGTCTACGGGCACCAAAAGGGGTCTATGATGGAAAAGTGGTCTTCGACCACAAAAAGTGCTCTCCAAGACCTGAGTGTCCCTCTAGGCAAAGGCAACAGGGCATGGCTCGAAAACCAAGCCAAGAGGAGAAGGTTAAGCGGTCTCAAGACAAGGCGCACGGCCGAAGGCTCCGGAAACTGGAAACTAGTCTCCAAAAGGGAAAAGTGGTCTACAGACCTCTCTCTCCCTCCAGGGAAGGGAAAACAAGGTTTGGTTCAAAGCCAAACTGTAGACACCCCATTTTTGATTGCCCTTAAGACTTGGGCGTTACTGATGGTTTGCTTGGTGGAGAAAGGTGTGCAGGGCACAGGTTCAGTTTCCTCGGCAATGAGAGAGACAAATTTTCAACTTCACACCCCATTTTGGACCAAAATTATTTTGGATGGTTGTTAGACCTTAAAACCCTCTCTTTCAAAACATTTTTGAAATAAAATTCCCACGATGTTCTGACGCTCGCATTTCGGTAAATGTTGCGCTTTTCGGTAAACCGAGCAAGGACAAAGTGGAGATGAATGAAAGAGAGATGAAATCTTTGAAAAATCTTTCAAAACACCTTAATTAGGGGTTCGAAGTTGAGGAGAAGAGGAAATGAGAGAAAAAAACTGGTCTGGGAGAAGTTCGGCATGAATCCGGGTAGGATAGAATCGAGCAGCCCTCGCTGAATCGGGCTTATTCAAGTGCATACTTAGAGTTAAGCTATGAGGCTACCATCGTTGGAAAGAAGACTTCCGGGGCTTTACTTTGTACTCAAGAATCTCCCAAAGCCAAGTCCGGGTGGAGGAGATATGGTTGGTTGAAGCTGGGCATCATCCCGTTTGGATCGAGTCTGCGCGGCTTCACCAAAAAGGGCATAACTTTCTGCATAGGAGGAATTTTGATGCAAGGTTTGCGCCATTGGAAAGCTAACTTCCGGGGCTTCAATTTGCATAACCACTGGCCATTTTTTGACCATGGCAGTGTCTATCAGCAATCTATTTTTCCGACCGGAAAAATATTATGCCGACCGGCACTTTATTTTGGCCGACGACCAAATTTTCTGGCCGGTTTGCACCCTTTGCACCCTCCAAGCCTGGTGCATACCAGCTGTGCCAGCTGGGATGCAAAGAACCAGCTCCACGTGCATATGTGTTGCTATTTTGCACCATTTGCACCACCTTTGGCCCCTCTTGTGCACGCTTTGCTCAAGGCTTCTTGAGGAAGCCTTGACCCCTTGTCTTGGCTTCCTCAAGAAGCCTACCAGCTGTCCAAGCTTCCCCAATAAGCCTTGACCTCCCCATTGTGCATGCATCCCATGTATTGTGTTGCCTCACTTGCCTCATTATGGCCACTGATTTTGTCATGCTTGTGAGCTATCGATGTTAGTTTAAGTCCATCGTTGCATGTTGTTGCATACCATGTTTGTTTAAATGTTTAGGGTGCGCGCCTAGCATACATTGTTCATTTGCATGCCCATGTTGCATACTAGATCACATGCCTAGGTTGCATTACATTGGCATGCATGCCTTGCCTCTTGATCAAGTGATAGAGGTTGGGCTTTATGTGTTTGTTTGGTTTGCATGACATTTGAAATCAAAGCGCATACTTGGTTTCTTGGGCCATCATGCATCGAAATGCGCAATTGGTGGTCCGAGGACCAAGGAACATACCCCTTTGAGTCAAAATCATGATAAGGGATGTGTCGGTGCACACATTAAGCTGAAATTTCATGCCATGCACTTGTCATCGCTTTGTTCTTTGTCAAAAGCGTCTTCTGCAGAAGTTTACGCGATCGGCAACATATAGTGCCGACCGGCCATTTGTGAATGGCCGATAGCTTCATCAGCAGCCGGTGGACATTCCTCATGGCCGGTGGGAATTTCCTCCAGTCGCTGGTATTCTCTGATTGTGCAAGGAACGTGTCGGGACTTTGGCGATCTTTGGAAGCGGGCGGATTAAGCGAGGTAGCAGTGGCATGGTGCGGGTTTTCCGGGCGAGTCGGATTCGAGCATGCATCATTCGCGCATCTTGAGGTAGGGGCTGTGGCCACCTTTCCTTTTTGCATTTAATTTGGTAATTAGAATTCTGTAATAATTTATTATGTATTTGGACTGTATTATTTTCGGACTGTATATTCTTTTGATCCCTCCGAGTGAGGGCATATTTGTAATAAGTGTGGGTGAGTGTGTGTATGCCTTCCAACCCCCATTTCTTTCTTCCCTTTTATTTACCTGCTTATGATGGTAGATTAAGGCATATTTAAAATTAGCATACCTTATGCAATGCATGCGTGCACCCATGCATTTGTTGACATGCATCAGGCTCAGAACATCATACAAACTGCATTGTATTTCAATTCCAAATTGAATACGTGTTATTTGTAGCATCCCACATGCCATGTTTAGGATAGCCGAGCCTGCCTAGATTACATCTTTGCATGTGTTGCATTAGACATTTCAGTATGCTTAAATCCATGCATGGATTTCTAATGAGCTTTTGTTTTGGCTTGGAGTACTAGGTGAGTTTTTATGCTTTAGCATCCTTGCACGTGTGTGAGTATTGCCATAATAGCATGACTACCATGACGCTAAGTGCTTATGTGATATAACTGTTTGAATGCCTGTGGTTGGAGGTCAAATTACCTAGATTGGAAGAATGCATTAAAAATGTGAGTTTTAAGCCCACCAGATAGTGGCAAAACTGTCTTTTCTAAAAGCCCTCTTGAGGGTGTTAAAACCTGAATTTTAGCCTACTTGCGAGTAGTAAACCATTTTCAAAACAAACATGTAGTGTTTTGTTCCAATTTAGGCGATTTGGTCTATACTTGTTTGCTGTGCGCGTAACATAGTAATTCTAGGCTAATAACCGGAATAAGAACACATAACGTTTTCAAAATTGGATATCACGGTTAGTAGAGGCCGATCTTCGGATCGAGAGGGGGTGCTCATAGTGACCTTCCCAATCGTACCCAAGTTCCCGAGCCGAGGCAACTTTGGTGATGACGGACACGTGGCCTTTGGCACCGAGTCAGGGTTTCCTAAATTCCCCCATTAAAAAATATTTAGGTGGCGACTCTGTATCTGGCAAAGCAGTCCATGTTTGGCACTTCTTTTCAAAAATCAGTTTTTTTTCTTAAAACGATTTGCCGGATTTAGACTCTTTGGTTCAGATTACGAACCGTAACACAAAAAGGGAGTCCAAACTGTAGCGAGGTCCCACGCGGGCGTTGTTACAATTTCTGGCAACTCTGCTGGGGATTTTAGAGAGCTTGACTCGAACTCGTGATATCCTGTTTTGACTACACTTATGTGTTTCTTTGCATTACATGTGCATTGGTGCGCCTAGGACACCGTGTTGGCCATCTGCTATTCCTGAGCGGTTTACTGGAGGCTTGTCTTGTCAAGGCATGGCCATAAGGCTGACCAGTTGCGGGCTCTGCCAGTATGGGAACAAAAACCCCGGTTTTACTGGGGCACCTTTTTTGACCATTCGACCTAGTGCATATTCGGATCCATAGTGACCATTCCAAACTAGGACAGGTTGCTTACCCGATGTTAGGTTGTTTAAAACCATTGCATGCGTAGTGAAACCCTAGCTCCTGACAAAATAGGACAGGGAAACCCTACCCCAACATAGGGGTGTATTGGCTCTTTTTACTTGCTATGTGCTTTTAGAGTGTATCTCTACAGGGAATGCATGTATCAGTTTGCGAGTTTGCGTATCAGGGGTGCAAGGGCACCGATGTCGATTGTAAGAAAAGCTTATATCTGCGTATCGATTGATTGGGGTAGTGGTTTTGAAACGTGATTAGTAATAGAATCTGATCATTCGACTTTTGCTCGTATCGGTGAAGTTGAGCTGAGATGCTGTCTGTTTTCTCTTTTGCTAGGGGGGTAGTCCTGGAACTATAGCTTCAGAAGGCTCCACTATCGCCCGGGTACATTGGATTTGTGCTAATAGACTTTGTTAGGTCAGAGACTCAGTTCAACGAGAATCAGGGCCAGAGAAGGCTAGTCAGGCACAGACCACCAGTACAACAGCTACTAGACCAGTGATTTTTGAGTAGTCGGGTTGAGATTTCCGAGCCTACTGCAGACACAAATATACCGGCTGCTCAGTTAGATGAGGACAATATGTCGAGTCTGGAAGAGATGGTGCGCCAACTCCAGGATAGTATGAAAACCATGCAGTAAGATCTTTGTCTCATCCAGCGAATCGCCAAGCAACGAAGCATGGTCATAGCCCAACAGAAGACAATTGCGAGCTAGAGCAACAAACCGGAGACATCGCCCGATCAAGCTCCTCCACCACCGGGGTTCAGACACCGGGAAACACGCAATGTCCAGAAGGTACAGACATTCCTAGGGCGCCTCGCCAATTTTACCCACAATCCAAAACACCTACCAATCTACCGGACTCTCCCTTTGAGTTCAAGACGGACCCCACAACGCTGAAGCTAAGTAAGCTGGAAAAGATGTTTAAGAAATCCCAAGGAGTCAAGTCCATTCGACATTGAGGATGGATATCTGACGCCTTGTGTGTTGCCGCCAGATCGGTTCAAGATGCCACAAGTCGACGATTTGATGGGTCCGGGACCCCATGGTGCACCCGAGGTGTTTTCGGATATCTTAAGGTCGATGGGCCTCACCGACTACGGTTGTCTCTATTTGGCGAACCTGTGTGTGGCGGCCATCTGTCTGTGAAACTAGAAGACGATGTTAAGAAGAATTGGAATGAGATGGCCGAGGCTTTTGTCGATCAATACTCCTACAATACACAAATTGAGATTACAACCCGTGATCTCGAGACGACTAAGCAGGAGCCGAAGGAAAGTTTCTCCGATTTTGTAACTCGGTGGAGGGCCAAAGCCTCAATGATGACCATTAGGCCAACAGACAAGGATCAAATACGGATGGGTGTGCGCAACCTTCAACCCAAGCTCATGCAGAAAATGATCGTTCTCCCATTCCCTACCTTTTCAGATCTACATGAGATGGGAGTACAAATCGAGGACGCTATAAAGCAAGGCCTTATTGACCAGGAAAAAGAGCAGACCAGGAGGGCATTTACCTACAGTTCGAATGCGACCACTAGTGGTGACACAGCTGCTATAACTTCAGACATGGGCATGGTCACCACCCCGACACAAAAAATGACCACCCCATTCACCGGTGCCTCCGAAACTAGTTCACAAACGGCCAAATACCCACCTCGGGGGCCAAAGGGTGTTTACCCATATGCGTGTCTCTGTCAACGGCCCTGAGGGCCTTGATCAAAAAGGGATATCTGAAGCCACTGGAGCCACAACCATTACCAAAGAAACCCCTCCTCACATAACCGGTGATTCATGCCTTCCATCGTAGCCGCCATGACACTGACATGTGCTTTCGTCTTCGCCATGAGATATAAAATCTGATCGACAACAAGGTCATCGCCATGCCAGTCGTGCAAAGTCTATCGGCATTTGATCAGTGAACCTGTGGGGAGATAATGTGACCATGTGATCGGGGGATGAACCACCTACAGATGGCACTCGATTTACTCCGGATGTGGCGTTTGGCACGCACTGTTTTGAGCATTTGTGAATGCTAATTTTTTTTTTTTTTGGTTTCTGACTTGGGTATTGGGTCAGTTTTTGTTGTGTTGCTTTGAGTCTGTCTCTTTATTTTGAGTCAGTCTTTTTATTTCAGGTCTGTCTTGTTGTATCGAGTCCGTCTTGTTGTGTTGGAGTCGGGTGATTTCGGGGGTGTTACCTCGGACATCACCATTTTGTTTTGTGTTTGTCTTTTCGTTTTGTTTTGAGTCTGTTTCTGCCAGAGAGCCAGTTGTGCCAACAGACTTTGAATAAACAGCAATAATTTTCACATTCTTGTGTGTTCGCTTCGCCTTGTGCTAATTCTGGCGAAGTTCTGAATGAGATGACAGTATTTGACTAAGAACTCTGTGTTTTCTGTGCCTTGAAGTCATTGTAACGACCTAAGTTTTTCAAAACCTTTTGAACACTGAGGTGAAAACGAAGAGGGAGGAATTCCTCGGGATTTGCAAAACTTTGATCAAACTGAGAGAAAGAGAGGCGTGCTAAGCCTTTAATGAATGAAATCATGCTTGTTAGTGTGAGTACTGAGAAGGACCCTAGCTTGATCCAGATTGGTCCCACACTATCTTCAGCGCGAGTGATTTGTCGCTTTCTTAAAAACTTTAAAAAAATGTTTTGCGCAGTCCTGCGAAGACCTGTGTGGAATCGCTCTTGAGATTGTGCAGCTAAGGATCGCTCTCAGCCTTTGAGACTTGAGCTCTTGCTTTCAAACCTTGACCTTTGGGTTCAAAGTGTTCAACGATCAACTGCGATATGAGGCCTGTGTGGCTAGATTTGAAACAGCCCTCAAACAAGAGGCACCAAAGTCAGATCAAGAAGAACAGATCTCATCAGAAGGAGCTTGCAAAGCTAGAACAGGAGTACCCTTCGAACTAGGGGCAAAAATGTCTGATGTGCTCGAAGAGCCGAAGATGGGTCCTTCTGCAAATCGATACGATAGTCACTCTCCTGGATACAGAGGGCTTCAATCTCAAAACCATTTGGCATGGACTGGTTACACTTTTACCCTTTGAGAGGCTCGCTGGGCCGAAAACCCGGAAGGGCGACCCAGGCAAAAGTTAGAGCGAAGAAAAAAAGAATGAAAAGAAAAAAAGAGAAAAAAGAGAAAAAATGCAAAGATACAAAAAAATGCAAAAAAAAAAAAAAAAAAAAAAGAAAAGAAAAGAAAAGAAAGAAGAACAAAGCTCGCAAGGTCGAAAACCTGCAACAGGCGCCTTGGCAAAAGTTAGAGCATAAAAAGGAGAGGTTAAATACCCGAGTGTACCTTAACCCCGAACTACGTAAAGCTTGATTCCCATGTTTGGGATACATAGGCAACTTCACTCTGAAGTCCAACCCTAAAACACTTCAAATTCAATTATGTCCATGAAATGGTTTTGATCATCTTTGCCTTCTCTGTATCTGAGAGTTCGGTTGTGATCGTCACTCTGAAGGATTGATTTCAATACGCTGCGGTGCCATTTAGACAAGGGGCAACTTTCCGTTGCCATTCAATGCACTGTGGTGCCATTCAAACAAGGGGCAATTTTCCGTTGCCATGTAGTGTCCTTCAGACAAGGGGCAATTTTCCATTGCTTATGGATCTGAGGTTGCGCATCTCAAGAGTAGGTTCCATGCTCGTTGAGCAAGTGGCCGTTTGCAAAAATAGTTTTTGAGAATTTTTACTGAGGTTGACTAATTTTCTCAAAAATTGTTCCATCTTTTCCAAAAACCAGACCATTTCTTGGACCCAAAAAAGGAAAATTTTCAGTGCTCATAGCTTGACTTGCATGATTTCAAATCAAAAATCAAACAAGCATGCTAATCTAACTCTCACATTGGTCAAATTTGTTTTAGTAGAAAGCCAAAAAACAAAAATGGTCAAAATGATGAACTAGGGGCACAGTTGAGTCAGGTGTCCTGTCTTTTCCCCGTTGCCACTCTACCTTCCAGAAGAGGGCACAACTGAAGTTAACAACAAAAGGGCTGAAAGCTCTCAACATCTTCCAAGCAACGAGGTATCAAGCCAAGTCTTGCACCTAACTGAATGGGGCAAGATATTCCACTCCATCATCTGGACAGATCTAACCATGTCTAATCTCCCCGGCAGAGCATTGTCGACCGATGTCAGTCGCAGATTCGCTATACACCCAATTGTAGCGCAGCCCCTCTGTGGAAGAAACTCACTGTTGTGAATAAGAAAAGAATCTAGCAGAATGCTAGGGGCAAGAACCCCAGCAACTTCCTGTTTATCCATCAACCAGCCAGGGGAGGGATAAAAAATGAGAGATTAAAGAATAGAGAGATGTGTGTTGAGAGAAAAAGTGAGAAAAGGGCTTTTTCGTGAAAAATAGAGCTTGAGGGCCGAGTGATGTGAGGATCACAAATGAGAAAGGGTGGGAAACACTACCCGGTGAAACAAGCTCCCTGTGCATGTCTGAGTGTCGTGTCTTTTTGTTTTACTCGATTCTTGTTTTGAGTCGTCTCGAGCGTGTCTCGATGTGTTTAGGTTGTTTACCTATCGTTTTCCGTTGTTGAGTCTTTTTCGCTGTGTTCAGTCGTAGGCTCAATACCTGGTTAAGAACTCATTTCTTAATTTCAAAAAAAAAATCATCTTGTGTGCTCAGAGTGCTGTACCATTCTCCACATTTGTGCAAAAAAGGAATTTGTTCTTTCAAAAGCTGCAGGGTTCAATCCAGGTCATGTGAGAACAGTAAAATCAGGATCTATCTGAAGCTATATAGGTTACTGCAAAGCAAAAGAAAAAAGGAAAAATCGAAGCATCTGAGTGTGTTTCACCTCCAGCAAATTCCGTGGGATGTACCCCTTCAAGCCTTGTCAATGCTCCAAAGTATGGGTGTGTCTCTACTTCAAGCTCAAAATGTTTTTGCGGAAGTATCAACTCATGTCTCCGATGCGTAGCTCATTGTTAGTTTGCATGCACAAGTTGTATCCTTTTGGAATCTATTGTGACCCCTCCGAGAGGTAAATCGGAGGTTGTGTTTGAATTGGTCTCATTAAGACGTGTATTTCCTTATTCGACATTTTATTTCAAACACACTGTTGAGATTGCATCGAATATGCATTAATTATTGTGCACAGAATGTGTATGTACACTCGTCCCACTTGCATTATGCTGCATGTTCCAATTGCATTGTTATGCACCCACCTCATTTGCATCGTGATGCACATCCCAGTTGCATTGTTATGCACTCATTTCACTTGCATTGTCACGCATGTTTCACCCATATTGTTGTGCACCTTTTTATTTGTTTTTCTTTCCTCTCTCGCTTTTACTACGCTGAGAGGCTTTTCTCTTCCCTCTCTCGCGTGTACCACGCTGAGAGGCTTTTCTCTTCCCTCTCTCGCGTGTACCACGCTGAGAGGCTTTTTTTCTTCCCTCTCTCGCGTGTACTACGCTGAGAGGTTTCTTTTTGCTTTCCTCTTTCCTCTCTCGCGTGTACTACACTGATGAGGTTTCTCTAAGCCTTTCCTTTTTTCTCTTGCGTATACTACGCTGAGAAATTCTTTCCTTCTTCTCTCGCGTGTACTACGCTGATGAGGTTTCTCTTTGTCTTTCCTTCTTCTCTTGCGTGTACTACGCTGAGAAATTTTATCCTTCTTTTCTTGCGTGTACTACGCTGAGAAATTTTATCTTTCTTCTCTCGCGTGTACTACGCTGAGAAGTGTTACTCTTTCCTCTCCTGTGTACAATACGCTGAGAGATGTTGTGTTTGAGACTCCGGGTATTCTCGGTAGTCACTTTTAGCCTTCTCCGCGCAAGACGCCGTGAGAATTGCATAATTTTCTTACATCCTTTCTACATGACATGTAGTTTGGTTCATGTTTACTTGTTTGCATAGCATTCGCTTAAAATGTTGCATTTATTTTGCATAATTGCTTCATTACAGCATCCTTTGCATGATCATAAGTTATGCATTTGCATTGTGCATCACTTTGCATCCTGCCCCTGAACTGCGCTGGTTTGATTCCTTGCAAAGGGATATGTAGGCAGCCTATGGGCACAACCATTTATTTATCTATATTTTGTTTGTCTGTCCAAGTCTTCGGCCTTGTCAAAAATGGGTCGTCTCTGGGCTTTGACATTCACTCCCGTCATTGTTATGACTTACGAGTTCTATCAAAGAGGGGCAATTGTAGACACCCCATTTTTGACTGCCCTTAAGACTTGGGCGTTACTGATGGTTTGCTTGGTGGAGAAAGGTGTGCAGGGCACAGGTTCAGTTTCCTCGGCAATGAGAAAGACAAATCTCAACTTCACACCCCATTTTGGACCAAAATTATTTTGGATGGTTTTTAGACCTTAAAAGCCTCTCTTTCAAAACATTTTTGAAAGAAAATTCCCACGATGTTCCGACGCTCGCATTTCGGTAAATGTTGCGCTTTTCGGTAAACCGAGCAAGGACAAAGTGGGGATGAATGAAAGAGAGATGAAATCTTTGAAAAATCTTTCAAAACACCTTACTTAGGGGTTCGAAGTTGAGGAGAAGAGGAAAGGAGAGAAGAAAACTGGTCTGGGAGAAGTTCGGCATGAATCCGGGTAGGAGAGAATCGAGCAGCCCTCGCTGAATCGGGCTTATTCAATTGCATACTTAGAGTTAAGCTATGAGGCTACCATCGTTGGAAAGAAGACTTTCGGGGCTTCACTTTGTACTCAAGAATCTCCCAAAGCCAAGTCCGGGTGGAGGAGATGTGATTGGTTGAAGCTGGGCATCATCCCGTTTGGATCGAGTCTGCGCAGCTTCACCAAAAAGGGCATAACTTTCTGCAAAGGAGGAATTTTGATGCAAGGTTTGCGCCATTGGAAAAATAACTTCCGGGGCTTCAATTTTCATACCCACCGGCCATTTTTTGACCATGGCAGCATCTATCGGCAATCTATTTTTCCGACCGGAAAAATATTATGCCGACCGGCACTTTATTTTGGCCGACGACGAAATTTTCTGGCCGGTTTGCACCCTTTGCACCCTCCAAGCCTGGTGCATACCAGCTGTGCCAGCTGGGATGCAAAGAACCAGCTCCACGTGCATATGTGTTGCTATTTTGCACCATTTGCACCACCTTTGGCCCCTCTTGTGCACCCTTTGCTCAAGGCTTCTTGAGGAAGCCTTGACCCCTTGTCTTGGCTTCCTCAAGAAGCCTACCAGCTGTCCAAGCTTCTCCAATAAGCCTTGACCTCCCCTTAGACCCCTTTGACCCTTTGAAGCTTGTCTTAGAAGCTTAGCATTTCCTATATAAGAGAGGTCCCTTCTCCTTTGTTTGGGTTGGAGATTTTGGAGCAAAAAAAACCAGAGGGAAGAGATATATATCTGATATACATACATACACCCTCTATATCTATCTTATCCAAGCCTCCAAACACCTTTGTTCTTGCACCATTTGCCCTACAACACCTAGCACAACACCTCCATCCTCCATTCCAGCACTTGGGAGGCCATTTGCAGAGGTTAGAAGCTTAGAAACTTGGACCAAGGGCTGCTGGTTTGCTGCTCTTCAAGGGTAAGCATCCATTTCCCTTAAACTTGCATTTTTTAGCTTCATTGGTTAGCCTTATTTACAAGTATTTTTGAGCTTTGATGTAAACTGTAAAGAGGCTTATTTTGAGCCCTTCTTCAACATTGAAGAAGGGCTCAACACTGTTGGGGACCTCCATGTATGACTTGCTTCATTACCCCTCTTTGGTCCCCATGTTTGCATGATTTGTTAGCTCATTTTGCTTCTGTTTTTCGGCCATGATCAGAACTGATAGTAGCCATATTTTGACCTCCTTGACATGTTTCATTAAGGGTCTTTGGCTGTTTGATGCATGTTTTGTATACTTCATGTTATAGCCCTCTTGTGGCCTTAATCTTGCATTGCATTTTAAGGGTGTTTTTATATTGATTTGGGGGATGTCATAAACTGTGAGTAGTCATATTTTTGGTCCCTCTTCAGTGTTGTCGAAGGGTCTTTTTCAGTTTGGGCTTTGTATCTACCACTTGCTTCATTACCTAGCTTGAGGGCCCGTTTTTCCAAGCTGTTTTTTCCCTATCTATGCTCACTGTTTGGCCATGCTTTGAACTGAAAAAATTCTTGTTTTTGGGCTTCCTTGCTTCTGTTTTCATGCTTCATGTCCAGATTATGCATGTTTGATATAGCTATAGGTCATTTCATCAGCCTAATCTTGCATTTCGGGTCCATTTCATGCACTTAGTGTCATTTTGCTATGTTTTGGGACCGTTTGGCATCATGTTCCAGCGCTGAAATTCACATGCTTGTATGCCATCTTGCATCCCTTGCCATGCTTTGGTAGAATTGCATTTTCGTGCCTTAGGTTTGGTTAATGCATTGTGCATGCATCCCATGTATTGTATTGCCTCACTTGCCTCATTATGGCCACTGATTTTGGCATGCTTGTGAGCTATCCACGTTAGTTTAAGTCCATCATTGCATGTTGTTGCATACCATGTTTGTTTACATGTTTAGGGTGCGCGCCTAGCATATATTGTTCATTTGCATGCCCATGTTGCATACTAGATCACATGCCTAGGTTGCATTACATTGGCATGCATGCCTTGCCTCTTGATCAAGTGATAGAGGTTGGGCTTTATGTGTTTGTTTGGTTTGCATGACATTTGAAATCAAAGCGCATACTTGGTTTCTTGGGCCATCATGCATCGAAATGCGCAATTGGTGGTCCGAGGACCAAGGAACATACCCCTTTGAGTCAAAATCATGATAAGGGATGTGTCGGTGCACACATTCGCTTGAAATTTCATGCCATGCATCGTCGCTTTCTTTGTCCAAACTGCATCTTCTGCAGAAGTTACGCCGACCGGCAACATCTGATCTTAAACCGGCCATTTGTGAATGGCCGATAGCTTCATCGGCCGATGGACATTCCTCATGGCCGGTGGGAATTTCCTCCAGCCGATGGTATTCTACAGTGTGCAAGGAACGTGTCCCAGGACTTTGGCAGTCTTTGGAGAGGCAGGGCAGTGTAAACAGAGGCAGCAGTGGCATGGTACGGGTTTTTCGGGCGAGTCGGATTCGAGCATGCATCATTCACGCATCTCGAGGCAGGGGCTGTGGCCACCTTTCCTTTTTGCATTTAATTTGATAATTAGAATTCTGTAATAATTTATTATGTATTTGGACTGTATTATTTTCGGACTGTATATTCTTTTGATCCATCCGAGTGAGGGCATATTTGTAATAAGTGTGGGTGAGTGTGTGTATGCCTTCCAACCCCCATTTCTTTCTTCCCTTTTATTTACCTGCTTATGATGGTAGATTAAGGCATATTTAAAATTAGCATGCGTGCACCCATGCATTTGTTGACATGCATCGGGCACGGTACATCATACAAACTGCATTGTATTTCAATTTCAAATTGAATACGTGTTATTTGTAGCATCCCACATGCCATGTTTAGGATAGCCGAGCCTGCCTAGATTACATCTTTGCATGTGTTGCATTAGACATTTCAGTATGCTTAATGAGCTTCTGTTTTGGCTTGAAGTACTAGGTGAGTTTTTATGCTTTAGCATCCTTGCACGTGTGTGAGTATTGCCATAATAGCATGACTACCATGAGGCTAAGTGCTTATGTGATATAACTGTTTGAATGCCTGTGGATGGAGGTCAAATTACCTAGATTGGAATAATGCATTAAAACTGTGAGTTTTAAGCCCACCAGATAGTGGCAAAACTGTCTTTTCTAAAAGCCCACTTGAGGGTGGCAAAACCTGCATTTTAGCCTACTTGCGAGTAGTAAACCATTTTCAAAACAAACATGTAGTGTTTTGTTCCAATTTAGGCGATTTGGTCTATACTTGTTTGCTGTGCG
The DNA here is from genome assembly GCA_025200525.1 of Camellia lanceoleosa. Classification (NCBI taxonomy): domain Eukaryota; kingdom Viridiplantae; phylum Streptophyta; class Magnoliopsida; order Ericales; family Theaceae; genus Camellia; species Camellia lanceoleosa. The sequence continues at coordinate 25,984,527 of CM045767.1, forward strand.
CGTAACATAGTAATTCTAGGCTAATAACCGGAATAAGAACACATAACGTTTTCAAAATTGGATATCACGGTTAGTAGAGGCCGATCTTCGGATCGGGCGAGAGGGGGTGCTCATAGCTGACCTTCCCCAATCGTACCCAAGTTCCTGAGCCGAGGCAACTTTGGTGATGACGGACACGTGGCCTTTGCCACCGAGTCAGGGTTTCCTAAATTCCCCCATTAAAAAATATTTAGGTGGCGACTCTGTATCTGGCAAAGCAGTCCATGTTTGGCACTTCTTTTCAAAAATCAGTTTTTTTTCTCAAAACAATTTGCCGGATTTGGACTCTTTGGTTCAGATTACGAACCATAACACAAAAAGGGAGTCCGAACTGTAGCGAGGTCCCACGCGGGCGTTGTTACACAAACCAAAAGGGAAGCAAGACAAGGTGCTCGGCCGAAGGCTCCGGAAACCAGAAACTAGCCTACAAGAGGGAAAAGTGGTCTACAACCACAAAAGGTGGTCTACAGACCTCTCTCTCCCTGTAGGGAAGGGGAAACAAGGTTTGGTTCAAAACCAAACCAAAATGGAAGCAAGACAAGGCACTCGGCCGAAGGCTCCGGAAATCGAAAACTAGCCTACAAGAGGGAAAAGTGGTCTACAGACCTCTCTCTCCCTCCACGGAAGGGAAAACAAGGTTTGGTCTACAAACCAAGCCAAAACACAAAGAGTTTAGAGGCCCGGAGGCAAGGCACTCAGCCGAAAACCATGAAAACTCGAAACGAGCACAAATATACACAATCATCGAGCGCTCAAACAACGACATCTAAGTCTTAAGGTCGGTAAAAAATGAGGTGTCTACAGTTTCCCCTCTTTGACAGAACTCGGAAGTCAAGAAGTGACGGGAGTGAATGTCAAAGCCCAGAGATGACCCATTTTTCACAAGGCTGAAGACTTAGACAAACAGGCAAGATAACAAAGAGATGCGCCCACAGGCAGGGGCGAAATACAAATGACTTGCACAATGCTGAACATAACTTATGATCAGGCAAAGAGAGCTGTGATAAAGTAATTATGCAAAATAAATGCGACATTTTAAGCGAATGCTATGCAGGCAAGTAAACATGAACCAAACTACATCTCATGCAAAAAGGAGGTAAGAAAATTATACGAATCTCACTGCGTCTCATATGGAGAAGGCTAAAAGCGACTGCCGAGAACACTCGGAGTCTCAAACGAAACACCTTCTAGGAAAAGGATACGTCCAAACGCATGTCAAACATGAGTGGAGAAGGGTAGCAATCAAACTGAACCGGAACTTCTCTTGAAGGACCCGTACATACAATATTGTCTGGTTTCACCAACTTCAAATGAACCGTACATACAATATCGTGCCTGCACAAATGACGAATTTTGACAAGTACAATATAACAGGAACATATGATCAACGCTATATCAAGATACAGTTTCAATACAAGATAAACACGTGTACATACGATACCGAAAGAAAGGTGCACAGCAATGCAAGTGAAAGCTGCATAGCAATGCAAGTAGAACGTGCGTGACAACGCAAGTAATGAGGTGCATAACAATGCAACTGAATGTGCGCATAACAATGCGAGTAAGATGTGCGGGACAACACAAATGAAGAGGGTGCATAACAATGCAACCGAAGTGCGCATAACAATGCAAACAAAATGTGCATGACAATGCAAGTGAAGAGGGTGCATAACAATGCAACCGATGCGCACATAACAATGCAAGCAAAACGTGCGTAATAATGCAAGTAAAACGTACGTGACAACGCAAGTAAGGAGTGTGCATAACAATGCAATTGAAACGTGCATAACAATAAAAGTGAAAAGGTACATAACAATGCAAGTAGAACGTGCGTGACAACGCAAGTAAAGGTTGTGCATAACAATGCGATTAAAACGTGCATAACAATGCAAGTAGAGTGGGTGCATAACAATGCAAGCGTAATGTCTGTGACAACGCATGTGAAGAGTGCATAACAATGCGGGTGGAAGGATACATAACAATACAAGTGGAATGTGCGTGACGACGCATGTGAAGAGTGCATAACAATGTGAGTGGAAGGGTGCATAACAATGCAAGTGGAACGTGCGTGACAACGCATGTAAAGAGTGCATAACAATGCGGGCGGAAGGGTGCATAACAATGCAAGTGGAACGTGCGTGACAACGCAAGTAAAGAGTGTGCATAACAATGCGATTGAAACATGCATAACAATGCAAGTGAAAAGGTGCATAACAATGCAAGTAGAACGTGCGTGACAACGCAAGTAAAGAGTGTGCATAACAATGCGATTAAAACATGCATAACAATGCAGCTGGAGTGGGTGCATAACAATGCAAGCGGAACGTACGTGACAACGCATGTGAAGAGTGCATAACAATGCGGGTGGAAGGGTGCATAACAATGCAAGTGGAATGTGCGTGACAACGCATGTGAAGAGTGCATAACAATGCGGGTGGAAAGGTGTATAATAATGCAAGTGGAACATGCATGACAACGCGTGTGAAGAGTGCTTAACAATGCGGGTGAAAGGGATGCATAACAATGCAAGTGAAAAGGTCCATAACAATGCAAGTAGAACGTGCGTGACAACGAGAGTAAAGAGTGTGCGTAACAATGCGATTAAAACGTGCATAACAATATAGGTGGAGTGGGTGCATAACAATGCAAGCGGAATGTGCGTGACAACGCATGTGAAGAGTGCATAACAATGCGGGTGGAAGGGATGCATAACAATACAAGTGAAAAGGTGCATAACAATGCAAGTAGAACATGCGTGACAACGCAAGTGAAGAGTCTGCATAACAATGCGATTAAAACATACATAACAATGCAGGTGGAGTGGGTGCATAACAATGCAAGCGGAACATGCGTGACAACGCATGTGAAGAGTGCATAACAATGCGGGTGGAAGGGTGCATAACAAGGCAAGTGGAACGTGCGTGACAACGCATGTGAAGAGTGCTTAACAATACGGATGGAAAGGATGCCTAACAATGCAAGTGAAAAGGTGCATAACAATGCAACTAGAACGTTCGTGACAACGCAAGTAAAGAGTGTGCATAACAATGCAATTAAAACGTGCATAACAATGTAGGTGGAGGGGGTGCATAACAATGCAAGCGGAACGTGCGTGACAACGCATGTGAAGAGTGCATAACATTATAGTTGGAAGGGATGCATGATAACATGGACGTGATGTGACGGACGTAACAGGTAGTGCAGTAAATGCAAAAGGGTAACATACTCCAACCACACTGGAATCGTGAGAGGAGGAAAGACAAATCCCAAGCACGCTGAAATCGTGTGAGGAAGGAGATACTCAAACCATGCTAAAATCATAAGAAGAGGTTCAAGAACAACCGTCCAAGTGCGCACTCGATGCAACCTGAGATAAAACACGCCCAAGGCCGAGCTAGGCGTTGTGAGATAAATTCCAAACACGCTAAAATCGTGTGAGGAAAAGAACATTCTAACAACGTTGAAATCGTGAGAAGAGGCCCGAAAACAACCGCCCAAGTGCGCACTCGACGCAACCTAAGATAAAACACGCCCAGAGCCACGCTTCACGCGTCCTGAGATAAATTCCAAACACACTGAAATCGTGTGAGGAAAAGAACACACTAACGACGCTGAAATCGTGAGAAGAGGCTCGAAAACAACTGCCCAAGTGTGCACACAACGCAACCTAAGATGAATTCCAAACACGCTGAAATCGTGTGAAGAAAAGAACACTCTAACCACGCTGAAATCGTGACAAGAGGTCCGAAAACAACCCCCCAAGTGCGCGCACAACGCAACTTGAGATGAATTCCAAACATATTGAAATTTTGTGAGGAAAGAACACTCTAACAACGCTAAAATCGTGAGAAGAGGTAGAAAACAAATTCCAAACACGCTAAAATCGTGTGACGAAGGGCACACTCTAACCACGCTGAACTCGTGAGAAGAGGAAAACAACTCGAGAGCGCGTTCCATGCATCCTAAGTTAAGTCCCGGGGGACAATGATCCTAAACGCTGCTCAGCGTAAAAGGATAAGAGACACAAGATAACACCAGATGCAAATAAATGCATTAAGTGCGATGATGTGATACAAGTAATGCAGAGCATGATGTTTAGAGAAATGCAATAAACAAACGAAGCGGCGCTTTAGAAAGCACCTCAAAGGGGTGAGTGGCGATGAACCGCTTTACTCGGACGAGGATCTCCCCTTGTGTTCTTCGAACTCTTAGCTTGTGTTCTTCGAACTCTTACCTTGAACTCACAGTACAAAGGTCCTGAAATGCTGACAGGGGTTCTTTACGTAGAACACTTTGGATGGCACTTTTCTTCCTGATCATATTCACAACTCCCTATTCTCCAACGGGGTGACAGGCTAGGTTGGTTCAGTATCCAGAATTGAGGTGCATACATGCTATCTCAACCTATGGGGCTTCCATACAGGTTTCAAGCCAGGGATACACCCCTGGATATTTAAACCAGATTTTAGTCTCGGAAATCCCGAACCTTTGTGTTCTAGGCAACAGCCATTCGAACTCTAGTTTCCACCGTCGCAGTTGGTCTCCTAGGAACTCATTGCAAACACAGCCAAGATGCCTCTGGCAGGGAATGATACTCAGGGAGAGTACTTCTGGTCGCCATTCTGGCTTGAAGCAGGCTTGAGCTTGAGGTAGAGGCACACTCATACTTCATAGCATTGACAAGGCCTGAAGAGGTACATCCAGAATGCAATCTCGGAACTTTCTGAAGTTGAAACAAGCTCAGATGCCCCGCATTTTCCCTCTTTTATTTTGCTTTGCAGTCTGGAACCCATATAGCTTCAGATAGGTCCTGGTTTTACTGTTTTCACATGACCTAGGTTGAACCCTGCAGTTTGATGAAAGAATAAATCCTGTTTTGTACAAATATGGAGAATGGCACAGCACTCTGAGCACAAAACAATTTATTTTTCAAATTGAAATTGAGAAATGGGTTCTTAACCGAGTATTGAGCCTACAACTGACCACAGTCAAAACGACGCAAGAAAGGAAAAACAAAGGTAAAGCAACCTAAACACATCTATTGACACTCAAAACAAGAATCGAGAAAAACAAAAACAACAAACACAACACTCAGATGTGTACCACCAGTGGGAGACCTCTCGGTTCATGAGGAGCTAATTTCTTCGGGTATTGTTTCCCACCATTTCTCATTTGTTTTTCTCACATCACTCGGCCCTCAGGCCCTATTTTTCTGAAAAAGCCTTTTTCTTACTTTTTCTCTCAGCATACATCTCTTTATTCTTCAATCTCTCTCTCTTTTTTTTTTTTTTTTTTATCCCTCCCCTGGTTGGTTGATGGATAAACAGGAAGTTGCGGGCTCTTGCCCCTAGCATTCCACTAGATTCTTTTTCTACTACTCACAACAGTGAATTTTCCCATAAAAGGGTTGCGCTACAACTGGGTGTGTAGCAAATCTGCAGCTGACATCGGTTAACGATGCCCTTCACCAGTTCAGATGTGACCAGACCTTTTTGAATAAGGGAGTGGAATATCCTGCTCCATTCCAGCTTATGCTTCGCACTTTACTTGAGACCTCGCTGCTCGGAGGATGAGAGAGCTTTTGACCCTTTGTTGTTTGCTTCAGTTGTGCCTTTTTCTGGCAGATAGAGTGCCCTTTCTGGCAAGTATGTTGACAATGGGGAAAAGACGGAACACCTGAATCAACTGTGCCCCTAGTTCATCATTTTGACCATTTTTTGTTTTGGCTTTCTACTAAAACAATTTAAACCAATATGAGAGTTAGATTAACATACTTGTTCAACTTTTTGATTTGAAATCATGTAAGTCAGGCTATGAGCACTGAAAATTTTCCTTTTTCGGGTCCAAGAAATGGTCCAGCTTTGGAAAAATGGAATAATTTTTGAGAGAAAATTAGTCAACCTTAGTAAAAATTCTCAAAAACTGTTTTTGCAAATGGCCATTGCTCGACCAACACGGAACTTACTCTTGAGATGCACAGTCTCTGATCCAAAACAATAGAAAATTGCCCCTTGTCTAAATGGCACTGCAAGGCAACGGAAAGTTGCCCCTTGTCTGAATGACACCACAGCACACTATAATCAGTCTTCAATGTGACGATCACAATCGAACTCTCGGATATAGAGAAGACAAAGATGATCAGAACCAGTACATGGACACAGTCGATTTGGAAGTGTTTATGGCTGGGCTTTAGAATGAAGTTGCCTACATATCCCCCGGATGGGAATCAAGCCTTACATAGTTCGGTGTTAAGGTACACTCAGGTATTAACCTCTCCTTTTGCGCTCTAACTTTTGCCAAGGCCGCCCTTCCGGGTTTTCAACCTTGCGAGCTATGTTTTTCTTTTCTTTTCAATTATTTTCATCTTTTTTCTTTTTTCTTTTCTTCTTTTTTTCTTTTCATTTTTTTCTTTTTCTCTGCTTTAACTTTTGCCTGGGTCACCCTTCTGAGTTTTCGGCCCAGCGAGCCTCTCAAGTGTAAAAGTGTAGCTTTGTCCATGTTGATCGGTCATAGGATCTCGAATCCATCTGAATCCAAGAGAATGGCTGTTTTTTGCTGATGATGTTGGACTCCATCCAACCGGGTCTGAATTGCCCCCAGTGTTGTGGATAGGAACTCGGTTGTCCTTCAGTAATACTTTTTTCTTCCTTTCTGGGATTTGGCTTTCTTACCAGTCTTCATCTTTGACTCTTTGAGCACATCTGACATTTTTGCCCCTAGTTCAAAAGCTACTTTTGATCTAGCTTCGCGAGCTTCTTTTGATGATATCTGATCTTCTTGATCTGACTTTTCTGGCCCCTAGTTCAAGGGCTACATCAAATCTGGCCTCGCAGGCCTCCTCTGATGTCATACGACCTTATCGCCCTTGGTCATGGGCTTCATCAAATCTGGCCATACAAGCCTCACATTGTGGTTGACCGTTGAACATTCTGAGTCAAAGTTCAAGGTTTGAAAGCAAAACGAGTCGAGTCTCGAGGCTGAGAGTGATCCTAGGCTGCACAATCTCAAGGGCGATTCCACATAGGTCCTCGCAGGACCACGCAAAACATTTTTTGAAATCTTTTAAGAAAGCGACTAGTCGCTCGCACTGAAGACAATGTAGAATCAATTTGGATCAAGCCAGGATCCTTCCCAGTACTCACATTAACAAACCTGATCTCATTCATTAAGGGCTTCGCATGCCTCTCTTTCTCTCAATTGATGAATTTTTTGCAAATCTTGAGGAATTCCTTCCTCTTTGTTTTCATCATAGTGTTTGAAAAGTTTTGCAAAACTTAGGTCAATGCAATGATTTCGAGGCACAGAAAAGTAGGTAAAAAGCACTGCCGCTTCATTCAAACTTGCTGGCACAACTGGCTCCAAGCAGAAATAAACACAAAAGCATGAAAATCACTGCTGTTTCATTCAAATATTCTAGCTCAACTGGCTCAATGGTAGAAACAGACTCAAAAGAAAGGGTGTAAAAGACAAACACAAAACAAGCAAGTGATGCCCAAGATAACACCCCCGAAATCACCTGACTCTAACACAACAGGACTGACTCGATACAACAAGACAGTCTCAACTGACTCAGTACAAAAAGACTGACTCAAAAAAACATGACAAACTGACTCAATACCCAAGTCAGAAAGTAAAATAAACAGCATTTGCAAACGCTCAAAACAGTGCATGCCATACGTCACATCCGGAGTAAACTGGGTGCCATCTGCAGGTGGTTCATCCCCCCGATCACATCACATTATCCCCCAAGTTCATCGATCTGGTGATGATAGACTTTGCAGGACCTGGTGCGGTGATGACCCCGCTGTCAATTAGATCTTGAACTTCATGGCGAAGACGAAAGCAACTGTCAGTGCCATGACCAGTTTGTTGGTGGAAGGCGCAGTATTGGGCAACTTCATGCTTAGCTGGAAGGGGATTCGGGAGAGGCGAAGGCTCAAGGGGTCTGAGATGGCCTTGTCCAACAAGGATTTGGAAAGCTTTGGGCAAAGGCATATAAAGGGCATGGAAGACCCTTCAACCTTGGGGTTGGTATTTTGAGGTTTGTGGATTTTTGCTAGATGCACCGACAAAGGGATTGGAAGGCGCTAACTGGGTTTGCTGATCTCTTCCGAGTGCAAGATTAGAGCTGAAAGGAACGTTCCTGGTACGACGACCCTTCTACCAGCTTGCCCCTTGATTCAAACTGCCCCCAACTTGAGTGGTGAAAGTATCATCCACAGTCTTCGCAACAACTGCAATCACTTGTTGTTTGTTGAGCCCCTCAGCTTTCAAAGCCTCAACAGCCCACTGGAGGTGTTTATGGGGACCAATGTCTGCCCCAACCTTGTTTTTATCACTGGCCTCCAATTTGCTAAGAGATTGGCCTTCTTCCAATGCAGCCATTCCCAAGATTAGGGAGCCTTTTGACGTGAAATCCCTGGTAAGCGATGTGGTTGATGACGGAGCCAAAACTCCAAAGGCTAAATCCACCACTGTTTTTTGAAGATCCTCAATCATTCTCATCAGCTGAGAATTAGTGGGTTCACAGGTTTGAGATGATTGGGGTTCCGAGACTGGATGGGTGGTAGGTGCCCCAGATGGGCGTTGCACTTCGGCATTGGTTTCATTCTATATGATGACTTCCTAGTTTAATACCGCTATCACAGCCACAACTTCTTCTGAACTCTGTGCCATCACGGTCTGCTGAGTTTGAACAAAGTTGATGTGACTGGTGACTGTCGGATTAGATGAACCAATGACCCCTGTCTAGCCCTTATTTACCTTGCCTCAGCAAAGGAACACTGGTTGCCCTTGAATTGAATCTCTGACCTGACAAAGTCTATCAACACAAGTCCAGTGTACTCAGGGGATATTGGAGCCTTCTAAAGCTATGGTTTCCAGATTACCTTGCAAAAGACAAAACAGATAGCATCTGAGCCTGATTTCACCAAAACAGATATGAGCACAACTGAATGACTGCACTCTTTACGAAATTCTACCCAAAATTTTGGCGGTAAACTGATACCCTTAGGACGATACTAAGACTTGCAACTGATACATACAACCTGTAGAGACACACTCTGACAGCACTTATCAAGTATGTAAGAGCCAAAACACCCCTATGATGGGATAGGGTTTCCTTGTTCTATTTTGTTAGGAGATAGGGTTTCACTACACACGCAGCAGTTTTCAAACAACATACAATTGGGTAAGCAACCTGTCCTAGCTTGGAATGGTCTTTACGGCTTCCGATATGCACTAGGTCAAATGGTCAAAAAGGGTGCCTCGGCGAAAATCGAGGTTTGTGTTCCCATCGAGGCAGAGCCCACAACCGGTCAGCCTTATGGCATGTTTTTTCAAGCAAGCCTCCGGCAAACCGTTCAGGAATAACAGACGGCAAACACGGTGTCCTAGGCGCACCAATGCAAATGAAATGCAAAGAAACACATAAGTGCAGATAACTCAACATATCACGAGTTTGAGTCAAGTTCTCTAAATCCCCAGTAGAGCCACCAGAAATTGTAGACTGCCCAGAACTCTGCTCCGTGCGCGAGGGCGCAAATCGTGGCTCTTAGTTGCTACAGTTCGGACTCCTGTCACAGTTTTGAATCTAATCTCACAAAGTGCAATGTAAGACTGATAAATCACCAAATAGTCCAAATCCGACAAATCGTTTTGGAAAACTGATTTTAATCAAGAAGTGCCAAATATGGATTGCTTTGCCAGATTTCAGAGTCGTCACCTAAATATTTTATTTTGGGAAATTTAGGAAACCATGACTCGTGCCGAAGGCCACGTGTCCGTCATCACCAAAGTTGCCTCGGCTAAGGAACTTGGGTACGAGAGGGAAAGGTCATGCAATGAGCACCCCCGCTCGCCTGATCAAAGGATCGACCTTTACTAACAAGATATGTTGTTTTTCAAAACACATGTGTTCTTATTCCGGTTTATACTATCTGATGCGCACAACATACAAGTATAGACTCAATCACGCGGATTGGAACAAAACAACTTATCTTTGTTTTTGAAAGTGGTTTGAAGGTGCTACTCGCAAGTAGACTAAGACGCGGATTTGCCACCCTCAAGTGGGCTTAGGAAAACATGATTTTGCCACTTCAAGTGGGCTTAAAAACTCACAATCATTGAGTTGTTCCAATTCAGGCAATCAAGCCTCCACCCATAGGCATTCATGGAGTTAAACATTTAAGCAAATAGCCTCATGGCAAGCATGCTATCATGGTAGTCACTTACACATATGCGAGGATGCTAAAGTGTAAACGCTCACAGTGTATTCCGAGCCAAAATAGAAGCTAGTTAGTAATCAATGGATGATCCTAGCTATGTCAACAATGCCTAATGCAACACATGCAAAAATGCAACTAAGATAGGCTCGACTATTCTAAGATGTCATGTGAATGCAACTAGATGACATGTATTCAAATTGGTATTGAAATACAATGCAGTTTGTATGATGCGCCGAGCCCGGTGCATGCAAGACAGATGAATGATGCACGCATGCAAAGCATAAGGATGCTAATTGGAATATGCCCTAAAACTAATCATCAAAAGTTGGTAAATAAAAGGGAGAAAGAAATGGCGGTTGGAAGACATGCATCACACACACGCACACTTATTACAACAGTTATGCCCTCTCGACGGAGGGTCCGAATAATAAGCGAACAAGCTAATCTAAGCTAATTAAACTAATTATTACAAAATGAAACTAATTAACTAACAAGTTAACTAATTATTACAAATTGAAGCTAATTAACTAACAAGCTAACTAACTAGTTATTACAGACACAAATGAATAGTTAAGCGTAGTAACTACTTAAGTACAAAAACGAATGCATTAGCTAGCTTAAGCAAAGCAAGTAGAAGAGGCCTCGGACCGAGAAGCGCATGCATGCTCGGTCGCTTCAGTCGGAAATCCATCGCGATGCCCCAATTTGCCTATGTTTGCAATAGTTCTTAGAACTCTGCACAAAGCTCCAGATAGCTTCTACTCCATCATGGAGACCTCTAGGAGCATGGCCAACCACTTGGTGGTGTTGCCAACCACTTGCTGACCACTTACCTTTGTTGCAGACCAGAAAAAGTGGTCGGCCAGCCACTTTTACTAGTCTGCCGATCAGAAATTGCTGCCCAGCTCCATTTTGCTGCAACAGAGAACAAGAAGGGGCATGGCAATGTATTTGCAAGATATGTGTACACAACCACTCTCCCTATGAATTCATGAGCTCAAGGGAGTGCGATTCTCGAATCTCGAGCCACCAACTGGGCATCGCAATGCACAATGGCTGAGAAGACAACTCTGGACGAATCAATGTAAATGAATGCACACATAACACATAAAAGCCTTAACCTCTATCATGCTTGATCAAGAGGGTCTACGACCGAGAATTGAGGCACGTTTCATTACTCCAAGTATGAAACATCCCTCGTTTCTCGTGTTTGGATCAACCCTTGATCCAAACACAATGCAATGCATGCAATATGCTCAACCTATCAATGCTAATGGCATCCAAACAATGCTAATGCGACATGAGCATACAAACACAATGCAATGCAACAACATGCAAACAACATGCTATATGGACGTAAACCGAATATGAACAGACTTCAATCATGCCCAAAATAGTGGCCATAATACCAGAACTTGGGCACAAAAAGGCAAAATAATGCATGCTCATGCATTGGCCCATCAACTAGGCATAAAAACATGATCAAGAATTGACAAATGTGGAAGTGTGACAACACTATATGCACTGAAATATCTTGTGAAATGATGTCATGGCAAGCGAACATCTCAAGTATGGAATGCTATAGTGTCTAAAACTCAAAACTAGCATAGGTACTTGCACTACAGCTATGCAAAACATGAACCATATAGCCAAGGCAACCCAAAACAATCCTAGAGCATGTCAAAATGATGTCGAAACATGCATGGATTAGAGCTAACACATGCTAACATGAATGGCATGAAGCATGGAATATGCAAGGCTAATGAGGAGGATTAGACTACACCTACCGAAACCAAGCATGAGATGACTTTACCAATAAAAATCAAAGTTATGGCATGTCAAATTAACACCAAAATGGGCTAATACCAAGTCAATACATGCTAGAATAACAAGCTCACTCATTAGGCATGCAAGGCTTAGTAAAGAGGATTTACACTGCAAGCGTAAGAAGCAAATGAGGGATGCTCTAACCAACCAAAAACAGAGTGATATCATGGAAAAAAAACACCAAAAACACACTGAAATGGTGGCCCAAAAGGCTAGGCAAAATGGCATGCACAAAGGCTCATAATTAAGGCATAAATCACCAACCCTCCAAAGCATTGAAAGAGTGAAAGATGTGAGTGTGTGGCCACACTACATGCTCTGAAATTACATACTAAATGATGCCAAATCATGTAAATAGCCCAAGCGATGCATGCTAGTGGCTTGGAATCTCAAAGCTAGTGAGCATGAATAAACTATAGCTATACAAAGCAAGGCAAGCATGACCAAAGCAACATGAATCAGAGCTTAAGCATGGTAAAACATGAACAAAAGCTTCTTGGAGTTGAGCCAAAACATGCTAGAATTATGGTCGAAAAGCAGGATGCATGTTCGGCTAGCATGCAAGATTACACTACAAGTGTACAATGCATGCAAGTGGTGACTCAACCAAGCTAAAACAAAGTTATATCAGGCCCAAAAACTCACAAAAACATGCTCAAGCTAAGCCTCAAGAGGATAGAAATACATGCTCCTTTGGAGGGCCATCAACACAAGCAAACAAGAGAAGACAAGGGGGGACAACCCCCTCCTATTTAAGACCTCAAAACACACTTTCCACCACTGAAATTCCTCTAGAATTCAGTGGTAGAAAGGTCATGCAAAGATGACTACAAAGGCCTAAAGTGACAGCCCAAAACAAGGCGGAACAAGGCACAAAAGGGGGTAAACCACCCCCAACACAAGCAAGGCCTTAAACAAACATGTTAAACACTTAAAACCAGAACTTTTTACACTTTAAAGTTAGGCCTAAATCATCATGCAAATAGGGCCAAAAGCTTAATGAAAACCAAAGGTTTAAGGGGCTAGAAACTCACCCTTGAAGAACAACTTCAAAGCAGCAACTCCAGGAGCTTTTCTGAGCTAAAACTAATCCAAAAACACCAAAAACAACTTCTAGGTGCCTCAGCTCCAAGAGTGTGGTGTTTCACTAGGTGTTTGTGTGCAAAAGTGTGAAGAAACTACACTTTCAAGCACAAATATGAAGAGAAATGAAGAAGTATAGAGATAGATGATATGTATATGCCTTATGCAAATGTTTCAACCTAAGACAAGAGGGATGGGGCTCCCTTTTATAGAAAAACATGTATCAAGCTTGTTCAACAAGCTTGAAGCTTGAACCAATCCATCCATACACGTGTATGGAGGATGCAATCTGTGTACTCCAGCTGGCACAACTGGCATCCACAACACTTGCAGAAAGTGAAGGAAAGCTGCCGACCAGTTAAAGTGGTCGGCCAGCTACTTTAACTGGTTGGCCAGCTACTTTTTCTGGTCGGCCAGGACAAAAAGTGGTCGGCAAGGGGGGAAAGGTGGTCTGCGCCAGGAAAGAAAGGTGGTGGCATGGTAGGAGACCACTTTTTCCAGCTGCAAACCACTTATAGACCACCAAAAGTGGTCTACAGGGAAGAAAACTGGCTGGCGGGGAAGAAAATTGGTTTTTCGGGAGAGAAACTAGTCTCCAACCCTTATTCCACCTCCAAGCAAGGAAAACAAGGTTTGTGCCAAAAAAAACCCAAAAAGGATGCAAGGTAAGAGTCCAAGGGTCGGGGCGCGCAGCCGGAAGTCTCGAAAACTAGTCTACGGACACCAAAAGGGGTCTACGAGGGAAAAGTTGTCTATGACCGCAAAAAGTGGTCTCCAAGACCTCAGTGTCCCTCTAGGTAAAGGCAACAAGGCATGGTTCGAAAACCAAGCCAAGAGGAGGACGTTAAGCGGTCCCGAGACAAGGAGCACGGCCGAAGGCTCCGGAAACAGGAAAACTAGTCTCTAAAAGGGAAAAGTGGTCTACAGACCTCTCTCTCCCTCCAGGGAAGGGAAAACAAGGTTTGGTTCGAAGCCAAACCAAAAGGTAAGCAAGACAAGGCGCTCGGCCGAAGGCTCTGGAAACCGAAAACTAGCCTACAAGAGGGAAAAGTGGTCTACAGACCTATCTCTCTCTCTCTCTCTCTCTCTCTCTCTCTCTCCCTCCAGGGAAGGGAAAACAAGGTTTGGTTCAAAACCAAACCAAAATGGAAGCAAGACAAGGCACTCGGCCGAAGGCTCCGGAAATCGGAAACTAGCCTACAAGAGGGAAAAGTGGTCTACGACCACAAAAAGTGCTCTACAGACCTCTCTCTCTCTCTCTCTCTCTCTCTCTCTCTCTCTCCAGAGAATGGAAAACAAGGTTTGGTCTACAAACCAAGCCAAAACACAAAGAGTTCAGAGGCCTGGAGGCAAGACACTCAGCCGAAAACCCTGAAAACTCGAAACGAGCACAAACATGCACAATCATCAAGCGCTCAGACGATGACGTCTGAGTCTTAAGGTCGGTCAAAAATGAGCTGTCTACAGTTGCCCCTCTTTGACAGAATTCGGAAGTCAAGAAGTGACGGGAGTGAATGTCAAAGCTCAAAGACGACCCATTTTTGACAAGGCCGAAGACTTAGACAAACGGGCAAGATAACAAAGAGATGCGCCCGCAGGCAGGGGCGAAATACAAATGACTTGCACAATGCCGAACATAACTTATGATCATCCAAAGAGAGTTGTGATGAAGCAATTATGCAAAATAAATGCGACATTTTAAGCGAATGCTATGCAGGCAAGTAAACACAAACCAAACTACATCTCATGCAGAAACGATGTAAGCAAATTATGCAATTCTCACTGTGTCTCACGCGAAGAAGGCTAAAAGCGATTGCCGAGAACACCCGGAGTCTCAAACGAAACACCTTCTAGGAAAAGGGTACGTCTAAACGCATGCCAAATGCAAGTGGAGAAGGGTTGCAGTCAAACTGAACCAGAACTTCTATTGAAGGAACCGTACATACAATATTGTCTGGTTTCACCAACTTCAAATGAACCGTACATACAATATCGTGCCTACACAAACGAGGGATTTTGACAAGTACAATATAACAGGAACATATGATCAATGCTATATCAAGATACAGTTTCAATACAAGATAAACACGTGTACATACGATGCCGATAGAAAGGTGCATAGCAATGCAAGTGAAAGGTGCATAGCAATGCAAGTGAAAAGTCCATAGCAATGCAAGTAGAACGTGCGTGACAACGCAAGTAATGAGGTGCATAACAATGCAACCGAAGCGCGCAATAACAATGCAAACAAAATGTGCGTGACAACGCAAGTGAAGAGGGTGCATAACAATGCAATCGATGCGCACATGACAATGCAACCGATGCGCGCATAACAATGCAAGTAAAACGTGCATGACAACGCAAGTAAAGAGTGTGCATAACGATGCGATTAAAACGTGCATAACAATGCAGGTGGAGGGGTGCATAACAATGCAAGCGGAACATGCGTGACAACGCATGTGAAGAGTGCATAACAATGCAAGTGGAATGGTGCATAACAATGCAAGTGGAACGTGTGTGACAATGCATGTGAAGAGTGCATAACAATGCTGGTGGAAGGGTGCATAACAATGCAAGTGGAACGTGCATGACAACGCAAGTAAAGAGTGTGCATAACAATGCGGGTGGAAGGGATGCATAACAATGCAAGTGAAAAGGTGCATAACAATGCAAGTAGAACGTACGTGACAACGCAAGTAAAGAGTGTGCATAACAATGCGATTAAAACGTGCATAACAATGCAGGTGGAGTGGGTGCTTAACAAGGCAAGCGGTATATGTGTGATAACGCATGTGAAGAGTGCATAACAATGCGGGTGGAAGGGATGAATGATAACATGGACATGATGCGACGGACGTAATAGGTAGTGCAGTAAATGCGAAAGGGTAACATACTCCAACCACGCTGGAATCGTGAGAGGAGGAAAGACAAATCCCAAACACGCTAAAATCGTGTGAGGAAGGGGATACTCAAACCACGTTGAAATCGTGAGAAGAGGTCCAAGAACAACCACCCAAGTGCGCACTCGACGCAACCTGAGATAAAACTAAGTGCGCACACAACACAACCTGAGATGAATTCCAAACACGCTGAAATCGTGTGAGGAAAAGATCACTCTAAGCATGCTGAAATCGTGAGAAGAGGTCGAAAACAAATTCCAAACACGCTGAAATCGTGTGAGGAAGGGCACACTCTAACCATGCTGAACTCGTGAGAAGAGGAAAACAACTCGGGAGCGCATTCCACGCATCATAAGTTAAGTCTCGGGGGACAACGATCCTAAACGCTGCTCATCATAAAAGGATAACAGACACAAGATAACACCAGATGCAAATAAATGCAATAAGTGCGATGATGTGATACAAGCAATGCAGAGCATGATGTTTAGAGAAATACAATAAACAAATGAAGCGGCGCTTTAGAAAGCACCTCAAACAGGTGAGTGGCGATGAACCGCTCTACTCGGAAAGGGATCTCCCCTTGTGTTCTTCGAACTCTTACCTTGTGTTCTTCGAACTCTTACCTTGAACTCACAATACAAAGGTCCTGAAATGCTGATTGGGGTTCTTCACGTAGAACACTTTGGATGCCACTTTTCTTCCTAATCATATTCACAACTTTCTCTATTCTCCAACAAGGTGACAGACTAGGTTGGTTCAATATCCAAAATTGAGGTGCATACATGTTATCTCAACCTATGGGGCTTCCATACAGGTTCCAAGCCGGGGATACACCCTTGGGTATTTAAACTAGATTTTAGTCTCAGAAATCCCGAACCTTTGCGTTCTAGGGAATAGCCATTCGAACTCTAGTTTCCACCGTCGCAGTTGGTCTCTTAGGAACTCATTGCAAACACAGCCAAGATGCCTCTGGCAGGGAATTATACTCAGGGAGAGCACTTTTGGTTGCCATTCTGGCTTGAAACAGGTTTGAGCTTGAGGTAGAGGCAGACTCATAATTCATAGCATTGACAAGGCCTGAAGAGGTACATCCAGAATGCAATCTCGGAACTTTCTGAAGTTGAAACAAGCTCAGATGCCCCATATTTTCCCTCTTTTCTTTTGCTTTGTAGCCTACAACCCATATAGCTTCAGATAGGTCCTGGTTTTACTATTTTCACATGACCTGGGTTGAACCTTGCAGTTTTATGAAAGAGCAAATCCTGTTTTGTACAAATATGGAGAATGGCACAGCACTCTGAGCGCAAAACGATTTATTTTTGAAATTGAAATTGAGAAACGGGTTCTTAACCGAGTATTGAGCCTACAATTGACCATAGTCAAAATGACTCAACAAAGGAAAAACAAAGGTAAAACAACCTAAACACATCTATTGACACTCAAAACGACTCAAAACAAGAATCGGGACAAACAAAAACAACAAACACAACACTCAGATGTGTACCACCAGTGGGAGACCTCTCGGTTCATGAGGAGCCAGCTTCTTCGGGTATTGTTTCCCACCTTTTCTCATTTGTGTTTCTCACATCACTCGGCCCTCAGGCTCTTTTTTTTCTTAAGAAGCCCTTTTCTCACTTTTCCTTTCAGCATACATCTCTCTATTCTTCAATCTCTCTTTCTTTTCTTTTTTTTATCCCTCCCCTGGTTGGTTGATGGATAAACAGGAAGTTGCGGGCTCTTGCCTCTAGCATTCCGCTAGATTCTTCTTCTTCTGCTCACAAGAGTGAACTTTCCCATAAAGGGGTTGCGCTACAACTGGGTGTGTAACAAATCTGCAGCTGACATCGGTTGACGATGCCCTTGGCTAGTTCAGATGTGACCAGACCTTTTTGAATAAGGAAGTGGAATATCCTGCTCCATTCCAGCTTATGCTTCGCACTTGACTTCAGACCTCGCTACTCGGAGGATGAGAGGGCTTTCGACTCTTTGTTGTTTGCTTCAGTTGTGCCATTTTCTGGCAGATAGAGTGCCCTTTCTGGCAAGTATGTTGACAATGGGGAAAAGACGGAACACCTAACTCAACTGTGCCCCTAGTTCATCATTTTAACCGTTTTTTGTTTTGGCTTTCTACTAAAATAATTTTGACCAATATGAGAGTTAGATTAATGTACTCGTTCAACTTATTGATTTGAAATCATGCAAGTCAGGCTATGAGCATTGAAAATTTTCCTTTTTTCGGGTCCAAGAAATGGTCAAGTTTTGAAAAAATGGAATAATTTTTGAGAGAAAATTAGTCAACCTCAGTAAAAATTCTCAAAAACTATTTTTGCAAATGGCCATTGCTCGAACAACACAGAACGTACTATTGGGATGCATAACCTCAGATCCAAAACAATGGAAAATTGCCCCTTGTCTAAATGGCACTGTACGGCAACGGAAAGTTGCCCCTTGTCTGAATGGCACCACAATGCACTATAATCAGTCTTCAAAGTGACGATCACAACCGAACTCTCAGATATAGAGAAGACAATGATGATCAGAACTAGTACATAGACACAATCGATTTTGAAGTGTTTATGGCTGGACTTCAGAATAAAGTTGCCTATGTATCCCACAGATAGGAATTAAGCCTTACGTAGTTCGGTGTTAAGGTACACTCGGGTATTAACCTCTCTTTTTGCGCTCTAACTTTTGCCAAGGCCGCTCTTCCAGGTTTTCAACCTTGCAGGCTATGTTTTTCTTTTCTTTTCAATTCTTTTCATCCATTTTTCTTTTTTCTTTTCTTTTCTTCTTTTCTTCTTTTCATTTTTCTTTTCATTTTCTTCTTTTTCTCTGCTCTAACTTTTGCCAGGGTCACCCTTCTGGCTTTTCGGCCCAGCGACCCTCTCAAGGGTAAAAGTGTAGCTTTGTCCAAGTTGATCGGTCATAGGATCTTGAATCCATATGAATCCAAGAGAATGGCTGTTATTTGCTGATGATGTAGGAGTCCATCCAACCAGGTCTGAATTGCCCCTAGTGTTGTGGATAGGAACTCAGTTGTCCTTCAGCAATACTTTCTTCTTCCCTTCTGGGATTTGGCTTTCTTGCCAGTCTTCATCTTTGACTCTTCGAGCACATCTTACATTTTTGCCCCTAGTACAAGGGCTATTTCTGATCTAGCTTCGCGAGCTTCTTTTGATGACATATGATCTTCTTGATCTGACTTTTTTTGCCCCTAGTTCGAGGGCTGCTTCAAATCTGGACTGGCAGGCCTCCTTTGATGTCATACCACTTTATCGCCCTTGGTCATGGGCTTCTTCAAATCTGGCCATACAAGCCTCACATTGTGGATGACCGTTGAACATTTTGAGTCAAAGTTCAAGGTTTGAAAGCAAAAGGAGTCGAGTCTCAAGGCTGAGAGTGATCCTAGGCTGCACAATCTCAAGAGCGATTCCATATAGGTCTTCGCAGGACCATGCAAAACATTTTTTGAAATCTTTTAAGAAAGCAACTAGTCGCTCGCGCTGAAGACAATGTAGAACAAATCTGGATCAAGCCAGGATCCTTCCCAGTACTCACAATGACAAACATGATCTCATTCATTAAGGGCTTAGCATGCCACTCTTTCTCTCAATTGATCAAATTTTTACAAATCTCGAGGAATTCCTTCCTCTTTGTTTTCATCACAGTGTTTGAAAAGTTTTGAAAAACTTAGGTCAATGCAATGATTTCGAGGCACAGAAAAGTAGATGAAAAGCACTGCCGCTTCATTCAAACTTGCTGGCACAACTGGCTCAAGGCAGAAATAAACACAAAAGCATGAAAATCACTCCTGTTTCATTCAGATCTTCTAGCTCAACTGGCTCAATGGTAGAAACAGACTCAAAAGAAAGGGTGTAAAAGACAAACACAAAACAAGCAAGTGATGCCCAAGGTAACACCCCCGAAATCACCCGACTCTAACACAACAGGACTGACTCGATACAACAAGACAGCCTCAACTGACTCAGTACAAAAAAACTGACTCAGAAGAACATGACAAACTGACTCAATACCCAAGTCAGAAAGTAAAATAAACAGCATTTGCAAATGCTCAAAACAGTGCGTGCCATATGCCACATCCGGAGTAAACTGGGTGCCATCCGCAGGTGGTTCATCCCCCTAATCACATCACATTATCACCCAAGTTCATCGATTCGGTGCCGATAGACTTTGCAGGACCTGGTGCGGTGATGACCCCGCTGTCAATTAGATCTTGAACTTCATGGCAAAGACGAAAGCAACTGTCAGTGCCATGACCGGTTTGTTGGTGGAAGGCGCAGTATTAGGCAACTTCATGCTTAGATAGAAGGGGATTCGGGAGAGGCCAAGGCTCAAGGGGTTTGAAATGGCCTTGTCCAACAAGGATTTGGAAAGCTTTGGGCAAAGGCATATAAAGGGCATGGAAGACCCTTCGACCTTGGGGTTGGTATTTCGAGGTTTGTGGATTTTTGCTGGATGCACCAACAAAGGGATTGGAAGGCGCTGACTGGGTTTGCTGATCTCTTCCGAGTGCAAGATTAGAGCTGAAAGGAACGTTCCTGGTACGACGACCCTTCTACCGGCTTGCCCTTGATTCAAACTGCCCCTAACTTGAGTGGTGAAAGTATCATCCACAATCTTCGCAACAACTGCAATCACTTGTTGTTTGTTGAGCCCCTCGGCTTTCAAAGCCTCAACAGCCCACTGGAGGTGTTTATGGGGACCAATGTCTGCCTCAACGTTGTTTTTATCACTGGCCTCCAATTTGCTAAGAGATTGGCCTTCTTCCAATGCAGCCATTCCCAAGATTAGGGAGCCTTTTGACGTGAAATCCCTGGTAGGCGATGTGGTTGATGACGGAGCCAAAACTCCAAAGGCTAAATCCACCACTATTTTCTGAAGATCTTTAATCATTCTCATCAGCTGAGAATTAGTGGGTTCACAAGTTTGAGATGATTGGGGTTCCGAGACTAGATGGGTGGTAGGTGCCCCAGATGGGCATTGCACTTCGGCATTGGTTTCATTCTATATGACGACTTCCTACTTTAATGCCGCTATCACAGCCACAACTTCTTCTGAACTCTGTGCCATCACGGTCTGCTGAGTTTGAAGAAAGTTGATGTGACTGGTGACTGTCGGATCAGATGAACCGATGACCCCTGTCTGGCCCTTCTTTACCTTGCCTTAGCAAAGGAACACTGGTTGCCCTTGAATTGAATCTCTGACCTGACAAAGTCTATCAACACAAGTCCGGTGTACTCGGGGCATATTGGAGCCTTCTAAAGCTATGGTTCCCAGACTACCTTGCAAAAGAGAAAATAGACAGCATCTGAGCGTGATTTCACCGAAACAGATATGTGCACAACTAAATGACTGCACTCTTTACGAAATTCTGCCCAAAATTTTGCCTGTAAACTGATACCCTCAGGACAACACTCAAACTTGCAACTGATACATACAACCTGTAAAGACACACTCTGACAGCACGTATCAAGTAAGTAGGAGCCAAAACACCCCTCTGATGGGATAGGGTTTCCCTGTTCTATTTTGTCAGGAGATAGGGTTTCACTACGCACGCAGCAGTTTTCAAACAACCTACAATCGGGTAAGCAACCTGTCCTAGCTTGGAATGGTCTTTACGGCTTCCGATATGCACTAGGTCGAATGGTCAAAAAGAGTGCCTAGGCGAAAACCGACGTTTGTGTTCCCATCGTGGCAGAGCCCGCAACCGGTCAGCCTTATGGCACGTTTTTCCAAGCAAGCCTCCGGCAAATCGTTCAGGAATAACAGACGGCAAACACGGTGTCCTAGGCGCACCAAAGCAAATGACATGCAAAGAAACACATATGTGTAGATCACACAACATATCATGAGTTCAAGTCAAGTTCTCTAAATCCCTAGTAGAGCCACCAGAAACTGTAGACTGCCCAGAACTCTGCTCCGTACACGAGGGCGCGAATCGTGGTTCTTAGCTACTACAGTTCGGACTCCTGTCACAGTTCTGAATCTAATCTCACAAAGTGCAATGTAAGACTGATAAATCACCAAAGAGTCCAAATCCGACAAATCGTTTTGGAAAACTGATTTTAATCAAGAAGTGCCAAATATGGACTGCTTTGCCAGATTTCAAAGTCGTCACCTAAATATTTTATTTTGGAAAATTTAGGAAACCCTGACTCGTGCCGAAGGCGACGTGTTCGTCATCACCAAAGTTGCCTCGGCTCAGGAACTTGGGTACGAGAGGGGAAGGTCATGCAATGAGCACCCTCGCTCGCCCGATCAAAGGATCGACCTTTACTAACAAGATATGTTGTTTTTCAAAACACATGTGTTCTTATTCCGATTTATTAGCTAGCTTACTATCTGATGCGCACAACATACAAGTATAGACTCAATCACGCGGATTGGAACAAAACAACTCATGTTTGTTTTTGAAAGTGGTTTGAAGGTGCTACTCGCAAGTAGGCTAAGACGCGGATTTGCCACCCTCATGTGGGCTTAAGAAAACATGATTTTGCCACTTCAAGTGGGCTTAAAAACTCACAATCATTGAGTTGTTCCAATTCAGGCAATCAAGCCTCTACCCACATGCATTCATGTAGTTAAACACTTAAGGAAATAGCCTCATGGCAAGCATGCTATCATGGCAGTCACTTACACACATGCACGGATGCTAAAGCGTAAACACTCACAGTGTACTTCGAGCCAAAACAGAAGCTAGTTAATAATCAATGCATGATCCTAGCTATGTCAACAATGCCTAATGCAACACATGAAAAAATGCAACTAAGATAGGCTCGGCTATTCGAAGATGTCATGTGAATGCAACTAGATAACATGTATTCAAATTGGTATTGAAATATAATGCAGTTTGTATGATGCGCCGAGCCCGGTGTATGCAAGACAGATGAATGACACACGCATGCGAAGCATAAGGATGCTAATCGAAATATGCACTAAAACTAACCATCGAAAGCTGGTAAATAAAAGGGAGAAAGAAATGGGGGTTGGAAGACATGCATCACATACACGCACACTTATAACAACAGTTGTGCCCTCTCGGCGGAGGGTCCGAATAATAAGCTAACTAGCTAATCTAAGCTAATTAAAACAATTATTACAAAACAAAACTAATTAACTAACAGGTTAACTAATTATTACAAAATGAAGCTAATTAACAAACAAGCTAACTAACTAGTTATTACAGACACAAATGAATAGTTAAGCGTTGTAACTACTTAAGTGCAAAACTGAATGCATTAGCTAACTTAAGCAAAGCAACTAAGTAAAGCAAATAGAAGAGGCCTTGGAGCGAGAAGCGCATGCATGCTCGGTCACCTCGTTCGGAAGTCCATCGCGATGCCCCAATTTGCCTCTGTTTGCAATTGTTCTCAGAACACTGCACAAAGCTCTAGATAGCTTCTACTCCATCATGGAGACGTCTAGGAGCATGGCTGACCACTTGGTGGTGTTGCCAACCACTTGCCGACCACTTTTACTGCTCTGCCAACCAGAAATTGCTGCCCAACTCCATTTTGTTGCAACAGAGAACGAGAAAGGGCATGGCAATGTATTTGTAAGATGTGTGTGCACAACCACTCTCCCTATCAATTCATGAGCTCAAGGGAGTGCGATTCTCGAATCTCGGGCCACCAACTGAGCATTGCAATGCACGATGGCTGAGAAGACAACTTTGGACGAATCAATGTAAATGAATGCACACATAACACATAAAAGCCTTAACCTCTATCATGCTTGATCAAGAGGGTCGGCGATCGAGAATTGAGGCACGTTTCATCACTTCAAGTATGAAACGTCCCTCGTTTCTCGTGTTTGGATCAACGCCCGATCCAAACACAATGCAATTCATGCAATATGCTCAACCTATCAATGCTAATAGCATGCAAACAATGCTGATGCAACATGAGCATACAAACACAATTCAATGCAACAACATGCAAACAACATGCTATATAGACTTAAACTGAATATGAACAGACCTCAATCATGCCCAAAATAGTGGCCATAATACCAGAACTTAGGCACAAAAAGGCAAAATAATGCATGCTCAGGCATTGGCCCATCAACTGGGCATAAAAGCACAACTCTCAAACATGATCAAGAAGTGACAAATGTCGAAGTGTGACAACACTATATGCACTGAAATATCATGTGAAATGATGTCATGGCAAGCAAACATCTCAAGTATGGCAAGCTATGGTGTCCAAAACTCAAAACTAGCAAAGGCACTTGTACTACAGCTATGCAAAACATGAACCATATATCCATGGCAACCCAAAATAGTCCTAGAACATGTCAAAAAGATGCTAAAAGATGCATGGATTAGAGCTAACATATGCGAACATGAATGGCATGAAGCATGGAATATGCAAGGCTAATGAAGAGGATTACACTACACCTACCGAAACCAAGCATGAGATGACTTTACCAATAAAAATCAGAGTTATGGCATTTCAAATTAACACCAAAATGGGCTAATACCAAGTCAATACATGCTAGAATAACCAGCTCACTCATTAGGCATGCAAGGCTTAGTAAAGAGGATTTACACTACAAGTGTAAGAAGCAAATGAGGGATGCTCTAACCAACCAAAAGTAGAGTTATATCATGGAAAAACAACACCAAAAACACACTGAAATGGTGACCCAAAAGGCTAGGCAAAATGGCATGCACAAAGGCTCATACTTAAGGCATAAAGCACCAACCCTCCAAAGCATTGAAAGAGTGAAAGATGTGAGTGTATAGCCACACTACATGCTCTGAAATTACATACTAAATGATGCCAAATCATGTAAATAGCCCAAGCAATGCATGCTAGTGGCTTGGAAACTCAAAGCTAGTGAGCATGAATGAACTATAGCTATACAAAGCAAGGCATGCATGACCAAAACAATATGTATCAGAGCTTAAACATGGTAAAACATGAACAAAAGCTTCTTGGAGTTGAGCCAAAACATGCTAGAATGATGGTCCAAAAGCTTGATGCATGTTAGGCTAGCACGCAAGATTACACTACAAGTGCAGAATGCATGCAAGTGGTGACTCAACCAAGCTAAAACAAAGTTATATCAGGCCCAAAAACTCACAAAAACATGCTCAAACTAAGCCTCAAGAGGATAGAAATACATGCTCCTTTGGAGGGCCATCGACACAAGCAAACAAGAGAAGAGGGGGGGGACAAGCCCCTCCTATTTAAGACCTCAAAACACACTTTCCACCATTGAAATTCCTCTGGAATTCAGTGGTAGAAAGGTCATGTAAAGGTGATTACAAAGGCCTAAAATGATGGCCCAAAACAAGGCAAAACAAGGCACAAAATGGGGTAAACCACCCCCAACACAAGCAAGGCCTTAAACAAACATGTTAAACACTTAAAACCAGAACTTTTTATAGTTTAAAATTAGGCCTAAATCATCATGCAAATAGGGCCAAAAGCTTAATAAAAAACAAAGGTTTAAGGGACTAGAAACTCACCATTGAAGAACAACTTCAAAGCAACAACTCCAGGAGCTTTTCTGAGCTAAAACCAATCCAAAAACACCAAAACCAGGTTCTAGGTGCCTCAGTTCCAAGAGTGTGGTGTTTCACTAGGTGTTTGTGTGCAAAAGTGTGAAGAAACTACACTTTCAAGCACAAATATGAGGAGAAATGAAGAAGTATAGAGATAGATGATATATATATGCCCTATGCAAAATTTTCAACCTGAGACAAGAGGGAGGGGGCTCCCTTTTATAGAAAAACATGTATCAAGCTTGTTCAACAAGCTTGAAGCTTGAACCAATCCATCCATACACGTGTATGTAGGATGCAATCTGTGCACTCCAGCTGGCACAGCTGGCATCCACAACACCTGCAGAAAGTGAAGGAAAGCTACTGACCAGTTGAAGAGGACGGCCAACTACTTTAACTGGTCGGCAAGGACAAAAAGTGGTCGGCAAAGGGGGAAAGGTGGTCTGCACTAGGAAAGAAAGGTGGTGACATGGTGGGAGACCACTTTTTCCAGCTGCAAGCCACTTATAGACCACCAAAAGTGGTCTACAGGGAAGAAAACTGGCTGGCGGGGAAGAAAAGTGGTTTTCAGGGAGAGAAACTGGTCTCCAACCCTCATTCTAGCCTCCAAGCAAGGAAAACAAGGTTTGTGCCAAAAACAAACCAAAAAGGATGCAAGACAAGAGTCTGGGGGTCGGGGCGCGCAACCGGAAGCCTTGAAAACTAGTCTACGGGCACCAAAAGGGGTCTACAAGGGAAAAGTAGTCCATGACCACAAAAAGTGGTCTCCAAGACCTCAGTGTCCCTCTAGGTAGACGCAACAAGGGATGGTTCAAAAACCAAGCCAAGAGGAGAATGTTAAGCGGTCCCGAGACAAGGCGCATGGCCGAAGGCTCCGAAAACCAGAAACTAGTCTCCAAAAGGAAAAAGTGGTCTACAATCACAAAAAAGTGGTCTACAGACCTCTCTCTCCCTCCAAGGAAGGGAAAACAAGGTTTGGTTCGAAGCCAAACCAAAAGGGAAGCAAGACAAGGCGCTCGGCCGAAGGCTCCAGAAACTGGAAACTAGTCTACAAGAGGGAAAAGTGGTCTACGACCACAAAAAGTGGTCTACAGACCTCTCTCTCCCTCCAGGGAAGGGAAAACAAGATTTGCTTCAAAACAAAACCAAAAAGGAAGCAAGACAAGGCGCTCGGCCAAAGGCTTCGGAAACCGGAAACTAGCCTACAAGAGGGAAAAGTGGTCTACAGACCTCTCTCTCCCTCCAGGGAAGGGAAAACAAGATTTGGTCTACAAACCAAGCTAAAACACAAAGAGTTCAAAGGCCCAGAGGCAAGGCACTCTGCCGAAAACCCCAGAAACTCGAAACGAGCACAAACATGCACAATCATCCAGCGATCAAGCGATGACGTCTGAGTCTTAAAGTCGGTCAAAAATGAGGTGTCTACACATTGCCATATCTCCGGCAGTATTTCGACACTGTGCGGGCGACCGAGGTAATCCAGAACTCTCAGTTCTTTATGTTTTTAGCTTTGATTCATCTTGCATATTTGTGACAACTAATCAATTTATGCACTTGCTATCTGCAGATCACATGATAGCCTTGGATAGCCGTTCCAGGGTATTCGCGGTTCCAGTTCATTGGGGCATGGGCGCCTCCCGATACAGGATTTTGTTTGAGAGACCAGTCGGCAGAGCCTAGTTTCTTGGGGAGCACTTCATGCGCCAGACGATGGGCAATCCCGCTCAGGAGATCCCCTCACCGCCTCCATTGGACATGCGATCCACAGAGAGCCTCACTCCCCAAGAGGTTGACGACCTTATACTGGGTACTGACACAGTCTTTTTCCTGGAGGAGGGGGAGTACGCGACATACGTTCAGACATACCTAATGCCTCCACTGACAGTTGTTCGTACCCCCACGAGGAGAGCTGTCGATATGCCGTCGTCAAGCCGCGCCTGAGCTACAGACATCCCTTCGACTAGCAGGGCCAGCACATTGAGGGACAAGACTAGGGGGATGCCTCCCACTAGGCAGTATGCTGGATGGCCAGATCCTCCGAATAAGCTGACAGCCTAGCGGTATGGGACACCATACTAGATTCCATTAGAGCCTCCATTGCCAGATCATCGATATGTCAGTGACCCTGACTCACCACCGGTATGCTCCATGGTTTTCATTTATCATTCAGATATTTAGACATTCATTCATTCACGGATGACTTGAACTTACATCTGCAACCTCCTAGAGAATATACTGAGGGGTTGCTCAGGGTGGTGGCCTCACTCGAGAGTATGGTCTTGCGGAGGGAGACACTGTTGTACGCCTCCAGCATCTCGGTACTTTTCAATTTCCTTGTGTTTATCATACTTCTGATGACATACCAAAACTGAACATTTCACTACATTGATTCACTGCACATGTAGAGCACATCTAACACATCACATTCACATACTATATCTACATGCACACATTCCATACACCATACTTGTATTTACATATGATATACATACTATGGCTGATGTATTCAAACTCCCTTTTCAGGTCACACCACTACAGCCAGCCATCCAAAATTTTATCGAGCAATTGGAGAGGGTCTCGACTTCATGGTCGAGGGAGACGTAGAGCACCTTCTAGACAGGATGACGAGTCCAGCGAGGAGGAGGAGTTAGCACACCCTCAGTCAGAGACATTTGCAGGCAAAGAGGATAACTCTGGTTCCGGTTTTGAGGGCAGAGATGACGTTGAGGGGGGGTCTAAGGATAAGAGCGAGGATGGCTCTAGTTCAGACAGCGGTGCTCACAGCGGTGGTGCAGAGGCTGCTCAGCCGAAGAGGGCGAAGAGGGCCTCTCGATCTTGAGTCAGATAGCACCGATGCAGATGTTTTTGTTTTATTTTCTTTTTACTAGTAGTTGTAGCACATTGTACAGCGTTAGGCAGTTTTATTTTCTTTAAAACTTGTACCCTGTTGTAAAAAGAAACCATAATGGAATGAAAACAGCTTTTTGTTCAAAAAGTTTCATTTTGTATTCTAAGCATCACATCGCATCATTTTACACAAAAATGAGATTGAATGGAAATTGAACATCGATGTATTGCCAAGTCAGGTAGTGAATCAACGTAACAAACTACACAACTTAACTCAATAAGCAACAACAAGACCTTAACAAGTTTACAACTCGATAAGCAAGGAGCAACAACTCGATAAATAGACCATGACAACTCAATAATCAAAGAGCAACAACTCGATAACCAAAGAGTAACAACTCGATAAGCAAAACTTAACAACTCGATAAGCGAATGCATATTGGACAAACAACGCGACTGGACGCATTCGAATCAGAAGTAAACTCAGACCTTTAGCATTTTCAACACATAGGAAGGCTAGGAACTCTCTTCTAGAGGCAAGAAAAGGCTGCAGACCACATTTTTGCTCATGGCCGACCATCAAAGAAGGCTGCCGACCCCTTTTTTGGTCTACAGACCAGAAAATGTGGCTGGTCGACCAGAAAAAGTGGCTGGCCGACCAGAAAAAGTGGCCGGCCGACCAGTTATGCTGGGGACCTCCAGATTCTTGCCACATGTCCTCTAAACAGTGTTATCCTCCATAAAGGTTCTAGCTTCGTGGTTCCCTCATTCTAACTCAGTTTTGCACCGAATGGAGGCATTTCTTAGCCAAAATCTCACAAATTGGATTGCTACCTTGGATGGCTCAGAAAAGCTAAATTTCTGGGGTTTTGGCATAAATGCACTATTTACGTTGAGTCACACCCCGCTGCGTTTTCCGTTCCTCCATGCCGTGGTAAGGTGTTGGAATTCGGTAAATCACGTTTTTAGCTTTGGCAGACAAAAGATGTGTTCCACTTTTGAAGACTTCCAAACTTTAATGGAATCCAAGCGTGAAGAAGAAATCTTGCCCTAGTTCCGCTTCGGCCACGTCCAAGCCTTAGGACGGATGTGCGGGCTCACTTTGCATGACGCTCGGTAATTGATTCACAATGGGGAGCTGGACGTTCTGAGCTTGATCCGTCGGTTTTCTAATGCCGGTGACCGCGGTGACCATCACTGGCAAGGTTTTCGGCAACATGCGCTTTACTTGTGCATGTTATCTTATTTCTTGCTTGCCCCAGGTTCCGGTGGGTTTAGCGCCCATTTGATTGAGGTTACCTAAGGCTTAAAAGAGGGCAAGAACTGCATCGCCATGATGCTAGCTGAGACATTGATGGGTTTGGACGCTTTCCATCGCTGAGAGACGACTAGATTCGCGGGGAGTCCACTACTACTACAGGTAATGTTTCCCACCCTATTTCACATATAATTCTCATATCACTCAGTCCTCAGGCTCGGTTTATTTTCTCTCAAAACCCTTTTCTTACTTTTCTCTCAACGTACACCTCTCTATTCTTTAATCTCTCATTTTTTATCCCTCGCCAGATTTGGTTGATGGATAAGTTGAAGGTTGTGGACTCATCCACAACATATTCAGCTCGCGGCTATTTCTTCCAGTGACGTCTAGTCGATGCCCCAGATGAGGGATGGTGGTGCAAATGGATGTGCAATTTGTCTGCTGCTAGTATTGCTTGGCACTGCCCCTAGCTCAATTTACCGGCGATGAGCTACAGTATGACTTGTCAGCCCAGGATTCAGTTGATCGGCCTGACACACTGTGTCCTTTATTTCTCATTTCGAATCCGGTGCTAGTTCAGACATGATCAGACTTGCCCGAAAGGAGGGATAGAATACCCTACTGCATTTCCAGTCCGAGGCGCACAGCTAGCTCGGTATGCCACAGCATAGAGGATGAGAGAGCTTCTGGTCCCCGCTCCCACTTTCAGTTGCACCCTCTCTGATGAGTGCATAGCTTGGCTTGATGAAGAGGTGTAGGTTGGGACTACTTTGGCATCAAAGGCTTCCACAAGCTCTGGGAGGGGATGCAGGAACACCTAACTATGCCCCGAGTTTATTTGCTTCAATCAGTACTTTCAAGTTTTCTTTATGAATATAATAAAAAGCAACTTCAATTTGTATTCAAAAGTAGGAGAACTCTGTACTGAAATCAATGTAATTGAAGGTTGTGGGTACTGAAAATTTTTCGTTTGGTCCAAAAATGGTCCAAGTTGTAAAAAGATTAATTTGAGCAAAATCGACTTTTATTAAAACTTTTCAAAACCATTTTTGATATGGATCACAACTGGACACACCCGAGATCTATCACTGAGATGTACAACCCCGGATCCCAGCAACTGGAAAGTTGTCCCTAGTCTGAATAGCACTGCACTGGAGATCACAACTGAGCTCTTGAATGTAGAATAGACAAAGATGACCAAACATGATCACATGGACAAAGTTGATTTGGAAGTGTTTATGGCTGGACTTCAAAATGAAGATGCCTACGTATCCCAAAGATAGGAATCAAGCCTTACGTAGTTCGGTTCAGGTTCACTCGTGTATTAACACTCTCCTTTTGCACTCTAACTTTTGCCAAGGCCACCCTTTCTGGGTTTTCAATCTTGCGAGCTCAGTTTTTATCATTTCAAACTTTTCGTGCTCTAACTTTTGCCTAGGTTTCCCTTTCGAGTTTTCGGCCTAGCGAGCTACTCAGGTATAGTATTTCTTCAACTTGTCCATGTTGATCGGCTGGGAGAACTCTAGGCCATCTAAGTCCATCAGAACGACAGCTCCACCCGACCAAATAGACTTGATGATTTAGGGACTAGTCCAATTGGGTCTGAGCTTGCCCCTAGGGTCGTGGATGGGAGCTCGGTTGTCTTTGAGCACTAGATCCCCTTTCTTCAAATTCCCAGACTTAACCTTCTTATTGAAAGCCTTGGCAATTCTTCGTTGATAACCCTGGTCGTGATACAGTGCTTTCAGCTTTCTTTCATCAAAGAGCATGAGTTCTTCGAACCTGCTTTGCTGCCGATCTGCCTCAGCTATCTGACACTCAGCCAATACCCGTAATGACGGAACCTCAACTTCGATAGGCAGAACAACCTCCATCCCATAGACCAAGGAATATGGAGTTGCTCCAGTAGAAGTTCGAATTGAGGTCTGGTAGCCCCAAAGAACAAATGGCAGCTTATCTGGCCAGTCCCGGTAGGTCTCCACCATCTTCTGCAGAATGTGCTTGATGTTCTTGTTGGCAGCCTTAACAGCTTCATTGGTTTGCGGTCGATATGTAGATGACTTATGAAAAGCCATATTGTACTTCTCCAACAAGTCGATCACCTCCTTCTTGAAGTGGGAACCATTATTCGAAATAATCTCATTCGGGACCTTGTAACGACAGATGATGTTGTTCCTGATGAACTTTGGAACATGCGAAGCCTTCAACACCGCGTAAGATTGGGCCTCAACCCACTTCGTGAAGTAGTCTATCGCTACTAGAATGTACTCAAGCCCGTTGGACCCCTTTAGAGTGACAGCCCCAATTACATCAATCCCCCAGACTGAAAACGACTATGGTGAAGTCATGTTGCACAGCTTTGATGGCAGAATGTTCATGCGATTTGCATGGATCTGACATTTGTGGTATCGCAGAACAAAGCCAATACAATCCTTCTCCATGGTTGACCAGTAATAACCCTGTCTAAGGATCTTCCGGGCTAGCATCACCCCACTCATGTGCGCTCTGCACTCTCCTCCTTGGATGGCCTCCATCAGGCGCTTGGATTCTTCAGCATCAACACACAGTTTGTGCATCCCGAGATGACCCCTCTTGTACAGTTTACCCCCGCAGACAATGAACTGAGCAACCATTCTTCGAATTGCCCTCTTATCTTTGGCATTTGCCCCTGGTGGATACGCCTCCTTTTCCAAGAAGTTCCAAATGTCGTAATACCAGGGGTTCTCATCTTGTACCTCATCTATGGTAGCAATCAGCTCATCGGCCGGCATGAATTTTTGTTTGATGATGATCGAATGCATCTGGACTCCGAAAGGGATGTCTATCATAGAAGATAGAGTTGCTAATGAATCAGCAAACCTGTTGTTCTCTCTTAATAGATGAGCGAAATTTAGTTTCTCAAACCGAGGAATCAGAATGTCCAAGGTCTGGTGATAAATTCTCATCTTTTCTTCTTTAACTTTCCAATCTCCTTTAGCATGAGATACAACAAGGTTTGAGTCCCCAATGACATCCAACCGTTTTGCCGCTAGTTCTAGGGTGGCTTCTAGTCCAGCAATACATACCTCATACTCTGTCTCATTGTTCGACACTTTGAACCGGAGTTTAAATGCTAGAGGTATGCGGGAATTGTCGGGCGCTATCAGCAACACCCCTATCCCATACCCGTATTTGTTTGATGCTCCATCAAAGTACATCATCTAGGTTTCTACTTCAACATGCAGAATGGCCTCGTCTGGGAACAGATACTCAACCTCTTCATCCCCTTCAACTGGGTGGTCGGCTAGGAACTCTGCTACCGCTCTCCCTTTTATTGACTTGCGCGTCATGCACTTCAGATCAAATTCGGAAAGCAGAAGCAACCAACGAGCTAGCATACCCGTAAGTGCTGGTTTCTCGATGAGATATTTGATGGGATCTAATCTCGAAACCAGTATTACGGAGTGAGCTAATAGGTAGTGCCACAGCTTCCTGGTAGCCCATACTAAGGCCAGACAAGCATTCTCCAGTGGAGTGTAGCGGGTCTCGTAATCCAGCATTTTCTTGCTCAGGTAGTAGATAGCCTTCTCCACTTTGTCCTCAGACTCCTGTGCAAGCATGCAACCCATTGTGGTTTCAGTCACTGAAAGGTACAGAATCAATGGTTTCCCCGGCTCAGGCGGTGACAACACAAGTGGGTTCCGTAAATATTGCTTGATCTGCTCGAAAGCAATTTGGCATTAGTCGTCCCATTGGAATTTCTTTCCTTTCTTCAGGAGACCAAACAGTGGTTCACAAGTCAAGGTTAATTTTGCAATAAACCATCTTATGAATTGAACTTTACCCAGAAAGCCTCACACCTTCTTTTCAGTCCTCGGTGGTGGCATTTCTAAGATGGCCTTGATTTTAGAAGGATCGACATCGATGCCCCTCTGTGTGATCAAGAACCCCAGCATTTTCCCTGCTGTAACACCAAATGTATATTTTTGAGGATTCAGCTGCAACCGATACTCTCTAATCCGTTGGAAGAATTTTTGCAAGGCGGTGTAGTGGCCCTCTCTTTCCTTAGACTTGACAATCATGTTGTCTACCTACACGTCAACCTCTTTATGGATCATATCGTGCAAGATTGTGGTTGCAGCCCGTTGATACATAGCCCCAACATTCTTCAACCCAAAGAGCATCACCCTATAACAATAGGTTCCCCACAGGGTGGTGAAAGCAGTCTTCTCCCTGTCTTCAGGTGCCATCAAAATATGATTGTAGCCTGAAAACCTATCCATGAATGAGAGCAACGCATGCCTAGTAATGAAGTCCACTAATTCGTTGATATGCGACAAAGGAAAGTCGTCCTTCAGACTGGCTTTGTTCGAATCCCTGAAGTCCACACATATCCGAATTCTGCCATCCTTCTTCGGCACTAGAACTATATTGGCCAACCAAGTTGGGTATTCAGATACCAGCAGGAACCCTGCTTTAATTTGCTTGGTGACCTCTTCTTTGATCTTCAGAGCCCAGTCCGGGCGGATCCTTCGGAGCTTCTGCTTAACAGGTCAGGCCTCTGGGTCAAGAGGGATCCGGTGCTATACAATCTCAGGATCGATTCCAGGAAGGTCTTCGTAGAACCACGCGAAAACATCTTTGAAATCTTTTAACAAAGCGACTAAGCACTCGCGCTCCTCTGAAGACAACGTGGACCCGATCTAGACCAGTCGCGGGTCCTTCTCAGTACCAACATTACTTGTGGTGATTTTATCAACCAAGGGTTTTACAAACCTCTCCTGCTCTTGATCAAGCAAATATTGCAAAACCAGAGGAATTTCTTCCTCGTCGTTTTCATCAAAATTTTGAAAATCGTGATTAATGCAATAAATTAAGGGCACAAAAAAGTACTCAGAAACCACATCCGTACCATTCTCATTAATAACATCCAGTCTGCCTGATTCCTGTATTACAACAGACTCAAAGGAAAAAGTAAAAGATGACCTGGACAAGATAGTGGCATCCGGGTTGTCACCCCTAAGAATATCGGACTCAGACTCAGATGAGCTGGAACCTGATTCCGACTCCACAGACTCGGTGGAATCAGATTCCAGCTCACTACCTAACCCGGTGCTACTTGATAAAAAGCCCTCATCGTATTGCCAGACGAAGGAGGGTGCGATGGATGCATCCAGAATGTTTGAAGATGGGCCTACAACCACTTCATTCTTGATCATGGACACCGAGAAGTTATCCTCCAAGCACTCCTGTACAATCTGAGGATCTAAGAGTAGACAAGCCAGTGCTACCCCTATTTCAATCTTTGTGCTCTCAGAATCCTCCTCATTGAACTGCTCAGCCTCAGCTGGTGGGTTTGTCTGCTCTTCGGCAACGTCATCCCCGGACAATTGCAAGTCAAAGAAAATCTCGCCTCTCTGCATTTAGTCATGGCTCTGGGAAGCTGCAGAACGGGAAGTCTTCCCCCTCCCGGACAAAGCGTCCATTCAGGGTACCCTGGATAGGTCGGTGCATCAACTCATAATGCTTCCCTGCTTGCTTGGCCCTGGCTCTTTCGGCCATCTCTTTTTCTTTCCTCACCAGTCCTCTTTGGTAGGCAGATAACCTAAACCAGAGGTATGTGGGTTATGCGGCACTTCAACCGATGCTGCAATGCTTTTCCGGCCAATTCGCCCTAAGCCCATCCCAGGGATGTCTTGTACCTTGTTCATAAGGTAGACAGAATGTGCACTGACTTATAGCCCCTCATCAACAACTAGGATATTCTATATAACCCAGGCCTCAACTAGGGTGAATCTTGACAAAAACACATCCTCTGCGCCATGCTCAATCTCCAGAACTCGTGTAGAAACCTCTGGCGGCGGATGGATTGAAGAATTCCCAAAAATGATTGCCACCCCCTTCCCGTGGGGGTACTTCAACATTTGATGCAAGGTGGAAGAGACGACCTTCACCTGGTGCAACCACGGCCGCCCCAGGAGTAGATTGAAGGTTGCGGGAATGTCCAAGACATGAAAATCAATATCGTGTTGTCCTGGACCAACCTTAGTCCGAATCTGTACAGTCCCCATCACCTCTCAGCTCGTATTATCGTAGGCCCGCATCACCTGGGCTGTAGGCACAAAATCCGCGGGCTTCAACCAGATAGCATATGTCGTTCTCGACGGACACACGTTGATAGCAGATCCTGTGTCAACAAGGATCTCCGGTACCCACTTCTCTCTATAATCAACAGAGATATAGACGGGTTTGCCATGATTTGAGCCCTCATGCAGTAGTTCCTTGTCAGTGAAGGTCAATGTCGAGGAAGCCCTCCTCGTTGAGTAGTTTTTCCTTCTGCTTCTCCGCTTCTTTGTCCTTCCCGGATGCCTCTGGTTGGTCCAGGTGTGGGGGCTTGAAACACCACCCACTTCTAGTCATGTGGTCAACCTCCTCCACATACCAAGTATCGTCCGGTTGGTTCCGTCCCCAATCTTCGTCAGTGTGGGCAAGATGTAAGTCATCATCTTCCCATACCATCGACAATCAACAGACAGCTGTCCGGTCGCAACTATTTCTATGTACACAGCACGTTCCGTCCCCATAAGGGCTTTGGCCTTCCTAGCCCTCTCAAGTTCTTCGATCTTTTCCTGCTCAAACTGCTTCAGTGCAGCCTGCTGTTCAGTCTCTTCTGTACTCAAACTACTCGAATCCTAAGCAAAATTCTTAACACCGGTGCTCTCCGGCGATTTCTGTTGATTCTTGGCCATTCCGGGCACTATTGATATCCCAGCTTCTAATTGCCCCTGTTCTAGCTGTAGTTCTTCAACAATATCCGGCTGGTCACTAAGCCACCCAGTATTCTCTGCTGACCCATCCAAGTCGAACCAGTTGATGTTCACATCTCCCGAGTCCTGCTCGTTGAAGAACTGCAGATCTGCAATGCCCTCTTCCAGCTCTGTTAGGTCATCTAATCCCTGACCAGGTCCATCCTCCCGAACCATACTGACCTCTACCCTAATCGGCAACTCTACATCTGGCTTAACTTGGTCTGTTGATGTGATATAACCGCTCGGGTTGTACGCAAAGCTCCTAGACCCCTCAGGCTCTGAATCAGCATTCCCATCTGCCCCCAATGTTAGCCTAATTCTATCTTTGATAGTCACCACCACCGACTCGGGTTGGGTTTGGGAGATGCTCAACATGCACAAGTCTGTGCTGTCTAGAATGAACACCTCCGGCTTGGGTAGGTGGGAGGGTGTGATTTACATGCTAAGGTCGTATGACACAACCCCAGTTTGGATCAGGTTAATGTGTTTAGGTGGTGGAGCTTGGTTATGTGGTGGAAGAGGGTTGGTTGTGACATTTGGTTTTTCCAGAGGTGCAATCACCTTATTGTCAACGAGATCCTGGATCTCATGATGCAATCTATAGCACTGGTCGGTGTCATGACCATGCTGTTGTTGAAAGGCACAGTATTTAGCGGGGTTATGGGAGGGTGGAAGTTTGTCTAGTAATGGCCGCAGCTCTAGGGGCTTCAAGTGCCCTTTCTTGATCAAAACCCCCAGAGCTTTGGACAGGGGCATGTATAGTGGAGTGAAGGTTCTCTGGCCTCAAGGTGGATATTTAGCTGTTTGTGAGCTACTTCCGGATGCACCGGTGAATGGTGTGGCTGTAAATGTTTTTAGAGGGGTGGTGGTGACCATGTCCACATCTGAAGTTCTAGCAGCTGTAGCATTACTCGTGCCTACATTCATACTGCGGGAAAATGCCCTCTTGGGCTGCTCTCTGTCATGGTCAATCAGACCTTGCTTCATGGCGTCCTCAATCTGTACCCCAATCTCGTATAAATCTGCAAAGGTGGGAAGGGGTAAGATGATCATCTTTTGTATCAGTTTGGGTTGGAGATGCGCACAATCATCCGTCTCTAATCCTTGTCGACCGGCCTAGTGGTCATCATAGAACCTTTGGCCCTCCAACGGGTTACAAAGTCAGAGAAGCTCTTCTTTGGTTCCTATCTGTTGTCTCGAGATCACGAGTTGCGATCTCGATCTGCATGTTATAGGAGTATTGACCTACAAAGGCCTTAGTCATCTTCTCCCAACTTCTCTTGACAGAGTCCTCCAGCTTTTTGTACCAAATAGCCGCAACACCCGACAAGGTCCGACCGAAGAGGGAAAGCTTTTGCAATCTAGAGAGACCCATTGGCCTTAGGATATCCGAAAACAATCGTAGATGTGCCATGGGGTCTCGAGAACCGTCAAAACGGTCTATGTGCGGCATCTTAAACTGGTCCGGCAAAGTCACCGCCGAATCGGTGTATCCATTCTCTATGTTCGATATGGAATTAACGCCTTGAGCCTTCTTGAACAGTTTTTCTAACTTGCTCACTTTCAACGCTGTTGGATCCACCTCAAATTCAAACGGTGTATCCACTAGATTAGTGGGTGCTTTGGACAGCTGAGGTCGGATTGGGGGTGGAGCTGGCCCCGCTGGGACATCCGGTATTTCCTGGACATTTGCCATACCCCTGAGTGTTGGAACTCTAGGTGGGGGAGGAGGTGGGTGCGAAGCAGATGCTCCAGCTTGCAGTGGTTGTTACTGTTGTTGGAGTATGGAAATCAGCTCTGTCTATTGAGCCACAACCTCTGCCTAACGCGTGGCAAACTCTACCTGGCGGGCAGCATCCCGCTACATGGTTTGCATAGTCTCTTGGAGCTGACGCATCATCTCCTCCATACTTGTCATAAGGTGCTAATCTAACTGAACAACAGGTATATCTGTCTCTGCAGTAGAAACTGAAACCTCAGCCTGACTACTCACTGGTGGGGTGGATAAGGACCACTGATCTGGTAACCACTGTACTGATACACTGCGCCTAATTGACCTCCGTCTAATAACCGAGGGTAATGAAAGGAACACTGGTTGTTCGTCTATCAGATCCTCGGATCGATGAAGTCTGCGACCTCTAACCCAGAGTGCTTGGGGAATATGTGCCTGGTTGGAAGCAATTGTGCTAAACTACCTTGCAAAAAGATAAATAAAGCATAATAAGGAAACAAACAACCAGAAAAACGGACAGCATAACGGCTTAAATAAAGACAACACACAGTTGGCATTTGTAAGCTGAATACACTGTTCTCAACACTGATCACTGTTCCCAAATCACTGCCCCAGATCTGATACCCTCAGGTAAAACTGATTCCCCAAATACTGATGTCCGCAGACCTGATGCCCAGACTTGCAAACTGATACATGCATTCCTGTAGAGACACACTCTAAAAGCACATAGCAGGCAAGTTGTAGACGCGCCCGTGGGCTTCACTCTACAGTTCGGACTCGATTTGTGTCACGGTTCTAAATCTGAACCAAAGAGTCCAACTCTGGCAAATCGTTTTGAGAAAAACTGATTTTTGAAAAGAAGTGCCAAACATGGACTGCTTTGCGGTCTGAGTCGCCACCTAAATATTTTTTTAAAATGGGAAATTTAGGAAACCACGACTCGGTCTTAAGGCCACGTGTCCGTCATAACCAAAGTTGACTTGGCTCGGGGCTTGGATGCGATCGGGAAGGTCGACTATGAGCACCCTCTCGCCGGTCAGAAGACCGGCCTCTACTAACCGTAATATCCGATTTTGAAAACATTACGTGTTCTTATTAAGTTATTAGCCTAGATTTACTATGTTATCGCACAACAAACAAGTATAGACCAAATCGCCTAAGTTGGAACAAAACATTACGTGTTTGTTTTGAAAATGATTTGCTACTCATAAGTAGGCTAAAATCGAGTTTTGCCACTCTCAGCGGGCTTTTAGAAAAGACGGTTTTGCCACTATCTAGTGGGCTTTAAAACTCACAGTTTTAATCGTTGTCCCAATTTAGGTAATTCAACCTCCATCCACAGGCATTCATGCGGTTATATCACATAAGCACTTATCCTCATGGTAAGCATGCTATCATGGCAACATTCACACACATGCGATATGCTAAAGCATAAAAGCTCACCTAGTACTCCAAGCCAAAAGCAAGCTTATTAGAAATCCATGCATGGACCTAAGCATCTTGAAATGTCTAATGCAACACATGCAAAGATGTAATTTAGGCGGCTCGGCTATCCTAAACATGGAATATGGAATGCTACAAATAACACGTATTCAATTTGGAATTGAAAGTACAATGCGATTTGTATGATGTCACAGGCGATGCATGTAAACAAATGCAAGAATACGCATGCATAGCATAAGGTATGCTAAAATTAAAGCGTGCCCTAATCTACCATCATAGCGAGGTAAATAAAAGGGAAGAAAGGCGTGGGGTTGGAAGACATACACACACTCACACACCCTTATTACAATTATGCCCTCACTCGGAGGGACCAAATAAATATCTGATCCCAAATAATAAATCAACTATCCTAGCTAATTAATTATTACAGACCCTTAATTAATTAACAAATTAATTAAACTCGAAAGCATAAAAGGCCTCGGGAAGAGGGATGCACGCATGCTCGGATCCGACTTGCGGGAAAACCTACACCGTGCCCTTCTTTGCCTCTGTTTTCTTGCCTGTCTCTCCAAAAATTACCAAAGTTTGAGAAAAACCTTCCTTGAATCTTTCTTTGTACACCAATTTGGAGGAAGTTCGCATCATTGTCTAGAAAGATCACCGGCGCTCTGGAGTCCATCGGCCAAAAATGAAGTGCCGGTCGGCACTATTCTTGCCGATCGGCACAAAATTCTGAGAGAGCAGTTTTGTGACAACGAACGAGACATCGATGTATGGCATGGGTTTTTGAGCATATATATGCATGGCTAATGCCCCTATCATGTAATAAACTCAAGGGAACGGCCCTTGACCCCGAACCATCAATCACGCATTTCCATGCATAATGGCCCAAAGAATCAAGTTAGCAACTTTGATATCAAATGAAATGCACATCAAACACACAAGTGAAACCCAACCTCTATCATACTCAATTCAAGAGGCAAGGCATGACAAGGCACATGCAACCTAAGCATGCAAGCTAACATGCAAACATGCAATGCAACTAGGCAGCACGCACAATGCTAACAACATAACATGCACAACGCATTGAAACATGGCATACACAATGCAAGATGGACTTACACCAATGTGAATGGGCCTCAACCACTCACATCGGTGGCCATAAGATGAAAATGGGGCCTTTCGAAATGCGTGCGTATGCCGCATAAGCGAGGACGGACCTAAGGCACGAATGCCACTCTAACAAGGTATGGCAAGGCATGGATCATGGCATACAAACATATGAATTTCAACCACTGAAATATGATGCTTAACAGCCCGAATCATGGCAATATGGCACCGATACATGAGACGCATCCCGAAACTCAAAATTAGGCATATGAAATGGCCTACAACTATGCAATACATGCATTATTTGCACACGAAGTGTGAATACAGAAGCAAGACAGCCCCGAGACAAACATTTTTACAATACAAAGCATGGTCAAACAGTAAGCGCAGGTAGGGCTAAAATGGCATACACAAATGGCTCCGCAAAGGAGGCGATGAAGCAACTAATATATGGAAGTCCCAAATGGCAAAGAACCCTTAATGAAACATGTCAAGAGGGTCAAAATACAGCTACCTTCAGTTCTGACCAAGGTCCAAAACAGAAGCAAGATAGCCTAAAAAAATCATGCAAAATGAGGCTAGGCATGGATTTCAAAGCAAGTGATACATGGAATGCTCAAAAAGTGATGAGCCCTTCTTCAATGTTGAATAAGGGCTCAAAAAAAATCCACTTACAGTTTATGAAAAGCCTCAAAACAGATTACACATTGGCCAAAAATATCATGCAAGAATACGGTATTTCAAGAGGGTATTGAAGCAAGTGCAATATAGGGACCTCAAATGACAAAATTTCCTTAATTAAAAATGAACTAGAGCTCAAATAAAGGTGACTTTCAGTTTTGGTCGGAGCTCAAAACAGTGGGAAAAGAGGGCTAAGAAATAGACCAAGAAAAGAGCAAAAAAGGGGAAAAACGAGACTCACCCTTGTAGACCAATCTTGGCTGCCTTTTGAACTGAAAAACAGAGCCTCCTAGCCTCTGAAAAACCCTCCTTGCTGCCGGAAATGGAGTGGTGGTGGTGGTGCAAGGTGGTGGTGAAGGAATGGTGCCAAACTTGGAAGATTTTTGAGAGTTTTGGAGCTTGGAATTATAGAGAGAGAGAGATACAATATAGGAGCTCTCAAACCAGATTTTCTAACCCTTAAAACAGGTCTGGAGTGCTGTATTTATAGCCAAAAACGTTTAGAAAAGAGGGGGAAAAAAAAGGGGGAAATGAAATTCAAATTTCCCCCCAAAAGGGCCAAAGGGGAAAGTGGTAGCTACGGGTCCCAAATGGCCGACAGCCCTTCAACAAAGTTGAAGAGGGGCTCAAAATAAGATACTTTGTAGTTTACGACCAAGTCCAACGCAGCCCACAAGTACGCCTAAAATACCGTGCAAAAAGGCCCAAAAAGAGGTAAAAAAGGCAAGTGACAAATGGAGATGTCAAACAGTAAAAGGTCCTTAATCAAACATGAAACGGACCTCAAAATATGACTATCTCAAGTTCGGGTCGAAGCCCAAAAATGTATAATGAAGGCTCGGGAGCCGAAACACGCAATTCGGGGCCCCGAAAGTGGGTTGTTAAGCACCGGAAGTGGTGTCCGACCACGAAGTTGGTCTCTCGGACCACAGTGTCCCTAAAAAGGGAGTAAATAGGATGCATGCCAAAAATTGGGGCAAACGGAGGTGGTTAGGCGGTCCCGAACCGAGGCACACGGCGTAACGGCTCCGAAAACCAGGAACCGGCCTCCGAAATGGGAAAAATGGCCTGCGACCACAAAACGTAGCCTACAGCCACTGAGAGATGGTCTACGAGACCTCTCCCTCCTTCGAAGGAAAAGCAGAAAAGCGAGCTGGTTATAAGCAGAGGCAAAGCACAAAAAAGTCCAGGAAGTTTGGAGGCAAGACTAAATGCAGGGACTCATAACCTCGAAACGAGCACAATATGCAACATCACCAAGCGCTCAATTGATGACGTCTGAGTCTTAAGGTCGGTCAAAAATGGGGTCTCTACAGTTGCCCCTCTTTGACTGAACTCGAAAGTCATAAGAATGGCGGGAGTGAAAGTCAAAGCCGAGAGGCGTCCCATTTTGACAAGGCGAAGACTTAGACAAAGCATACAAGCTTCTGAGATAAAGATATGCGCCGGCGAGGGCAAAATACAATGACAATGCGAGAAGCCGAACTTGTGATCATGCAAAGAGATATAGGGACGTATCCCGGTGTTCCGGAAATGTATAAGCATTGGAGCGTATTAGGATGCTCTTAACCAAAGATGGAGACACATGGGGGCGTATCCGGTGTTTAGGGCGTATCCCAAAAGTTGGGGCGTATCCGGTGTTTTAGGGCGTATCCCAAGGTTTAGGGCGTATCCCAAAAGGTTGGGGCGTATCCCAAAGGTTGG
Organism: Camellia lanceoleosa; assembly: GCA_025200525.1. Taxonomy (NCBI): domain Eukaryota; kingdom Viridiplantae; phylum Streptophyta; class Magnoliopsida; order Ericales; family Theaceae; genus Camellia; species Camellia lanceoleosa. The sequence goes on from CM045767.1 coordinate 26,027,697, forward strand.
GGCGTATCCCACAGTTAAGGGGCGTATCCCAAAAGGTTGGGGCGCATCCCAAGGCTTAGGGGCGTATCCCAAAAGGTTGGGGCGTATCCCGAGATTGAGGGCGTATCCCAAAGATTAAGGGCGTATCCCAAAAGGTTAGGGGCGTATCCGAGATTAGGGGCGTATCCCATAGATTGAGGCGTATCCCAAGGATTAGGGACGTATCCCAGAGGATTAGGGACGTATCCCAAGGATTAGGGACGTATCCCAAGGATTAGGGATGTATCCCAAAGGTTGGGGACGTATCCCACAGATTAGGGACGTATCCCAAAGGTTAGGGACGTATCCCAGAGGTTAGGGACGTATCCCAGAGATTAGGGACGTATCCCAAAGATTAGGGACGTATCCCACAGATTAGGGACGTATCCCAAAGGTTAGGGATGTATCCCAAGGATTAGGGACGTATCCCAGAGGATTAGGGACGTATCCCAAGGATTAGGGATGTATCCCAAGATTTAGAAAAGAAGGAGAAACACAGGGACGTATCCCGGTGTTTCAAGAGGAAGGAAACATAAGGGCGTATCGGTGTTACGCAAGGCGTGTGAAACATAGGGGCGTATCCGGTGTTCCGCAAAGAGGAGAAATGTAGGGCGTATCGATGTTACGCAAGGAATGAGAAACATAAGGGGCGTATCCGGTGTTCGCAAAGAGGAAAGCGTGGGGCGTATCCGGTGTTTGAAAAGCGTAAGGACATATCCGGTGTTAGGAAAGAAAGCGTGGGGCGTATCGATGTTTGCAAAGAGAGAAAGCGTAGGGGCGTATCCGGTGTTTGAAAAGAAAACGTTGGGGCGCATCGATGTTCGGCAGGAATGAAACATAAGGGGCGTATCCGGTGTTCCGTAAGGAAAGGAGAAATGTAGGGCGTATCCGGTGTTTGAAGGGAAAGCGTAAGGGGCGTATCCGGTGTTTGAAAGAAGAAAGCGTAAGGGCGTATCCGGTGTTTGAAGAGAGAGAAAGCGTGGGGCGTATCCGGTGTTTGGAAGGGAGAAAAAGCGTAGGGGCGTATCCGGTGTTTGAAAAGAAAGGCGTAAGGGGCGTATCCGGTGTTTCAAAAAGAAAGAAAGCGTGGGGCGTATCCGGTGTTTGAAGAGAGAGAAAGCGTGGGGCGTATCCGGTGTTCGAAGGCGAAGTGTGCATAATAATGCAAGATAGATGTGCATAATCAATGCAATGAATGAGCATAACAATGCTAGTGAAGTGGGTGCATAACAATGCAATTGGAATGGGCATCACAATGCAAGCATAAGAAATGCATAACAATGCAGGTGGAAGGATGCATAACAATGCAAGTGGAATGTGCGTGACAACGCATAGTTGAAACAAAATGCCGAATAAGGAAATACAAGCCTTAATGAGACTAGATAAAACGCGACCTCCGATTTACCTTCGGAGGGTTTTACCTTCGAGTTCAAGAACGGGCACACCTGTTCATATTAGAGAGATAACATCTGCTTCTTTGCTTTAATCGCCATTCGACTTGAAGCGGGCTTACACTTGGGATAGAGCACGCTCATTCTTGAACAACGACAAGGTGCGAAGAGGTACATACGGAATCACGATCTCGGAGCTTCAGAAGTTGGAACAAACTCAAATGCGACATTTTCCTCTTTCGCTTTTTGCTGCGGTCCGGAACCATTATAGCCAGATAGGTCACTGGTTCTCTGTTCACACTTATCGAGGATGGACCCTACGGTTTTGAAAGAACAAATTCCTTTTTTTTTTGCACAAATGTGGAGAATGGCCTGACACTCTGAGCACACAACAAATCGTTTTGAAATTGAGAAAATGAGTTCTCGGTAGGGTATTGAGCCTACAACGAACCTGAGAAAGACGACCCAACAACGGAAAATAAAGGTAAACAACCTAAACACATCTAGTGACACTTGAAATGACTCAAAACAAGAATCGAGACAATTAAAACACAACGAAAGACTCAAATCGCCAGGGGAGCTGTTTCACGGGTATTATTTCCCACCCTTTCTCATTTGTGATTCTCACATCACTCGGCATTCAATCTCTTGTTTTCTGAAAAAGCCCTTTTCTCATTTTTTCTCTCATCGCACATCTCTCTATTCTTCAATCTCTCATTTTTCAATCCCTCCCCTGGGTGGTTGATGGATAGATAAAAAGTTGCGGGCTCTTGCCCCTAGCATTCTGCTAGATTTTTGTTCACAACAGTGAGTTTCTCCCATAGAGGGGTTGTGTTACAAGCGGGTGTGTAAATCTGCATGCTAACACCGGTTGATGATGCCTTGCTAGGGAGTTTGGGCGTGGTTAGATCTGTCCGGATGAGGAAGTGGAACATCTTGATCCATTCAATTAGGCTTAGCCGCACTTGACTTGATACCTCGCTTCTTGGAGGGTGAAAGAACTTTCAGCCGTTTGTCGTCGCCTTCGGTTGTGCCTTTTCTGGCAAGTAGAGTGCCCTTCTTGGCAAGTATGGTGCCCTTTTTGGCAAGTATGTTGACAATGGGGAAAAGACAGAACACCTGACTCAACTGTGCCCCTAGTTCATCATTTCGACGATTTTTTTTTTTAAAACAATTTTGACCAACATGAAAGTTAGATTAACATGCTTATTCAACTTTTGATTTTGAAAATCACGCAAGTTAGGTTGTGAGCATTGAAAATTTTCCTTTTTCGGGTCCAAGAAAATGGTCTAGTTTTGGAAAAGATGGAATAATTTCTGAGAGAATTAGTCAACCTCAGTAAAAATTCTCAAAACTATTTTTGCAAACGGCCAATGCTCAACAAGCACGGAACCTACTCTTGAGATGCGCAACCTTGGATCCATAAGCAATGGAAAAATTGCCCCTTGTCTGAAGGACACTGCATGGCAACGGAAAGTTGCCCCTTGTTTGAAATGACACCGTGGCATTTTGAATGGCAACGGAAAGTTGCCCCTTGTTTGAACGGCACTGCGGCGCATTGAATGGAAACGGAAAGTTGCCCCTTGTTTGGATAGCGTCGTGGCATACTGCAATCAATCTTCAGAGTGACGATGACAACCAAACTCTCAGATACAGAGAAGGCAAAGAGGATCAAAACCATTACATGGACACAATCGATTTGGAAGTGTTTACGGCTGGACTTCAGAATGAAGTTGCCTACGTATCCCAAACATGGGAATCAAGCCTTACGTAGTTCGGGGTTAAGGTACACTCGGGTATTTAACCTCTCCTTTTATGCTCTAACTTTTGCCAAGGCGCCCGATGCAGGTTTTCGACCTTGCGAGCTTCTTTTTCTTTCCTTTTCAATTCTTTTTCATTTTTTCTCTTTTTTTTTTCTTTTTCTTTTAGGCTCTAACTTTTGCCAAGGCGCCCGATGCGGGTTTTCGACCTTGAGCTTCTTTTCTTTTTCTTTTTTTACGTATTTTTTCTTTTCCTTTTGTATGTATTTTTGCTTGCTCTAACTTTTGCCTAGGTCGCCCTTAGGGTTTTCGACCAATGAGCCTCTCAAAGGGTAAAAGTGTAACAAGTCCATGCCCAAATGGTTTTTGAGATTGAAGCCCTCTGTATCCGGAGAGTGGTCATTGTATCGATTCTTGAAGGATCCTCTTTGGCTCTTTGAGCACATCGGATATTTTTGCCCCTAGTTCGAGGGTGCTTGATCTAGCTTTGCAAGCTTCTTTTTGAAAACTTGAACTTCTTAATCGACTCTCTTGCCCCTAGTTCGGGGTTGCTTTGAATTTGGCCACGCACCTCACGTTGTAGTTAACCGTTGAACATTACGAGTTTGAGTCCAAGGTTTAAAATGAGGGTCGAGTCTCGAGTGAGAGCGATCCTAAATGCACAATCTCAAACGACTCCACACAAGTCTTCGCGAGGACCGCATAAAACATTTTTGAAAGTTTTTAAGAAAGCGACAAATCGCTTATGGCTGAAAACGATGTAGAACCAATCTGGATCAAAGCTAGGGTCCTTCTCATTACTCACACTAACAAGCATGATTTCATTCATTAAGGGCTTACGCCTCTCTTTCTCTCGATTGATCAAAGTTTTGCAAATCGAGGAATTCCTTCCTCTTTGTTTTCGCTTGATGTTCAAAAGTTTTGAAAAACTTCGAGTCATTACAATGACTTCAAGGCCAGAAAAAACGAGTTCTTAGTCAAATACTATCATTTCATTCGAACTTCTAGCATAATTGGCACAAAGCGAAGCAAATGCGAGCGTGAAAATCCTTTGCTATTCCATTGAATCTCGGCTGGCGGCTCCTGGCGAAGCAGACTCAAAACAAAAGCGAAAAGACAAGCGTGAAACAAAATGGTGACGCCTTGAGGTGACACCCCTGGAATCACCGACCTTTGTACAATAGGGGTGACTCGATACAACAAAGACGGACCCTTAATCAAAAATGACTTAAGACAAAGAGGCAGACTCAAAACAAAACTCTGAAATTGACTCAACACCCAAGTCGAAACTACAAAACTAGCATTAGCGAATGCTCAAGACGATGTGTGCCATTCCCACATCTGAAGTAAAGCGAGTCTTTGCCCGCAGTAGTTCATCCCCGATCATATACTCGTACTATCCCCAAGTTCATGATCTAGTGATGATAGACTTTCTTGGTGGTGCGGCGATGACCTTGTTGTCAATCAAATTTTGTATCTCGTGGCGGAGCGAACACAAGCTATCGGTGTCATGACCGGTTTGTTGATGGAAAGCCTGATGCTTAGCGGGTCGTGATTTGGAGGGAGAGGATCGGGTAGAGGCCGTTGCTCTAACGGTTTCAGATGTCCTTTCCTGAGTAGGACCCCCAGGGCCTTAGACAAAGACATATAGAGTGGAGTGAAGATCCTCTTGCCTCGGGGTAGATAGTCTGAAGTTCGGGGGTTTGAAGTGGGTGCACCAACAAAGGGGGTGGCTGCTCTTGGTGTGGCGGTGGCGACCATGCCCTCATCTGAAGTTCTAGCATTTGCATCACTGCGGTGGTCACATTGACTGTGGGTGAAGCGTCATTCAATTGCTCCTTCTCGATCAATAAGGCCTTGTTTCATAGCATCTTCGATCTGTACTCCCATCTCATGTAAGTCTGAAAAGGTGGGGAAGGGAACTACTATCATCTTTTGCATCAACTTCGGCTGAAGATTGCGCACAATCATCCGAATTTGGTCCTTGTCTGTAGGCCTCAAGGTCATCATCGGAGCCTTGGCCCTCCATCAGTTACAAATTCGAAAAACTCTCCTTAGGCTCTTGCCTAGTTGTCTCGAGATCACGGGTCGTAATCTCAATCGTGTGTTGTATGAGTCTTTGCGTGATGAAGGCCTCGACCATCTCCTCGGCTTCGTTTCAGAATTCTCCAACTTGGCGTGCGGATAGGCGCAATACCCAGCGGTCTGCCGAACAAAAGGCGGTTCTGCGATCTGGTGAGGCCCATTGGCCTTAAGATATCGAAAACAATCTCGGGTGCACCATGGGGTCCGGACCCATCAAATCGGTCAATTTGAGGCATCTTGAACCGATCTGGCGGCAATCTGGCGTCCGTATACCCATCCTCGATGTCGGGAATAGACCTGACTCCTTGGGATTTCCTAAACATTTTTTCCAACTTACTCAGCTTCAGCGCTGTGGGGTCCGCTTCGAACTCAAAGGGAGAGTCCGGTACATTGATAGGCGTAGGCGCCTTGGATAGTTGCGGTAGAATTGGGGGGTGGAGCTGGCCCCGTTGGAAGGGCTATATCCTCTTGGACATTTTGGACATTTGGCATCCCCTCGGGTATCGGAACCCTTGGTGGGGGAGCGTCTGAGCAGATGCCCGACTTCTTTGCTCTAGCCTAGCAATTGTCTCTGTCTGGGCTATGACCACGACTTGTTGCTTGGCGAATTGCGCTTGATGAGCAATCTTGTTGCATGGCTTTCATACTATCTGAGTTGGCGCACCATCTCTTCCAAACTCGACATATTGCCGGTCTAACCGAGCAACCTTGATATGTCTGTTTACTGCGATGGGATCGCAAATCTCAACCTGACTCCTCACGGCTCACTGATCTGTTAGCTGTTGTACTGGTGGTCTATGTCTGACTGGCCCTCTCTGGCCGTGATTACCCTTGAACTGAGTCTCTGACCTGACAAAGTCTACCAACACAAATCCAAGGTGCCCAGGGGATAGGGAAGCCTTCTGAAGCTATAGTTCCAGGACTACCTAGCAAAAGAGAAAACAGACAGCATCTCAGCTCAATTTCACTGGAACGGATATGAGCAGAGCTGAACGACTGTATTCTATTATCGATCATGTTCCCAAATCAACGCCAAAATGAATCTAATACCCGCAGATATAACTGATTCTCAAAATCTCGATCTTGGTGCCCGCAGTCGACACCAGCCTTGCAAAACCGGTATACGCATTCCTGTGAGATACACTCTAAAAGCACATAGCAAGTAAAGAGAGCCAAAACACTCCTATGTTGGGGTAGGGTTTCCCTGTCCTATTTTGTCAGGAGCTAGGGTTTCACTACGCACACAGCGGTTTCAAACAACCTATGATCGGGTAAGCAACCTGTCCTAGTTTGGAATGGTCACTATGGATCCGAATATGCACTAGGGCGAATGGTCAAGGGTGCCCCGTAAACCGGGTTTGTGTTCCCATATTGGCAGAGCCCGCAACCAGTCAGCCTTATGGTCATGCCTTGACAAGACAAGCCTCCAGCAAACCGCTCAGGAATAGCAGATGGCCAACACGGTGTCCTAGGCGCACCAATGCACATGCAATGCAAAGAAACACATAAGTGTAGTCAAAACAGGATATCACGAGTTCGAGTCAATCTCTAAAATCCCAAAAGTCGCCAGAATCAGAGACGCGCTGGGCTTCACTCTGATTCGGACTCGATTTGTGTCCGGTTCTAAATCAACCATAGAGTCCAACTCGCAAATCGTTTTGAGAAAACTGATTTTGAAAAGAAGTGCCAAACATGGACGCTTTTGCGGTTCTGAGTCGCCACCTAAATATTTTTTAAAATGGGAAATTTAGGAACCCCGACTCGGTCGAGGCCACGTGGTCCGTCATAACCAAAGTTGACTTGGCTCGGAGCTTGGGTACGATCGGGAAGGTCACTATGAGCCCTCTCGCCGGTCCAAAGACCGCCTCTACTAACCGTGATATCCGATTTTGAAAACATTACGTGTTCTTATTCCTTATTAGCCTAGATTTACTATGTTATGCGCCTGACAAACAAGTATAGACCAAATCGCCTAAGTTGGAACAAAACATTACGTGTTTGTTTTGAAAAATGATTTGCTACTCATAAGTAGGCTAAAATGCAGGTTTTGCCACTCTCAAGCGGGCTTTTAGAAAAGAAGGTTTTGCCACTATCTAGTGGGCTTTAAAACTCACAGTTTTAATGTGTTGTTCCAATTTAGGTAATTCAACCTCCATCCACAGGCATTCATGCAGTTATATCACATAAGCACTTATCCTCATGGTAAGCATGCTATCATGGCAACATTCACACACATGCGATATGCTAAAGCATAAAAGCTCACCTAGTACTCCAAGCCAAAACAGAAGCTTATTAGAAATCCATGCATGGACCTAAGCATACTGAAATGTCTAATGCAACACATGCAAAGATGTAATCTAGGCAGGGTCGGCTATCCTAAACATGGAATATGGAATGCTACAAATAACACGTATTCAATTTGGAATTGAAAGTACGATGCAGTTTGTATGATGTACCGAGCCCGATGCATGTAAACAAATGCATGAATGCACGCATGCATAGCATAAGGTATGCTAAAATTAAACGTGCCCTAATCTACCATCATAAGCAGGTAAATAAAAGGGAAGAAAGACGTGGGGTTGGAAGACATACACACACTCACACACCCTTATTACAATTATGCCCTCACTGAGGGACCAAATAAATATCTGATCCCAAATAATAAATCAACTATCCTAGCTAATTAATTATTACAAACCCTTAATTAATTAACAAATTAATTAAACTACTGAAAGCAGTAAAAGGCCTCGGGAAGAGGGATGCACGCATGCTCGGATCCGACTTGCCCGAAAAACCTACACCGTGCCACTGCTGCCTCTGTTTTTACTGCCCTGTCTCTCCAAAAATTACCAAAGTTTCAGAAAAACCTTCCTTGAATGCTGCTGTACACCACCGGCTGGAGGAAGTTCGCATCGGCTGTCTAGAAAGATCACCCACGCTCGAGTCCATCGGTTAAAATGAAGTGCCGGTCGGCACTATTTATCACGGCCGGCACAAAATTCTGCAGAGAGGCAGTTTTGGCAAAGAACAAAGAGCAAAGTGTATGGCATGGGTTTTGAGCATATATATGCATGGCTAATGCCCCTATCATGTAATAAACTCAAGGGAGCACGCCCTTGACCCCGGCCATCAATCACGATTTCAATGCTTGATGGCCCAAAAGCCAAGTTAGCAACTTTGATATCAAATGAAATGCACATCAAACACACAAGTGAAACCCAACCTCTATCATACTCAATTCAAGAGGCAAGGCATGACAATGCACATGCAACCTAAGCATGCAAGCTAACATGCAAACATGCAATGCAACTAGACAACACGCACAATGCTAACAACGTAACATGCACAACGATTGAAACATGGCATACACAATGCAAGATGGACTTACACCAATGTGAATGGGCCTCAACCACACTCACATCAAGGGCCATAAGATGAAAATGGGATTTCGAAATGCGTGCACGTATGCACGCAAACTGAGGACCGGACCTAAGGCACGAATGCCACTCTAACAAGGTATGGCAAGGCATGGATCATGGAATACAAACATATGAATTTCAACCACTGAAATATGATGCTTAACAGCCCCGAATCATGGCAATATGGCACCCGATACATGAGACGCATCCCGAAACTCAAAATTAGGCATATGAAATGGCCTACAACTATGCAATACATGCATTATTTGCACACGAAGTGTGAATACAGAAGCAAGAAAGCCCTGAGACAAACATTTTTACAATACAAAGCATGGTCAAACAGCAAGCGCAGGTAGGGCTAAAATGGCATACACAAATGGCTCCGCAAAGGAGGCGATGAAGCAACTAATATATGGAAGTCCCAAATGGCAAAGAACCCTTAATGAAACATGTCAAGAGGGTCAAAATACAGCTACCTTCAGTTCTGACCAAGGTCCAAAACAGAAGCAAGATAGCCTAAAAAAATCATGCAAAATGAGGCTAGGCATGGATTTCAAAGCAAGTGATACATGGAATGCTCAAAAAGTGATGAGCCCTTCTTCAATGTTGAAGAAGGGCTCAAAACAAATCCACTTACAGTTTATGAAAAGCCTCAAAACAGATTACACATTGGCCAAAAATATCATGCAAAAATACGGTATTTCAAGAGGGTATTGAAGCAAGTGCAATATAGGGACCTCAAATGACAAAATTTCCTTAATGAAACATGAACTAGAGCTCAAATAAAGGTGACTTTCAGTTTTGGTCGGAGCTCAAAACAGTGGGAAAAGAGGGCTAAGAAATAGACCAAGAAAAGAGCAAAAAAGGGGAAAAACGAGACTCACCCTTGTAGACCAATCTTGGCTGCCTTTTGAACTGAAAAACAGAGCCTCCTAGCCTCTGAAAAGCCCTCCTTGCTGCCGGAAATGGAGTGGTGGTGGTGGTGCTAGGTGGTGGTGAAGGAATGGTGCCAAACTTGGAAGATTTTTGAGAGTTTTGGAGCTTGGAATTATAGAGAGAGAGAGATACAATATAGGAGCTCTCAAACCAGATTTTCTAACCCTTAAAACAGGTCTGGAGTGCTGTATTTATAGCCAAAAACGTTTAGAAAAGAGGGGAAAAAAGGAAATGAAATTCAAATTTCCCCCAAAAGGGCCAAAAGGGAAAGTGGTAGCTACGGGTCCCAAATGGACAGCCCTTCAACAAAGTTGAAGAGGGGCTCAAAATAAGATACTTTGTAGTTTGACCAAGTCCAACGCAGCCCACAAATGCGCCTAAAATACCGTGCAAAAAGGCCCAAAAAGAGGTAAAAAGGCAAGTGACAAATGGAGATGTCAACAGAAAGGTCCTTAATCAAACATGAACGGACCTCCAAATATGACTATCTCAAGTTGGTCGAAGCCCAAAAATGTATAATGAAGGCTCGGGGCGAAACACATAGTCGGGGCCGAAGTGGGCTTAAGCAGGAAGTGGTGTCCGACGCAGTTGGTCTCTCGGACCACAGTGTCCCTAAAAGGGAGTAAATAGGATGCATACCAAAAATCGGGCAAGCGGAGGTGGTTAGGCGGTCCCGAACCGAGGCACACACAATGCGTAGCGGCTCAAAACCAAGAACCGGCCTCGAAATGGGAAAAATGGCTCATGACCACAAAGCGTAGCCTCTGACCAGAGAGATGGTCTGAGACCTCTCCCTCCCTTGAAGGAAAAGCAGAGAAAACGAGCTGGTTATAAACCGAGGCAAAGCACAAAAGAGTCCGGAAGTTTGGAGGCAAGACTCGTAACCGGGACTCCGCAACCTCAGAACGAGCACAATATGCAACATCACCAAGCGCTCAATTGATGACGTCTGAGTCTTAAGGTCGGTCAAAAATGGGGTGTCTACACAAGTGAGAGCCAAAACACCCCTATGGAGGGGTAGGGTTTCCCTGTCCTATCTTTTCAGGAGCTAGGGTTTCACTACGCATGTAGTGGTTTCAAACAACCTACAATCGGGTAAGCCACCTATCCTAGTTTGGAATGGTCACTATGGATTCTGATATGCACTAGGTCAAATAGTCAAAAAGGGTGCCTCGGTGAAAATCGAGATTTGTGTTCCCGTCGTGGCAGAGCCCGTAACCGGTCAGCCTTATGGCACGCTGTTCCAAGCAAGCCTCCAACAAACCGTTCAAGAATAGCATACGGCAAACACGGTGTCCTAGGCGTACCAATGGAAATGCGATGCAAAGAAACACATAAGTGCAGATAAAACAACATATCATGAGTTCGAGTCAAGTTCTCTAAATCCCCAGCAGAGTCGCCAGAAACTGTAGACCGCCCGAACTTCCACTCCACGCGCGAGGGTGCGAATTGTTGTTCTAGCTACTACAGTTCGGACTCATGTCACGGTTATGAATCTAATCTCACAAAGTGCAATGTAAAACTGATAAATCACCGAAGAGTCCAAATCCGACAAATCCTTTTGGAAAATCGATTTTAATCTAAAAGCGCCAAACATGGACTGCTTTGCCAGATTTCAGAGTCGCCACCTAAATATTTTATTTTGGGAAATTTAGGAAACCCTGACTCATGCCTAAGGCCACGTGTCCGTCATCACCAAAGTTGCCTCGGCTCAGAAACTTGGGTATGAGGGGGGAAGGTCATGAAATGAGCACCCCCGCTCGCCCGATCAAAGGATCGATGTAGACTGCCCCGGAGAACTCCCCGAGCTCCGCGCTGCGAAGGCGAATTCGATTTGCTCTCTAGCTACTACAAGTTTGGACTCATGTCACAGTTCTAAATCTAATCTCGCAAAGTGCAAATGCAAGACCGATAAATCACCAAAGAGTCCAAATCTGGCAAATTGTTTTGGAAAACTGATTTTAATAAAGAAGTGCCAAACATGGACTGTTTTGCCAGATACAGAGTCACCACCTAAATATTTTATTTTTGGGGAATTTAGGAAACCCTGACTCATGCTTGAGGCCACGTGTCCGTCATCACCAAAGTTGCCTCGGCTCTAGAACTTGGGTACGAGAGGGGAAGGTCATGCAATGAGCACCCCTGCTCGCCCTGATCAAAGATCGGCCTTTACTAACATGATATGTTGTTTTTTAAAACACATGTGTTCTTATTCCAGTTATTAGACTAGAATTACTATGTGATGTGCACAGCATACAAGTATAGACTAGATCGCCTAAGTTGGAACAAAACATTGCACGTTCATTTGTTTGAAAACAGTTTGAAGTTTGCTACTCGCAAGTAGGCTAAATCACGAATTTTGATGAATTGTTCCAATTCAAGCAATCCAACCTTCACCCACAAGCATTCAAGCAGTTAATCACTTAAGCAGTTAGCCTCATGGCAAGCATGCTTTCATGGCAATCAATAACACACATGTAGTATGCTAAAGCGTAAACACTCACAGTGTACTCCGAGCCAAAACAGAGAACTAGTTAGAAATCATGCATGATCCTAGTTCATGTTAAGATGGCTAATGCAACACATGCAAAAATGCAACTCAAATAGGCTCGGCTATTCTAAGATGTCATGTGAAACACAATTTGATAACATGCTATTGAACACGTATTCAAGTAAATGTATTGAAATACAATGCAATTAGTATTATGCACCGAGCCCGATGCATGCAATACAGATGAATAGATGTAAACATGCGAGCATAAGGATGCTAATCGAAATATGCCCTAAAATTAACCATCATAAGCGGTTAAGTAAAAGGGAGAAAGAAATGGGGATTGGAAGACATGCATCACACACACGCACGCTTATTACAATAGTGGGCCCTCTCGAGGGAGGGTCCAAATAAGAAGCTAACTAGCTAATCTAAGCTAATTAAACTAATTATTACAAAACAAGCCAATTAATTAACTAATCCTAGTTAACTAATTATTACAAAACAAGCTAATTAACTATTCCTAGTTAACTAACTATTACAAAAACAAATAAGCAGTTAAACGCATTAACTACTTTAGGTACAGAACCAAAGAATAAATTAGCTAAGGAAAACAGTGAAAAGAGGCCCTCGAGATGAGGAATGCATGCATGTTCGGTCATCTCATTCAGAAATTCGTCGCGATGCCCCTTATGTTTGCAACTGTCCTTAGAACATTGCACCAAGCTCCACAAAGCTTCAACTCCACCTTAGGAACCTGTGGGAGGGTGGCCGACCACCTAGGGGTGTCACCAGCCACTGGCCAACCACCTATCTTTGTTGTATACCAGAAAAAGTGGTCGGCCAGCTAGTTTTTCTGGCTAGCCGACCAGTTGTTGCTGCCAGACTCCATTTTGCTGCAACAGAGAGCAAGAAAGGGCATGGCTATGTATTTGCAAGATATGTGTGCACGACCACCCTCCCTATCATTTCATAAGCTCAAGGGAGTGTGGTTCTCGACCCTCAGGCCACCAATCACGCATCTCGATGCATGATGGCCGAGAAGCCAAATTGCACAATTCAATATGAAATGAATGCACACATAAACACATAAAGCCTAGAACTCTATCATGTATGATCAAGAGCGTTGGCGACCGAGAATTGAGGCACGTTTCATCACTTCAAGTATGAAACGTCCCTCGTTTCTCGTGTTTGGACTAACACCTATTCCAAACAAAATGCAACAAATAACATGGCATACACAATGCAATGCAACATCAAGCATGCAAACATGCAATGCGACTCAAGCATGCAAACATGCAAGGGACAAGCATTCAAACAACAATGCAACTACATGGCATGCTCAATGCAAACAATGACATAGCATACACAATGCAATGTAAGATGGCATACTCAATGCAATGTGACATGATTAACTTAACAAAGCTAATGACATGCAAACAATGCTAATGTATGCACACAATGCAAGGCAACATAAGCATGCAACAACATGATGCAAGCATGCAAATAACATGAAAGCAAACATGATCGATAGACTTAAACCAAAATGGACAGACCTCAGTCATGCCCAAATCAGTGGCCATAACACCAAAACAAAGGCACAAAATGCAAGGCATGCATGCACATGCATTGGCCTATTAACTAGGCCCAAGAGCACAACTCTCAAGAGTGCTCAAGAAGTGATAAACATGTAAGTGTAACAACACTATAGGCATTGAAATAAGTATGAAATGATGTCAAATCATTCAAACAAAGCAAGTAAGGCATGCAAGGGTCCTTAAAGCATAAAGCTAGTAAAGAGAACCACAAATGGGGCATGCAATACAAGGCTTTAACCAATAAACCAGCTCTGGACAGAGCTTAACCATGCCAAGTTAAGGGTCAAGAACATACTAAAATAGAGCTCAAGAGCTTAGGCAAACATGCATGCGTACTAAGCCACAAACAAGGCAACAATGCATAACACTCAAAGACACTTAAAGAGTGAATGGAATGGTAATATGGCAATGTTATAAGCTCTGAAATATCATGTTGAATGATGCCAAATCATGTACACAACACAAATGAAGCATGCTATGGTACCCAAATCTTGAAGCTAGCATAGGCATTTGTACTACAACTATGCAAAACATGAAGCATATGGCCAAGGAAACCCAAAACAGTCCTAGAACATGTGAAAATAAGTCTAAAACATGTACGGAAGGAAGCCAAAATAAGCTAACATGAAGGGCATGAAGCATGGAATAGGCAAGGCCAAAAGGGAGGATTACACTACACCTATTAGGACCAAGCATGAGATGGCTTCGCCAACAAAAATCAGAGTTATATCATGGCAAAATAACCGCAAAATCACACTGAAATGATAGCTCGCAAGCTTAGGCATGAAGGCATACACAATGACCCATGTTTAAGGCATAAAGGACCAACCCTCCAACGCATTGAATAAGTGAAAGATGTGAGTATATGACCATGAAACATGCACTGAAATCTCATAACAAATGATGCCAAATCATTCAAATAGGCCAAGCAGTGAATGCTAGTGGACTTGATACACAAAGCTAACAAGCTAGAATGCACTATAGCTATACAAAGCATGGCATACATGGCCAAAACAACACAAATTAGAGCTTAAGCACGCTAAAACATGGACAAAAAGCCAAAATCATGCTAGAATGATGGTCTAAACACATGATACATGGTAGGCTAAATCATGGAAATGCACTACAAGTGCATGGAGCATGCAAGGGGCTATCAAACCAAACCTTAACAGAGGTATAACATGGCAAAAAAAACACCAAGAACATGCTGAGATGGACTCAAAACAAGCTAGAATGACATGCTACTTCATGAAGTATACTAGACTAGTTTATGGAATTTACACTACAAGTGTATGAACCATGCAAGGGATGACAAAACCAAGTAAAAAGAGTGGTATTCCATGCCAAAATAATCCCAAATACATGCTAAGATATGGCCAACATAAGCTTAACAAACATGCTCAAACATGAGGCATTCAAAGCAAGTAATCAAAACACAAGGAGAGGGGATGACCCTCACCTATTTGGGACCTCAAAACACCATTTCCACCACTGAAATTCCTCTAAGTTTCAATGGTGAGAAGGCCAAAACAAGGTGGTCCCAATAGCTTAAAAAGAAGGCACAAAAGCAAGGCCAAACAAGGCCTAAGAGGGGATAAACCACCCCCAACACAGAAGGGACCTTAAACAAACATTTTAAGGACTGAAAAATATAACTTTTTGTAGTAGGAAGTTAAGTCTAAAACACCATGCAAATAGGTTCAAAGGCTTAAACCAAAACAAGGGTTTTAAGGGTTAAAAGCTCACCCTTGAAGAACACCTTTAAAGCTGCAACTCCAACAACTTCTTTGAGCTCAAACTAGTCCAAGAACTCCAAAACAAACCTCAAGAAGCCTCAGCAACAAAAGGATGGTGTTTGAGTGTGTGTTTGTGTACAAAAGTGAGACAAAATGACACTTTAAGGCACAAAACAAGAGCAAACAAGGAAATATAGAGACAAGTGTGTACCTATCACTTAAGCCTCCAAAATTCTGAACCTGGAGGAGGGAGAGGTAGCTTCTCTCTTATAGACAAACAAAGGTGAAGCTTCTTGAGGAAGCTATGGGCTTAAAGCCATCCCTCCATACATGTGTATAGAGGATGGTTTCTGTGCCCTCCAGCTGTTACAGCTGTAAAGAAAATATATCCAGGAATGAGCTGGAAAGTGGTCGACCAGTTGAAGTGGTCAGCCAGCTACTTCTACTAGTTGGCCGACCAGTGGAAGTGGTCGGCCAGAAGAAAAAGTGGTCGGCTACAGGGCAAAGGTGGTCTACACACTAAAAGCAAGGTGGTGGTGTGGTGGCCGACCAGAAAAGGTGGCCCAAAGACCAAGAAAACCAGTTATCCGACTAGAAAACTGGCTGTCGGAAAGAAAAGTGGTCTCCAAGGGGAAAAACTGGTCTCCCATCCTTGTACCACCTTCCAAATAAGGAAAACAAGGTTTGTACCAAAAACAAACCAAAAGGGATGCAAGAAGAAAGTTCGGGAGGCAAAGCGTGCAGCCAGGAGCCTCGAAAATTGGTCTATGGGCATCAAAAGTGGTCTACGACCACAAAAGTAGTCTCCCGGACCACAGTGTCTCTCTAGGTAGAGGCAACAAGGCACGGTTCAAAAACCAGGCCAAACGAAGAACGTTAAGTGGTCCCGAGACAAGGCATGCAGCCGAAGGCTCCAAAAATCGAAAACTAGTCTCTAAGCGGGAAAAGTGGTCTATGACCACGAAAAGTGGTCTACGACTACAAAGAGGTGGTCTATAGACCACTCCCTCCCTCCAAGGAAGAGAAACAATGCTTGGTCCACAAACTGAACCAAAGCACAACGAGTTCAGAGGCCCGGAGGCAAGACTCTCGGCCGAAAACTCCGAAACTTCAGAACGAGCACAACATACACAATCACCGAGCGCTCAATTGATGACGTCTGAGTCTTAAGGTCGGTCAAAAATGGGGTGTCTACAATCGGCCTCTACTAACATGATATGTTGTTTTTGAAAACACATGCGTTCTTATTCCTATTTATTTGCTAGCTTTACTATGTGATGCGCACAGCATACAAGTATAGACTCAATCATGCGGATTGGAACAAAACAATTCATGTTTGTTTTTTAAAGTGGTTTGAACTTGCTACTCGCAAGTAGGCTAAGACGCGGATTTGCCACCCTCAAGTTGGCTTAGGAAACATGATTTTGCCACTTTAAGTGGGCTTAAAAACTCTCAATCATTGAGTTGTTCTAATTCAGGCAATCAAGCCTCCACCCACAGGCATTCAAGTAGTTAATCACTTAAGTAGTTAGTCTCATGGCAAGCATGCTATCATGGCAGTCACTTACACACATGCAAGGATGCTAAAGCATAAACACTCACAGTATACTCCGAGCCAAAAAAGAAGCTAGTTAGTAATCGATGCATTATCCTAACTATATCAAGAATGCCTAATGCGACACATGCAAAAATGCAACTAAGATAGGCTCGGCTATTCTAAGATGTCATGTGAATGCAACTTGATAACATGTACTCAAATTGGTATTAAAATACAATGCAGTTTGTATAATGCGTCGAGCCTGGTGCATGCATGACAGATGAATGATGCAAACATTCGAGCATAAGGATGCTAATTGAAACATGTCCTAAACTAACCATCGAAAGCTGGTAAATAAAAAGGAGAAAGAAATGGGGATTGGAAGACATGCACACACACACGCACACTTATTACAAAATTTGCCCTCTCAACGGAGGGTCCGAATAATAAGCTAATTAGCTAATCTAAGCTAACGAAACTAATTATTACAAAACGAAACTAATTAACTAACAAGTTAACTAATTATTACAAAACGATGCTAATTAACTAATTAACTACCTAAGTACAAAACCAAAGCATTAGTTAGCTAAGCAAAGCAGCTAAGTAAAGCAGTAAAAAGAAGTCCTCGGGACGAGAAGTGCATGCATGCTCAGTCGCCTCGTTCGGAAATCCATCGCTATGCCCCAACTTGCCTCTGTTTGCATTTGTTCTCAGAACACTGTACAAAGCTCCAGATAGCTTCTACTCCATCATGGGCACCTCCAGAAGCATTGCCGACCATTTATTGGTGTTGCCGACCACCTGCCGACCACTTAACTTTGCTACAGACCAGAAAAAGTGGTCGGCCAGCCACTTTTACTAGTCTGCCAACCAGAAAATTCTGCACACTTCCCGTTTGTTGCAACAAAGAACAAGAAGGGGCACAGCAATGTATTTGCAAGCTATGTGTGCACAACCACCCTCCCTATCATTTCATGAGCTCAAGGGAGTGCGGTTCTCGACTCTCGGGCCACCAACCGAGCATCGCAATGCACGATGGCTGAGAAGCCAAGATTGCACAATTCAATGTAAATGAATGCACAAATAACACTTAAGGGCCTTAACCTCTATCATGCATGATCAAGAGGGTCGGCGACCGAGAAATGAGGCACGTTTCATCACTTTAAGTATGAAACATCCCTCGTTTCTCATGTTTGGACTAACACCCTATCCAAACACAATGAAATGCATGCATGATCAACTTATCAAATCTAATGGCATGCAAACTCAATGCAATGTATGCAAACATAATGCAATGCAACAAGCATGCAAACATAATGGACATGGCAAGGTCTATGTAATGTAACACTCAATGGACCAAACCAATCTCAAACCAGCTTCATGCATACCAAGACAATGGCCAAAACATGCTAAAAATAAAGTCCAAAAGCATATACAAGCATGCATGCCAATTGGCTTAAGAATTAAGGCATTAAGATGTGACTCTCAAGAGCACTTAAAGAGTGAAAAACATGGAAGTGTGACAACACTATAAGCTCTGAAATCATGTATGAAATGGTGCCAAACCACTCAAACAACACAAGTATGGCATGCAAGAGCCCTTCAACACAAGGCTACCAAAAGGGACTACACAAGAGGCATGCAATGCATGGCACAAATGAATGAACCAGCCATAACCAGAGCTCAAATAGGTCAAAACAAAGACCAAGACATGCTAAGATGGGAGCTTGAAAGTCTAGGCATGCATGCATACAAGCTAGGCCACAAACAAGACAACAATGCATGAGCCTTAAAGGCATTCAAAGGGTGAAAGAAATGGGAACATGGCAATGCTATATGCTCAGAAATAACATGTTAAAGGATACCAAATCATGCACATATCACAAATGAAGCATGCTATGGTGCTCAAAACTCAAGGTTAACAAGGCCAATTGCACTACAACTATGCAATGCATGAACCATATGATCAAGGCAACCCAAAAAAGTCCTAGAGCATGCAAAAATGATGCTAAAATATGCATGGAGCAAAGCCAAAACAAGCTAGCATGAAGGGCATGAAGCATAGAATATGCAACGCCAATAAGGAGGATTACACTATACCTACCAAAACCAAGCATGAGATGGCTTCACCAACAAAAATCAAAGTTATATCATGACAAAATAACACCCAAAACACATTGATATGGCAATCCCAAAGCTTAGGCAAGATAGCATGCACAATGGCTCATACTTAAGGCATAAAGAACAAACCCTCCAAAGCATTGAATGAGTGAAAGATGTGAGGGCATGGCAATGAAACATGCTCTAAAATCACATACAAAATCATGCCAAATCATGCAAATAGCCCAAGCAATGCATGCTAGTGGACTTAATACATAAAGCTAGTGAGCTAGAATGCAATATGGCTATACAATGCAAGGCATGCATGATCCAAAACACTTAAATCAGACCTAGAGCATGCTAAAACATGAACAAAAGCTTCTTTGAGTAGAGCCAAAAGCATGCTAGAATGATGGTCAAAAGCATGACGCATGTTAGGCTAGTGAATGGAAATGCACTACAAGTGAAAGGAGCATGCAAGATGCTATCAAACCAACCTAAAACAGAGTTAAGATATGCTAAAAAAACACCAAAAACTTGCTGAGATAGGACCAAAACATGCTAGAAAGATGAGCAATCAATACAAGCATATAAGGCTAGTTTGTAAGGATTACACTACAAGTGTAAATAGCATGCAAAGGGTGACTCTACCAAGCCAAAACAGAGGTAAGCCATTCTAAAATAAGGCCAAAAATATGCTGAGATGGGGCCAACATATGCTAGATAAACATGCTCAAACATGAGGCCAACAAAGTAAGCAACCAAGATACAAGGAGACGAGATGACCCTCTTCTATTTGGGACCTCAAAACACTCTTTCCACCACTGAAATTCCTCTAAGTTTTAGTGGTGAGAATGTCAAAAAGAGGTGGTCCCAATAGCTTAAAAGGATGGTACAAAACAAAGCCAAACAAGGCACAAGAGGGGGTAGACCACCCCCAACACCAAAGAGGTCTCAAACCAAAATCTTAAACACTTGAAATCAGAACTTTTTGTAGTTAAAAGTTAGGCCTAAATCAGCATGCAAATAGGGCCAAAAGCTTAAACAAAAACCAAGGTTTAAGGGGTTAGAAACTTACCCTTGTAGAACAACTTCAAGGCTACAACTCCAACAATCTTTTTGAGCTAAAACCAATCCAAGAACACCAAAACCAACTTCTAAGTGCCTCAACTCCAAGAGTATGGTGTTTCACTATGTGTTGTGTGCAAAAGTAAGAAGAAAAAGGACTTTTAAGCACAAAACAAGAGAGAAAGGAAGAAATATAGAGATCGATGATATGTATAGCTCAAAGCACTTTTTTCTGAACCTGGAGAAGGGAGAGAAGACCTCCCTTATATAGAAAACCAAGCCTCAAGCTTGTTGAACAACCTTGAAGCTAGATGCAATCCCTCCATACACGTGTATGGAGAATGGTTTTTGTGCTCACCAGCAGTCACAATTGGCAAGAAAATATCTGCAGGAAACTGCAGGAAAGCTGCCGACCAGTTAAAGTGGTCGGCCAGCTACTTCCACTAGTCAGCGGACTAGCACAAGTGGTCTGCAAGAATAAAAAGTGGTCGGCAAGGCCGGAGAGGTGGTCTGCACCAAGAAAGCAAGGTGGTGGCATGGCTGCCGACCACTTTTGGTGGTCCAAAGACCACCATGACCAGTTGGTCGACCAGAAAACTGGCTAGTAGGAAAGAAAAGTGGTTTTTAGGGAGAGAAACTGGTCTACAACCCCTATTCCACCCTCCAAGCAAGGAAAACAAGGTTTGTGCCAAAAACAAACCAAAAAGGATGCAAGACAAGAGTCCGCGGGTCAAGGCGCGCAGCCAGAAGCCTCGAAAGCTAGTCTACGGGCACCAAAAGTGGTCTACGGGAGGGAAAAGTGGTCTACGGTCAAAAAAAGTGGTCTACAAGACCTCTGTGTCCCTCTAGACCAAGGCAACAAGTCATGGTCCGAAAACCAGGCCAAAAGGAGAACGTTAAGCGGCCCCGAGACAAGGCGCGCGGCCGAAGGCTCCGAAAATCAGAAACTAGTCTCCAAGAGGGAAAAGTAGTCTATGACCACAAAAAAGCTAGTTTACAGACCTCTCTTTCCCTCCAAGGAGGGCAAAACAAGGTTTGGTTCAAAACCAAACCAAAAGGGAAGCAAGACAAGGTGTTCGGCCGAAGGCTCCAGAAACCGAAAACTAGCCTACAAGAGGGAAAAGTGGTCTACGACCACAAAAAAGGGGTCTACAGACCTCTCTCTCCCTCCAGGGAAGGTCAACAAGGCATGGTCCACAAACCAAGCTAAAACACAAAGAGTTCAGAGGCCCGGAAGCAAGGCAGTCAGCCGAAAACTCCGGAAACTCGAAACGAGCACAAACATGCACAATCATCGAGCACTCAAACGATGACGTCTGAGCCTTAAGGTCAATCAAAAATGGGGTGTCTACAGATTCCATTAATTGGGGCTAACTATTCTCAATGTTATCTAAGTTTGGGTTCGGATCTAAGTGGACCAGTTGGATTAAGGAGTGTGTGTTAACTACAACGCTTTCAGTGCTTGTCAATGGATCACCAACTGCAGAATTTAGCCCACAAAGGGGCTTAAGACAATGAGACCCCTTGTCCCATTTCTTGTTCAATATAGCAGCAGAAGGCCTTCATATTCTATTAACTAGAGCTCGGGATCTAGGACTTATTAATGGAGTGAAAGGAGGGTCAGATGGTGTTTTGCTTTCCCATCTCCAATTTGCAGATGATTCATTGTTATTCTGTGAAGCTAAGGAGGCAGAGGTGAGAAATCTGAAAAGAGTGCTAAGATGCTTTGAGATCATGTCTGGGTTGAAAATAAATTATCATAAAAGTGTTGTGTGTGGTGTGGGTGTCTCAGATGAAGTCTTGGTTGGTTTTGCATCAGTACTTAATTGCAAAGTTAAATCCTTGCCATTCACTTATCTTGGTCTGCTTTTAGGGGCCAACCCAAGAAAGAAAGCCACTTCGAAACCTATTTTGGATAAAGTTTGAAGTAGGTTGGCTGGGTAGAAAAGGAAGTTGTTGTCTTTTGCAGGTAGGTTAACACTTGTCAAATCACTAACATCAGCTCTTCCAATGTACTACTTGTCTTTGTTCAAAATGCTTGTGGAGGTAGCTAAAGAATTTGATAAACTTCAAGCCTCATTTTTGTGGGTGTAGACACCCCATTTTTGACCATCCTCAAGACCTGGACGTCACCACTTGAACACTCGGTGATTATCCATGTTCGTGTTCGTTTGGAGTTCCCGGAGTTCTCGGCTACACGCCTTGCCTCAGGACCTCCGAACTTGACCGTTTTGTGTCTGGTTTTGCACCAAACACTTGTGCTTTACCTTGGAGGGGTAGGGAATGCCTTGTGAGGCATCCCCACACACCACCGGCAGTGGCTAGAGGCCACCGGCTGGTTGGTGTTGCCATCAGCACTATATTGTGCCAGTCGGCCCTCTTTTGTGCCAGTCGGCAGTCAATTTTGTCAAAATGACAATTTTGCCCTGCCGACTACTGTTAAGTTACTTTTTGAGATATTTTGAAGCAGCTGTATGGCATTTGTTTCTCCTCCATACACGTATGGAGGGATGAGCCTTTGGTTTGCTTAGCTTGTAAGCTTTGTTGCCTACAAGAGAGGGCTCTCTTCTCTTGGCTCAAGGGTTAGAAAAATTAGACATTTTTAGAGAGAAAAGACAGAGAAGAAGCTCTGGTTCTAGGTTAGAACTTGTGTATCTATCCTATCTCTCTTTTCCTCTCTTGTTTCTACACTAGGTGCTTTAATCCATATTATTGCACACAAGCACCTAGTGTTTCACCTTCCTTCGGTTACTGAGGTTCTAAGGGCTGGTTCTTGAAGTTTTTGGTTGGATTTGAGCTCAAAGAAGAAACAACATCAACCTTTGTGAAGGTGGTCTTCAAGGGTAAGAAACTACCCATTTTTACCCCATTTTTGCACTCCATTTTTGCATAGTTTAGAGCTGTTTTTGTGCTTAGCATTTAATACAAAAAAGTTCTGTTTTTTAGTCCTCTTTATTATTGGTTAAGAGTGTTTTGTGCTTTGGGGAGGTTTGACCACCCTTAGGCCTTGAAAAGGCCTCATTTTGTGCTATTTTGTGAGAGCTCCGGGATTTTGGTGTTGGGGTCTCTTCACCACTGAAATCTTGAGGGATTTCAGTGGTGAAGATGATGCCTTGAAGTCCCAAGAAGGAGGGGGTCACCCCCTCTCCTTCTTGTCCTTGAAAATGACCTATTTTGCCTCTTGAGGGAGCCTCATGTTTGGTTGTTTGTTGGTTATGCCATGGCTGTATTTTGTGCTCATATTGCCATATTATAACTTCGTATCATGTTGGTTTTAGTACTCCTTGCATGTTTTGCATAGATGCTTTGTAATGCCACTTTAGTCCTTTAACATGCATTAGGTTGTATGTCTCCATTCTAACATGTTTTAGGCTTAGATTCATGAAGCTTGTATGCTTATTTTTCCATGAATAAGGTCTTTCTATGGTTACTTTGGTCGATCTTAGCTTGCATCACATAGCCTCTTTGCATTTGGCTTGTTGGCCTTAACAGCATGAAAGTATAGCATGCCTTGCTTGCATTATTTTCAATGGTTTGGAACCATGTAGCATGCTATTTCAGTCCCTTAGACATGCTTGAATGATTGCCTTGCATGCCTCTTTGAAGTTTTGAAAGCATATGTTGTATGCCTAGTGATTTGGTCATTGTGTGTGCCTTGCTCTAGAGCCACTTAGATGCCATCTAGGAGGTCCCTTTTGTATGGTCTAGGGCTGCCTTAGACCTGTTTTAATCCTTCTTGGCCTTGTGAGGCTTGGTTGGCTTAGCCATGGATTAGGTCTCCTTTGGCTTGCCTTGGATGCTTGGACCATTTGTTGCATGCTTAGTCTATTTTGTTGCTTGGCTTGGCACCATGTCCAACATGATTTTAAAGCTTATATATGCATGTTAATATGTCCATGTTAGCCTCTTTTAAGTGTTCTTAAGAGTTGCTTGTTTATGCCTAAGTGTTGAATTATGTATGCTTGCATGTGTGCATGTATTCCATATATCTTAGCCTTCACTTCTATGGCATTTGGCCATTGATTTTAGGCTTATTTAGAGCTGCCTAACCTATGTGTAAGTCCATCCTCTTGTTGCTTGCATATGCTCCTTGAGTGTTGTAATGTATTGGTAAGTAAATGCACGTTAGGACTAACATGATTGAATGAAGTCACATGCTTGGACACCCACATTACACCTTGCATACTTGATGGTTGACATTGGTGTTTCATGCCTTGTATGTTTGTTAGCTTGTATGCTCCTTTGCATTGGCATGATTGCATACTAGTTGACATGTCTAGGATTGCATCACATAAACATGCATGCTCTACCTCTTGACCAAGTCATGATAGAGGCTTAGCACCCTTGTGTGTTTGTTTGGTTTGCATTCATTTGAAATAGAAGTTGCACATTTGGTTCTTTGGGCCATCATGCATGGAAATGCGTGATTGGTGGCCTGAGAATCGAGGCACATGCCCCTTTGAGTCACAAATATGATAAGGGGCATGATTGGTGCACACATTGTTGGAATTACATTGCCATGCAAGGTTTTCCCCTCTCTTCTTTGTGAGTTGCGTGTTCTGAGACATTCATCTTGGCCGGCGTGATTTAGTGCCGATCAGCAGTCTATTGATGGCCGATGGATGAATTCTGTGCCGATGGCCACATATAGCAGCCGGTGGCTATTCTGTTTAGCCGGTGGTGATTCCCAGTATCCAAGGAAGTAGTTCGAGACTTTGGCGCTTTTAGAGGAACAAAGCGAGGGAAAAGCGAGGCAAGCTAGGCATGGCGAGGCAATTAGAGCGGAATCCGAGCGCGCGTGCATTGAGCCCTCGCCCCGAGGCGGTTTACTGTTTTTCCTTAGATTAATTAATTTGTTAATTTAATTAATTTGTAATATTTAATTAGCTTGCGTAGTTAATTATTTGTATTATCCTTTTGGTCCCTCCGAGCGAGGGCGAATCTGTAATCAGTATGGGTGAGTGATGTGTATGTCTTCCAACCCCCACTTCTTTCTCCCTTTTACTTACCTGCTTTTAATGGTTAGTATTAGGGCACATTTATTTTAGCATACCTTACGTTATGCATGCGTGCATCCATGCATTTGTTGACATGCATCGGGCTTGGTACATCATACAAACTGCATTATATTTTCAATTCCAAATTGAATACGTGCATCGAATAAAGTGCATTTCACATGCCATCTTTAGAGTTAGCCGAGCCTACTCTAAATTGCATCTTCACCTGTGTTGCATTAGCCATTTAACATGAACTAGGTCATGCATGTTTGCTAACTAGTTTCTTGTTTTGTACGAGTCTGATGTAAGTATTTATGCTTTAGCATATCGCATGCGTGTGGATGTTAACATGACAGCATGCTTACCATGCAGCTAAGTGCTTATGTGAGATAAACTATTTGAATGCCTGTGGATGGAGGTTGGGTTGCTTGAGTTGGAAAACTCATTGAAATCCGTGTTTTAGCCTATTTGCGAGTAGCAAATTCCGAAGCATTTTCAAAACGAACGGATATGCAATGTTTGTTTCCAAATTAGGCAATCTAGTCTATACTTGTTTGCTGTGCGCATAACATAGTAACTCTAGGTTAATAATTGGAATAAGAGCATGTAATGTTTTCAAAATCGGATATCACAGTTAGTAGAGGCCGGTCTTCGGACCGGGCGAAAGGGGGTGCTCATAGCTGACCTTTCCCGATCGTACCCAAGCTCCCGAGCCAAGACAACTTTGGTGATGACGGACACGGGACCTTCGGCAACGAGTCAGGGTTTCCTAAATTTCCCATTTTAAAAATATTTAGGTGGCGACTCTGTATCTAGCAAAGCAGTCCATGTTTGGCACTACTTTTCAAAACAAAATCTGTTTTCTCAAACGATTTGCCAGAGTTGGACTCTTTGGTTCAGATTAAGAACCGCAACAAAACAAAAACAGGGGAGTCCGAACTATAGCGAGGTCCCCCGCGGGCTTGTTACAGTGGGGTGGGTCAGTACTTAAGAGAAGAATTCATATGATGAAATTGGAGGAGTTATCTAAAAGGGTAGATCAAGGAGGGTTAGGCATCAGGAATGTTAAGGAAGTCAATAGTTGTCTGTTAATCAAGTGGTGGTGGAGATTTGGTTGTGAAGATGAAGCTTTGTGGAAGAGAGTGATCTGCAGCAAGTACAAGTTAGATGTTTGAAGCTGGATTCCATCATTCTCTCTTCCTGGCAGACAATCAGCTATATGTAAAGGAATCCTACCCATAGCTGAGCAGTGCACCACCTTAAAAGATTTCTATTTGATGAATTGTCAGTTGAAGGTTGGGGATGGTTCAAGGATCAATTTCTGGACTGATATATGGTGTCAGGCAGCAAGTTTGAAAGATATATTTCCAGGTCTTTATAGGTTGTCATTAGAAAAGAGTGATTCTTTAAGAACAATCTATGATAAAAAAAGCTATATCAGGAGAATGGAGGCTTTCATTCAGAAGGAGGTTACATGATTGGGAAGAGGTGGATCTGGCAAGTCTGTTGAATCATCTCATGTTAGGTCCTAAAGTGAGACCATGACATGTTGATAAACTTATCTGGTCTGCAGCTGCCTCTGGTAAGTTCTCTATATCATCATTATACAATTCTGTTATGGACGGTCTTGGGCCATCTCTGAGAACAAGTAAATTAATTTGGCTAAATTACATTCCTCCTAAGGTGCAAGTATTTGGGTGGTTAGCTTGGAAGAAGAAAGTCAAGACAAAAGAGTTCCTACATCGAGTAGGTGTTCTTAATGGGACTGTATCCACTGCATGTGTTTTCTGTCAGAGTGACAGTGAATCTATGGATCATGTGTTAATTTACTGCCCCTTTGTTTGGAAGGTGTGGGCTAATATGTTGAATTTGTGGGAAGTTCAGGGTGCTGTTCCAGGTTTGGTGGATCAGCTATTGTTATGGTGGGCTGGGGGAATCATGAGAAAGATGGAGAGGAAGATCTGGAGTGTTGTTCCATTAGTGGTCATGTGGTCTGTCTGGAAGCATAGAAATGAATGTGTTCAGAGCTGTTTCTCCAAATATGATTGAGTTATGTGAGTTGATTAAGATTAGGTTAGCTTTGTGGATGAAGCCATTATTGATGGATTTTAACTTCTCAATTCAATACTTTATATTCAATCTTAGACAGATCAGGATGTGCTTGGGAAGTAGGCCATCTGGTTGAGTGCTCAGTTCAGCAGGTATAGTACTGCCTTATGCATTGATGGGGCTGGGTTGGCAGGGATGTGATCTTGTTTGCTTGCTGGATTTCCTTCAACTATTCCTTGTCTGCTGCTGTGCATTGGTATGGTTCTGGTTTCTTTTGGCTGAGTAACAATCACTCATCAGTGGGATTTGCAATGGGTATCACATGGAAACAGAGGTGTGAAGGTTGGTGTCCAGCATCATCTTTTTGGCCTTGTTCTGCTATTGCCTAGTCTAGTGCTTGATTTCTACTTTCAAATAAAGCTTTCTGGTAGATTATATTTGGGGGACTTTATTGGCTGGTGGAAATCTATCAATCCTAGGTGAGAATGTGTCTTGGTTAATTGGGAATTCTGCCTAGGATAGTTTGGAGACATGTTATACTTTAGGTCTAGGTTTGGTGACTAGCTGCAGCAGTTTGGTGGCAGTGTAAGTAGTGTTGTATCAGTAATAGAGGTTGTCTGTTATGGTGAAAGTCTAGTGTCCTGAAATAGAAGTGTAGAATCAGTAGAAGTGTTGTTTGATGCTTGGTAGCAGGTCTTCTGAATAGAGGGTTGGTAGCTGATTTTGATATGGCTGTTGTTTTGAATGGAGCTCATGGCAGCAGGGTTTGTGTTTACTGCTGCTGTTGTGTGATGCATTGGTGATGTCTGCATGAGTCTCACTGCTCTGTTGTTGATGTCCTGCACAGGCCTCATTGCTGCTGTAGGACTATTTTGTTGCTTGTATGCTTGTATTTGTTATTCTATTTTTTCTTTGGGTGTTTTTGATTGACTTCTCATCAAACTTGGGTCAAGTACTAGCATATGATTGTGCTTCCTTTGCGATGCCAACCTAATTAGGATTGTTAAGGTTAGCTATGATGCTATATGCGCTCCCCCTACTTTGTCGATGTAATTTTACATGTTTTATGCGTTTTCCATCAATAAAAGTTTTGTTTGCTGATAAAAAATAATAATAATAATTAAAACTCAAATAATACATCATTAAGATCACATTTTGTTAGAAATATGCTTGAACAGGTAGTTGAGATATCATAGTAGGGAAATAAGAAAAGAAGAAATTAAGGAGCTCCTCTCAGCCTGTCTTCTTCGGTGCTTGGTAGTTACGAGGATCATTCGGTGAGTTGCTCGGACATTGCTCGGTCATGCTTGCGCATACTCAGCTGCAATGCAATCTATTATTAGCACAATTTACACCTCAAATTATATATCCATATAATAAAGCAGGTGTATTTTAAAAAATGTGTTGAAAATATCATATATGTCATTGTGAATTGGGATAATTAACTGAATCTAATGGTTGAAATTGTCCTGTAATTGGATTCATGGATCGAGATAAGCCCAATTAATGGTAAGTTCGATTCTCTCTCTATGTAATTGAATCCGTGTTTGGAGATAAGTCCAAATAACCATTAGTTTAATTCTTTTTCTTTCACTCTCATCTTTTCTTTATGCATTTGAAAAGAAAAAGCGAGTTACAATGAATAATTTAAAAAAAAAAAAAAAAAAAATTTATATACAATACTTTGCCAAATTAAAATTATCATGGTTTAAAATTCTAAAAATGTCACTACCACATATTTTGTACAAGTTTGATATACATAAATTTTATATAAATTATTTTTTATGTTATATTTGGTAGTCCATTTAGAAATTTCATTACCTACTATGTGTGTGACATGAGATTTAAAAAATATTGAACATTAAGCATTTTTTTCATCTTTAACCAATTTATTTCGTTTTTTCTTCCTATAGATTGTAATGGTTATTAATGGTTACTGAATGGCTCTTGAACCCTATTACTTATATTTTCATGATTAATTTGCGTAGTTAAACTACGTCATATTTTTTTTTTTTTAGCGTTTTCTACTTGTACAACATTTAAAAAATAATAAATGATGAATTATTGATTTTTATATGGTGCCTTCTAAGAATGGCTATGATCCAATAATAAATGATTGGATTATTGATATTTGATTTTTAATTTTTACTTAAGTTCTAATGTAATGTACTTCACTCTATTCATTTCTATATAAAAGTTGTATCTAATAAAATTTTAATATGACGTCCCATATTTGTTATCACGTCAATGTGAAGTGTCTTTAGGCATGGGTTATAGCTATATATATAATGATAAATACACCTTAAAAAGGGTGTTCATATGCATCATGTTACGTATTTTTATAGTATATGTTATATATTTTTTGTAATAAATGTTACAGAATTTTCTAATAGAGTTACGACAATTTGTAGTTTAGAAATGAAATTATGCATTTTGTAGTAATATTAAGCATTTTTGTAGTAATGTTATATTTTTTTTTTATCCAAACATTTTCTAACCACAAAATGTGTAACATTAACACAAAAATACATAACATTACCAAAAAATGTATAACTTTATTTCTGAATCACAAATTGTCGTAATTCTACCACAAAAATACATAAAATTTATCACAAAATTATATAACATTTATCACAAAAATACATAATAATTGTACATATGGTAGACACCCTTTAGCATTATCGAGAGAGGACGTGTTATATTTGAAGTTTTGTGATTTGACTCTTGTATTAATTTGATCTATGTAATATCAATTGTATCAAAATTTTCCTTTAATATTGCATTTTAATTCAATTTATAACACCAGTTAATAAATTGGGCATAAATCATCCAAAAATAATTTCTTAAAAAGAAAATGAACTATTTCACATTAAATCTCAACCTTTCAATCAATTTGAAATTATGAGTCAAAATATTGGATGTTTTGATTTGGAATAAAATGACAAGAAGCCACAATAAAACTTCACTAACAAAAAATTATTTTGCTGAGTGCACTCGTTTGTTTTGTTGATGTATTGCTGAATGTAATTCGCTTTATAAACAATAAATCTGTATTTTGATGATAAAATATATATATATTGATTATTAACAATATGCACATTAAAAATCTATGAAGACAAATTTAAAAAATGGAGACAAATAATTATAGTTGTGTAATTTCAAATTAAAAAATAAGTTCAAATATTTATATGTGCATTTTCCAAAAGAAAAATAAAGAAATATATTTACATATGTGGATTTTCAAATTTAAAAACAAAAAGAAATAAATATTTTATGAATTTTCAAAATAACAATAAGACATATTTACATCTTATTTTTATGAAAAAAAAATGTTGGGCCTCGTAAAAAGTCCACCCCTAATTTATCAACAATGAAATAATAGCAAGTTTCATGAACTTCAAATTTATTACAAAGTATTATCATATCATTATAAATTAGTAGTTCAATCGTGGGATGTACTGGATAATTTTTTTTTAATAACAATATTTTATAAAATTAAGTTAAATTATATATATATATATATCTAGATATAAAATATTTTTAGAAATATATTACCGCGTATGCATTATAAATGAATAATATTAAGTTTATCATAATATAAAATATAACATAAATAAATATGTAGTAATTTTAGTTGAATTATATATATATATATATCTATGTATAGATATGTCTAAAACTATTTAGAAAATATATCATGAAATATGTAATGCAATTTTCGTTCTGTCAAATTATGAAAGTGTACTTTAAATAAATATGAATATATGATACTTTTATGCTAAAATACAATATATTAAAATAAACATTCATTTTAATATAAAAATAATGATTAAATTGGGAAAAATAAGTTATTGAAAATTAAAAAATAATTCTAATTATTTATTTTGATAATTTTAGTCATATCGTTCTATAAAATGTTACTTAAATATATATATACACAATAATTTATGTCAATTATTTATGTGTATTTCAATAATTTTATCCCTATCGTACTATAAAAGTATAACTGAAATAAATATATATAATGATTTTATATAATATTAAATTATAACATGGTAAAGTGAACACTCATATTGACACTAATAGTTAAATTGAAAGAGGAATTAGTTTCATAAAATTAAGAGAAAATTAGTAAAACATCCTTCTCCAACTTTGTGTAGTAGGAGAGGTCCAAGATATTTTTTTTTTATTAGCTAAGGTCCTGCAATATTTTCATAAAGAAAATTCAACTCAGAAAAATTTTGTCCGACTTAGAGAAATTTCGCCTGACTCAGAGAAATTATTCTCTGTGAAAATTAAAATTTCTCTGAGTGGGACAAAATTTCTCTGAGTTGAATTTTCTCTACGAAAATGTTGAGGGACCTTATTAACTACTATAAAATGTTGTATGTCCTTTATTTTATAAAATCTTAATATTAGGGACTTTAAAAGAAATTCTCCTAAAATTAATTACTTAATGTTTATAATCATGTAGAAATTAAAAAAATAATGTAGAAATGAAAGTTATACAAAAAAAATTAAAAAAAATTAAATATATGTTGTGATTGAATTAAGAAAAAAATAGATAGATTCATTATGTTAAGTATTGATTTTTCTTTAATATCCTTTTTAAACTGTTTATACAAATTGTATATAATTATATATAGCTATATAAAGTATAAAGTCAATATAAATCTCTTATAGTAAACAGCTTCATGTTAAATAGCAGATTTAATATAAATTAATAATAAAATATGAATAAGGTAGACGAAAAAATAATAAATATATTTAATTTTAATAAAATAAAATTGAATACTTGAATAAAAATAAAATAAAATAAAATAAAATAAATTAGTAAAATATTTTTAGTATATAAAATTATATTATGTTTTATTTATGAATAATTCATATTAGGTAGAAATATTTTAAATATTTGTTTTTAAAAATAATTAAATATAAGGATATATTGTATGACAGCTTCATAAGGGGTAGGTTAATAATATGTATATAATACGATGATATGACCATGAATTATAAATCTTAAATTATGAGTCATCCTTAATTTTTATTTATGTCCAACACTTATTATCCCAGTATAGTTAACGAGGCTGGCCCAAATTTCATCAAATTTGAGGGTCTCCCAAATAAGTGTTAGGTATCTCCATAAAATTTTTTACGAAATTTAAATTTGATAAAAAAATTTAATTAAAATAGTATTCCTACCGTTTCATCAAATCAATATCAAATGAAAGGAGAGTTAAATTTTTCATCAAATCAAGAGAGTTTTATCATTTTATTAAATTTTCTAGGTGGCTGTTGGACCGGACATCTACCCAGAAATCCTCTCGGACAACTGGACTTTTTTTTTTTTATATTTTAACGTCAATATTCACTCATGGTTGGACATCCACCCAAACTTCTTCCCGGACAACTGGGCTTGTAACAAGATTTGATGAAAATTTTATATTTACTATTGGAGTGTATCATATCAGATCAAACATTTTATCAAATTTTTACTCAAAATTGATGAAAAAAATTAATGAAGCATTGGAGATACTCTCAATAGACTTCAAAATAAGGGCCTCAAATAAGGGCCCAAATCATTTGTGTGTTTGATTGCTTGTTGATCATTTTCTGAGTGTCTTTAATCACAAGTAGTATCAGGGTGTAACAGCGCCCGTGGGCCTCTATGCTACAGTTCGGACTCCCTTTTTTGTGTTGCGGTTCTAAATCTGAACCAAGGAGTCCAAATCCGGCAAATTGTTTGAGAAAAAAGATTTTTGAAAAGTAGTGCCAAACATGGACTGCTTTGCCAGATTACAGAGTCGCCACTTAAATATTTTAAAATGGGAAATTTAGGAAACCCTGACTCAGTGCCGAAGGCCACATGTCCGTCATCACCAAAGTGGTCTTGGCTCGGGAGCTTGGGTACGATTGGGGAAGGTCAGCTATGAGCACTTTCTTTCGCCTCGTCCAAGACCGGCCTCTACTAACCGTGATATCCGTTTTTGAAAACATTACATGCTCTTATTCCAATTATTAGCCTAGAATTACTATGTTATGCGCATGGCAAACAAGTATAGACTAGATTGCCTAATTTGGAAATAAACATTGCATATCCGTTTTGTCTCGAAAAAAACGTGTTGGTTTTTGCTACTCGCAAGTAGGCTAAAATACGGATTTCAATGAGTTGTTCCAACTCACGCAATCCAACCTACACCCACAGGCATTCAAACAGTTTATAACACATAAGCATTTAGCCGCATGGCAATCATACTGTCATGGCAAACATTCACACGCATGCGATATGCTAAAGCGTAAAAACTTACATCGTACTCCGCGCCAAAAACAATAACCCGGTTAGCAAACATGCATGACCTAGTTCATGTTAAGTGGCTAATGCAACACAGGCATAGATGCAATCTAGAGTAGGCTCGGCTAACCCTAAACATGGCATGTGAAATGCGTGAGTAGCACATGTTTCAATTTGGAATTGAAAATTGCGATGCGGTTTGTATGATGTACCGAGCCCGGTGCATGTAAACAAATGCATGAATGCACGCATGCATTGCATAAGGTATGTTAAGATAGAAATGCCCTAATCTACCAACGTAAGCAGATAAATAAAAGGGATAGAAAGAAATGGGGATTGGAAGACATACACCCACTCACACACCCTTATTACAACTTTGCCCTCGCTCAGAGGGACCAAAATAATAATACAAATTAATTAACTACGCAAGCTAATTAATTATTACAAATTAACTAAATTAATTAATAAACTAACTAAGTTAATTAAAGCAGTAAACGCCTCGGGAAGAGGGCTCAAATGTAGCGCGCTCAGAATTGGCTCGGGATCGCACTGCCATGCACGGATTGCCTCTGCTTCTCGCTATCCTCCTCTCAAAATTGCCAAAGTCCCAGGAGTGCCTCCCAGGGCACTGGGGAGTACCACCGGCTGGGATAGAGCACCACCGGCTGAAGAAGGAGGCCACCGGCACTATATGAAGTTATCGGCTGGAAAATGAATGCCAGTCGGCATTGAATAGTGCCGGCAAGACTTAACACTGCAACTTCGCAGAACCCACAAAGAACAGAGAGGACAACAACATGCATGGCAATGTGATTCAAGGCATTTATGCACCAAACACCCCTTATCATATTAGTGACTCAAAGGGCATGTGCCTCGATTCCTGACCACCAATCACAAGATTTTCATGCATGATGGCCTTAAGAACCAAGAATGCAACTTTGATTTCAAATGCATGCAATGCAAACAAATAAACAAGGGTGCTCAACCTCCATCATACTTCACTTCAAGAGGCCAAACATGCACAATACAAATACAACCCTAAACATGTCAACTAGGCATGCAACATGGATTATGCAAGCAAGCTAAACATGTTAAGTATGCAACCTAAGCAAAAAGGCATACAAGCCAAGCAATGGAGTGGACTAAAACATGAATTAGGCTGCTCCTAATTGGTCTAAAATCAGTGGCCAAAGTGCCTAGAAATGGAGACTAAACGCACACACACACATGCAAGTGTTATGGCCCAAACCCAAGGCATAAGCACGGCAATCCCCAAGCACACTTGGAGATACCGAACAAGGACAATGAGCATGCATTGTAAAGCTCTGAAAATCATGTTAAACATGGTGCCAAACCAACTAACAAAGCAAGCCAAACAAAGCATACAAATGGTCCAAGCGTTAAGGCAAGCCAATGAAGCTTTGAACCACACCTAGCACAACCACACATGGCAATACTTAAACACTTAAAAAACAGAGTTTTAACACATAAAACTAAGCCTAAAAGGCCACCTAGATGGCATCTAGATGACATGAATCCAAAGGCATGCATTAAAGCCAAAACATGGAGCATTTAACACATACTCTTAAAGCATTAAAGAGGCATGCTAAGCAACCAAACAAACATGTATGAAGGACTGAAATGGCATGCGAAATGGTTCCAAACCATCAAAATAATGCAAGCAAGGCATGCTACACATGCATACTCAAAGGCTAGCAAGCCTAAAATGCAAAGGGGCTATATAATGCATGCCAAGATCAACCCAAACGACTATGGATAGAGCTAAAACATGTCAAAATAAGCACAATACATTCACAAATCTAAGCCTAAAACATGCTCAAATTAGGACTAACAACCTAGGCGTGTTAAGGGACTAAAGAGGCATTACAAAGCAACCATGCAAAACATGCAAGGAGTGCTAAAACCATCTTAGAAACATGTTATATCATGGCAATATAAGCATAAAAAACAAGTCAAACATGCTTAACACACACTCAAGCATGAAGCTCCATAAGGAAGCAAAACTTGCCCTTTTCAAGGACATTAAGGAGAGGGGGTGGCCCTCCCCTTTTGGAGACTTTATGGCGCCATCTCCACCACTGAAATCCCTCAAGATTTCAGTGGTGAAGAGGCCCAAGCACAAAAATCTCGGATCTCTAACAAAATGGCACAAAAAGGGGCCTTTTCAAGGCCTAAGGGTGGTCAAACTTGCTCAGACCACAAAACACTCTTAATAAACAATAAAGAGGCTAAAAAAACAGAACTTTTATGTGTTATAGACTAAGCACAAAAACTGTTTTAAACTAAGCAAAAATGGAGTGCAAAAATGGGGTAAATAAAGTAAGTTGGCTCACCCTTGTAGACTTCTTCACAAAGGTTGGAGTTATTGGTTCCTTGAGGTCCGAACCAGTCAAGAACTTCAAGAACAAGCCCTTAGCACTTCAATTCCAAGAGGAAGGTGAAACACTAGGTGTTGATGTGCAATAGTAAGGCACAAACACCTAGTGCACAAAATAAGCAAAGAAAAGAGAGATAGAATAGATATAGGATTTCTAACCTAAACCAGAGCTTCTCTCATGTCTAAAAATGGCTAAGTCTCTCAAGAACTTCAACCCTTGAGCCAAGAGAAGAGCCTTCTCTTGTATAGGCACAAAACTTACAAGTTAAGTCACCAAAGGGGCTCATCCCTCCATACACGTGTATGGAGGGGAAACAAATGCTACAAAGCTGTCTGAAAATATCTCCAAAGACAGCTGTAAAGTGGTCGGCAGGGCAAAATGGTCATTTTGCCAAAAATAGTGCCGACCGGCACAATAAAGTGCCGGTGACAACACCAGCCAGCCGGTGGCCTCTAGCTGCTGCTTGGTGTGTGGGGATGCCTCACAAAGCATTCCTCGCCTCCAAGGCAAAGCACAAGTGTTTGGTGCAAAACCAGACACAAAACGATCGAGTTCGGAGGTCCTGAGGCAAGGCGCGCGAGCCGAGAACTCCGGGAACTCCAAACGAACACAAACATGGATAATCACCGAGTGTTCCAACGGTGACGTCCAAGTCTTGAGGACGGTCAAAAATGGGGTGTGTACAGTTGCCCCTCTTTGACAGAACTCGAAAGTCATAACAATGACGGGAGTGAATGTCAAAGCCCAGAGACGACCCATTTTTGACAAGGCCGAAGACTTAGACAAACATGCAAGACAAGTAAGATATGCGCCCGAAGGCAGGGGCAAAGTGCAACTGGAAATGCAAGAAGCCGAGCATAACTTATGATCATGCAAAGAAAGCTGTAATGAAGCACGCATGTGAC
This sequence comes from Camellia lanceoleosa, assembly GCA_025200525.1. Classification (NCBI taxonomy): domain Eukaryota; kingdom Viridiplantae; phylum Streptophyta; class Magnoliopsida; order Ericales; family Theaceae; genus Camellia; species Camellia lanceoleosa. Next base: position 26,064,478 of record CM045767.1, read on the forward strand.
AATTATAAGCTAGCAAGCGCCAAACTACACTACAGCGCAGAAAGGATGCAAGAGAATTATGCAATTCTCAATACGTCTCACACGGAGGATACAATACAATGTAGCCCGGCTATGCGCCGGCTCAATGAGTCAGACATACAATATCGTGCCTGCGAAGGAAGCAAACTTAACAGGTACAATATCGTTAGCAATATGCCTGATAGTGCAATGACGAATGCAAGATGATATGCAATATATACAACAACAATGATGTATGGATAATGCAACTAATATGCAATGCAATTGAAACTATATGCAATTGAAACTATATGCAGGGCAATTGAATCATGATTCAAACCGGAGCGGTTCGAAACCACACAAATGTCAAATAGATTGATGGAGGTAACAAGTCCGTCTACCATAGAAAAGGTGTCGAAGCCCTCAAGGCGCGAACGCACACAGAACAATGAGTAATGTAGACAGACACAAGCACAAGTATTGGGTGGAATGACATAAGTGGGGAAACGACCCGCTGGGGAGGGAATAATGATCCTAATGCCGGATGCAATAATTATGCTACAATGCAACATGTGATTATGGCGCGCGGGCCAAACCATATCTCGCTTCGGAAAGGCATGCACACATACAAGCCATGTCTATCACAGAAAAGGTGCCGCAACCTCAAACCAAGCTCATCAAGGAGTAGGCGCGATGCACATGAACCGCGCTTCGACGTGAAAAGTAAGGGCACATACCAGACCAAGCTCAACAAGGAAAGGCGCAAGCCATAGATGGAAGATGATGCAGTGGATGCACGCAAGCTACAATGCAATATATACAATATGCAATGGAATGGATGACATACGCACTATACTACAATGATGATGCATGACATGCATTTTTTGATGTTTTTGGATTTTTTGAAATGCAGGACATATGCAGTACTTACAATGATGCATGACATATGCATTTTTTGATGTTTTTTTTTTTTGAAATGCATGACACATGCAATACTTACAATGATGCATGACATATGTATTTTTTGATGTGTTTTTTTTTTTTTTTTTTGAAATGCATGACACATGCAGTACTTACAATGATGCATGACATATGCATTTTTTGATGTGTTTTTTTTTTTGAAATGCATGACACATGCAAATGATGCAATGCCTATGATTGCGGCTTTCCCTATCTTACTAAGAGGGCGATATACTAGGTTGGTTCAGTATCCAGAATTGAGGCGTAAACATGCCGCCTCAACCTATGGGGTTTCCATACAGATTTCAAGCCGAGGGTACACCCCCCCTGGGTATTTAAACCAGACTTTAGTCTCGAAAATTCCGAACCTTTGCATTCTAGGCATAAGCCGTTCGAACTCTAGTTTTCACCGTCCCAGTTGGTCTTTTAGGAACTCACCAAGAACACGCATGTGGCTTTACTGCACCAATCGAAAGTCGTTCGGGCATGACGAACACCGAAGGAATTGCACCTTCAGAGGATTTAAGGTCTCCTAGACCGGGATGCAAAATGTACGCATGACAATGCATGTTTTCCTTTTATTTACAATGATGCATGATTTTTTTTCGAAATGCGCGCTACTGCGCGACTTTTGAGTGCATGCCAAATGCAATGAGGTGTGCATCTAAATGCACCGAAGGTTTTGCACCTCCCGAGGATTTAAGGTCTCCTAGACCGCGCGTGTTTAAGGTCTCGCCAGACCCGTACGTGTTTAAGGTCTCGTCAGACCGTGACGGGGCAACAAAGAGGTGCGCAAAATAGCGCGATGAAATGAAAAATGGAAAATGAAAATGCAAAACGAGGCACACGTACCTCGAGATGCAATGAAATGCAAAATGAGGCACACATACCTCATTTGATGGAAAATGAAATGCAAAATGAGGCACACGTACCTCGAGATGCAATGAAATGCAAAATGAGGCACACATACCTCATTGAACGAAGGTGCGCCAAACGGCGCGATGCGCAAAATAGCACGAATGAAATGCAATGCATAAGATAGTGCACTGCGAAAAATAGCGCGATGCGTTAGACAACGCGAGTGCACAAAATAGTGCGATTGAATGCATGCCAAATGCAAGGATGATGCGCAAGATAGCGCGATGCGTTAGACAACGCGAGTGCACAAAATAGTGCGATTGAATGCATGCCAAATGCAAGGATGATGCGCAAGATAGCGCGATGCGTTAGACAACGCGAGTGCACAAAATAGTGCGATTGAATGCATGCCAAATGCAAGGATGATGCGCAAGATAGCGCGATGCGTTAGACAACGCGAGTGCACAAAATAGTGCGATTGAATGCATGCCAAATGCAAGGATGATGCGCAAGATAGCGCGATGCGTTAGACAACGCGAGTGCACAAAATAGTGCGATTGAATGCATGCCAAATGCAAGGATGATGCGCAAGATAGCGCGATGTGTTAGACAACGCGAGTGCACAAAATAGTGCGATTGAATGCATGCCAAATGCAAGGATGATGCGTAAGATAGCGCGATGCGACGTATCGGACAATGTGATGGATGTACGCAACACACACGGGGCAACTTTTGAATCTTGTAAAAGACAAAAGGATACAAAAGGATACCATCTTTGCTTGAATTTGAGTGCCACGCACAGAAGACACGGTCCGAAGTCAAAGCGGAGGCCGGTTGAGCATCGAGGATGCACTTTCTTGCATTTTCTTGAGCTGTGAAGACCAAAAACTGCTCATATAGCCTAAACAAGGCTGTGGGAACACCACCGCTATGGAAAATACTCATCGGCACAATTTTGTGCCGACCGGCACAAAATAGTGCCGACCGGCCAAAAATGCCTGATCGGGGGCAGTTTTGCCATTTTGCTCCGGGTTTTATAAAATAGGGTTTCTAAACCCTATTTTTTCATTCCTTGACCGCCAAAAATCACCCCTCTCTCTCTCTAGGGTGTTCTTTGCTCATTTTTCGCCGTTTTCTTCACGTTCTAAGCCCGTTTCACCGTCGGATTCGCGATATTCTTCGCGTTTCGGACATTTCCACCCGATCGAAACCTCATTTCGGGATCTCCTTTGCTATTTTCGCCTTTTCGGGACTTGTTCCCCTCTATTTCCTCTACCCTTCCGTGTATTTTCATCTTCCGGCCTTTCCGGCCATTTTCGGCCTGCTCGGGGTTGACTTTTCCAGTTGACTTTTCACATTCCGACTTTTCTGGCCATTTTCCCACCACCATTACTATGGCAGACGAGGTTCCACATGTCCGGACTCCCCCGGATCACGAGATGGATCCCGGGGTCGAGCTCCTCCCACTGAGGGAGCGCCCGTTCGATCCGGCGACCTACCACCCCGCGATTCATGTTCTGCCTCCGGACGGTCTTCGCCATTTCCGCGACTTTGACCGAGCACTGGACCCGGAGCTCCTCTTGCGCGAGCCGGCCTCTCACCTCTCATTCGGCGCTTCTGAGGTAACCCTTCCGCTCTACTTTACTTTCTGCAATGTAGAACTGTAAACTGTCAACTGCCATAGCTGATTAAAACCCTTAATTGCTTAGCTCTGATACATTGTACTGTAGTTGATCGCAATTATATTTGCAACTGATATCTGTTTGAGACGGCCACATGCACACACACTGCACGAGCCTCAATCACCCAAAACACACGGCACACACCGTTCTGCACTGCAAATTTACCGACACCCGGCACTTATTTGAGTTTGAAAACACATTGCATGCTGTATTGAAACTGAACCACACAGAACACGCTGACGCATCACACGTTGTAGTTTACTTACTGGCATGCTATAACCCGATATCTGCTTGAATCTGAAAAACGTGCACACATGCATCATGTCCGTGCTGACTCTCACAAACATACTGACACATCACAGGCCATAATCCACCATAGTACACTGAAACCTGATATCTGCTTGGATCTGAAAAACTTGCACGCATGCTAGACTTGTATCGATTTTTAACCTTTTTCATCAACAGGGTAAATTTCATGTTGCTTCGCAATCATTTGTTTGAAAACAGGGAGATTCCCATGCCATCCGCGGGTATGGGAACATTGTGGCTCGAGATTGGTACGACGAGCTTCCTGAGGCGGTTCGCCATGTTGTGGACGAGGGAGGCTTTGGTTCCTTCTGCAGGGGTCTTACCCGGCTCACTGCTTGCAGACCTCTTCTGGCGGCACTGGCAGAGAGGTGGTGGGACACCACCGTCTCATTCCATTTGTCGGCGACTGGGGACATGACGATGACCCCTTATGATTTCTCGGTGCTCACTGGCATCGGGGTCGGGGGTGATCCGATCCCTTTTGATACAGACATGGATGAGTGGACCGCGGCCCAGGTCTACTTACTTGGTGCGGCTCTACCTCTCGCACGTCCCGGCTTTGTCCGGTATTCTTGGTTCGAGGTGCAGTTTCGGGTGCAGCCTCTGCTCGTCGATGCGGCTCCGATGACCCCAGAGGCCGTAGATAGATATGCACGCGGCTTCCTGATGTTTCTTCGATGACTTTCGCCGATCGGGCGAACACAAAGGTGCTCTCGCTTCTCAACAAGACCTGTGGATGTCCGGGACATCTTGCGGTATGACTGGGGTGGTGTAGGGCTGGCCACTCTTTATGGCTATATGAGCTCAGTCTCTCGTGGCAGCGGGCAGTTGCTCGGAGGTTACTGGCGGGCTTGGGAGGTACGCCTTCTCTTCTGTTTTACATTTCTGCTCTATACTTTCAGATTTCGCACATCGCATGCACGGACGGATCGTATACACGGCACACACTTACTCGCTTATAATCGACTGTACACTTTTCACACGGTACACTCTGCTTAATACACTGCACAACACACGGCTCTCTTATTTCTGCTTTTCATTATGTATTCTGCTTTCTGATAATCATACTGATATCTGTCTTGTAGTTGTGGGTCTACGCCTACTACTACTTCTCAGTCTCCGGAGAGGAGACTCTCCGATCGCCCCTTCACGCCGCTTGACGGAGATGCGCCCGGAGGTCGCGGGAGACATTCAGCTTCTTCCGCCGTTACTTCGACACCATCACTCCCGCAGAGGTATGTTTTACTTGCAGTTCATTTAAGCTTCATCTTTCCACTGTATATTTGCAAAATCAAGAGGGTAATAAGTCAGATTTCAATTTCAGATCACTTGGCGGCCGTGTCGATCACTGATGATGAGGGATCGGCTTGTTTGCCGCCGATGATACCTCACGTTACCGGATCCTACTCGAGGGCCCGGTCTGTCGGGCTTGGTACCTGGGCGAGCGCTTCTTGCGCCAGACCCTAGGCTTACCTGAGCAGATAGTCCCGGTGCACCCCCCCGAGCACATGCGGGACACGGAGAGGTTCACTGTTGATCAGATGGTGGACTACACCCTCGGCTGGGAGGCAGACGGTTTCAGAGGCGAGGGCGATTACGCAGAGTACGTCCGGACCTTCATCATGCGGCCGCTGAGTGGTGGTCGCCGAGCTGAGAGACAGAGACCTGCGGCGCCGGCGGCTGGAGCAGAGATGGGAGCAGGAGTGGGATCGTCACAGAGAGCTCGAGCTCGTGGCAGGAGGGGAGTGCAAAGGGGACGAGGACAGCCGGCCGCCGCCTACCATGCCGACTTCTGGGGCAGAGTGGGGAGACCTACCAGATCCTTTTGCTCCTCCCCCGACTGGTCATGAGTTTGCGGTATCCCCGACTTGCCTCCCAGACGATATCGCATTTCTGCATCATTTCATTTTAGTTTATTTGATATTCCACGAAATACTTGATGCATCCGATATTTTTTTGGCTTCCCGAGTACACCCGACACATTGAGCCAATGCCTCCATGGCGGGATGTTGCATGACCTTTGAGTTCCTAGCCTTTTATGGCCTTCCTAAGTATGTTCTTTCCGACATAGCTTCAAACCATATACAACCGCCTCGCATAACTGATGCATAACACAACACTGATACCCAAATTTCACGGCACTTGATATATCAGATTCATATCTTGACTCTGCCACCGATAAAGCGCCATTCACGACGTATACACTGCATTCTGCACTGATAAACTGCTCACGGCATTCATACTCTGTACTCTCTGTATTTATAAACTGCTTCATGTATACTGATGCATTTGCCTTTTGTTCTTTTCAGCCTCCCTTCCCAATTCCTCCAGCGGGTGGTGTTCCAGTGGGTGGTGCTCCGACTGCGCCTCCTATTTCTACTCGGGATGGCAGGAGATTCCCTGCATCAGGGGGCATGGCCATGTGGGAGCGGCTCCAGCTCGATTGCAGGAGATGGCGAGTCGGAGACGGAGGCCTCTGAGGAGGAGACCGGGGGCAGCTCGGGCTCGGGCTCGACAATGACACTCGACGATGCTCTGCTTCGCCAGAAGAGGGCGAGGACGGATCCCCCGGCGCGAGGCCATTGATGACGATTACAGACTTCTGCCGCTTTTCCTTTATTTTCTTTTCTTGTACTTTTCTCTTTTTGGTAGATAGAGTACTATATACTGCCGCAGGCAGATTTTTGCTTTCCTCAAACTTTGTACTTAAAAAAGATGATATGAAATGAAACACACTTTTATCTGAAAAAGAATGTTATATCTGCACATTTCATACTTGGCACCGCATGGCATCATATTACACCTCAAATGTAAATGACATTGATCTGTTGTTTAAAATTTGAGCAATTGCACCATGATAATCAGATAATCAACCGACTAAACAGCAAAACAGCTCACACAAATCCCTGCTCAATCCGAACACTCAGCCCATACTCTACTGGGGACTAATCTGCTGGGGATTGACCTGCATATAGCCCATAACACAGCATTTGGTTCATTCTGCACACAGCAAACCCTGAACAAACAGCCCTGATCTGACAAGACGGACCATGAAAGCTGACACGGTTGCAGTTGAAACACGCTTGGATGTTCCAAATTTTCCCTTTTCTTCTCTTGCTTCGCACGGATGTAGGGAATGACACAGTATTCTGAGCACAAGCGATCACCTTTTGGGAGAGGATGGGTTTTTCAACCGGGGTATCGAGCCTACCACAGAACATGACGAGACAGACTCGAACAAAGAAACAAAAGGCACACGACCTAACACAACGAGACACACTTGGAAAGGACTCAAAGCGAAAATCGAGATTGACAGGTCAAAAGACACGACACACGGACATGTTTACAAAAAGACCTCAAATTTCGAAGAGCCAGTTCCTCCGGGTATTATTCCCCACCCTTTCTGATTTGTGATACTCACATCACTCGGCCCTCAGGCTCGTTTTTTTTTGTAAAAACCCTTTTCTCATCTTTTCTCTCAACCTACACCTCTCTATTCTTTATTCTCTCATTTTTTTATCCCTCCCCAGAGCGATTGACGAGTAAACGAGAGGTCGGGTTCACGCCGACATACTAGCTTGCAGCCACTTCTTCGTAGATAAAGTGCCTCTCGCAAGCAAGTGCGACGAGGGGGAAGACGGAATACCCGACTCAACTGCGCCCCTAGTTCGTCACTTTGACCATTTTTTCATTTTCTAAAACAGTTTTGATCAAAATGAGAGTTGGATTAACACACTTATTCGATTTTTGATTTGAAAATCATGCAAATCAGGCTGTGAGCACTGAAAATTCTCCTTTTTGGGTCCAAACATGGTCCAATTTTGAAAATGAAACAGCTTTTGAGAAAATAAGTCAACCTCAGTGAAAAATTTCAAAAACTATTTTTGCAAACAATCAACGCTCAACGAGCGCGGAACTTTACCCTTGAGGCGCGCAACCTCGGATCGGAGGCGATGGAAAATTGCCCCTGGCTTGAAGGGGGGATAAGGCAACGGAAGGTTGCCCCTGGCTTAGATGGTAACTCAGGGCAACTTATGGCAATGCATGGCAACGGAAAGTTGCCCCTTGTTTGGATGATGCCGCGGCATATTGTAAGCCAGTCTTTGTTGATGACGATTGGACCCTCGGGCGCGGAGGAGTCGAAGACGGTTTGAACCAATATATGGACACAGTCACCTGGAAGGTGTTGGTGGTTTGGACCTCAAGAGGAAGTTAATCACGTAGTTCCAGGTTGTTGTAATCAAGACACCCGATTTGGAAGAGGCACAAGTGATCAAAACCGCGGCATGGACTGGGACACTATGAAAGCGTTGGGGGCTGGACTTCAAGATGAAGTTGCCTACGTATCCCAATCATGGGAATCAAGCCTTACGTAGTTCCGGTTAAGGTACACTCGGGTATTTTAACCTTCACTGTCTAAGCTCTAACTTTTGCCAAGGTGCCCAATGCGGGTTTTCGACCTTGCGAGCTATGTTTTTCTTTTCCTTCTTTCTTTTCTTTTCTTTTGCATTTTTCATTTTTTATTTCTTTTCTTTTGCTATATTTTTTTGTATTTTTCTTTTCTTTTGCTTCTTTTTTGTATTTTTTGCTTTTCTTTTTTTCATTCTTTTCTTGGCTCTAACTTTTGCCTGGGCCGCCCTTCCGGGTTTTCGACCTAGCGAGCCTCTCAAAGGGTAAAAGTGTAGCAAGCCCATGCCAAATGGTTTTGAGATTGAAGCCTCTCTGTATCTAGGAGAGTGGTTGTGGTGTTGATTTGCAGAGGGGTATTGATTTGCAGAAGAATCCATCACGGTTGCTTCATGAACCTTGCCCGGTGGGATCTGATCTCCTTGATCTGGCTTTGACGCCTCTTGCTCGAGGGCTGCTTCAAAATGGGCCACGCAGGCATTTTATGGTGGCTGACTGCTTGAATGTTCTGAACAGATTTCAGGTTTGGGGCAGATAGATTGAACTTTGAGGCTGAGAGCGACCCTAGGCTGCACAGTCTCAAGAGCGGTTCCACACAGGTCTTCGCAAGACTGCGCAAAATATTTCGTTTTTGAAAATTTTTTAAGAAAGCGACAAATCGCTCGTGTTGAAAACAGTGTGGAACCGGTCTGGATCAGGCCAGGGTCCTTCCCAGTACTCACGCTAACAAGCATGACTTCATTCGTTAAAAGCTTAGCACGCCTTTCTTTCTCTCAAGATGATCAAAATTTTGCAAAACCCGAGGAATTCCTTCCCCCTTTTTTTTTTATCACCACAGTGTTTGAAAAGGGTTTTATGAAAAGCTCAGGTCATCATAACGATATTTAAGGCGCAAGAGAGCAGGCGAAATGTACTGTCATTCCATCCAAATTCTTTGGCATGGTTGGCTCGAATAGTAACAAATACGGAACGTGATAGCCACAGCTGTTTCATTCGGATGCCCTGATATAACTGGCTCTTTGGTAGAAACGAACTCAAGAAGAAGCAAAAACAACTATTTATAAGACAAAACGGTGTTTGAGGCAACAACCCCGAAATTACCTGGTATACTGTACAGGGGAGATTGTCTCATTACAACAAGACAGACTCTGTAAGCAAAAAGACTGACTCAATACAGAGAGATAGACTCAAAACAAAACAAAAGGCTGGCTCGACACCCGAGTCAGGATTTACAAAACTAGCGTTGGCAGGTGCTTAAAAATGTGTGCCAAACGCCACATCCAAAAATGTACCAGACATCGCCACAGTGCGATTCACCTTCGATTACATACTTGCGATTCAGATCCTCATTATCGTGTCCTCACAATCCAAGAACTCAGAGGTGGGACTGGTTGCTGAGGTAGGTGGGAGGATAACCTTGTTATCAATCAAATCCTGGACCTCGTGACGGAGGCGGAAGCAATTATCCGTAGCGTGACCAGTCTGTTGATGGTACGCGCAGTACAAGGAAGCATCATGCGTGGCAGGGAGGTTCTTCGGTAGGGGTCGGGGCTCCAAGGGTTTAAGGTGCCCCTTTTTGGCCAAAATCAAAAGTGCCCTAGACAAAGGCATGTAGAGAGGGTGAAAGGCCCTGTGCCCCCGGGGCAGGTATTTTGGAGCCTGAGCGCTCTTGCCAGATGCACTAGCGAACGGATCGGCGGGCGCGGCCTTGGATTTCTGCTCCTTCCCAGATGCAAGGTTAGGAGAGGGAAGAACTGTTTTGGCATGACGGGGCTTATCCCGATTTTCTGGTTGACTGGAACTTCCCTCAGGCGGGGTGGGGAAAGCATCTTCCACAGCTTTTGACATAACTGCGGATATCTGTTGCATGTTTATTCCTCTGACTTTCAATGCCTCTACTGCCCACAGCAGTTGTTCGATAGGGTCGGCCTCGGCCTTTGCTTTGTCTTTGCCCCTGGCCTCAGCCTGGTGAGAGGTTTGGGTTGGTACCGATGCATCACTGTTGTGGATGGAGACCATCTCCGGTTGATTAAGCTCAATTACGATCCGTCCCAGTAACGGGGGTTCCTGGGGTTCGAAATTTCCGGCATACGGTGCAACTGGTGGCAAGGCTGACATTCCGTGAGCGAGATCCGCCACGGACCTTTGGAGATCGCCTATCATACCCATTAGCTCGAATGCGGCTCATGCGAGCTCGATAAAAACCGGGTACCCAAATCGGTGTGTGGCGACTGGCGGATGCGGCATATCAACGCCGGTTTCGCTTTGTAAGGTAATCCCTTGATCCAACGCGGCTGCCATAACCACTATTTCTTCTGAACTCTGCGTCATCCCTAGTTCTGTCTCAACAAAGAGGAAACATCGCTATTCAGACGACTTTCAACTCTCGAATCGAAAGGAAAAAAAATGGACAAGATTTCACTTCAAAACAGATCAAATCATCGACGCAATCAAACAACCGATCTCTACTATCATTATTGTTCCCGTAATCACTATTCCCAATCAATCGATACCGCAGTTATAACTGATTCTCAACAATACTGATACTAGTGCCCTCGGGCCTGATGCTCAAACTTTGCAAACTGATATATGCGTTCCCCTGTAGAGATACACTCTAAAAAGCACATAGCAGGTAGATGAGAGCCAATACACCCCTATGTTGGGGTAGGGTTTCCCTGTCCTATTTTGTCAGGAGCTAGGGTTTCACTACGCACGCAGCGGCTTCAAACAACCTAAAATCGGTAAGCAACCTGTCCTAGTTTGGAATGGTCACTATGGATTCCGAATATGCACTAGGTCGAATGGTCAAAAAGGGGTGCCCCGATAAAACCGGGGTTTGTGTTCCCATACTGGCAGAGCCCACAACCGGTCAGCCTTATGGACATACCTTAACAAGACAAGCCTCCGGCAAACCGCTCAGGAATAGCAGATGGCCAATACGGTGTCCTAGGCGCACCAATGCACATGCAATGCGAAGAGACACACAAATGTAGTCAAAACAGGATATCACGAGTTCGAGTTAAGCTCTCTAAACTCCCCACAAAGAGTTGCGAATCGTGAATAGCGTGGGCCTCTATGCTACTGCCGGACTTTTTTGTGTTGCGGTTCTAAATCTGAACCAAAGAGTCCAAATCCGGCAAATCGTTTGAGAAAACAGATTTTTGAAAAGTAGTGCCAAACATGGACTGCTTTGACATGAGTCGCCACCAAATATTTTAAAATGGGAAATTTAGGAAACTCGACTCGGTCAAGGCCACATGTTCGTCATCACCAAAGTGGTCTTGGCTCGAGCTTGGGTACGATTGGGAAGGTCACTATGAGCACCCCTTTCGCCGGTTCGAAGACCGGCCTCTACTAACCGTGATATCCGTTTTTGAAAACATTACATGCTCTTATTCCAATTATTAGCCTAGAATTACTATGTTATGCGCACGGCAAACAAGTATAGACTACATTGCTTAATTTGGAAATAAACATTGCATATCCGTTTTGTCTCGAAAAAAACGTGTTGGTTTTTGCTACTCGCAAGTAGGCTAAAATACGGATTTCAATGAGTTGTTCCAACTCACGCAATCCAACCTCCACCCACAGGCATTCAAACAGTTTATAACACATAAGCATTTAGCCGCATGGCAATCATACTGTCATGGCAAACATTCACACGCATGCGATATGCTAAAGCGTAAAAACTTACATCGTACTCCGCGCCAAAAACAATAACCCGGTTAGCAAACATGCATGACCTAGTTTATGTTAAGTGGCTAATGCAACACAGGCATAGATGCAATCTAGAGTAGGCTCGGCTAACCCTAAACATGGCATGTGAAATGCGCGAGTAGCACATGTTTCAATTTGGAATTGAAAATTGCGATGCGGTTTGTATGATGTACCGAGCCCGGTGCATGTAAACAAATGCATGAATGCACGCATGCATTGCATAAGGTATGTTAAGATAGAAATGCCCTAATCTACCAACGTAAGCAGGTAAATAAAAGGGATAGAAAGAAATGGGGATTGGAAGACATACACCCACTCACACACCCTTATTACAACTTTGCCCTTGCTCGGAGGGACCAAAATAATAATACAAATTAATTAACTACGCAAGCTAATTAATTATTACAAATTAACTAAATTAATTAATAAACTAACTAAGTTAATTAAAGCAGTAAACGCCTCGGGAAGAGGGCTCAAATGTAGCGCGCTCAGAATTGGCTCGGAATCGCACTGCCATGCACGGATTGCCTCTGTTTCCCCTGCTATCCTCCTCTGAAAATTGCCAAAGTCCCAGGAGTGCCTCTCAGGGCACTGGGGAGTACCACCGGCTGGGATAGAGCACCACCGGCTGAAGAAGGAGGCCACCGGCACTATATGAAGTTATCGGCTGGAAAATGAATGCCAGTCGGCATTGAATAGTGCCGGCCGGCACTTAACACCTGCAGAACCTGCAACCCACAGCAGCAGAGGACAACAACATGCATGGCAATGTGATTCAAGGCATTTATGCACCAAACACAGCCCTTATCATATTAGTGACTCAAAGGGGCATGTGCCTCGATTCCCGGACCACCAATCGCGCATTTTCATGCATGATGGCCTTAAGAACCAAGAATGCAACTTTGATTTCAAATGCATGCAATGCAAACAAATAAACAAGGGTGCTCAACCTCCATCATACTTCACTTCAAGAGGCCAAACATGCACAATACAAATACAACCCTAAACATGTCAACTAGGCATGCAACATGGATTATGCAAGCAAGCTAAACATGTTAAGTATGCAACCTAAGCAAAAAGGCATACAAGCCAAGCAATGGAGTGGACTAAAACATGAATTAGGCTGCTCCTAATTGGTCTAAAATCAGTGGCCAAAGTGCCTAGAAATGGAGACTAAACGCACACACACACATGCAAGTGTTATGGCCCAAACCCAAGGCATAAGCACGGCAATCCCCAAGCACACTTGGAGATACCGAACAAGGACAATGAGCATGCATTGTAAAGCTCTGAAAATCATGTTAAACATGGTGCCAAACCAACTAACAAAGCAAACCAACTAACAAAGCAAGCCAAACAAAGCATACAAATGGTCCAAGCGTTAAGGCAAGCCAATGAAGCTTTGAACCACACCTAGCACAACCACACATGGCAATACTTAAACACTTAAAAAACAGAGTTTTAACACATAAAACTAAGCCTAAAAGGCCACCTAGATGGCATCTAGATGACATGAATCCAAAGGCATGCATTAAAGCCAAAACATGGAGCATTTAACACATACTCTTAAAGCATTAAAGAGGCATGCTAAGCAACCAAACAAACATGTATGAAGGACTGAAATGGCATGCGAAATGGTTCCAAACCATCAAAATAATGCAAGCAAGGCATGCTACACATGCATACTCAAAGGCTAGCAAGACTAAAATGCAAAGGGGCTATATAATGCATGCCAAGATCAACCCAAATGACTATGGACAGAGCTAAAACATGTCAAAATAAGCACAATACATTCACAAATCTAAGCCTAAAACATGCTCAAATTAGGACTAACAACCTAGGCGTGTTAAGGGACTAAAGAGGCATTACAAAGCAACCATGCAAAACATGCAAGGAGTGCTAAAACCATCTTAGAAACATGTTATATCATGGCAATATAAGCATAAAAAACAAGTCAAACATGCTTAACACACACTCAAGCATGAAGCTCCATAAGGAAGCAAAACTTGCCCTTTTCAAGGACATTAAGGAGAGGGGGTGGCCCTCCCCTTTTGGAGACTTTATGGCACCATCACCACCACTGAAATCCCTCAAGATTTCAGTGGTGAAGAGGCCCAAGCACAAAAATCTCGGATCTCTAACAAAATGGCAGAAAAAAGGGGCCTTTTCAAGGCCTAAGGGTGGTCAAACTTGCTCAGACCACAAAACACTCTTAATAAACAATAAAGAGGCTAAAAAAACAGAACTTTTATGTGTTATAGACTAAGCACAAAAACTGTTTTAAACTAAGCAAAAATGGAGTGCAAAAATGGGGTAAATAAAGTAAGTTGGCTCACCCTTGTAGACTTCTTCACAAAGGTTGGAGTTATTGGTTCCTTGAGGTCCGAACCAATCAAGAACTTCAAGAACATGCCCTTAGCACTTCAATTCCAAGAGGAAGGTGAAACACTAGGTGTTGATGTGCAATAGTAAGGCACAAACACCTAGTGCACAAAATAAGCAAAGAAAAGAGAGATAGAATAGATATAGGATTTCTAACCTAAACCAGAGCTTCTCTCCTGTCTAAAAATGGCTAAGTCTCTCAAGAACTTCAACCCTTGAGCCAAGAGAAGAGCCTTCTCTTGTATAGGCACAAAACTTACAAGTTAAGTCACCAAAGGGGCTCATCCCTCCATACACGTGTATGGAGGGGAAACAAATGCTATAAAGCTGTCTGAAAATATCTCCAAAGACAGCTGTAAAGTGGTCGGCAGGGCAAAATGGTCATTTTGCCAAAAATAGTGCCGACCGGCACAATAAAGTGCCGGTGACAACACCAGCCAGCCGGTGGCCTCTAGCCAATGCCGGTGGTGTGTGGGGATGCCTCACAAAGCATTCCCTGCCCCTCCAAGGCAAAGCACAAGTGTTTGGTGCAAAACCAGACACAAAACGATCGAGTTCGGAGGTCCTAAGGCAAGGCGCGCGAGCCGAGAACTCCGGGAACTCCAAACGAACACAAACATGGATAATCACCGAGTGTTCCAATGGTGACGTCCAAGTCTTGAGGACGGTCAAAAATGGGGTGTCTACACAGGGCAAGGTTGGAAGAAAAAACAGAGCATTTTTCAGAACCTGTCAGATTTTGAAGTTGTCAAAATTAGGTTTTGAGTAGACCAGGAGGTTTGGCTCGTCGAGTGGAGTCTTGAACTGCAAAGCAGTGACCCAGAAGAGGGTTCACACACTCTTACACGCCCCCTAAAGAAGGCGAGTGAATCCCAGTTGTACACACGCGCTTTAAGGGCCATTAATTATACCAGCACGTCATACCACCCGTTGATATGCACTTGACCCGCGGCGGAAGGAGGAAGGAGAGTGCTTTGTATGTGATAGTGAAGTCACTGCCACATGTCAGTGCCATGTTAGACGGTACCTCAGCGCCACGTTAGCACCAGGTCAGCCCACATGTTATTGTCACGTGATTGCCACGTCAGCACACTAGTTGACCAGTCAACCAGTTGATTTGAACCAAACAGACCTAGAGGCGGAGGGGTTATCTGGTGCATCGCGGCTATGGTACATCTGCAGATCTGAACCATGAAACATATTTTTCTAGATTTGAGCCATTTGAAGTCCAATTTTGGCATCCCAATAGTGGTTTTCAACTATTTGGAGTATTCCAGACACATTTGTACGGTCAGATTCTACAAATCAGATTTCAAAAATATGCAGTTTTTATTTTGGCAATCCAAAGTGTTTTTTCAACTAATTTGACCAGTCCAGACTCAACGACGAAGTCTGATTTTTTAGACAGAGATCATTTTCTGTACGGACAATTATTGATGGATGAATCATCATTGACTTTGGGATCCATGATCAAGCTAAATGCTTCCAACTATGTTATTTGGAAGCCCAGAATGGAAGATGTCCTGTACTGCCGAGATTTGTTTGACTCCATTGAGCTTAATGGAGTTAAACCAACTATGGAAAAGGATAAAGACTGGACACGAAAGAATCGAAAGACCATTGGTCAGATTAGACAATGGAACGATCATAGTGTCTCCCACCATGTTGCCTAAGAGACTGATGCCAATGCTTTTTAGACAAAATTAGAAGGCATGTACCAACCGAAGACTCCTCGGAATAAAGCCCTCCTAATGAGAAGGCTTACAAATTTGAAGCTGAAAGACAGCGTCTCTATTACATAACACACTAGTGAGTTCCAAAATCTAGTGAACCAACTGGCAACTATCAAAATGGAGCTGGATGATGAGATGCAGGCCTTATTGCTTCTCAACTCCTCGCTAGATAGTTGGGAGACGTTGGTGGTGTCCCCTAGCAACTCTGCATCTGAAGGAAGACTGACCACGAACAAAGACATGGGTGGAGATCAGTCCCATGCCCTCGTCACAGAGTATAAAGATAGAGGCAGAGGTAAGGGAAGAAGTAAAAATAGAGGACGCATTAGATGAAGAACTCAAAACAGAGGGAAATCCATAGAATGTATAAGCCGGCCAAGGTTCAAATGTTATCATTGTGGCCAGGAGGGTCACATAAAAAAATATTGTTATGCCTTGAAGGGAGAACAAAAACAAGGCAATAGACAGCCAAAGACCGAAGATGGAAACACTGCACTTACTGTCTCAGAGGATATTGCAATATTCTCCGTTGAAGAAGAAGAATGCCTCCATATGCCAGACAATGACATCGAGTGGGTGGTAGATATAGTAGTTTCCTATCATGGTACATCCCGGAAGGAGTTCTTCAGTATGTACCAAGCTGGAGATTTTGGTACAATGAAGATGGGTAACTCCATTTTTTCGAAGATTATGGAAATTAGTGATGTTCACATCTAAACCAAAGTTGGGTGCACGATGGTGTTAAAAGATATCAGGCATGTTCTCGATTTACGCCTGAATCTTATTTCAGGGATAGCCTTAGATCGACAAGTCTATGAGAACTACTTTGGCAAAGGCATATGGAAATTGAAGAAGACATCTCTGGTGGTAGCCAGAGGACAAGCAACTGGTACGTTGTACAAGACTCATGTGAATGTGATTTCAAATAGCCTTAACGTAGCAGAAGATGAGGAGTCACCAAATTTGTGGCACAAAAGGCTAGATCACATGAGTGAGAAAGGGTTACAGATTTTGGCAAAGAAGTCTCTTATTCCCTTTGCCAAAGATGAGAAATTGAACCCTTGTAACAACTACTTATTTGGTAAACATCATAGAGTCTCTTTTCACTCATCATCCAGAAAGCAATCAAAGTTGTTGAATAGAGTATACTTTGATGTATGCGGTCCCATAGAAGTGGAATCTTTGGGTGACAGAAAATACTTCTTGACATTTATTGATGATGCATCACGAAAGGTATGGGTTTATGTCCTAAAAACCAAAGCTGAGGTGTTCCAATATTTTCAGACATTCCATGTTATGGTGAAAAGGGAGATTGAAAAGAAGCTGAAGTGTCTCCGAACAGACAATGAAGGCGAGTATATGTCAAAGGAGTTTAAAGCCTACTGTGTTACTCATGGCATCCGGCATGAGAAGACTGTTCCTGGAACCCCATAACACAATGGTGTAGTCGAGAGAATGAGCCAAACCATTGTAGAGAAGGTCAGATGTATGCTCAAAATGGAAAAGTTGCCGAAGTCATTTTGGAAAGAAGCTGTTCGTGTTAGTTTGGAAGGGAGATTCCAGAAAAGGTATGGTTTGGAAGGGAGATTTCTTACTCTCACTTGAGAGTGTTCGGGTGCAAAGCATTTGCACATGTATCTAAGGAGCACAAGCAGAAGCTAGATGATAAAGCTACTCCATGTATTTTTATTGGCTATGGAAATGAAGAATTTGGATACAAACTGTGGGATCCAAAAAACAAGAAGGTCATTCTAAGTCGAGATGTGGTGTTTCAAGAAGGCCAGACCTTAGAAGACTTTAGGCAACTAGCTAGACCCAAAGTTGATGATGTTTTAGAGATTGTTCAAAACCTTGCACCATCATAGCATGCCACTAATGAAGAAGAGCTACCGCAGTATGCAGCCAATGATGTAAAGTTGCATGACGGTTTTCCAGAAAAAGAAGATCTAGAAGAAGAGGGTATGGAGCATGAGGAGTCACAACCCCCTATGCTAGAGACTGTTGGTCTACAGTTACGAAGATCAATGAGAGAGCCTAAGCCGTCGTCAAAATACCCTACTTCTGAGTATATTTTTCTCACTGATGAAGGGGAGCCAGAAGGTTTTCAAGAAGCTCAGAATCATAAGGAGAAGAGTAGCTGGCAGCAAGCTATGCAAGAAGAGATACAGTCCTTGAAGAAAAATCACACTTATGATTTGGTAAAACTTCCATAGGGTCGAAAAGCACTGAAGAACAAATGAGTGTTCAAGTTGAAGAAAGATGGCAGCGGAAAACTAATTAAGTATAAGACTCGATTGGTTATCAAAGGTTTTGGGCAAAAAAAAGGTATTCATTTTGATAAAATCTTCTGGCTAGTTGTGAAAATGACATCTATTCGAGTAGTTTTGGGACTAGCAACCAGTTTGAATTTTGAACTTGAACAAATGGATGTAAAGACGGCATTCCTCCTTGGTAATTTAGAGGACGAAATTTACATGGAGCAACCAAAAGGTTTTGAAGTAAAAGGGAAAGAAAACTTAGTTTGTAGATTAAAGAAGAGTCTCTATGACCTCAAACAAGCACCGAGACAGTGGTACAAGAAGTTTGACTCATTCATGGTGGTTCATGAGTACAAGAGAACTGCTGCAGACAAGTGTATATATGTTAGGAAATTTTATGATGGAAACTTCATCATACTCTTGCTCTATGTTGATGACATGTTGATTATTAGTTAGGATGCTGTAGTAATTAGATCACTGAAGAAGGAGTTATCATAGTCCTTTGACATGAAGGACCTGGGCCCTACGCAACAAATTTTGGGCATGAAAATTATACGTGATAGGAAAGCCAAGAAGTTGTGGTTGTCACAAGAGAAGTATGTTGGACAGGTGATTGAGAAGTTCAATATGAAAGATGCCAAGCCAGTCAGTACTCTGCTGGCTAATCATTTCAAGCTAGGCAAGAGTTCTTGTCCCTTATCTATAAAAGAAAGAGAAGAGATGGAGGTAATTCCCAACTTTTCTATAGTAGGGACTTTAATGTATGCAATGATATCTACCTAACTAGATATTGCTCATGCTGTTGAAGTTGTGAGTAAATTTCTTTCCAATCCAGGGAAAGAGCATTGGGAAGCAGTCAAGTGGATTCTGAGGTACCTTAAGGGTACATCTAAAATGTGTTTGTGCTTTGGAGGAGCTAAACCAATCTTGGAAGGCTATACTAATTCAGATATGGAATGCGATCTTGATGGTAGGAAATCTATATCAAGATTTTCTGTTTACTTTTGCAAGGGGAGTTGTGTCTTGGTAGTCCAAACTGTAGAAGTGTGTTGCTTTATCCACAACCAAGGTAGAGTATATTGCCACAACAAAAGCTGGGAAAGAGATGTTGTGGTTAAAGCGGTTTCTCCAAGAACTGGGACTAAAGCAAGAAAAGTTCACGATACATTGTGATAGCTAGAGTGCCATAGACCTGAGCAAGAATTATATGTACCATTCTCGTACGAAGCACATTGATGTTCAGTATCGTTGGATACGTGAAGTGATGGAGAAGCAGTTATTGGAACTGGTCAAAATCCACACAGATAAGAATCCAACCGATATGCTTACAAAGGTGGTCTCGAGAGACAAACTCGAAGTATGTAGGGACATTGCTAGAATGGACTTCTAGTAAGGATCCTACTCCCCATGGGTGTGGATAAGGAAAATTGTTGAGTATCCACACCATGTGTCAAGAATGGAGGCTGCAGATTTGGGCTACAGATTTGCTGAAGTTTTTTAAACCTAGGGTGGTTATGTTAATGACTTGTCATTTATCTTGGTAGTTGGTTGTTGGCAAGTAGATGTTGATCTTTGGTTCTCCCGTTTGTATATAAATAGGGAGAGCTGTGAGCTGAATTGATAATCATAGTGTGGAGAAAATAGAGAGTTGTGAAGAGTGTATTTGTGAGTTGAGTTGAGAGAGTGAGCTCCTCCTTCTCTGTTTTGTATTTGTTTTTCTTCATAGTAAAGATTTCTTTCTTTCACCTGTGGACGTAGGTATAGGGTTGAACCACATAAATATTTGTGTCTCATTTATGTGTGTGATTACTTATTGATCATTTTCTGGGTGTCTTTAATCACAACAAAATCATCAATGACAAATTGATAAATTTGTTAACCGTATCAATCCAAAAAAAATATTTACTATCCATAACAAACCACGGTTTGGTAGGTTGGGTGATTTTCAACCTATTAATTGATTGGAGAATAACCTTAAAGAATTATCAATCATTTATATAATATTTAAAATTAATTTACATAATATTTTTCATATATATAACATTAATTTACACTAAATTTCTCATCTCATATTTCTTTTATATTAGTTTTTACTTTGATATTTTATTAGAATTAATATATATATATATATGTATTAGCTATGATGGGGTGGAATAGTTTTGGAAGCAGATTACAAATTTCAAATAATAAATTAAACCAATTTGTGGTTAACAGACATATCGATGTGAATTTGGCAGTATTTTGTACAACCTTACTAGAAATTCATAATTTAGGCTTCTAAATTTACTCACAATAATGTGATAATGAAGTAGACTTTACATAGTTTAATGTTTGGCAAATTGAAATTGACACCTATCTATTTGTGCATCTGTATGGTTTTAAATTTTTAAAAATAGTTTTTGAATTTTTGCGTTATTTCTTTTTCGTATTTTTTTTTATTTTTAATAGAATCTTTTTTAATATTTTAAGATCAACTTAATTTGTGAATAAATACAAAAAAAAAAAAAAAAAGAAAAGAAAGTTTTTTACTCATGCATCCTCTTTTATACATTTTTATTCTATTATATCCTACTTCTTAATTAATAAAGTCCCCTGATATAAGTTATTTGGAAGATTAAAGTTTTTTCAAAATTTGAGATATTTTTGCCTTTATTTTATGTGCAAACACAAATCTAAAAAAATAGTCAACATACATATGGCAATTATTAATTTTTAATGTACACATTTATTTTTGGTAAGATTTATATTTTTCAAAAATACTCGACGAGATGTACCAAATAAAATATCAATTTAATATAAAATTATGTAAAATAAATATATATATATATATACAATTTTACATTTTAATTTGGATTTGCAAGTACGAAAACTTTCGCTTTTAAAATTACACTTAGCTTTTGAATTGAAAATTTTAAAAATTTTAATTTCTAATATAGTGCTAAATTTCACAAATTTGAAATGTTAAAAAAACATAAAATAAAATAAATTTCACAATACCATATCAAGTCCTAAAGAAATCTTATAAAGTTCATAATGTTTTGTTGAATAATATAATATCAATGAATAGGAATAATATAAATAATATGAATGAATAAAAATTTAGAGAATATTAACTCATTTAGTCTTAAGAGTTTTCTTATGAACTAATTAATCCTTTTTGTTTTAAAAAATTATATTTATTTGATTTGGTACTATTTGAGTTTAAGTGAATGTTCTTTTGTGATTCATTTTTCTAATTTTCATATTCGTTTTTGGGATGGGAATGGAAAGGCGAGGTGTAAAAGATTCTTTAAGGGAGGATTGGTGGTTGAAGTGTTAGTTGTCGAGTATGAAAATTTACATTTCTCTTAGTGTGATTTTTTGGTGTTATAAGTGCACTAAAGTGTTTTTGTGTGTTACATTGATAGATGTGTTGCGTTTGAAAAAAATACACTAAAGAGTTTTTTTAGAATTTTACGTTGTTACATTTGAGAAAAGTACACTTTGTAGTTTTTTAGTATTACATTGGAGTGTTACGTTTAGGAAAAATACACTCAAAAATTTTTGTGGGTTACAAACGTTTGGAAAAAGTACACTGAGGAGCTTTTTTTTTTTTTTTAAATGTTACATTACGTTTGAGAAAAGTATACTATAGAGTTTTTTAGTATGTTACGTTTTTGGAGTGTTACATCAGAGTGATAGTTTGGGAAAAATACACTAAGAAATTTTTTTCAAAAATTACATATAATATTTTCAACATTATGAGAATACTTACATTTGTCCCTCAACACAAAACACACACATTTATGGTTGGCCCTTTATATAATTCACACTACAATGAAACCTTTGGGTAGGACCAAATAGTTCATAAGATTACTATTTGAGATTTATTGGTGCTTTACCCTTTTTTTTATTATTATTTTTGAAAGTATAAATATTTACATTTAATTATCACATTTCTAAGAAAATTCACATTATCATCTAATTATCACATTTCTAATTTAGTATATTTATAGTATTTCGTAAAAAATATTTCCTCGCAAATATTTTAGTTTTTAGGTGTATTTTTGTAGTTTCATATAAAAAAAAGGTGAAGTATCAATAAATCTCAAAATGTAATGTGAAGAACTGTTTAGTCTTCTTTTTTTTTTTTTATAAACTCAAGATTCCATTAAAGTAAAAATTATACAAAAGATTAGTCACTTACATATTTGAGTTTAATTTTCTAAGGATAAAAATAAGTTTCTCTAAATATAAAATTATATAATTCGATAATTCGCATTATAGAAGTTTTGGATTTTTCCTCCTAGAACAAATCCCACATTACGAAAAAAAAATGTAACACTCTACTAACATAACACTCTAACATAACACTAACATAACATCTAATGCAAAACACTAAAAAACTCTTTGGTACACTTTTCCCAAACGAAATAACGTAACTGTAGACACCCCATTTTTTACCGTCCTCAAGACTTGGACGTCACCGTTTGAACACTCGGTGATCATCCATGCTTGTGTTCGTTTTGAGTTCTCGGAGGTCTCGGCTACGCGCCTTGCATCAAGATCTCTCAACTTGACTGTTTTGTGCTTGGTTAGACCAAACACTTGTTGGTTTTTGCTTTGGAGGGCAGGGAATGGCTTGTTGGCCATCCCCACACCTCACTGGCTATGGCTTGAGACCACCGGCCTTGTTTCCTTGCCACCGGCCATTGGTGATGCCCAGTCGGCACTATTGATGGTCGGTCGGCATTGTGTTTGGTCGGCCGGCCACTGATTTTGGTCAATCGGCCACTTTTTCTGGCCGAGACCTTTTCTTGAGGGGGGTTTGAACCTTTTGAACCCTTGTTTTAGCTTCTTGAGGAAGCTTGAACTTTTTGAACCCTTGGTTTTAGCTTCTTAAGGAAGCTTGAACCTTTTCAACCCTTGGTTTTAGCTTCTTGAGGAAGCTTGAACATTTCGAACCCTTGATTTTAGCTTCTTGAGGAATTTTGAACCTTTTGAACCTTTTTCTAGCTTCTCCAAGAAGCTTGAACCTTTCTTAGCTTCTTGAGGAAGCTTGACCCCTTTGCTCGAGCTTCCTCAAGAAACTTGACCCCTTTTGCTTTAGCTTCTAAGAGAAGCTTGAATCCTTCTAAGCTTCCAAGAGAAGCTTGCACCTTTTGCTCTAGCTTCTCCAAGAAGCTTGAACCTTTTGCTCTAGCGTCTTGGAGAAGCTTGAACCCCCTTTGTTCCTCTATAAGAGAGGCCCTCCTGTAGACAGCGCCCGCGTGGGACCTCGCTACAACAGTTCGGACTCTCCTTGTTTGTTTTGTTGTGGTTCTTAATCTGAACCAAAGAGTTCAACTCTGGCAAATCGTTTAAGAAAAAAGAATTTTGAAAAGTAGTGCCAAACATGGACTGCTTTGCCAGATACAGAGTCGCCACCTAAATATTTTAAAATGGGAAATTTAGGAAACCCTGACTTGGTGCCGAAGGCCACGTGTCCGTCATCACCAAAGTAGTCTTGGCTCGGGAGCTTGGGTACGATCGGGGAAGGTCAGCTAAGAGCACCCCCTTTCGCCCGGTTCGAAGACCGGCCTCTACTAACCGTGATATCCGATTTTGAAAACATTACATACTCTTGTTCTGGTTATTAGCCTAGAATTACTATGTTATGCGCGCGGCAAACAAGTATAGACTAGATTGCCTAATTTGGAAACAAACATTGCATATCCGTTCGTTTTGAAAATACTTTGGAATTTGCTACTCGCGAGTAGGCTAAAACACGGATTTCAATGAGTTTTCCAACTCAAGCAATCCAACCTCCACCCACAGGCATTCAAACAGTTTATCTCACGTAAGCACTTAGCCGCATGGTAATGCATACTATTATGTTAACATCCGCACGCATGCGATATGCTAAAGCATAAATACTTACATCGTACTCCGTGCCAAAACAAGAAACTAGTTAGTAAACATGTATGACCTAGTTCTTGTTAAATGGCTAATGCAACGCAGGCGGAGATGCAATTTAGAGTAGGCTCGGCTAACCCTAAAGATGGCATGTGAAAAGCACTTTATTCGATGCACGTATTCAAATTGGAAATTGAAATACAATGCAGTTTGTATGATGTACCAAGCCTGATGCATGTCAACAAATGCATGGATGCACGCATGCATTGCATAAGGTATGCTAAAATAAACGTGCCCTAATACTAACCATTATAAGCAGGTAAGTAAAAGGGAGAAAGAAGTGGGGGTTGGAAGACATACACACCACTCACCCACACTTATTACAGATATGCCCTCGTTCGGAGGGACCGAAAGAATAACATAGATAATTAACCACGCAAGCTAATTAAATATTACAAACCCAATAAATTAATTAAACGAATTAACTAATTTAATTAAAACAATAAACCGCCTCGGGAAGAAGGCCAGATGCAGCGCACGCTCGGGACTTGCTCGGAATCGCACTGCCATGCCTAGACTGCCTCTGTTTTCCCTGCTCTGCCTTTCTGAAAACTGCCAAAGTCTCAGAACTACTTCTCAAGGCACTGGGGGATACCACCGGCTGAGGGGAAACACCACCGGCTGAAGTATGTGGCCACCGGCACAAAATGAACTCATCGGCTGATAATTTAATGCCGGCCGGCACTAAATGTTGCCGATCGGCACTGAATGTCTGCAGAACCTGCAACTCACAGCAGCAGAGGGCAAAAACTTGCATGGCAATGTAATTCCAACAATGTATGCACCAATCATGCCCCCTATCATGTTTGTGACTCAAAGGGGCATGTGCCTCGATTCTCGGGCCACCAATCACACATTCCCATGCATGATGGCCCAAAGGGTCAAGTGTGCAATTTTCATTTCAAATGCATGCAATGCAAACAAACAAACCAAGGGGGCTTCTACCTCCATCATGACTTGGTCAAGAGGTAGAGCATGCATGCCAATGCAATGCAACCCTAAACATGTTAACTAGGCATGTAACATGGCAATTCAAGCGAGGATGCTAGTATGCAAACACATATGCAAGGCAATCATACAAACCTAATAATGGGGTGAACTTAAACATGACTTAGGCAATTCCAAATTAGCCCAAAATCAGTAACCAAATTGCCCAAAAATGAAAGCTAATCATGCATGCACACATGCACATGTTATGGTTCAAACTTCAGTTACTAACCAAGCAACATTCAAGCATACTTGAAAAGAGATATCATGGGCAATTAGCATGTAACACAAGCTCTAAAAATCATGTTAGAGTATGGTGCTAAACCAACCCAAATGAGACAACATTAGCACGCAAGTATGGCCCAAATGCTCAAGGCTAGTCAAAGGGCATTGAACTACTAAACATGGCAAGACTTAAGCAACTAAAAACAAATTTTTAGCATACAAAATCAAGCCCAAAGGATCACTTAGATGGCATCTATATGGTTTAAATTAAAGGGCATGCACACATGCTCTCCCAAGGAACATACAACATGAGCTTTTGAAACATCAAAGAGGCATGCAATACAAACATATGAGCATGTTAAAATGACTGAAATAACATGGCAAATGGTCTCAAACCATTGAAATGATGCAAACAAGGCATGTTACACATTCATGCTCAAGGCTAGCAAGCCTAAAATGCAAAGAGGCTATATAATGCATGCCAAGATCAACCCAAACATTTATGGACAGACCTAAGACATGTCAAGATAGGCACAAAATCTTCATAAATCTAAGCCCAAAGCATGCTAGAAACAAAGGCACACAACCTAAGACATGTTAAGGGATCGTAAGGCATTACATGGCAACTATGCTAAGCATGCATAAGGGACCAAAACCAACTCTTAGCAATGTTATATCATGGCATAATAAACATAAAATGCATCCTAGATATGCTCAACACACACGCCAACAAAGGCTTCCTCAAGAGGCCAAAACTTGTCCTTTTCAAGGACATCAAGGAGAGGGGGTGGCCCTTTCCTTCTTGGGACTTAAAGGCATCATCTACACCACTGAAATCCCTCAAGATTTCAGTGGTGAAGAGACCCAAGCACCAAAATCCCGGAGCTCAACAAAATAGAACAAAAATGAGGGCCTTACAAGGCCTAAGGGTGGTCAAACCCTTCCGAACCACAAAACACTCTTAACAAACAATCAAGAGGACAAAAAAAAAAAAGAACTTTTTTGTATTAAACACCAAGCACAAAAAAAGTTCAAAGATAGGTAAAAATGGAGTGCAAGAATGGGGTAAAAAGAGGACTAGTGTCTCACCCTTGTAGACCTCTTCACCAAAAATGATGTTGTTGCTTCCTTAAGCTCTAATCCAGCCAAAAACTTTAAGAACAACCTCTTGGAACCTCAGTAGCCAAGGGAAGGTGAAATACTAGGTGCTTGTATGCAATAATGTGGACTAAAGCACCTAGTGTACAAACAAGAGAGCAAAAGAGAGATAGGATAGATATAGAACTCAAAGCCTAAAACCAGAGCTTCTCTGAGGTCTTTTCTCTCCAAAATGTCTAACTCTCTAACCCTTGAGCCAAGAGGAGGAAGGGTTCTCTTATAGGCAACCGAACTTACAAGTTAAGCCACCAAGAAGCTCATCCCTCCATACACGTGTATGGGAGGAAAAAGATGCAAGACAGCTGCCTTAAAATATCTCAAAAAGCAACTGAACAGTGGTCGGCTGGGCAAAAATGTCATTTTGCCAAAAAAGAGTGCTGATCGGCAACAAATAGTGCCGACCGGCAATATACATTGCCGGTGGCAACACAAAACTAGCCGGTGGCCTCTAGCCACTGCCGGTGGTGCAAGGGGATGTCTCACAAGGCATCCTCTGCCTTTCCAAGGCGAAACACAAGTGTTTGGTGTAAAACCAGACACAAACAATGAAGTTCGAGATCCCGAGGTAAGGCGCGTGGCGAGAACTCCGAACTCCAAACGAACACAAACATGGATGATCACCGGTGTTCAAGCGGTGATGTCCAAGTCTTGAGGACGATCAAAAATGGGGTGTCTCAGTTGCCCTCTTGATGTAACTCGGAAGTCATAACAATGACGGTAGTGAATGTCAAAGCCCAGAGACGACCCATTTTTGACAAGGCCGAAGACTTGGACAAGCATACAAAGCGCAAATGGTTGAACTCGCAAGCTGCCTACGTATCCCTTTAGGAATCAAACCAGCGTAGTTCAGGAACAGGCATACAAGCCGCAGATAAGGTATGCGCCCGTAGGCGGGGGCAAGATGCAACTGACGATGCAAAAGGCCGAGCATAACTTATGATCATGCAAAGAAAGCTGTAATGAAGCACACATGCGACAATTATAAGCTAGCAAGCACCAAACTACACTATAATGCAGAAAGGATGTAAGAGAATTATGCAATTCTCTGTGCGTCTCACTCGGAGGATACAATACCTGTGCGGCTCGTCCGGTTGCACCGGCCTCAAATGAGCCGTACATACAATATCGTGCCTGCAAAGAAAGCAAACTTAACAGGTACAATGTTGTTAGCAATATGCATGACAATGCGAAATGAATGCAAGATGATATGCAATATATACAAAACAATGTATGAATAATGCAAATGAAAATGCAATGCAATTGAAACTAATGTAATGCAAATGATATGCAAAACTTCAAAACAAATATAAACAATGCAAATAATATGCAATGTAATATGCAATGCAATTGAATCACGATCCAATCATGAGCGGTTCAAAACCACACAAATGTCAAATAGGTTGATGGAAGTAACAAGTCCGTCTACCATAGAAAATGTGCCGCTACCCTCAAACCAACATACCAGCGTGGAATGACCAAGGCGCGTACACATGCAGAACTATGAGTGATGCAGACGGACGCAAGAACAAGTATTGGGTGGAATGACATAAGTGGGGTGACGACTCGCTGAGGAAAGAATAATGATCCTAATGCCGGATGTAACAATTACACTACAATGCAATAGAAATGGATATGACATGTAGCCAAAACCATATTTTGCCTAGGAAAGGCATGTACACGTACAAGCCATGTCTAACACAGAAATGGTACCGCAACCCTCAAACCATCATACCAGCGTGGAATAGGCGCGTACACATGCAGAACTGTGCTTCAACGTGAGAAGTAAGGGCACATACCAGACCAAGCTCAACAAGGAAAGGCGCAAGCCATAGATGGAGGTGGTGATGCAGTGGAGGCATGCAACTAAAATGCAATGGAAATGGATATTTACAAAGGATGCATGATATATGCACTATATTACAATGATGATGCATGACATATGCACGCTTTGGAATGCATGACATATGCACTATATACAATGATGCATGACATATGCACTTTTTTTGTTTTTTGAAATGCATGACATATGCAATATGCGAAATGATGCATGACATATGCAGTATTTACAATGATGCATGACATGTGCATGTGTTTTTTTTGTTTTTGGATTTTTTTGAAATGCATGACATATGCAGTATTTACAAATGATGCATGACAATGCAGTATTTACAATGATGCATGACATGTGCATTATGATGCAACGACTATGATTACAGCTTTCTCTATCTTACCAACAGGGCGATATACTAGGTTGGTTCAGTATCCAGGATTGAGGCGTAGACATGCCGCCTCAACCTATGGGGCTTCCATATAGATTTCAAGCCGAAGGTACACCCCCTGGGTATTTAAACTAGACTTTAGTCTCAGAAATCCCGAACCTTTGTGTTCTAGGCATAAGCCGTTTGAACTCTAGTTTTCACCGTCCCAGTTGGTCTTCTAGGAACTCACCGCAAAAACAGGCAGGTGGCTTTACCAGACCACCGAAAGTCGTTCGGGCACGACAAACGCCAAAGGAATTGCACCTTCAGAGGATTTAAGGTCTCCTAGACCGTGCGTGTTTAAAGTCTCGCCAGACGGGGTGCGGGGCAATGCATGAATTGAGATGCGGTGCACAAGACAGTGCGATGCGCAAGATAACGCGGTTGAATGCATGCAAAATGCAATAAGATGCGCAAAATAGCGTGATGCGTTAGACAACGCGAGTGCACAAGACAATGCGATACGATGCATGCCAAATGCGATGAGGTGCACACCTTAATGCACCGAAGGTCTTGCACCTCCCGAGGATTTAAGGTCTCCTAGACCGTGCGTGTTTAAGGTCTCACCAGACCAGTGTGAATGACTATACAACACTTTAAGTGAATGCGATGCAAGCGAGTAAACTTGAACCAAACTACATCTCATGCAGCAAGGATTAAGAGAATTAAGCAATTCTCACGGCGCCTACGCGGAGAAGGCTAAAATCGACTACCGAGAACACTCGGAGTCTTAAACACAACGTCTCTCCGCGTATCGTACACAGGAGAGGAAAGAGCAACACTTCTCAACGTAGTACACGCGAGAGAAGAAAGGGAAAAAGCAAAAAGAAACCTCTCAGCATAGTACACGCGAGAGGGAAGGAAAAAGAAAGAACCTCTCAAATAGTACACGCGAGAGGGGGGGAGTGTGAGACAACGCACATGGGACACGCCTGCCAATGCAAATGAGACACGCATGTTGATGCAAATGGGGCAAATGAGACACGCGTGCCTCATAAGAATGGAAAATGGAGTGCAATGAGGTACGCGTGCCTCAAAGGATGCAAAACAATGCAAGTGTGACACGCATGCCACACGAAATGTAAATAAAGGCATGATGTGCGAGGCAATGTATGTATTGAGGTACATGACAACGCGTGAAAACGCTTGTAATAAAATGCATGATAATGCATGACGGCGCAATGCAATGCACCGATCGGTGTGATGAATGTATGCAATGCACACGGGGCAACTTTTGAACCTTGTAAAAACCAAAAGGATACAAAAGGATACATCTTTGCAAGAATTTGAATGCCGTGCGTGGAAAACACGATCCGAAGTCAAAACGGAGGCCGGTTGAGCATTGGAAACGTACCGTTTTGCACTGTTTTGAACAACAATGGCCCTGAACCACACTTTTAACCCAGAAAAAGGTGTAGGAGGCTTGGAAATCATTGAGGAAAGGCACCAGAGGCCCACCGGCAGTCAGGGAACATCACCGGCCGTCCATCGGCACTAAAACAAATCCATCGGCAAACTATTGTGCCGACCGGCACAAAATTCCTGTGTCGGGGCAGTTTTGGTATTTCGCTACGGGTGTTTTAAAATAGGGCCTCCAACCCTATTCTTTTCACTTCTCCTTGCTCGAAAATTCCTCCCCCTTCTCTCTAGAGTATTTTCGGCCCTCGATCCTCGCATTTCTCGCGTTTTAGGCTCGATTTCGTCGTTCGATTCGCGAATACCTTCGCGTTTCGCACATTTTCGACTGATCAAAATTTCATTTCGGCACATCCTTTTCCATTTTCATCTTTTTGGGACTTGTTCCCCTCGATCTCTTCTCGATACTCGTGCATTTTCGCATTTCGACCTTCCCGGCCTTTCCCGACCCTCTCGGGGTTGACTTTTTGGTTGACCCTTCACATTCTTACCGGGTTTTCCATTTTTCGGTCATCTTCCCATTCTCTTCCCGATGGCAGACGACCTTCCGCAGGGTGGACCCCCTCCAGAGATCGAGATGGAGCCCGAGGTTGATCCCGTTCCGCTTCGCATCCGGCCATTCGACCTAGAGACCTACAGGCCTGTAGTCCATATGATGCTCTCGGACGGACTTCGCCAATTCCGGAGTTTCGAGAGGGGCGTGGCACGCGAGCTTCTCCTGCGCGAGCCTACCTCCCACCTGTCTTTCAGCGCTTCCGAGGTAACTTTCTTTCCTCGGTTTACTTTTCCGCAATGTAGAACATTTAACTGCCATAGTTGCCTTCGTTCTTTAACTGCTTAATTCTGATATACTGTACACTGTAGTTGATTGTAGACAAACTCACAAGTAATATCTGTTTGAAACTGACACGTGCACACACACTGCACTAGCCCCGAATCACCCGAATACACGGTGCATACTGCATTTCATCGTTATGCACACTGGCACCCGGTACTTGCTTAAATCTGAAAACATGCTGCATGCTGTATTTATACTGAACCATTCAACCTGCTGACACATCAGACACTGTAGTTCATTTACTAGCACACTGTAGCCCGATATCTGCTTGAATCTGAAAAATGTGCACACATGTACCATATCTGTACGCTGATCTTCACTGTATCTTGAATATTGCTTCGCAATTGCTATTTTTGATTACAGGGAGACTCCCATACCATCCGTGGGTATGGGAACGTCGTTGCTCGGGACTGGTATCTAGAGCTCCCCGGCGCAGTCCGTCAGATCGTCGATGAGGCGGGTTTCGGCATCTTCTGCAGGGGGCTCTCCCGACTCACTACCTGCAGGCCTTTGCTTGCCGCTTTAGTGGAGAGGTGGTGGGATACCACCAACTCCTTCCACTTCTCTACTGCGGGGGACATGACAATGACCCCTTATGACTTCTCGATGCTTACTAGCATCGGGGTAGGGGGTGATCCGATCCCCTTTGACACAGACATGGGTGAGTGGGACGCCGCCCATTTGTACCTGCTCGGCACTCAGCCACCCCTTGCTCGGGCAGGCTTTGTTCGATACTCCTGGTTCGAGAGCCAGTTCAGGGTTCAGCCATCCTTGACGGAGGAGCCGCAGATGACCCCAGAGGAGGTAGACCAGTACGCACGGGGCTTCATTATGTTCTTGCTCGGGACGACTCTTTTCGCCAACCGGCGAACACCGTGCCTCTATGTCTGATTGCGCCGGTGGACGTCGGTGATTTGCCACTATGATTTGGCGCGAGCTTGGCCACTCTGTACGGCTATATGAGCTCTTCTTCCCGCCTTAGCGGACAGCTTCTTGGCGAGCTTGGGAGGTATATCTTCTTCCCCTTTTACATTTCTTTCTGCTTTCTATATGTACTCGGTACATTTACACATTATGTCTGCTTTATCTTTGGTAGATACTATACACTCGGTACACACATACTCTGCCTTACACTGACTGTACACTAGACACACTGTACACTCTACACAATACACTGCACAACACACGGTTTTGTTATTTCTGCTTTATTCTGTATTCTGCTTTTATCTGATAAGCACACTGATATTTGCTCTGTAGTTGTGGGTGTACGCCTACTTTTCCAGGCTTGCCCCAGTACCTGACGTGGAGATCCCACTAGATGTCCCCTTTTCACCGCTTGATGTGAGGTGCGCCCGAGACCTCGGAGACTTTTATCTTCTTCCGCCGTTTTCGACAAGATCACCGCCAGAGGTATGTTCCACTTTAAAGTTCGTTTAAGCTTTTTCTTTACGCATTTTTGACAATAGGCAGATAACAAAGCGCATTTGTATCCAGATCACTGGCGGCCTTGGGCTCCGTTGCGGCTATGGTGAGAGATCACTATGAGCGCGCGAGACTTCCGCCACCGGATTCGTTGGAGGGCCGATGCATCGAACTGGTACTGGCGGCGTTTCTTGCATCAGACCCTGGGTTTACCGGGGCAGATAGTCCGGGTCCTCCTCCTGCACATATGAGGGACACGGAGGATTCTCCTCGAGCACTGCGAGTATACTGGCTGGAGTGAGGAGCGTCACAGAGGCGAGGGCGACTACGCCGAGTACATTCAAAGCTACATCATGCGACCCTTGAGCAGTGGTCGACGAGCTGAGAGGGAGAGGCCAGCAGCACCGGTAGCTGGGACAGGAGTTGGGGCGGGATCATCAAGGGAGGCCCGAGTTTATGGCGGGAGTGGAGTTCGGAGAGGACAGGGAGTTAGTTGGCCAGCACTTCCCTCCACGATGGCATGCCGAGGGCCGGGTGGGGAGACTTATCAGATCCTCATCGCCCCTCCTCCGGCTGGTCACGAGTTGATTGGATTCCACGGCTTGCCTCCAGTATGTACCACCACATTTTGCATCTTCCATTGATCATTTGATTTCATATCATATTCCACAGAATACTGATGTATCTAACGTTTTGCAGGCTTCCTCCAAGTACACCCGGCAGGCGTTGGAGTTGTGTGCCTAATTGATGGGGATGCTACATCGGACCTTCGACCTCCTGGCCTTCTACGGTATCCTGGTATGTTCTCCTGACCACAGCCTCACACCATACACTGCTCACACAATATGATGCACAATACAACGAAACTTGACATATAATCATCCCGGCACTTGACAGACCGTACTCATATACTACATTACGCCTTGGTATCGCTCACGGCACCCACACCTTTGTACTCATACTGCGCATTACTCAGACGGTATCTTGCTCACGGCATCCACATTGTACTCATACCTGCGCATTACGCCGGTATATTGCTCACGGCTTACTTAGTATACTGATACGTCTGCAATTTATGTTTTTCTTTCTCCCCCCTTTTTAGGTCCCGTTCTCGATGCCTGCTACAGGGAGTGCTCCGGCTGGGCCCTCTATTCCTGCTTGAGGAGGGAGAGGAGGCACTACAGGTCCTCGCACCAGGGGAGGGCATGCTCATGTCGGGAGTAGCTCTCGGGCGCCTGTTCCTGCTGGCGATGATGATGAGTCCGAGTCCGAGGCGGAGGTAGAGGCTGAGGCTGAGTCATCTGAGGAGGCAGGAGGCAGTTGAGCTCGGATTCAGATGATGGTGCCGACGATGATGCTCCTGGGCTCGTGCCCAGGAAGAGGGCGAGGACAGACCCTCAGGCTTGAGACCACTGATGCTACCGCAGATTTTTGCTATTTTTCTTCTTTCTGTACTTTTCTTTCTTTTGTTGGTAGTTGGATTACCTTGTACTGCCACAGGCAGGTTTTTGTTTTCTTCAAAACTATGTACTTGAAAAAGGATGATATGAAATGAAACAAACTTTGGTCTAAAAGATGTTACATTTGCGTATTTCATACTTTGCACTGCATTGCATCATATTACACCTCGAATGTGCATGATATTGACTCGTTGTCTGAAAATTGAGCAATTGCACTGTAATCATCAGATAACAACCAATTAACAGCAAAACAACTCAAACAAATCACTGCTCAAACTGAAATACACAGCCCACACTCTACTGGGGATTGATCTGCATACAACCCATAACCAAAGACTTGGTTCATTACGCTGACAAACCACTGAACAAAATGGCCAATCGACAAGACGGACCCACGAAAATTAAGCGGTTGAAGTTGAAACACACTTGGATGTCCCAAATTTTTCTTTTCCTCTCCTGTCTCACGTAAATGTAAAGAATGGCACAACATTCCGAGCACAAATGATTTTGAAAAAGAGTTTCACGACCGGGGTATCGAGCCTACCACAAACACTGCGAGACAGACTCAAACAAAGGGACAAAACGCACACGACCGGAAATAACGAGACATGCTCGGAAAAGACTCAAAGCCAAAATCGAGACCGACAGATCAAAAGACACGATACACGGACATGTTTACGAAAAGACCTCAAATCTCGAGGAGCCAATTCCACCGGGTATTATTCCCACCCTTTCTGACTTGTGATACTCACATCACTCGGCCCTCAGGCTCGGTTTTTCTCTTAAACCCTTTTCTCACTTTTCTCTCAACTTACTCCTCTCTATTCTTTATTCTCTATTTTTTTTCAATCCCTCCCCTGGGTCATTGATAGATGAATAGAAAGTCATGGATTCACACCCGACACTGCTAGCTCACGGCTATTTCTTCTGGTGAATAGAGTGCCCTCTTAGCAAGCATGCTAGCGGGGGAAGACAGAAGACCCGACTCAATCGTGCCCCTAGTTCGTCATTTTGACCATTTTTTGTTTTCTAAAACAGTTTTGATCAAAAATGAGGGTTGGATTAACACACTTATTCGATTTTTGATTTGGAAATCATGCAAGTCTGGCTGTGAGCACTAGAAATTCTCCTTTTTGGGTCCAAACATGGTCCAATTTTGGAAAATGAAATAGTTTTCGAGAAAATAATCAACTTTAGTAAAAATTTTCAAAAAACTACTTTTGCAAACAGCCGATGCTCAAACGAGCACGGAACTTACCCTCGAGATGCGCGACCTCGGATCGAAGGCAATGGAAAAATTGCCCTTGGCTTAAAAGGGGGATAAAGGCAACAGAAAGTTGCCCCTGGTTTGGATGGCAACTCGGGGCAACTTGTGGCAATGTATGGCAACGGAAAGTTGCCCCTTGTTTGGATGATGCCGCGGCATGTTGTAAGCCAGTCCTTGTTGATGACGATCGGACCCTCGGACACGGAGGAGACGAGGATGGTTTGAATCAATATATGGACACAGTCACCTGGAAGGCGTTGGTGGTTTGGACTTTAAGAGGAAGTTGGTCACGTAATTTCAGGTCACTGGAATCGAGACATTGGATTCGGAGGAGGCAAAAGTGATCAAAACCATGACATGGACTGAGACGCTATGGAAGCGTTGGGGGCTGGACTTCAAGATGAAGTTGCCTACGTATCCCAAACATGGGAATCAAGCCTTACGTAGTTCCGGTTAAGGTACACTCGGGTATTTTAACCTTCACTATTTAGGCTCTAACTTTTGCCAAGGCGCCCAATGCGGGTTTTCGACCTTGCGAGCTTCTTTTTCTTTTCTTTTCATTCTTGCTTTTTCTCTTTTTTTGCATTTTTTTTCCTTTCCTTCCATCTGCATTTTCTGTATTTTTTGTATTTTGTATTTTGTATTTTTTCTTTTTTCATTCTTTTTCTTCATTCTTTTCTTCACTCTAACTTTTGCCTGGGTCACCCTTCCGGGTTTTCGACCCAGCGAGCCTCTCAAAGGGTAAAAGTGTAGCTTTGTCCATGCCAAATGGTTTTGAGATTGAAGCCTCTCTGTATCCAAGAGAGCGACTGTCGGGTTGATTTGCAGAAGAGTCCATCACGGCTGCCTCATGAGCCTTGCTCGGCGGGATCTGATCTCCTTGATCTGACTTTGATGCCTCTTGCTCGAGGGCTACTTCAAATTGGGCCGCACAGGTGTTTCATGGCAGTTAACTGATTCTAGGTTTGAAATAGATAGGTTGAATCTCGAGGCTGAGAGCGATCCTGGGCTGCACAATCTCAAGAGCGATTCCACACAGGTCTTCGCAAGACTGCGCAAAACGTTTTGTTTTTTGAAAGTTTTTAAGAAAGCGACAAATCGCTCGCGCAGAAGATAGTGTGGAACTAGTCTGGATCAAGCCAGGATTCTTCTCAGTACTCACACTGACAAGTATGATTTCATTCATTAAAAGCTTAGCATGCCCCTCTTTTCCTCAAAATGATCAAAGTTTTGCAAAAACCCGAGGAATTCTTTCCTCTTCGTTTTTATCACCGTAGTGTTTGAAAAGGGGTTTTATGAAAAGCTTAGGTCATCATAATGATGTTCAAGGCACAAGAGAGCAGGCGGAATGTACTGTCGTTCCATTCACATCTTCTGGCGTAACCGGCTGAAATAACAACAAGTACTGAAATATGATGGCCGTAGCTGTTTCACTCAGATTCCCTGATTGTGACTGGCTCCTCAACCGAGACAGACTCAAAAGGAAAAACAACAGGATAATTACAAAACGGCATTTTGAGGCAACAACCCCGGAATCGCCTAGTATTCTATACAAGAGGGACTGACTCAATACAAAAAGACAGACCCAAAATAAAACAAAGGATTGACTCGACACCCAAGTCAGGATTTACAAAACTAGCGTTGGCAAATGCTCAAAAATGCGTGCCAAACGCCATATCCAAAAAATGTACCAGACACTACCCGCAGGCGGTTCACCTTCTGATTACATATTCGCAGTATTTGTATCCTCAAAATCCAACAACTGAGTGGTGACGGACTTTGCTGAGGTAGGCGGGAGGATAACCTCGTTGTCAATCAAGTCTTGTACCTCATGGCGGAGGCGGAAGCAATTATCAGTGGCATGGCCGGTTTGCTGGTGGTACGCATAGTATAGGGAAGCATCATGTGTGGCAGGGAGATTCTTCGGTAGGGGTCGGGGCTCCAAGGGTTTAAGATGCCCCTTTTTGGTTAAAATCAACAGTGCCCTAGACAAAGGCATGTAGAGAGGATGGAAGACCCTGTGTCCTCGGGGCAGGTACTTTGGGGCCTGAGCACTCTTGCTAGATGCACTGGCGAACGGATCGGCGGGTGTGGCCTTGGATTTTTGATCCTTTCCGGATGCAAGGTTGGGAGCGGGAAGAACTGTTTTGGCATGACGGGGCCTATCCCGGTTCTCTGATTAGTGGAAGCGCCTCGGGTGGAAGCGGAAAGCATCCTCCACAGCTTTTGACACAACTGCGGATATCTATTGCTTGTTCATCCCCCCGGCTTTCATGGCCTCGACTGCCCACAGCAGTTGTTCGATGGGGTCGGCATCTGTCTTCACCTTGCCCTTGTCTCTGGCCTCAGCCTGATTTAAAACTTGGTTTGATGCGTCATTGCCATAGCTGGAGGCCATCTCCGGTTGGTTGAGTTCAATTACAGTCCGCCCCAATAGCGGGGCTCTTGGGGTATAAAGCCTCCGGCATATGGTGCAGCTGGTGGCGAAACAGACATCCCATAGGCGAGATCTGCCACGGATCTTTGAAGATCACCTATCATTCCCATTAGTTCAAATGTGGTAGGCTCGCGAGCCTGATATAGTTGAGGGGTCCAAATTGGATGTACGGCAGGTGACCTGGG
Source organism: Camellia lanceoleosa (assembly GCA_025200525.1). NCBI lineage: Eukaryota > Viridiplantae > Streptophyta > Magnoliopsida > Ericales > Theaceae > Camellia > Camellia lanceoleosa. Next base: position 26,102,368 of record CM045767.1, read on the forward strand.
TGGATGCGGCATGTCGATAGTAGTTTCATCCTGTGGGGTAGTTCCTTGACTCAACGCGGCCGTCATGACCACGTTCTCTTCTGAGTTGTGCATCATATTCAGTCCTGCCTCAGCAAGGAGGAGACACTAGCTGTTCTGGATCGACCCTCTGAATCTCTGAACTGAAACGGAAAACAAGCAGTATTTCAGCCCCAAACAGATCAAACACGGGTGTAGTCGAACAACTGCACTCTGCTACTGAACACTATTCCCCAGAACCACTATTCAAAACTGAACTGATACCCGCAGACACAACTGATTCTTAACAACACTGATTCTTAACAACACTGATACTGGTGCCCTCAGGCCTGATGCTCAAATTTTGCAAACTGATATATGCGTTCCCCCTGTAGAGATATACTCTAAAAACACATAGCAGATAAATGAGAGCCAATACACCCTTATGTTGGGGTAGGGTTTCCCTGTCCTATTTTGTCAGGAGCTAGGGTTTCACTACGCACACAGTGGTTTCAAACAACCTATGATCGGGTGAGCAACCTGTCCTAGTTTGGAATGGTCACTACAGATTTTGATATGCACTAGGTCGAATGGACGAAAAGGGTGCCCTGGTAAAACCGAGGTTTGTGTTCCCATACTGGAAGAGCCCGCAACCGGTCATCCTTATGGACATGCCTTGACAAGACAAGCCTCCAGCAAACTGCTCAGGAATAGCAGATGGCCAACACGGTGTCCTAGGCGCACCAATGCACATGCAATGTAAAGAAACACATACGTGTAGTCAAAACAGGATATCACAAGTTCGAGTCAAGCTCTCTAAAAATCCCCAGCAGAGTTGCCAGAAACTGTAGACAGCGCCCGTGTGGGACCTCGCTACAACAGTTCGGACTCTCCTTGTTTGTTTTGTTGTGGTTCTTAATCTGAACCAAAGAGTCCAACTCTGGCAAATCGTTTGAGAAAACATATTTTTGAAAAGTAATGCCAAACATGGACTGCTTTGCTAGATACAGAGTCGCCACCTAAATATTTTAAAATGGGAAATTTAGGAAACCCTGACTCGGTGCCGAAGGCCACGAAAAAACAGATTTTTTTGAAAAGTAGTGCCAAACATGGACTGCTTTGCTAGATTACAGAGTCGCCACCTAAATAGTTTAAAATGGAAAATTTAGGAAACCCTGACTCGGTGCCGAAGGCCACGTGTCCGTCATCACCAAAGTAGTCTTGGCTCGGGAGCTTGGAACGATCGGAAGGTCATTAAGAGCACCCTTTCGCTCGGTTCAAGATCGCCTCTACTAAACATGATATCAGATTTTGAAAACATTACATGCTCTTGTTACGATTATTAGCCTAGAATTACTATGTTATCTTGTGACAAACAAGTATAGACTAGATTGCCTAATTTGAAACAAACATTGCATATCCGCTCGTTTTGAAAATACTTTGGAATTTGCTACTCATGTAGGCTAAAACACGGATTTCAATGAGTTTTCCAACTCAAGCAATCCAACCTCCACCCACAGGCATTCAAACAGTTTATCTCACGTAAGCACTTAGCCGCATGGTAATGCATACTATTATGTTAACATCCGCACGCATGCGATATGCTAAAGCATAAATACTTACATCGTACTCCGTGCCAAAACAAGAAACTAGTTAGTAAACATGTATGACCTAGTTCATGTTAAATGGCTAATGCAACGCAGGCAGAGATGCAATTTAGAGTAGGCTCGGCTAACCCTAAAGATGGCATGTGAAATGCACGTATTCAAATTGGAAATTGAAATACAATGCAGTTTGTATGATGTACCAAGCCTGATGCATGTCAACAAATGCATGGATGCACGCATGCATTACATAAGGTATGCTAAAATAAACGTGCCCTAATACTAACCACTATAAGTAGGTAAGTAAAAGGGAGAAAGAAGTGAGGGTTGGAAGACATACACACCACTCACCCACACTTATTACAGATATGCCTTCGTTCGGAGGGACCGAAAGAATAATACAGATAATTAACCACGCAAGCTAATTAAATATTACAAACCCAATAAATTAATTAAACGAATTAACTAATTTAATTAAAACAATAAACCGCCTCGGAAAGAAGGCCAGATGCAGTGCACGCTCGGGACTTGCTCAGAATCGCACTGACATGCCTAGACTGCCTCTGTTTTCCCTGCTCTGCCTTTCTGAAAACTGCCAAAGTCTCAGAACTACTTCTCAAGGCACTGGGGGATACCACCGGCTGAAGTATGTGGCCACCGGCACAAAATGAACTCATCGGCTGATAATTTAATGCCGGCCGGCACTAAATGCTGCCGATCGGCACTGAATGTCTGCAGAACCTGCAACTCACAGCAGCAGAGGGCAAAAACTTGCATGGCAATGTAATTCCAACAATGTATGCACCAATCATGCCCCCTATCATGTTTGTGACTCAAAGGGGCATGTGCCTCGATTCTCGGGCCACCAATCACGCATTCCCATGCATGATGGCCCAAAGGATCAAGTGTGCAATTTTCATTTCAAATGCATGCAATGCAAACAAACAAACCAAGGGGGCTTCTACCTCCATCATGACTTGGTCAAGAGGTAGAGCATGCATGCCAATGCAATGCAACCCTAAACATGTTAACTAGGCATGTAACATGGCAATTCAAGCGAGGATACTACTATGCAAACACATATGCAAGGCAATCATACAAACCTAATAATGGGGTGAACTTAAACATGACTTAGGCAATTCCAAATTAGCCCAAAATCAGTAACCAAATTGCCCAAAAATGAAAGCTAATCACGCATGCACACATGCACATGTTATTGTTCAAACTTCAATTACTAACCAAGCAACATTCAAGCATACTTGAAAAGAGATATCATGGGCAATTAGCATGTAACACAAGCTCTAAAAATCATGTTAGAGTATGGTGCTAAACCAACCCAAATGAGACAACATTAGCATGCAAGTATGGCCCAAATGCTCAAGGCTAGTCAAAGGGCATTGAACTACACTTGACAAGACTAAACATGGCAAGACTTAAGCAACTAAAAACAAATTTTTAGCATACAAAATCAAGCCCAAAGGACCACTTAGATGGCATCTATATGGTTTAAATTAAAGGGCATGCACACATGCTCTCCCAAGGAACATACAACATGAGCTTTTGAAACATCAAAGAGGCATGCAATACAAACATATGAGCATGTTAAATGGACTGAAATAACATGGCAAATGGTCTCAAACCATTGAAATGATGCAAACAAGGCATGTTACACATTCATGCTCAAGGCTAGCAAGCCTAAAATGCAAAGAGGCTATATAATGCATGCCAAGATCAACCCAAACATTTATGGACAGACCTAAGACATGTCAAGATAGGCACAAAATCTTCATGAATCTAAGCCCAAAGCATGCTAGAAACAAAGGCACACAACCTAAGACATGTTAAGGGATCACAAAGCATTACATGGCAACTATGCTAAGCATGCATAAGGGACCAAAACCAACTCTTAGCAATGTTATATCATGGCATAATAAACATAAAATGCAGCCTAGATATGCTGAACACACACGCCAACAAAGGCTTCCTCAAGAGGCCAAAACTTGTCCTTTTCAAGGACATCAAGGAGAGGGGGTGGCCCTCTCCTTCTTGGGACTTCAAGGCATCATCTACACCACTGAAATCCCTCAAGATTTCAGTGGTGAAGAGACCCAAGCACCAAAATCCCGGAGCTCAACAAAATAGCACAAAAATGAGGGCCTTACAAGGCCTAAGGGTGGTCAAACCCTTCTGAACCACAAAACACTCTTAACAAACAATCAAGAGGACCAAAAAAAAAGAACTTTTTTGTATTAAACACCAAGCACAAAAACAGTTCAAAGATAGGTAAAAATGGAGTGCAAGAATGGGGTAAAAAGAGGACTAGTGTCTCACCCTTGTAGACCTCTTCACCAAAGATGATGTTGTTGCTTCCTTAAGCTCTAATCCAGCCAAAAACTCTAAGAACAACCTCTTGGAACCTCAGTAGCCAAGGGAAGGTGAAATACTAGGTGCTTGTATGCAATAATGTGGACTAAAGCACCTAGTGTACAAACAAGAGAGCAAAAGAGAGATAGGATAGATATAGAACTCAAAGCCTAAAACCAGAGCTTCTCTGAGGTCTCTTCTCTCCAAAATATCTAACTCTCTAACCCTTGAGCCAAGAGGGGGAAGGGTTCTCTTATAGGCAACCGAACTTACAAGTTAAGCCACCAAGAAGCTCATCCCTCCATACACGTGTATGGGGGGAAAAAGATTCAAGACAGCTGCCTTAAAATATCTCAAAAAGCAACTGAACAGTGGTTGGCTGGGCAAAAATGTCATTTTGCCAAAAAAGAGTGCCGACCGGCAACAAATAGTGCCGACCGGCAATATACATTGCCGGTGGCAACACAAAACCAGCCAGTGGCCTCTAGCCACTACCGGTGGTGCAAGGGGATGTCTCACAAGGCATCCTCTGCCTTTCCAAGGTGAAACACAAGTGTTTGGTGTAAAACCAGACACAACATGAAGTCCGGAGACCCCGAGGCAAGGCGCGTAGCCGAGAACTCCGGGAACTCCAAACGAACACAAACATGGATGATCACCGGGTGTTCAAACGGTGACGTCCAGGTCTTGAGGACGGTCAAAAATGGGGTGTCTGCACCTCCCTTTCCTTTAGAAGGGTTGAAGAAAATTGCTAAGGCAAGAGACATACATATCTTCCTATATCTCTTTACTTTGAGCTTTAAATTGCTTCGTTCTTGGCCCTTTGCACACCAACTCTTAGCCTAACACCTCCATCATCAACCTAAGGATCTTGGAAGCCATTTTCAGAGGTTGAAGGTCTGGTTTTTGGGTCTCAAAGCTGCTGGTTTTGCTGAAGCTATAAGGGTAACACACTTTATCCTCTTTTGGTCTTTATCTTGCTTCATCTTTTAGCCATACTTGCAAACATTTTCGAGCCTTTTCATAAACTAAAAAAAGTCTTATGTTGAGCTCCTTTTGAAGTTTTTTGAAGAACACTTTTGTGTTTGGGGTCGTTTACCCCCTCTTAGGCCTTGTTTGGCCTCATTTTTGTGCCTTTTTTGTGAGTTTTGGGACCACCTTGTATTGGCCTTCCCACCACTGAAATCTAGAGGGATTTCAGTGGTAGGGATGGTGTTTTGAGGTCCTAAGAAGGAGAGGGGTGATCCTCTCCTTTGTTGTCTTGTTTACTAGCATATTTGGCCTATCAAAGGAGCATATGTCTATATCATTTGGAGGCCAATTTTAGGCACTTTTTGGTGACTTTTGGGACCTTCCTAGCCTCTGTCCATGGCTGGTTTGGTCCCCTTTTGTTTTCTTCTTGCATGTGTAGAGTAACCCCTTTCATGGTTTATCAAAGAAGCACCTCATTCTTGCATGTATTGGACACATTTCAGTGGATATTTGGTCATATTTTGGCATGCCATGATCCTATTTTTGACTGGTTTGGTGGCCCCTCACATGCTTCATAGGCTTGTAGTGTAAATCATGCTTACTAGCTCACATTGCATGTTGTTTTGGCCCTCTATTCTAGCACCTTTTGGCCACACTCCAAACATGTTTTGTTCATATTTTTGGCTGCCTTAGCTCTATTTTTTTAGGCCTCTTGGTCGATTGGTGCTTGCCATTTATGCTTATAGTGTAATAGACATGCCTAGCTTTGAGTTTTGAAGCCTATTGCATGCTCATATTGAGGTGTTTGCATGTTTTAGTATCATTGTGTATGATATTTCAGAGCTTATACTTGTGCCATACTCCCATATTTTCCATGCTTTAAATGTGTTTGAGAGTTGTGCTTGTATGCCCCATTTATGAGCCTTTGCATGAGCTTCATTTAAATGCATTTCGAGCCACCATCTCATATCATTTTGCCACTGTTTTAGGGCATCATAAGGTTTGTTTGGGGTTGGTTCCATCATTTGAACATTGCTTTGCATGACTATAGTGTAATGCACTTCACTAGTCTTTGGTGTTTGAGCCCATCTAACATGCATTGTATGAGTTGTATCATCTCGGAGTCATTTTGTATGCTATTTCAGAGCTGGAATGTATGCCATAGTATCTCATGTTTCATCCTTGCCATGCTCTTGGAGAGTTACATCTTGTGCCTTAGGCTTGGAGCCATTGCATTGTGCATGTTTGCATGAGTTTTTTGAGCTTTGTTTTCATCATGTTTGGCCACTGATTTTGGCATGCTTGAGAGCTACCCATATTAGTTTAAGTCCATCCTTTGCATGTTGCTCAAATGTTGTTACATTGCTTCATGTTTGCATACTTTGGTTGCATTGTGTCTTGCATGCTCATTGTTTGCATTGTTGGCACATGCTTAGCCATATTGCATGTTGTTGCATGCTTGAGCTATATTGCATGGTTTGGTATGCTTGTTGCATTGCCTTTTGCATGCATGCCTTGCCTCTTGATCAAGCATGATAGAGGTTAGGTCCTTTATGTGTTTTGTGTGCATTCCATTTGACATTGAAATTGCATACTTTGGCTCCTTTGGCCATCATGCATCGAAATGCGTGATTAGTGGCCCGAGGACCTAGGGCCACACTCCCTTGAGTCCATAACATGATGGGAAGGGTGGTCATGCAACATTTTGCTTTGAAAATCCTATGCCATGCACTGTCTGTCCTCTGTTGCAGTAAAACCAGTGTTCTGGAGGAAGAAATGGCCGGTCGGCTACTTACAGTGCCGACCAACCACCAAAATCCAGCCGGTGGCTTCATTAATGGTCAATGACCAGTTACAGATGGTCGGTGGCCTTTCCATTTGGTCGATCACCTCTCAGCATGTCTCTAAGGCAGTTCAGAAGTGTCATAGAGGTTTGCACTATTTTCAAAGATGCAAAACAGTGCAGACAGAGGCAATAGTGGCATGGCAATGGATTTTCGGGCGAAACCAATCCGAGCTTGCATGCATCCCTCTTCCTGAGGCCATTTTACTGCTCCAAATAGTTTAATTAATTTGTAAATTAGTTAAGGGTTTGTAATATTTAATTAGCTAGAGTAGTTAATTATTCATTCGGTCTGTATTATTCTTTCGGATCCTCCGAGCAAGGGCAATTGTGTAATAAGTGTGTGTGAGTGTATGTATGTCTTCCAACCCCATGTCTTTCTCCCTTTTATTTACTAGTTTATGATGGTTAGATTAGGGCATGTTTTATTTAGCATACTTATGATAACATGTTTGCACACATTCATTCGTATTGCATGCACCGGGCTCGGCGCATCATACTAACTGGATTGTATTTTCAATTCCAAATTGAATACATGCTATCTGTTGCATTTCACATGCCATTTTAGAATAGCCGAGCCTATTGTAGTTGCATTTTTGCATATGTTGCATTAGGCATTTATGTATAGTTAGGATCGTGCATGGATTTCTAACATAGCTTTTGTTTTGGCTTGGAGTACTCGGTAAGTGTTTATGCTTTAGCATCCTTGCATGCATGTGAGTGACTGCCATGATAGCATGCTTACCATGAGGCTACGTGCTTATGTGATATAACTGCCTGAATGCCTGTGGGTGAAGGTTGGATTATCTGAATTGGAATAATGCATTGATTGTGAGTTTTAAGCCCGCTTGAGAGTGGCAAATCATCATGTTTTCTAAGCCCACCTGAGGGTGGCAAATCCAAATTTTAGCCTACTTGCGAGTAGCAGACCGTTTTCAAAACAAACATGAGATGTTTTGTTCCAATTCAGGCGATCCAGTCTGTACTTGTATGTTGTGCGCATCACATAGTAAATCTAGGCTAATAACCGGAATAAGAACGCATAATGTTTTCAAAACTTGATATCATGGTTAGTAGAGGCCGATCTTCGGATAGGGCGAGAGGGGGTGCTCATAACTGACGTTCCCCAATCGTATCCAAGTTCCCGAGCCGAGGCAACTTTGGTGATAATGGACACGTGGCCTTAGGCAACGAGTCAGGGTTTCCTAAATTCCCCCAAAATAAAATATTTAGGTGGCGACTCTATATCTAGCAAAGCAGTCCATGTTTGGCACTTCTTACAAAAAAATCTATTTTCCAAAACGATTTGCCGGATTTGGACTCTTTGGTGATTTATCAGTCTTGCATTGCACATTGCGAGATCAGATTAAGAACCGACACAAATCGAGTCCGAACTGTAGCATGAGGCCCACGAGGGCGCGTCTACAGTTTCTGGCGACTCTGATAGGGAATTAGAGAACTTGACTCGAACTCATGACATCTTGTTTTGACTACACTTATGTGTTTCTTTGCATTGCATGTGCATTGGTGCGCCTAAGTCATAGTGCTTGCCGTCTGCTATTCCTGAACGGTTTGCCGGAGGCTCGCTTCGAGAAGCGTGCCGTAAGGCTGACCGGTTACAGGCTCTGCCACGATGGGAACACAAACCCCGATTGTCACCGAGGCACCCTTTTTGACCATTCGACCTAGTGCATATTCGAAAAACCATAGTGACCATTCCAAAGCTAGGACAAGTTGCTCACCTGATTATAGGTTGTTTGAAACCACTGCGTGCGTAGTGAAACCCTAGCTCCTGACAAAATAGGACCGGGAAACCTTACCCCAACATAGGGGTGTTTTGGCTCTCACTTGTTTGTTATGTGCTTTAGAGTTGGCCTCTATAGGGAATGCGTGTATCAGTTTGCAAGTTTGGGTATCAGGCCTGTGGGCATCAGCATCAATATTTTGAGGGGATCACTTTTATCTGAGGGTATCGGTTTACAGGTAGAATTTGGGCCAGAATTCAGTAAAGAGTCAAATCTGTTTTGGCGAAATTAGGCTGAGATACTCTTTGTTTTCTCTCTTGCTAGGTAATCCTGGAACCATAGCTTCAGAAGGCTCCAATATCCCTCGAGGTTCATCAGATTTGTGCTGATAGACTTTGTCAGGTCAGAGATTCAGTTCAAGGGAAATCAGTATTCCTTCGCCAGAGGTAGGATAAAAGGGCTAGTCAGGCATAGATCACCAGTTCAGCAGTTACCAGATTAGTGGCCCTTGTCCACCCCACCAGTGAACAGTCAGGCTGAGGTCTCCGTTTCTACTGTAGGGATAGATATATCGGTTGTTCAGATAAACCAGCATTCTATGGCAAGAATGGAGGAAATGATGCGTCAACTCCAAGAAAGTATGAAAATCATGCAACAGATTTGTCATGGCGTAGTTGCCAAACAACAGGCCATGGTCATGGCCCAACAGACAGAGCTAATCACCAGGCTATAGCAGCAAGCCGGGGCATCTGCTTTGCACCAAGCTCCTCCCCGGCCAAGAGTCCCAATACCCGAGGAGACAGCGAATGTTCAAAATGTCCAGGAGGATACAGATATCCCAACGGGACCGGCTCCGCCCCCGATTCTACCTCAACTATCCAAGGCATCCACTCCTATCAATCAACCGGATTCTCCCTTTGAGTTCGAGGTGGACCCCACGGCATTAAAAGTGAGCAAGCTTGAAAAGCTGTTCAAGAAATCTCAAGGTGTGAAGTCCATTCCGGACATTGAAGACGGGTATACCGATGCAGCTGTGACGCTACCGGACAGATTTAAGATGCCACACATCGACCGATTTGATGGATCTGGGGATCCCATGGTGCATCTCCAGTTGTTTTCGGACATACGAAGGCCGATGGGCCTCACCAGATTACAGAAGCTTTCTTTATTCGGCCGAACCCTGTCGGGTGTAGCGGCCATCTGGTATGTCAAATTGGAGGATGATGTTAAGAGGAATTGGGATGAGATGGCCGAGGCTTGTGTCGCACAATACTCGTACAATACACAAATCGAGATTACAACCCGTGATCTTGAGACGACTAGGCAGGAGCCTAAGGAGAGCTTTTCTGACTTTGTGACCCGGTAGAGGGCCAAGGCCTCAATGATGACCATTAGGCCGACTGACAAAGATCAAATACGGATGGTTGTGTGCAACCTCCAATCCAAGCTCATGCAGAAAATGATCGTTCTCCCATTTCCCACGTTTCCAGACTTACATGAGATGGGAGTACAGATCGAGGACGCTATGAAGAAGGGCCTCATTGATCAGGAGAAGGAGCAGCCCAGGAGGGCGTTTACCGATTCGAATCGACCACCGTGATTGATGCAAGATCTTCCGAAGTGGGCATGGTCGCCACCACCGCACCAAGAACAACCACCCACTTTGTTGGTGCATCCAATCCAAACCCCCGAACTTCGGACTATCTACCCCGAGGCAAGAGGGTTTTCACCCCACTCTATATGCCTTTGTCTAAAGCCCTGGGGGTCCTACTCAGGAAAGGACATCTGAAACCGTTAGAACAACGGCCTCTACCCAACCCTCTCCCTGCAAAGCATGACCTGGCTAAGTACTGTGCTTTCCATCAACAAACTGGTCATGACACTAACAATTGCGTCCGTCTTCGTCACGAGATACAAAATCTGATTGACAATGAGATCATCGTCGCACCAAGCTCTGCAAAGTCTATCGGCACTTGATCAGTGAACTTGTGGGGGATAATGTGACTATGTGATCGGGGGATGAACCACCTGCGGGCAGTTTATTTCAGATGTGGTGTATGGCACACACTGTTTTGAGCATTTGTGAATGTTGGGTTTTGTACGTTCTGGCTTGGGTATTGAGTCAGTTCTGTTCTTTTGTTTTGAGTCTGTCTCTTTGTTTTGAGTCAGTCTTTTCATATTGAGTCAATCGGGTCTATCTTGTTGTATCGAGTCAGTCCTGTTTTGTTAAGAGTCGGGTGATTTCAAGGATGTTACCTCAAACATCACTTGCTTGTTTTGTGTTTGTCTTTTCGTTTTCTTTTGAGTCTATTTTTGCCTTAGAGCCAGTAATGCCAACAGATTTGAATGAACAGCAGTGGTTTTTCATGCTTTTGTGTTTGCTTCTGCTGTGTGCCAGTTGTGCCAGAAATTCTAAATGAGATGGCAGTATTTGACTAGAAGCTGTGTCTTTTCTGTGCCTTGAATTCGTTGCATCGACCTAAGTTTTCCAAAAAAAATTTCGAAACATTGTGATAAAAAACGAAGAGAAAGGAATTCGTCGGGCTTTGCAAAATTTGATCAATTGAGAGAAAGAGAGGCATGCTAAGCCCTTAATGATCGAGATCATGCTTGTTAATGTGAGTACTGAGAAGGATCCTGACTTGATCCAGATTGGTTCTACATTGTCTTCAGTGCGAGCGATTTGTCGCTTTCTTAAAAGATTTCAAAAACTATTTTGCGCGATCTTGCGAAGACCTATGTGGAATCACTCTTGAGATTATGCAGCCTAAGATCGCTCTCAGCCTCAAGACTCGACCCCTCATTGTCAAACCTTGGACTTAAATTCAAAATGTTCAATGGTCAACTACAACGTGAGGCCTGTGTGGCCAGATTCAAAGTAGCCCTCGAACAAAAGGCAAGAAAGTCAGATCAAGAAGATCAGATGTCATCAAAAGAAGCTTGCAATGCTAGATCAGAAGCACCCCTGGAACTAGGGGCAAAGAATTTCAAATGTGCTCGAAGAGCCGAAGATGGATCATTCCACAAATCAAAGAAGGTCGGCAAGAATGCCAAATCCCAGAAGGGAGGAAAGAAGACAGTTTCTGCTGAAGAACAACTGAGTTCCTATCCGCAACACTAGGGGCAAAATCAGCCCCCCGTTGGATGGACTCCTACATCGTCAGCGAATAGCAGCCATTCTCCTAGATTCAGATGACTTCAGGATCCTAAAACCATTTGACATAGACAAAGCTACACTTTTACCCTTGAGAGGCTTGCTGGGCCGAAAACCCGGAAGGGCGACCTAGGCAAAAGCTAGAGCAAGAAAAAGAAGAAAAAGAAAAAAAAAAGAGAAAAATGCAAAGAACAAAAAAGAAATGAAGAGCAATAAAAATTTAAAAAAAAAAAGAAGAAGAAAATAAAAAAGATGAAAAGAATTGAAAAGAAAAGAAGAAAAACATAGCTCGCAAGGTTGAAAACCTGGAAGGATGGCCTTGGAAAAAGTTAGAGCGCAAAAGGAGAGGTTAATACCCGAGGGTACCTTAACCCCGAACTACGTAAGGCTTGATTCCCATCTTTGGGATACGTAGGCAACTTCATTATGAAGTCCAGTCGTAAAACACTTCAAATTCGACTATGTCCATGTGATGGTTCTGGTCATCCTTGCCTTCTCTGTATCCAAGAATTCGGTTGTGAACATTACCATGAAGACTGATCACAATACGCTGCGGTGCCATTCAGACAAAGGGCAACTTTCCGTTGCCATTCAATATGCTGCGGTGCCATTCCAACAAGGGGCAACTTTTCGTTGCCATGCAGTGTCCTTCAAAACAAGGGGCAATTTTCCATTATTATAGATCTGAGGTTATGCATCTCAAGAGTAAGTTCCGTGCTCGTTGAGTAGTGGCTGTTTGTAAAAACAATTTTTGAGAATTTTTACTGAGGTTGACTGATCTCTCGAAAATTATTCCATCTTTTCCAAAATTAGACCATTTCTTGGACCCAAAAAGGGAAAATTTTCAGTGCTCATAACCTAACTTGCATGATTTTCAAATCAAAAATCGAACAAGTATGTTAATCTAACTCTCATATTGGTCAAAATTGTATTAGTAGAAAGCAAAAACAAAAAATGGTCAAAATGATGAAATAGGGGCACAGTTGAGTCAGGTTTTCTGTCATTTCCCCTTTATCAACGCACTTGCCAGAAAGGGCTCCATACCTGCCGGAAAAGGGCACCACTGAAGCTAACCGCCAAAGGGCTGAAAGCTCTCACATCCTCCAAGCAACGAGGTATCGAGCCAAGAGCGAAGCACAAACTGGAATGGGCAAGATATTCCACTCCCTTATATGGACAAATTTGATCACATCCAAACTCCCCAGCAGCGCATCGTCAACCGATGTCAGCTGCAGATTTGCTACACACCCAATTGTAGCGCAGCCCCTCTGTGGAAGAAACTCACTGTTGTGAACAAGAAGAAGAATCTAGCGAAATGCTAGGGGCAAGACCCCACAACTTTCTGTTTATCCATCAACCACTCAGGAAAGGGATTAAAAAATGAGAGATTGAAGAATAGAGAGATGTGCGCTGAGAGAAAAAGTGAGGAAAACGGTTTTTTCAGAAAAATAGAGATTGAGTGCTAGAGTGATGTGAGAATCACAAATGAGAGAGGGTGGGAAACAATACCTGGAGAAACTGGCTCCTCGTGTACTAAGAGGTCTCTCATCTTTGTAATGCGTTTGTGTGTCGTGTCTTTTGTTTTGTCTCAATTCTTACTTTGAGTCATTTCGAGTGTTACTCGATGTGTTTAGGTTGTTTACCTTTGTTTTTCCTTTGTCGAGTCGTTTTGGCTGTGGACAGTCGTCGGCTCAATACCCGGTTAAGAACTCATTTCTCAATTTCAAAAAAATCATCTTGTGCTCAGAGTGCTATGCCATCCTCCACATTTGTGCAAAACAATATTTGTTCTTTCATAAAACTGCAGGGTCCACCCCCGATAAGTGTGAACAGTAAAACAAGGACCTATCTGAAGCTATGTGGGTTCTAGACTATAGAGCAAAAGAAAAGAAGGAAAATTTGGAGCATCTTAGTGTGTTTCAACTTCGGCAAATTCCGAGACTGCATTCCAGGTGCACCTTCTCAGGCCTCACCATTTCTCTGGAGTATGAGTGTATCTCAACCCCAAGTTTAAGCCTGTTTCAAGTCAGAATCACAATTAAAGCAACTGCAGATGCTATCTCTCTCCAATATAGACAGGGTGTCCCCTTTTGAGCTGAGCGTGTTGCCAAGTCCTCTTAGAGGTAAATTGGAGGCACCATAATACATGATTAATGCCCCCATACTTGCATAGAAAATGCATTTTATCGCACTTCTCTTGCGCACCTTACCTGCACTTGTTAGTGCATTGCATCGCGCTATCTTGCGCACCTTACCTGTACTTGTTAGTGCATTGCATCGCATTGTTTTGTGCATTTAATCTACATCATACTGCCTTGTGCACCTGTATAGCATTGTTATGCACCTCTTCACTTGCGTAGTCACGCACATTTCATTTGCATTGTTATGCATGCCCTTTTCCGCCTTTTTGAAACACCAGGATACGTCCCTATGTTTCTATACCTTTCTGAAACATGGGGATACATCCCTAAACACTGGGATACGTCCCCAAACCCTGGGATACGTCCCTAAACACGGGGATATATCCCTAAACACTGGGACACATCCCTATGCTTCTCCCCTTTGGTTAAGAGCATTTGAAATACGTTCCAATGCTTATATCTTTTCGAAACACCAGGATACGTCCCTACGTTTCTCTCTCTCCGAAACACCAGGATACGTCCCTACATTTCTCTCCCTCTGAAACACCGGGATACGTCCCTATGTTTCTCTTTCCTTCCAAAACACTGGATACATCCCTATGTTTCTTTCCCTTTTCCGAAACACCGGGATATGTCCCTATGTTTCTTCCCCTTTTCCGAAACACTGGGATACGTCCCTATGTTTCTATCCCTTTTCCGAAACACCGGGATACATCCCTATGTTTCTTTCCCTTTTCCGAAACACCGAGATACGTCCCTATTTTCTTCCCCTTTTCCAAAACACCGGGATACGTCCCTATGTTTCTTTCCCTTTTCCGAAACACCGGGATACGCCCCTATGTTTCTCTCTCTTTTTGAAACACCGGGACACATCCCTATGTTTCTCCCCCTTTGGTTTAGAGCATTTGGAATACGTTCCAATGCTTATACCTTTTCGAAACACTGGGATACGTCCCTATGTTTCTCCCCCTTTGGTTTAGAGCATTTGGAATACATTCTAATTCTTATACCTTTCTGAAACACCGGGATACGTCCCTATGTTTCTCCCTCTTTGGTTAAGAGTATTTGGAATACGTTCCAATGCTTATACCTTTCCGAAACACCGGGATACGTCCATATGTTTCTCTCTCCTTCCGAAACACCAGGATACGTCCCTATATTTCTCCTTCTTTTCGAAACACCGGGATACGTCCCTATGTTTCTCTCATTTTCCGAAACACCGGGATACGTCCCTACGTTTCTCCTTCGTTCCGAAACACCGGAATATGTCCTTATGTTTCTCCTTCTTTGGTTAAGAGCATTTGGAACATGTTCCAATGTTTGTGCCACTCTTTTTCCTTTCGCGTGCAACGCATCGGAATCTTATTTGAGACCTCGGGTGTTCCCAATGGTTGCTCTTAGTCTTTCTTGCGTGGTGCATAGTTAAGACTGTATAATTTTCTTACATCCTTTCTGCATAAGATGTAGTTTCGTTCGTGTTTACTTGCTTACATAGCATTCGCTTAAAACGTTTCATTTCTTTTGCATAATTGTTTCGTTACAGCTTTCTTTGCATGATCATAAGTTATGCTCAGCTTTGTGCATTGTCTTGCATTTTGCCCCTGCCCTCGGGCGCATATATTTATCTGTTGCTTGCATGCTTTGTCTAAGTCTTCAGCCTTGTCAAAAATGGGTCGTCTCTGGGCTTTGACATTCACTCCCGTCATTGTTATGACTTTCGAGTTCTGTCAAACAGGGGCAACTGTAGACACCCCATTTTTGACCGTCCTCAAGACTTGGATGTCACCGTTTGAACACTCTGTGATCATCCATGCTTGTGTTCATTTTGAGTTCTCGGAGGTCTCGACTATGCGCCTTGCCTCAAGATCTCTCAACTTCACTGTTTTGTGCTTGGTTGGACCAAACACTTGTTGGTTTTTGCTTTGGAGGGCAGGGAATGGCTTGTTGGCCATCCCCACACCTCACCGGCCATGGCTTGAGGCCACCGGCCTTGTTTCCTTGCCACCGACCATTGGTGATGGTCGGTCGGCACTATTGACGGTCGGTCGGCATTGTGTTTGGTTGGTCGGCCACTGATTTTGGTCAATCAGCCATTTTTTTTGGCTGAGACCTTTTCTTAAGGGGGGTTTGAACCTTTTGAACCCTTGTTTTAGCTTCTTGAGGAAGCTTGAACCTTTTGAACCCTTAGTTTTAGCTTCTTGAGGAAGCTTGAACCTTTTCAACCCTTGGTTTTAGCTTCTTGAGGAAGCTTGAACCTTTCGAATCCTTGGTTTTAGCTTCTTGAGAAAGCTTGAACCTTTTGAATCCTTGGTTTTAGCTTCTTGAGAAAGCTTGAACCTTTTGAACCTTTGTTCTAGCTTCTCCAAGAAGCTTGAACCCTTTGCTCCAAGCTTCTAAGAAAAGCTTGAACCTTTCTTAGCTTCTTGAGGAAACTTGACCCCTTTGCTCTAGCTTCCTCAAGACGCTTGACCCTTTTTGCTTTAGCTTCTAACAGAGGCTTGAACCCTTCTAAGCTTCCAAGAGAAGCTTGCACCTTTTGCTCTAGCTTCTCCAAGAAGCTTGAACCCCCGTTGTTCCTCTATAAGAGAGGCCCTCCCTCTCCTTTAGAAGGGTTGAAGAAAATTGCTAAGGCAAGAGACATACATATCTTCCTATATTTCTCTACTTTGAGCTCCAAATTGCTTGGTTCTTAGCCCCTTTGCACACCAACTTTTGGGTCTCAAAGCTGCTGGTTTTGCTGAAGCTATAAGGGTAACACACTTTATCCTCTTTTGGTCTTTATCTTGCTTCATCTTTTAGCCATACTTGCAAAGATTTTCGAGCTTTGTCATAAACTAAAAAAAGTCTTATGTTGAGCTCCTTTTGAAGTTTTTTTAAGAACACTTTTGTGTTTGGGGTTATTTACCCCCTCTTAGGCCTTGTTTGGCCTTATTTTTGTGCCTTTTTTGTGAGTTTCGGGACCACCTTGTATTGGCCTTCCCACCACTGAAATCCAAAGGGATTTCAGTGATGGGGATGGTGTTTTGAGGTCCTAAGAAGGAGAGGGGTGATCCTCTCCTTTGTTGTCTTGTTTACTAGCATATTTGGCCTATCAAAGGAGCATATGTCTATATCATTTGGAGGCCAATTTTAGGCACTTTTTGGTGACTTTTGGGACCTTCCTAGCCTCTGTCCATGGCTGGTTTGGTCCCCTTTTGTTTTCTTCTTGCATGTGTAGAGTAACTTCTTTCATGGTTTATCAAAGGAGCACCTCATTCTTGCATGTATTGGACACATTTCAGTCGGTATTTGGTCATATTTTGGCATGCCATGATCCTATTTTTGACTGGTTTGGTGGCCCCTCACATGCTTCATAGGCTTGTAGTGTAAATCATGCTTACTAGCGCACATTGCATGTTGTTTTGGCCCTCTATTCTAGTACCTTTTGGCCACACTCCAAACATGTTTTGTTCATATTTTGGGCTGCCTTAGCTCTATTTTTTTAGGCCTCTTGGTCGATTGGTGCTTGCCATGTATGCTTGTAGTGTAATAGTCATGCCTAGCTTTGAGTTTTGAAGCCTATTGCATGCTCATATTGAGGTGTTTGCATATTTTAGTATCATTGTGTATGATATTTCAGAGATTATACTTGTGTCATACTCCCATATTTTCCATGCTTTAAATGTGTTTGAGAGTTGTGCTTATATGCCCCATTTATGAGCCCTTGCATGAGCTTCATTTAAATGCATTTTGAGCCACCATCTCATTTCATTTTACCACTGTTTTAGGGCTGCATAAGGTCTGTTTGGGGTTGGTTTCATCATTTGAACATTGCTTTGCATGACTATAGTGTAATGCACTTCATTAGTCTTTGGTGTTTGAGCCCATCTAACATGCATTCCATGAGTTGTTGTATCATTTCGGAGTCATTTTGTATGCTATTTCAGCGCTGGAATGTATGCCATAGTATCTCATGTTTCATCCTTGCCATGCTCTTGGAGAGTTGCATCTTATGCCTTAGGCTTGGAGCCATTGCATTGTGCATGTTTGCATGAGTTTTTGGAGCTTTGTTTTCATCATGTTTGGCCACTGATTTTGGCATGCTTGAGAGCTAACCATATTAGTTTAAGTCCATCCTTTGCATGTTTCTCAAATGTTGTTACATTGCTTCATGTTTGCATACTTTGGTTGCATTGTGTCTTGCATGCTCATTGTTTGCATTGTTGGCACATGCTTAGCCATATTGCATGTTGTTGCATGATTGAGCTATATTGCATGGTTTGGCATGCTTGTTGCATTGCATTTTGCATGCATGCCTTGCCTCTTGATCAAGCATGACAGCGGTTGGGTTCTTTATGTGTTTTGTGTGCATTCCATTTGACATTGAAATTGCATACTTTGGCTCCTTTGGCCATCATGCATCGAAATGCGTGATTGGTGGCCTGAGGACCGAGGGCCACACTCCCTTGAGTCCATAACATGATGGGGAGGGTGGTCGTGCAACATTTTGCTTTGAAAATCCCATGCCATGCACTGTCTGTCCTCTGTTGCAGCAAAACCAATGTTCTGCAGGAAGAAATGGCCAGTCGGCTACTTGCAGTGCCGACCGACCACCAAAATCCAACTGGTGGCTTCATTAATGACCAGTTACAGATGGTCAGTGGCCTTTCCATTTGGTCGATGACCTCTCAGCATGTCTCTAAGGCAGTTCAGAAGTGTCATAGAGGTTGGCACTATTTTCAGAGATGCAAAACAGTGCAGACAGAGGCAATAGTGGCATGGCAATGAATTTCTGGGCGAAACCAATCCGTGCTTGCATGCATCCCTCTTCCTGAGGCCATTTTACTACTCTAAATAGTTTGATTAATTTGTTAATTAGTTAAGGGTTTGTGATATTTAATTAGCTAGAGTAGTTAATTATTCATTCGGTCTGTATTATTCTTTCGGACCCTCCAAGCGAGGGCAATTGTGTAATAAGTGTGCGTGAGTGTGTGTATGTCTTCCAACCCCACGTCTTTCTCCCTTTTATTTACTAGTTTATGATGGTTAGATTAGGGCATGTTTTATTTAGCATACTTATGATAACATGTTTGCACACATTCATTCGCATTGCATGCACCGGGCTCGGCGCATCATACTAACTGGATTGTATTTTCAATTCCAAATTGAATACATGCTATCTGTTGCATTTCACATGCCATTTTAGAATAGCCGAGCCTATTGTAGTTGCATTTTTGCATGTGTTGCATTAGGCATTTCTGTATAGTTAGGATCATGCATGGATTTCTAACATAGTTTTTGTTTTGGCTTGGAGTACTTGGTAAGTGTTTATGCTTTAGCATCCTTGCATGCGTGTGAGTGACTGTCATGATAGCATACTTACCATGAGGCTACGTGCTTATGTGATATAACTGCCTGAATGCCTGTGGGTGAATGTTGGATTATCTGAATTGGAATAATGCATTGACTGTGAGTTTTAAGCTCGCTTGAGAGTGGCAAAACATCATGTTTTCTAAGCCCACCTGAGGGTGGCAAATCCACATTTTAGCCTACTTGTGAGATATTTTGTTCCAATTCAGGCGATACAATCTATACTTGTATGTTGTGTGCATCACATAGTAAATCTAGGCTAATAACTGGAATAAGAACGCATAATGTTTTCAAAACTTGATATCATGGTTAGTAGAGGCCGATCTTCGGATCGGGTGAGAGGGGGTGCTCATAGCTGATCTTCTCCAATCGTACCCAAGTTCCCGAGCTGAGGCAACTTTGGTGATGACGAATACGTGGCCTTAGGCAACGAGTCAGGGTTTCCTAAATTCTCCCAAAATAAAATATTTAGGTGGCGACTCTGTATCTGGTAAAACAGTCCATGTTTGACACTTCTTTCAAAAAAATCTGTTTTCCAAAACGATTTGCTGGATTTGGACTCTTTGGTGATTTATCAGTCTTGCATTGCACATTGCGAGATCAGATTAAGAACCGACACAAATCGAGTCCGAATTGTAGCATGAGGCCCACAAGGGCGCGTCTACAGTAACACTTCAAAAAAACTCATTAGTATACTTTTCCAAACGTAACATACCAATATAACCACAAAAAAAAAACTCCTTAGTGTACTTTTTCCTAACGTAACACTCCAATGTAACACACACAAAAATACTAAAAAATTTCTTACTGTAATTTTTCTAAACGTAACACACAATTTGCAATTATACATTTGCTCAAAACTTACTAAGAAATTTTTGTACTCCTTTTGGAATGGTTTGAAGAATCCCATATCCTTTTGAAATTGTTTGAAGAATTTTACATCCTTGTTTTGGAGTGTTACGTTTAGAAAAAGTACACCAATGAGTTTGTTTGTATATTATATTGGAATGTTACACTAAGAAATTTTTTTAGAGTATTATATTGGAGTGTTACATTTGGAAAAAAATACACTAAGAATTTTTTTTTTTTTTTTTTTACATTAAAGTGTTATATTGGAGTGTTACAGTTTGAAATTATACATTTGCCCAAAGTTTACTCATGGATTTTTGTACTCCTTTTGAAATGTTTGAAGAATCCCACATTCTTTTAGAATGTTTGAAAGATCCCATATTTCAAGTCATTTCTGTACTTCTTTTGAAATGTTTTCCAAATAAAAAAGATTCCTATATAAAAATTCATCCAAAATTTGATTCTCATGGATTGTATACATTACCTTTCTAGCACAAAAGAAAAAAAGAGAAGGAAACATAATAAAAATAAAGGTATAGCTAGAAATCTAATTTTTGAATAATATATTAAATTTACCTTTTCAAAATCAATGAGACTAATTGGTCTATAAAAAAATCGTTAGGACTAGATGGATCATCATTTCTCAAAATGAGATTTATAGGTAAATTTTCCTTAAAAAAATACTAAAATATGAATTTTTAAAAAAAAAATTTATTACTAAAATGACAAAGCATGAAAAGCAAAAAAATAAAAATAAAAAAATTTAAAACTCAATCTATTTTTGAAAACTCAACTTTAAACATTCTGGTAACAAAAAGTTCCTATATACAAAAATGACATAAAGCTAATTACCAAAAAATGAAAATTAAAAACCCTGACACATATTTTTAGGGTTGTTTCATTTTCTATTCCCAAACTATTTTTATATTTTCTACTTAGTTTATAAACTATCAATTGAGTCTACTAAATGTCCAAATTATATAAATTAAAATCTACTTAGTCTTTGAATTATTAATTAAATTTATCAAGGCATCGTTTGAAAAGTTGGGTTAACTTTTTGACTTTTTAATTATTTTAACCTGACTAAAAAGTTCATTTGGATTGATTTTTTTGACTTTTTTTACTTTTGTGAGAGAAAAAGTAAAATAATTATAATTTAGTTGTGACATTTTGTCTTATTAATTTTTTAACATATTTTGTCTCTTTGTGGCTAATTTAGCCAAAAAGCCAATCCAACTCACATCCCAAACGACCCCTAAGTCTCTCAATTTTTTAATTCCAACTTATTTAGTCTATAAAAATATTACAAAAATAAATTAAAAACTCATAGGAATATTATAGAAAAATTAGTGAAATATCCCTCTCTAATTTTGTGCAGTAAGAGAGGTTCAAGATTTTTTTTTATTAGTTAAGGTCCCTCAACATTTGCATAAAGAAAATCCGACTCAGAGAAATTTCAATTCCAACTTAGAGAAATTTTAATTTTCACAGAGAAATTTCGAAATTTCAATTTTCATAAAGAAATTTCAATGATTTCACAAAGAAATTTTTTAAAATTTCTCTAGTTTGATCACAGAGAAATTTAGTTCGGTAAAATTTCTTTGAGTCAAATTTTCTCTGTGAAAATGTTAAGGGACCTTAACTACTATAAAAATATTATATGTTCTTTATCTTATAAAATGTTAATGTTAAGGACCTTAAAAAAATTTCCCTATTATAAATTAGTAAAAGACCTACCTAGTTAAGATTTTATTTTAGAAAAATCTTAAATTTTTATTATCTTTTTAAAAAGGTGTTTTGTTTTGTTTTAATCGGTATAAGATCATAGTTTTTCAGTTTTACTAAGAAAATTATATGAGTAAGGAAGCTTAAGGAATCTTACTCTTTTGGGAAGCTGGTAAAAAGCCAGCTTCCAGCTTTTTACTAATTTTAGGTCACATCAACTCTCACAAAACTTACCCACAAAAAGACAAAAGCTAAAAAATTCAAAAAGTCAACTTTTTACTAACTTCCCAAAGTACCCTTATTGTGCATCTTTCATTACACTCACTTTCATACATACCGTACAAATAATCAATGTCAGCTAACCCACAGAAAAACAATGAAAACCTTTTATTTACTACATATAAATTTTATTCTTAGGAAAAAAAGAGTAAATGCTTGGCTTTAGAAAATTGAGTTCACCTTTTAGAAAATTGAATTTTTTGTTTTTCGTATTTTTTTTAAGTGAATTTTTTTAATTTTTAACACATTATTATTTTTTATTTTTAGATACAACTAATTTAAATATGCTTAAAACATATAATATTTGTGATTTTTTTTAAAAAAAAAAAAAAACCTCACCACATACAAAAAAATATTTTAAAAAAAAAATTAATATATTTTCATATTTTGTTGTATTCAATAAAATTTTTAAAGATTTTGTACAATTTTTTTACTTTTTAAGTATATTAAGACTAAGTGAATCTAAAAATTAAAAAGAAATTGATTAAAATATTTTAGAAAATATTAAAAATACAAAAATACAAATTGAAAGCTCAAAAAAAAAATTTTGAAAACTGAAAATTAAACAATTGTTGCCCCCGAAAAGAAAAAAAGAAAAAAAAAGTGGTATGTACTAGGGCTGAGCAAGGAATCCGTAAAATCCGTAATCCGATCCAGTCCAGTCCAGTCCAATCCGATAGGTTTCGATTAGTTTTTTGAATCTGCGGGTTAGTTCCGGATTGAAGAATTAAAATCCATAGTCCACGGATTGGTTCCGGATTGAACCCCACGGTTCCGGATTGGAACCGATCCGGACCGTATACAAATAGTCTATATTTTTATTATACATCCTCCCCCATAGTATCTTCTCTTATTCTATATAAAATCTAAAATCAAACCTAAAACCGTATAATATCTTCTTTAATTACCTTTATTTGTTAGTTTTTAGCTTTAATTTGTAATGATCTAAATACTTATGGTGAAACCAGTTTTCTTATGGTTGTTTAAATTTTAGAACAGTATGCCACTATTATAGAAAAACATGTTGCTATTGTGGAACTGATATAGCGCTATGTTTATATTTTTATGAAATTAAAGTGTTGTATATATATTTTTGTTATTTAATTATGTGAATCCATGGTCCTAAACCGATCCAACCCATATTTAAATGGATTGGTTCGGATTGGTTCCATGATTTAAACGGATTGGATTGGTTCCAATTTTTCAGGAACCGTACATAATGGATTGGTCCTGATTTTACCCCAATCCGATCCAATCCGAACAATACTCACCCCTAGTATGTACTCTTTTCAGTGCACAAAAAGAAAAATAAAAATTGATTTCTCCATTAGCTTCTATCCACATGGCCACCAACATATGTTAGTAGTCACTAAGGTTGTGTTTAAATTATGAATTTAAGAAAAACATAAGTAAATATATAATTATATTTCATTCATATTTTATTTATTTTTTCTCTTTTTCTTTTTAGATATCTAGCCAACTTTATGATCCAAATATAGAAAAAAAAAAAAAAAAAATTAATCAACCAATTGTTCGATGAAATGCCTTATCCCTCTTCCAAAAATAAATTTATAGCTAATTATTTTCTAGAAGTGGTAATATCGCACACGCACATATATTGTGTTAAAGGAGCAATTTGAGATTTAAGACTCCGATTGTTTCACAGATTAAATTGAATGAAATTATGGATATAGTACTAATTAAGTAAAAGTTCTTATCACACATAAGACAATTTTATTAGTTTTGTAAAGTGAAAGACAAAATTATATTTTAATCATCAATCCATGAGATTAGATTAGTAGTCCCAAGCCCTCATGGAAATGCGAGTCCTAGCATTGGGTTGGGGGAGGGGGATTGCTAGTCCCATGTATATCCAATTTAATGTTATTTTTCGTCAAACAAACATTGTTTAGATGAGATACTTGGACTATTAATTCAATTGAGTGAGGATCTTTTAAAGTGATTTTTTCTAGAGTCATTCTAAAACGATTTTTTAATATGAATTTGTACTTTCAACTCTTGATTATTATACTTTCAAATTTTATAAAATTAAATCTTAATTTTTCAAAAAATCCCTATAGGATCACTGATCCCTTCTCCAAATTCCCAATCAAACTGGGCCTAAAAGTTGTTTGGAAGCCAAACTTGGATGACTATTTAAATATGATGTTGGATCAGTACAAATTTGAGATGATATTCGCTCCATTTGTTATAGAAAACATTTTTCTATATTTGATTACATTCTTGAAACTAATGTATTAATAATTATATTAATGGTGGTAATAGTGACAGTGGCGGAGTGGAGGAGGAGGTGGTGGTGGAGGTGTTGGGGTGGTGGTGGCAGGGGTGACGGTGGTGGCGGTTTCGGCGGCGGCAGTAGTGGTGGTGGTGGTGGTGGCTGTGGTAATAGTGATAGGATGGGAGGTGGTTGTGGTGGTGGTGGAGGTGATAGTGGTAGTGGCAATGTGGTG
The DNA here is from genome assembly GCA_025200525.1 of Camellia lanceoleosa. NCBI lineage: Eukaryota > Viridiplantae > Streptophyta > Magnoliopsida > Ericales > Theaceae > Camellia > Camellia lanceoleosa. Next base: position 26,126,861 of record CM045767.1, read on the forward strand.
TCATTGGTAAAAGTTTAGTTCGGAAAATATTATCTAGCTTTTAAAAATAAAAAATATTTTTCGCTGAAATAAATTTATTTTTCATTGATCATAAAAAAATATTTTCCGTTGACTTTTGTCTTCCGTCGTACCAAATATCAAAAAATATAAAAAAAATATTTTCTGAAAACGTATTCTGCTGAAACAAATAAATTTTGCAATATAGTGCAAGTTGGATCCAAATTTAGCCCAATCCAACCATTGCCCACACATACTGACTCAACAAGCAACGTGCAGTAATGAACAAAGTATAACACATGAATAGAAATATTTAAAATGTTTCTTTTTTCTATTTATTTTGAAAAAAAAAAAAAAAAAACATGAGATAAATTTATCAGCAATGCTATGAATTTACAAAATTTACAAATAAAAATACCCCCAAAAAATAATGTATAGTTAAGATTTGTTTTAATTGTGGATCTCACTAGACAATAATTAAATCTAAACCAATAATCACTTTTGAGGTAAATTTTTTTTAATAAATTTTCATGATTCCTATCTTTTCTTAAATTTATATACTTACCACGTGATTTATCTAGCGGAACAACATGTGGACATGGTACTCCACCTGATGGTGATGACGATGATGATGATGATGGAGATGGTGACCACCATGACAGTGACGGTGACGGTAGTAGCAATAGAGGGTGTGACAGATGATGAGCTGAGGAGTTTTGAAGATTGAAAAGGAGGAGGATGGACAAGAAGAGGAAGCCAAGGACGTGGTAGGAATTTCGAGCCATTTCTTCGTCTAAACGTATGTTGATCCTCTTAGCCCTTCCGTTTTTAATTTATAATAATGTCTTGAATATGTGAACATAAATCAATTAATGCCTTGAATATGTGAGCATAAATCATAATGCAAAAAACTAAGTGGAACAAGAACAGAATGTAATTAATGGCTCTGAATCGTCAAGGTCTTCTTGGCGTCTTCTCAGGGATGGACTATCTATGTCAAGTCGTGGCAAAAGGACTCGTCCAAGTAAAAACTATTTTGTTTGATAATTAATTCAGTACTTAAAAATGAATGTATTTTGAGAATATTTTTTCAAAAATTATTTTTTTAGTACTTGTGTTTTAATCGGTCTAAATTGTTTTCTTATATTTCGATTAAAAGACTATTCATAATTGATAATATGAAAGTTATCTGTCAAATTCTCAAATCTTCGCTAATATTTGAATTTGACTTCGCTAGTATGCTAAAATAGTTAAAAACGGTCGTCCATTCTTCACACCCGTCTTTGCATTGTTTTGTCTTCGATGTTTGGTCGCTGGCGACCACGACACCCTTTTGCTGCCAACAATCACAGTGATCAGGTTGAACATTCCATGTAGTTGAAAATGGGTAGGTCAATTCGAATTCTTTTTTGTCTTTTGTTGAAACTCTAATTGTCAAATCTGTAATAATTTAAGAATACCAAGTGTGAAATATTATATTGTGAATGGTCATATAATTTTTTGTTTTGTTTTTTTTTTTTTTGACAACAAATTTACTTAAATATATAACAAAATTTACAATTAAAAAAACAAATAATCTAAACTCAAGTACTAAATAAAAAGTAAGCAAATTGTAACAAAATATCATTTGAATATTATTTTTCTCGTATTTTTAGTTACAAATTTGCTAATCAAACTTGCATAAATTAACTTATCAAATAAGTCATTTTTAATGGATGAAATTGCTAATCAATTCAATCTTTTTTATGACAGAGTTATCAAAGGTAAGATGTAGTCAATTTTAAATTTGAAAATATTCTTTGGGTGATGCACCAATAAATCCTAAATTGGGAAGTTATGGACTGTCTGGTCTTGAAAGTTTTCTTGTAGACTGAAAGATCCCATTATATGTAAATTGACCGTTGAGGCATATACATTGCGGGGGTGAGTTGGAACATTATTGGGCGAATTTGGTCATTTCACACTCTGTGAAATTACAAAATTGGGACATCATTTCCCAGTAGTGTTGCATTATTATTTCTTTCTTGGGCGGTGGTGAAGTTGCAGAGATGGAAACATTTGGGGTGTCGATGTGAGAACGATGAACATCGAGGTATTTGGGAAAGGAAACCTACATTCTAACATGAAGAGGCAGCCCTAATTTGTGGGAACCCTAATGTGAATGTTCACAATTGTTGCCGTGGGTTCGAACATTGTAAACACAATTGGTGAAAGCGCAGAGGGATTGTTGACATTGACATCATAGTGTGTATGCGTGAAGATGTATTGTGGATTAAACGTCGTTATCAGAAGCTGATAGTTGAAGGTGTTAATTCTATAGACATCTAAGCATGACAATGCGAAATGGAGGTATGTGTTGTGTTATATTCATGTTTTGATTCACATACTTGTTTGATTGATAGTAACAAAAATGGTTAGGGGTGATGTGTTGTTGTTGTTTTGAACTGTATGTCGAAACGGAGGCAGGGTTTACGGTAATGAGTATGATGTTACTGTGCATGCTTGGGAAAGGGATACATGTGGAATTTTGATGTTGGTGTTGAAAATTATTGATGTGTTTGTGTGTGTAGACTGTTAAGAGTTTTGAGCAAATGTTATTGGGTACAATATGGGGAATTATTAACATATGTAAAGTGGTGTTTTGAAATGTGTTGAAGGCTGTGTTGTGAAATTTTAACTGAATAACATTGAAATTGTTCATGTGAAATCCCCATCCAACACACCGAATCCCCCATTTAGGAATAATGAAGCACACAAAGGGTGTTAATGTAAACTCTAAAGACTCAAAATCAACTCAACAAACATTACTAAACAAAAGGGATTAAATGGTGCATAAGAAAATTGTTAGGACTAAATGGTTCAACTATCCACAAAATAGGATTTATTGGTAAATTTTCCGGGCAAATGTAAGAGGAGCTAATTTGAGTCCACTAAATTAATTAGGCCCAACAGCCCAAGATTAGTGGGCCTGAATTATCGCCAGTCCAAGATTGGTGGGCCCGGATTAATCACCATCAAATAGGTCGAATTGCTCTAAACCTCGAAAGGGTTCGGATCCACGAACTTAGAAACTTACTCAGGCTCGGACTCGAAAGGGTTCGGATCCACGAACTTAGAGATCCGAAGCACTTGGCTTCGAACGGATTCAGACGCAATCTAGAAGTTGCTCCATTAATGAGTCCCAAAACACTTGCAGGCTCGGAGCTTTTCGGGATCTACGCACCAGAACCATGGGCGTAATGGAGTTCGAACAAAGGACCCGATCCCGAGGACGGTGAGTGAAGATAAATTCACTATTCGGTTAAACTAGCCTATACCCGGGTCAAGGTGGCACGACTCTGAGGGGTCCATGAGACTCAACAATATTTAGCGGCGGGGGGGTCCTCTAGGACTACCTCGGCCCCTTAAGATGATTGGGGATCATTGGTTAGGTGTGGCTAAGAAGAAGGGTTCACCGAGAGGTTGATCTCCTCTTCGAGGTTTTCCTCATCATCGGAGAGGTCACCTCCTCAGACAAGGTGGTTAGAGAGAATATTCCCCATGTGCCTTGCACATGGGCTCCATCCTACATCATGAGGTGCCTATAAATAGCACCCACCCACAGCTTTGTAAGGGATGGATTTTGGAGATTTAATGTAATAACCCACATTCATATCTTAGTCATGTTCATGTGCATTTGCATGATTTCGTCTTGTTAAGCTTGCATTTGTAGACTTTGACTTGTTTTTCCTAAGTAAAGGTCCCTGTCTTGTTTTGTGCTTATGTGATTTGCCTAAGTGTTGTATGCATGCTTTGTTCCTTCCTTGCTGTCTCAAGCCTAGGTCATGCCAAGCCTAGGTCATGTTAAGCCTAGGTCATGTCAAGCCTAGGTCATGCCAACACCTAGGACTATCCTAGAACCACTTTGGTTGACCTCCACCATCACCTGGGCATATTGGCCGAGATGTCATCATCTAGGCCGAGGTGTGCATCACCAAGGCCGAGATGCGTATCATCTAGGCCGAGATGTTATCATCTAGGCATTCTAAATCTTTGATCCTTGCATGTAGTGATCTTGTTCCGGGACTGGAATGACCTAGACCGAGGTGTAGCACATCTAGGCCAAGGTGTGGCACAGCTTGGCCAAGTGTTATCCTTCCTAACCGAGATCATTGTTCCCTTACTTGCCGAAGCCTATGTCCTAGCCGAGATCATTACCTGCCAGAGTGCCCATGTCATCTAGCTTGTTGTATACACTTTGTCTTACACATGTCTTGTCTTTCTATCACCTTTTGAGGAGAACCAATCCGGTAGTGCCACGTGTCCCAGCAGAGAGTTAAATCAGCCGTTAGAGAGAGAAAACCTATCATTTCTATATCTTTGTTCTAGGTAGAGAGAGAAGCTCTAGGAAGAGGAAGAGGAGTTCTTGAGAGAGGAGTAGATTTCCAAGCTTGATCCCTAGAGATCGAACCGTTAGATCCGTGTTTTAAGGTTAGATTCGTGATCTACTCTTGTTATTCTTTATGTTGATCTAATCGCATTGCATGATCTAGCATGTTTCATGAACCATGCATTGCTTTGAAGTTCGGTTTTAGAAAGAGAAAGTGATATTCATGTGTTCTTGAAGAAAACCATGTTTTGATCTGAAAGTTTGTATCAAGATGCATGTTTTCGTGTTTGTTTTCATATGATCTTCAAGTATGGGTACCAAGGTCCATGTTTTCGAACTCATAGCATGAAATCACAGATTTTGTAATAACAAGTTATGATTTTAACATTCATGTTCTTCATGTCCTTCAAGGACGAAACCTAGATTTCCATACTTCATTTCCCTAGGTGTGATCACTGAGACCACTCTTGCCTGGATCCCACACATAAGCCAAGCATCGTATCTCACCTTGGCCTATCTTGCATGATCACCTGCACCTTAATCTATCATGCATGCACACCTAGGCTAACCACTGCACACCTAGGCCGATATGGTACACCCTTGCCGGCACCTTGTAACACCTCGGCAGGCAGCTGCACCCCGAAGCCTAGGTAACCACACCTCGGCCAAGAGGTGTGGGACCTCGGCCAAGACCTCCTGAGTGCACCCAGCTAGGTCATTTTAGCCTAGATCATCTCTGTGCATCCATTCCAGGACCTGGTTGATATCCAGCATGTTTTCCCTAGAAGAAGCCATCATGTTTTCCCTAGAAGAATCCAGCATGTTTTCCTTAGATCCTTTGCACTCATGAAAAGCTTGTTTTAAGAATGCATTTCATACCCATCTTTGAGCATCTCTTCTTGTCCTCTTGAAGTGTATTCAGTGGCTTTATTATGTATTTGTAGGTCTTGGATCCTTGCCTTAATCCCTACACCCGAAGCGCTATGTGAGTGGTATTTTTAATAAAGCTATGTTATAACGTTTTGATAAAGCCTTGCTTTGCTTTGTTTTGGAAAAGTATTTGTTAAGCATGAATGATTATCCCTATTTTGTGTATCAAGTATTATGTTTGTTTTGATGGCATTCTTGGAAAGTCTTCCCATGCTAGGGGACTCTAAGCCCATGTAGCATCATGTTTGAGAGATCTCTGCCATCGACGGTCTATGAACGGATGGCCCCACCGATGGTCTATGAACGGGTGGATTTGTCTAATCGATTTCGGGTTGATTATTCCCTTGTTTTGTGCGGAATGTCATCACCCCAAGTATTATGTTGATGTTATTAAACATCCCAAGAAGCTTTGAAAGATTTGATTGATGAACTTGATTCATCCCATGTTTTGTTACAAGCCATGATATGTATTGTTTTGATCAAGATCTCGGATATCATTCATTTAAACCTTTATTACTAATATCATTCACTGAGTATCCAAGCTCACCCTCTCCTTATATATATGTAGGTGGCAAGCAAGAAGGCGGTGACGCCTAAGATGTTATGTGCAAGATGTTTGATTCATGTTTTGTATCGTCTTGAAGATTATGCTTCTTAGTTTGTGATTCATGTCTTTTGTATACTTCGGCTTGAGAAGCCTTTTGATCAAGATGTAACATGTACTTTATTTTATTTGTATCCAAGTTGTAAACTATATTAAGATGTATGTCATTTCATTTGACCTATGCACAGCTCTTACGGACTAATTAGATTTGAATTTATTGCTTCCGCACATGTAAGCCCCATATGTATACTCTGATTGTGTGTGAATCCTTGTAAGTTGGCCTTCGGTAATCTCGGATTACTGGCCATCACGGCACCATTCTACTAGGGGCGGAATGGGGTCGTGACAGAATGGTATCAGAGCACGAGTTTCTTATAGTACGTTATTCACACACTTTGAGTCCTAAAGAGCATAGGATTTCCCTTCGAATTTTGTTAGGATTGCATCATATTGCTTGCTACTTGACAAGATGTGCATCATCTCGGGACGATCATTTGTTATTTGCATACATGTCTATTTGTTCATTTTGTTTTAAAGTCACATTTTGCATACTCCTAGCATCATGAGAAGAGGTAGACCTCCAGTTAGCCGAGATCAAGCCGAGGACAGATTGGACAGATTAGAAAGGATGGTAGAGGGTTTGACCCATGAGTTGAGGCAAGCAAGGCAACAGAACACTTGTACTACATCCACTCAGGCCGAGCAGACAGATGACCGACATGCAGTTCCACCTCCACCTCCCCTAGTACCACAAGTGCCTCCGCAGCCAGCTTTGTATGGAGATGGCACCTTGACCTTGATCAAAGAGTTTAAGAAGATGAATCCACCGAGATTCCAAGGGGGTATCGAGCCGATGAAGGCAGAAGCATGGGTTCTTAAGATGGAGAAGTTGTTCGAGGTTTTTTCCAGTACCAACGCTCTGAAGGTGTCATTGGCAGCATTCACTTTGGAAGACGATGCCCGTAGATGGTGGATGATGATCCGAAAAGGCAACCCAGGTTTGACTTGGGCCAGATTTTTGGAGTTGTTCTACGAGAAGCACTTTCCCCTCAGTGTCCGAGATCGCAAGACCACAGAATTCCAGATGTTAACGCAGGGTAACAAAACAGTAGCTGAATATGACCGTGCTTTCACCAAATTGGCAAGGTATGCACCCCACATGGTCAACAATGAATACAGGAAAGCTAGGAAGTTTGAAAGTGGACTTCGGGGTCCAATACAAGATCGGGTTAATATGCTCAACATCTCGACGTATGCTGGAGTGTTAGATAAAGCCATCCTGGCAGAAGCTAACTTGAACAGAAGTCAGAGTGTGGGGGAGAATCAGAAAAAGAGGCGAACTTATGATGATCGCCAAGATCGTGTGATGCCGAGAAGAAGACCAATGGGGGTAATTCCAGCAACTCAAATCAGGAAGGTGGCACCAGGCCGACATGTACAAGTTGCGGGAGGCGACATTTTGGAGTTTGTCATCGAATATCTGGAGCATGTTTTGAATGCGGAGAGATGGGTCATCTTATTAAGGATTGTCCTAAGGTAAAGGCCGGGGATGGTAAGAAGGGATGAGAATCCGACATTCGGAATTGTTTTGGGGACAAGGTAAGTTAAGTTTGGGGACCAAATTTCTTTAAGGGGGGAAGGATGTAATAACCCACATTCATATCTTAGTCATGTTCATGTGCATTTGCATGATTTCATCTTGTTAAGCTTGCATTTGTAGACTTTGACTTGTTTTTCCTAAGTAAAGGTCCCTGTCTTGTTTTGTGCTTATGTGATTTGCCTAAATGTTGTATGCATGCTTTGTTCCTTCCTTGCTGTCTCAAGCCTAGGTCATGCCAAGCCTAGGTCATGTCAAGCCTAGGTCATGTTAAGCTTAGGGGGGAAGGATGTAATAACCCACATTCACATCTTAGTCATGTTCATGTGCATTTGCATGATTTCATCTTGTTAAGCTTGCATTTGTAGACTTTGACTTGTTTTTCCTAAGTAAAGGTCTCTGTCTTGTTTTGTGCTTATGTGATTTGCCTAAGTGTTGTATGCATGCTTTGTTCCTTCCTGGATGTCTCAAGCGTAGGTCATGTCAAGCTTAGGTCATGCCAAGCCTAGGTCATGTCAAGCCTAGGTCATGCCAAGCCTAGGTCATGTTAAGCCTAGGTCATGCCAACCCTAGGTCATGCCAACCCTAGGTCATGTCAAGCCTAGGTCATACCAAGCCTAGGTCATGTCAACACCTAGGATCATCCTAGAACCACTTTGGTTGACCTCCACCATCACCTAGGCATATTGGCCGAGATGTCATCATCTAGGCCGAGGTGTGCATCACCTAGGCCGTGATGTGTATCATCTAGGCCGAGATGTTATCATCTAGGCATCCTAGATCTTTGATCCTTGCATGTAGTGATCTTGTTTCGTGACTGGAATGACCTAGACCGAGGTGTGGCACATCTAGGCCGAGGTGTGGCACAGCTTGGCTAAGTTTTTATCCTTCTTAGCCGAGATCATTGTTCCCTTACTTGCCGAAGCCTATGTCCTAGCCGAGATCATTACCTACCGGAGTGCCCATGTCATCTAGCTTGTTGTATACACTTTGTCTTACACATGTCTTGTCTTTCTATCACCTTTTGAGGAGAACCAATCCGGTAGTGCCACGTGTCGCAGCAGAGAGTTGAATCAGCCGTTAGAGAGAGAAAACCTATCATTTCTATATCTTTGTTCTTGGTAGAGAGAGAAGCTCTAGGAAGAGGAAAAGGAGTTCTTGAGAGAGGAGTAGATTTCCAAGCTTGATCCCTAGAGATCGAACCGTTAGATCCGTGTTTTAAGGTTAGATTCGTGATCTACTCTTGTTATTCTTTATGTTGATCTAATCGCATTGCATGATCTAGCATGTTTCATGAACCATGCATTGCTTTGAAGTTCGGTTTTAGAAAGAGAAAATGATATTCATGTGTTCTTGAAGAAAACCATGTTTTGATCCGAAAGTTTGTATCAAGATGCATGTTTTCGTGTTTGTTTTCATATGATCTTCAAGTATGGGTACCAAGGTCCATGTTTTCGAACTCATAGCATGAAACCACAGACTTTCTAATAACAAGTTATGATTTTAACATTCATGTTCTTCATGTTCTTCATGTCCTTCAAGGAGGAAACCCAAATTTCCAGACTTCATTTCCCTAGGTGTGATCACCGAGACCACTCTTGCCTAGATCCCACACATAGGCCAAGCATCGTATCTCACCTTGGCCTATCTTGCATGATCACTTGCACCTTAGTCTATCTTGCATGCACACCTAGGCTAACCACTGCACACCTAGGCCGACATGGTACACCCTTGCCGACACCTTGTAACACCTCGACAGATGCACTCAGTTTAGGTAACCACACCTCAGCCAAGAGGTGTGGGACCTCGGCCAAGACCTCCTGAGTGCACCCAGCTAGGTCATTTTAGCCTAGATCATCTCTGTGCATCCATTCCAGGACCTGGTTAGTATCCAGCATGTTTTCCCTAGAAGAAACCAGCATGTTTTCCCTAGAAGAATCCAGCATGTTTTCCCTAGATCATTTGCACTCATGAGATGCTTGTTTTAAGAATGCATTTCATACCCATCTTTGAGCATCTCTTCTTGTCCTCTTGAAGTGTATTCAGTGGATTTTATTATGTATTTGTAGGTCTTGGATCCTTGCCTTAATCCCTACACCCGAAGCGCTATGTGACTGGTATTTTTAATAAAGCTATGTTATAACGTTTTGATAAAGCCTTGCTTTGCTTTGTTTTGGAAAAGTATTTTTTAAGCATGAATGATTATCCCTATTTTGTGTATCAAGTATTATGTTTGTTTTGATGGAATTCTTGGAAAGTCCTCCCATGCTAGGGGACTCTAAGCCCATGTAGCATCATGTTTGAGAGATCTCTGCCATCGACGGTCTATGAACGGATGGCCTACCGACGGTTTATGAACGGGTGGATTTGTCTAACTGATTCCGGGTCGATTATTCCCTTGTTTTGTGCAGAATGTCATCACCCCAAATATTATGTTGATGTTATTAAACATCCCAAGAAGCTTTGAAAGATTTGATTGATGAACTTGATTCATCCCATGTTTTGTTACAAGCCATGATATGTATTGTTTTGATCAAGATCTCGGATATCATTCATTTAAACCTTTATTACTAATATCATTCACTGAGTATCCAAGCTCACCCTCTCCTTATATATATGTAGGTGGCAAGCAAGAAGGCGGTGATGCCTAAGATGTTATGTGCAAGATGTTTGATTCATGTTTTGTATCGTCTTGAAGATTATGCTTCTTAGTTTGTGATTCATGTCTTTTGTATACTTCGGCTTGAGAAACCTTTTGATCATTATGTAGCATGTACTTTATTTTATTTGTATCCAAGTTGTAAACTATATTAAGATGTATGTCATTTCATTTGACCTATGCACAGCTCTTATGGACTAATTAGATTTGAATTTATTGCTTCCGCACATGTAAGCCCCATATGTATACTCTGATTGTGTGTGAATCATTGTAAGTTGGCCTTCGGTAATCTCGGATTACTGGCCATCACGGCACCATTCTACTAGGGGCAGAATGGGGTCGTGACATTTAACTTTTGGGAAAGAACTAATTTCCCTTCTCTATTATCAACCCTGAGAGTGAAAGAGGGAGATCCATGGGAGAGCCTTGCCATTATTCTCTCTCTAGCCCCTTTGCCTTCTTTTTCACCCAATCTCTTATCTCCATCATCTCCATTACTCTTGTGTTCTTAAGTTGATACTATTGAAGAATCTAAGCCTCTCATCATCTTCTAGAGAATTCGAAGTTGTTCTTCAAGGATCTTCGAAGATCTTCGAATTTTCTGGTATATAAATTTCTTTACTTCGTTTATAGTTTTGGATGTAAGTGGCCTCCCGCTCTTTGTAACCGCAGTCTTCCGCGTCCTCCACACTCATCTTCAGCCGAGCTATCTCTGCATCCTTTCTCTTCTCAAGCTGGGCCAGCTGGCGCAGGTATTTATCTTTCAACTCGGTCGAAACCTTTTGCTTCTCTGCTTCAGCCGAGTTGACTAGTCCGGTGAGTCGGGCTAGTTCGGTGTGCAGCTCGGCCATTTCCTTCTGGGACTCTTCTAGCTTGGCTGATTTAGCATTGGCCTCTGCCACAGCCTGCCGCGTGGTCTTACGTAGCTCCAGCACATGCTTATGTGCAATGTGGTTTTTCTGCATGGCCTGCAAGAGGGCGGTAAGAAATTTTGAGTGAAAACCGAGCAAACAGATGTCCAAAATTGGAAAACAAAGAAAAAAGTACTCACCAGTACCATCGATTTGGTGGCCGAGCAGATGGCCTTAAGCTCGGTAAGATGGTCGTGATGTTCCATATTAGGTGGCAGACACACACTCTTTGCAAGGTTAAAGGCAAGTGAGTGGTCTTTATTTGCCACCATCGAGTCAGTGTCCGTAATGGCTCGGTTCTTGTACGTCAGTTTGGGCGCCCACGCTGAAGAGCTAGCTCGGTCAGATCGTGTCGGCTCTGGGCTTGGTGAAGTGATTTGTGGAAGCGCGGTTTCATCCTCGTCAACAAGGCGTGGCTCGATTGTGGAAGTTCGAGCGCGCTTGCTTGGCCGAGATGATGAAGGCTGGGCGGTTGGAAGGGCCACCACAGCCTCTTGTGATTGGCCAGCTTGTGGTACCTCGGCTTGATTTGTTTCGGTGATAAGGGCCGTAACTGCTCTCTTCTTGGCCATTTCTTGTTCTGCTGTTAATGGAATGAGGTTGATTTATGGAAGGGTTGGATCAGGTTCTGGTGATGGCTCTAAAAGGAAATTTGTCACCCTGGCCTTCCTCTTGCTGCTGTATCTATATGTCGGCTCAAAAATGAGTAGCTCGACCTAACCTCGATCGCGGTACCGAAGTGTGGCGCGGAGTGCATCAAGATTTGGGTAACTATACTGTGACTTTAATTGGTTCAAATCTCCATAAAGAAGAAGCCAACAGTTAGCACGGTGCAAAATTTATAAACGGAGTAAAGAATGCATAAAATTGAGCCGAAGTATATGTATCGGCAACTTCTTTGTTCCAGTTAATGCGATCTCCTGGTATTTGCGCTTCCTGGTCCTCGAAATTACTAGAAACCTAGAAAAAGTCATCATCATTTACATCTTTATGTGGGGCGTTTTTTATTATTTTTTTCTCAGCGGCGTCTTATTCTTAAATAGTATACCCAGACGTCTTCATTTTGGCCTAATGAATATTGGTGGAATAACTCGGCTAGACTGAAGTTGAGGCCAAGTCGGTGGTTTAGCTCGGCAATGCCATTTATTATTCTGTAAGAATTAATACTGAGCTGGGTTGGGCATATTCTAGTCTACCTTAGGAATTCACAAAGAAGAGGTTGAACGGGGCATCGGAGTCCGGCTTCTACGATGGAAAGGACAGTGAAGGGAACGAAGCCCGATTTTTTCCATGGAGTTGTGTCTAGCTCGGCTAGTGAGAGGTGGACGTCATCTGGAATTTGGTAATCCTTTCGGAACTCGGCTATGGCCCCTGGAGAGTTCACTAAAAACCGATACTTCCCCATGTGGCCTTAAATTATGTATAATTTAGCTCGGTGTTGAGATGACCTTCAGTATCTCAGTTAAGCGTGCAAAGGTGTGCCTGGCCAACCTAAGTCAGTCTGCAAAGTGAAAAGGAAAAGTATTAAGCACAGATTGTTAGACTGTGCTAAAAGAAACGAAGGCAAAATAAATGGAGTCCTAGCTCGACTACGTGGGATACTATCCGTCCCTAGCCCGGTTGAAACGAAAGACTTTAGCTCGGTTAAGTGGAACGAGAGGTTCGTAGCCCGGCTGAAGCTTAGCATACGGCATTCTTGGTTCGATTTTGATTAAGTCAGGGAGGTTTGGCCCCAAGTGGTAGCCCGGTGATTGGTTAAGGCTTTCTAACTCGGTTATGTGGGATCCTATCCTTTCTTAGCTCGGTTGGAGCGAAGAATTTTAGCTCGGCAATATGAATGGAAGGTTCTTAGACTGTTTGAAACTAAGATGTGGCATGGAGTTTTAGTTTGGTTATTGAGGAAGTTATCTAGTTTGGCTGGGTGCATACCTAAAGAGTTCCCTAGTTCGATTGTACCTAAGCCTAGAGTTGCCGAAATAGGTTTTTAGCCCGGTCACACCATGATTCTAGATTCAAACTTCATGTTTTTTGAATCCAGAGGGTGTGTTCTTAGGCACGAACCTGTGATTTGGGGGTATGGTTTTTGGGTACTAACTGTTCTTACCCATTTCATCAAAACTACAGAGTATGTTTTGTAGAATATATGAGTATATGCATCTATACTATACGCGTTCGCAAAAATAAAAACAAAGGGCAAAGATTCAGTTACTTACCACTTCAAAATGGAAGATTAGAGATTGGAACAGTAAGGGTGTTGGCCAAAAATGCAAAGCTCCACAGATGCAGTGAACAAGAGAGAAGAAACTCAGAGGGCACGAGAGTGAAGATGAACATAAGTGTTTTGATTTGAAAACTTAGGGTTTTTGTATAAGGTGTGTGAAAAAGGCGGAACTGTTCAAATCTTACGGAGTACGAGGGCGGTGCAGACAGTTGTACTTGACCAACGGGAGACAGCCACATGTTCATACGAATAGGAAACGATTCAGGTATACAGACTGAAAGGACGTTATGAACCGGACTAGTCGGCAGCCCGGTAGGGAGTGACCTTTGTTGACTTGACTGCTTTTAGCTCGTCTGGTATCAAGTAATTCCAATCATGCTACGTAGATGGAATTAAGGGGCAATTGAGAGGGAGTTTTTATGTGCATTAGGGGCCGAACTAGACTAAGGTGTGATGATGGGCCATTTTATGGGCCATAGTGAGAAGGGCTTAGCAAATGGACCTTAGTGTTAGCTCAGTCCAAGTATGGTTGCAATTACCACGGTCGGAGTAGTGGTAATTAGTTCAGTCATGGTATTCGGAGCCGAGGTATTTGCGCTTATTGTGGTGGACCTTACTATTTGTTGGTTCGGTCAAAGCTTGGTGTAGTTAGCTCAGCTTTGGCAGACAAAACCGAGGTACCAAGCCATGTGTTACAGTGAAGGTGCTGGGTTAAGTATGACAAATGTCAGCTTGGTCATACTGTCATCTAACCGAGGTAAAACCATCTCACTTGGTTTAAGCAGTGAGGAGGGTGTTGAAGGATAAGCATTATCTTTCAGGAGTGTGATTCCTAGGAGGACTCTACATGGAAGAATAAGAGTCCTAATAGGATGATGCCAGACAAAAGTTATAAAAGCTCACAACAGAACCTATGGGAAGGTAACACAACTTTGATTCTCGAATACATGGAGCTTTTGTCTATTTTGCTGACTTAGGCATCGGAGAGGTATCTGACACACACCCACTGGCTAGCTCACATTTTTGTTTTTAGGGAGTAAAGCGACGACGTTTGAAGAAGCATAGACTTGATCAATAGGATTATACGAGAAGATAATTTCGTGCTCGTACAATTGGCACCGTCTGTGGGAAGTCTAAAAAGAACAACACCTCTTGATCGAGTTTTCCTCTCTAGTTGGAAGCAATGGCGCACAATGAGGATTTGCCGTAATCTGCTATTGACGGACAAACCCCAGAGGGGGGTGGGAGGCGCGAAGGTTTACCTTCTATCCCACCCATGGTGAATCTAGAACCCCAGCGACAGAACCCCCGGAGGGATGCAAGGGGAAGGCGGACTGGCTGCCCCCGTCGCTCTCAAAGTCCTAAAAGATAGAGGCGGAGGATAGAACCTCAAGTTCTGGAGGATTACGTGAAGGAGCAGGACGAGTTAATAAGAAGGATGGCGGCAGACATGGAGTCAATGAAGCGCCAGATAAAAGGAAAAGGAGCGGCAACAGGAGAGGGGCGCAAAGGCAACACGCCCCCTCGCCGCTCAGAGGATCGTGATAGGCATACCATATCATCGTAAGCATAAAGTAGGAGCCTTAGAATAGGTGACACTCAATCAAGGACTTCCAAGACTCGTTACTCCAGGTCTGAGAGAACGAGAACTGAGAGGTCGTGTACTGAGGGAAGCACCTATCGGCCCTCGCACACGCACCAGATGTCATCTAGGCATACGGAGTTGCCTAGATCATCCAACTTGCGAACTGTGCTTGAAGAAAGGGCCCGATGGAAGAAGGATACTAGGGCACGAGACCCGCGTAGAGTTTTAGCCCTTTAGCGGTTGGCCCCTCGGATGCATGGGAGCATCGAGGTAGGAATGCCAATACCGTGTCTTGCTTACGAACCAGCAGACAAAGTATTAGCAAGGTTACAAAGCTCGCCGTTCATTCCGGCAATAGAGAACGCACCGCTACCTTCAGGCTTCCACCAGCCCAAATTTACTACTTATGAGGGGAAGACGGACCCCTACATGCACTTGAGCCACTTTCGCTAGGTTATGGCAGTATACCGGCAGAATAAGGCCTTGATGTGTATCCTGTTCCCGTCCAGCCTTGGTGACCTAGGTCTAACCTGGTTTGAAAGGCTGCCAGAAGGCAGCATCGCCTCCTGGGCACAATTGGTAGAGGCGTTCGTCACTAGGTTCAGAACGAACACCAAGACACGAGTGGAAATCGACCAGCTACTCTCCATTGACATGGGCGACAAGAAGACTTTGAGATCCTACAACAGTTACTATTGGGAAACCTTCAACTAGATTGGGGATTGCCCTACAAACCTCGCCATTGCACAATACAAACGGGGCCTGCCAGTCGATAACAAATTAAGGGACTCAATTACTATGACACCGCCCCTCACAATGGAGGCCCTAATGGAGAGAGTGTACCAACATATTCGTGTGGAGGAAGATAATGCCCATGCTAAAACGAGATCTGGCACAACAACAATGCTAGATAAAAAGACTACAGCAAAAATCAACACGATAGAACAACCAAGCAGGAATGGGCGAGGCAGGCAGGCTAACAGAGAGGACCCAGACAAAAGGAGGTTAAGGGTGCGCACTGCCATTACCACGGTGTTCAAAAAACCAATCTATCAAATTCTCAGCGAGATACGCAATGAACCTTTCGTCCGATGGCCAGCTAAGTTGGGAGAAGCACAAAAAGACTATGACGAAAGGTCCTGATGCACCTTCCATGATGAAAGGGGGCACTGCACTGAAAATTGCATGCCGTTGAGGTAGCATTTGGAGGAGTTAGTGGGGCACCTGGACCAGTACATAGAAGGGGGAACACAACCTGCTCCCCAGAACCATAACAACCCAAATGGGATGCCGGTCGACGCTCCACCTCAAGGCGTGATTAACGTAATTCATGGGATATGCGAACCTGAGCGGGTATGTGAGCTCAAGGGGATGATCAAAAAGGCTGAGCACTTGAGGGAGGTATTAAGTGCACAACCTGCAATCAAAAATGGGAGAACAGAGGCCACAAATGTCATATCTTTTTCGGACAAAGATTTAACAAGGATATACTGCCCTCACAATGATACACTGGTCGTCACTCTACACGTCAAGAATTTCGACATCAAACGGATTTTGCTTGACCAAGGAAGCTCATGTGAAATAATGTACTACGAAACCTTCAAACAACTGAAACTGGAGGACAAAGACTTGGCACCTGCAACGTCTTCCCTAATCGGATTCAACTCAATGCCAGAGTGGCCAGTGGGCAAGATAATCCTCCCAGTTAAGGCAGGAACCATGACGAAACAAGTGGAATTCTGGGTATTAAAAGTCCCTTCCACTTGCAACATAATTTTAGGGAGGACATGGTTGCATGCTATGCGATCGGTAGCATCAACATACCATCAAGTATTGCAGTTCCCCAACAAAGCCGGAGTAATTGAAGAGGTCTTTGGAGACCAAATTATGTCCAAACAGTGCTTCGTCACAATAAATGGCAGCCGCTCTGCAAAAGGGTATGTATAGATGGTGGAAGAGCCTGAGAGCAATGAACTATTTGCGAATGTTGGCAAGGCAGCTGAACAAAAGGCAGTGGAAGACTTGGTACAGGTAAGAATAGATGAAAAAGACCCAGAAAAATTCTTTTTGCTCGGCTTGTCTTTGTCCAGCACTGAGAGAATAGAGGTCATGGAGTTCTTAACCTTTAACATCGAAGTGTTTTCCTGGACATCGTATGACATGCTTGGCATTGATCCAAACTTCATCTGTCACCAACTGAACGTTCACCTAACTACCAGACCAGTTATACAGCGCACTCACAGATTAACACTCCACTATGCCGAGATAGTAGCGGAAGAAGTGGGAAACTTGCTGGAGGCAAGAGCTATCAGAGAAGTGCACTATCCTAGGTGGATCTCTAATACCGTAGTAGTGCCAAAAAAGAATAGAAAATGGCGTGTCTGCGTGGACTACAAAATAGTCAACAAGGCATGCCCAAGGGACAGCTTTCCTCTACCACGGATAGACCAACTGGTAGACCTGACGACAGGGCACAATCGACTTAGCTTCCTTGATGCGTACAGAGGCTACCATCAGATCGCTATGTATAAACCAGATCAGGAGGTCACATCCTTTACAACACCTAAAGGATTGTATGGTTACAAGGTCATGCCATTTGGCCTAAAAAACGTAGGGGCAACATTCCAATGGATGGTCACCAAGATGTTTGAACCATTGTTAGGCAGAACAATGGAGGCTTACATAGATGACATGGTGGTCAAAAGCAAGGATGAGAAGGACCATCTCAAGGACCTAGGTGAGATGTTCTAGATTCTGAAAAAGAACAAGTTGTGCCGAAATGCATCTAAGTGTGCATTCGGCGTAGGATCGGGCAAATTCCTAGGCTTGCTGGTGACTAACCGAGGTATAGAAGTAGACCCTTCTCAGATCAAAGCAATCCAGGACCTGGAGAGGCCCAACACAGTCAAGGAGGTGTAGCATCTCATTGGCCTAGCAGCCACGCTCAACCGGTTCATAAGTAGGTCGTCAGACAGATGTCAACCATTCTTCCAAGCACTAAAAGCCAACTTTGAGTGGGATGAAGAATGCGACCGCGCCCTAGAAGGCCTGAAAAAGTACATGTCTTCTCCACCATTGCTAGTAACCCCAATACCTGGAGAAGAGCTCTTTTTGTACCTGGCAGTTTCGCAGCACGCAGTCAGCGCAGTGTTGGTTAGAGCGGAAGGAACCCAACACCTGCCCATCTTTTATGTTAGCAAGACCTTGCTAGGCGCAGAAACTAGGTACCTACCATTGGAAAAACTGCCTTAGCCTTGATGATGGCCTCAAGGAAGCTGTTGCATTATTTCTACGCCCACACCATAATCGTCCTAACTGCTTTTCCTTTAAAAGCCTTGTTTGAAAGGGCGAATTTTTCTGGGCGAATCTTGAAATGAGCGGTGGAATTCGGATAGTTTGATATCAAGTTTCAACCCATAACCGCAATAAAAGCCCAAGCTTTGACAGATTTTGTGGCAGAGTTCACACCAGGAAGTCATCACATCTGCCCAGTTGACTTGACTAGTACGACAGGAATGGGGACGAAAAGTGCCGCAGGAAATGCGCAACTCCTAATTCAGGATACCCAGCCACATTGCAAACCACATAGGCTTGAAGATTAAGAGGGCGGAATAAACCATGCCATTCCCAGTAAGGACTCATCGACAAGTGAAGACTTGGGGCAGTAAGATAATAAAAAGCAAACCCCAATAGCAGCCAGGGACTTGGAAGAAAACAACACTCATGACCCCAAGACATCATCCGACCCCTCCACTTGTTGGAAGCTATTCGTTGGAGAGATGTGGAAGCTCTTCATGGATGGAGCATCCAATAGGCATGGTGCAGGACTTGGCATAGTCCTCATCTCACCAGATGGCCTAATAGTGGAACAAGCAGTCAACCTTGGCTTTCCAGCATCAAATAATGAGGCAGAGTATGAAGCACTCTTAGCAGGCCCAAAATCAGCACTCTTCATGCAGGCCACCGAGCTAATGGTTTCTGATGACTCTGGCGGTAGTAAACCAGATTTCAAAGTATCTGAAGCAAAAGTTGAGAGGATGGCAAAGTATCAAGAGTTAGTCAGAAGGAAAATCATGAAATTCGAAGTGGTACGAATAGAGCAGATCGGTCAGGAAGAAAATAGCAGAGCAGACGAACTTGCAGACTTTGCTTCGATGGCAGACATATCCATCCCACATCCATTACTGATCAACTTCCTACCAAGACCAAGCATTGAAAAACCTGAAGTAACTGAGGTATGTTGCGCCGAACTAGGCCCTTCATGGATGGATCCCATTATAGTATTCTTAAAAGACGGCGTCTTATCTAAAGAGAAGAAAAAAGCCAATAAGATCAGAGCCAAGTCACAGCGATTTTGCCTCTCCCCATCAATGGCCTTGTACAAAAAATCCTTCACAGGACCTTACTTGAAATGTGTCCATCCCAGCAAGGTCGAGGCGTTCTTGTTCGAGATACACGAAGGCGTATACGGAAACCACCAAGGGGGAAGATCATTGGCCTACAGAGCAATTTCGCAAGGATATTGGTGGCCTTACAAGCAAACAGATTCAGAGAAGTATGTTAAGAAGTGCGAGAAATGTCAGAAGTTCGCACACCAAATACACCAACAAGTCAGAGAACTTTTACCATTAACTAGCCCATGGCCCTTCACAATATGGGGCTTGGACATAGTGGGACCACTTCCAATAGCGCCCGGCAATAGAAAGTTCTTTCTTGCAGCAACAGACTACTTTACAAAATAAGTGGAAGCAGAAGCACTCACCTCAATAAAAGAGAAAGATGTGAAAAAGTTCGTCTGGCATAATATCATCACTCGGTTCGGCATACCCAAGGCTTTAATATCAGACAACGACACTCAGTTCGATGGCAAAATTTTTAGAGGCTTTTATGAGGAGTACAAGATAGAAGTCTACAATTCTACACCAGCATACCCCCAAGCAAATGGCCAGGCGGAAGCATCAAACAAAGTCGTCTTAGATGGATTGACGAAAAGGCTGGAGAAAGCAAAAGGCAAGTGGGCTGAGGACCTCCCTCATGTTTTATGGGCTTACCGTACCACACCTCGGCGGTCTACTGGAGAAACACCTTTTTCCTTGGCCTATGGCATGGAAGTAGTAATCCCACTGGAAGTTGGCCTCCCCACTATTAGAAGTAAAAATTTTAACCCAGACTTAAATGGAGAAGCCATAGCATTGGAGCTTGACCTTGCAGAAGAAAGAAGAGAAAGAACACTGGTTCACATTGCCTCATACCAGTAAGAGTTATCCAGAAAATATAACAAGACAGTACATCCGAGGCAATTCAAGATTGGAGATTGGGTGCTGCATAAAGTAATGGTAAATACTTTGGTACCCGAAATGGCAAGTTAGGACCTAATTGGAAAGGTCCATACAAAGTGGTTGGCTTCACAGGAAAGGGGGCATACCACTTGGAAGATAGAGATAGCAAGGCCATTCCCAGGCCATGGAACATTACCAATCTCAAACTATTTTATTTTTAGCTTTTCTTTAAACATGCTTATAGTTTTTCTTTTCTCAATAAAACAAGTAGTTTCCTTTTCAGCATAAATTGTTTTCTTCTGTAAACATAGTCTTAGTGAGCTAGGGGCAATGAAAGCAGAGTTGGCAGGAATAACCAACTTTGAGCTCTCTTCAGCCAAGATCAGGATCTAGGCTGAAGAAGTTTGGTAGGAATAACTAAACACTTTGGCTCTAAGTTGGCAGGAATAACCAATTTTGAGCTCTCTTCAGCCAAGATCAGGATCTAAGATGAACAAGTTTTGTAGGAATACCCAAACACTTTGGCTCTAAGTTGGCAGGAATAACCAACTTTGAGCTCTCTTCAGCCAAGATCAGGATCTAGGCTGAAGAAGGTTGGAAGGAATAACCAACACTTTGGCTCTAAGTTGGCAGGAATAACCAACTCTGAGCTCTCTTCAGCCAAGATCAGGATCTAGGCTAAAGAAGATTGGCAGGAATAACCAACATTTTGGCTTTAAGTTGGTAGGAGTAACCAACTTTGAGCTCTCTTCAGCCAAGATCAGGATCTAGGCTGAAGAAGTTTGGCAGGAATAACCAAACACTTAGCTCTAAGTTGGCAGGAATAACCAACTTTGAGCTCTCTTCAACCAACATAAGGATCTAGGTTGAAGAGGTTGGCTGGAAAAACCAACACTTAGTACTCTTCAGCCAAGATAAGGATCTAAGCTGAAGTGGTTGGCTGGAAAAACCAACACTTAGTACTCTTTAGCTAAGATAAGGATATAGGCTGAAGATTGGTTAGCAGAAATAACCAACTTTGAGCTCTCCTTAGCCGAGATAAGGATCTAGGCTAAAGAGGTTGGCTGAAAAAACCAACACTTAGTACTCTTCAACCGAGATAAGGATCTAGGCTGAAGTGGTTGGTTGGAAAAACCAACACTTAGTACTCTTCAGCCGAGATAAGGATCTAGGTTGAAGAGTGGTTGGCTGGAATAACTAACTTTTAGTACTCTTTAGCTGAGATAAGGATCTAGGCTAAAGAGGTTGGCAGGTATGACCAAATAGATTACAAGGTTAAGATCGAGATAGGTATCTCAACCAGAAAATGTTATACTGAATACAAATCATAGTAGGAAATAAATGCATGGAGTAAACCGAACAAATAGTTGAGGAAAACAAAAAAAGATTTCATTCAAAGTTAAAGTCAAAGTTACAAGAAGTGGGACTTTAGCCCGGTTACACATTCTTTCCAAGAGTAAAAAGAAGAAAATACAGGATCAAGCAAAAAGGTCGTTGAGATCCGCATCTAGATCAACTTAAAGCCTGGTTTCAATAGGTAGCTCGGTCACATTTTCAACCAAGTCTTCCACCGGTGGCTCCACGCTAGCTGACTGAACAACGGGATCATTGGCGACGACCAGGGCGTTGTTGGGTTCAGGAGATGCTTCTTCTTCCTCAACTTCAAGAAATTTTTGTTGAATGGTGTTTGCATACTCCGCCATGTAGCTCGGTATGAAATGTGGAGGAGGGTTTTGGAAGACTTCAGTCTCCTGGCCATGGCTGAGCTTCGCCACAGCCGCCTTCCATCCACACTTGAAGAATATATCTTTCGCGGCTTCACATTGTTGGATGTAAGTGGCCTCCCCCTCCTTGCAACCGCGGTCTTCCGCGTCCTCCACACTCTTCTCCAGCCGAGCTATCTCTGCATCCTTCCTTCCTCTTCTCGTCGGGCAATTTGGCAGTATTTATCTTTCAACTCGGTCGAAACCTTTTGCTTCTCTGCTTCAGCCGAGTTGACTAGTCCGGTGAGTCGGGCTAGTTCGGTGTGCAGCTCGGCCATTTTCTTCTGGGACTCTTCTAGCTCGGCTGATTTAGCATTGGCCTCTGCCATGGCCTGCCGCATGGTCTTACGTAGCTCCAGCATACGCTTATATGCAATGTGATTTTTCTGCATGGCCTGCAAGAGGGCGGTAAGCAATTTTGAGTGAAAATCGAGCAAACAGATGTCCAAAATTGGAAAACAAAGCAAAAAGTACTCACCAGCACCATCGATTTGGTGGCCAAGCGGATGCCCTTAAGCTCGGTAAGATGGTTGTGATGTTCCATATCAGGTGGCAGACACACACTCTTTGCAAGGTTAAAGGCAAGTGAGTGGTCTTTATTTGCCACCAACGAGTCAGTGTTCGTAATGGCTCGGTTCTTGTACGTCAATTTGGGCACCCATGCTGAAGAGCTAGCCTGATCAGATCGTATGGGCTCTGGGCTTGGCGAAGTGTTTTGTGGAAGCACGGTTTCATCCTCGTCAACAAGGCGTGGCTCGGTTGTGGAAGTCCGAGCGTGCTTGCTTGGTCGAGATGATGAAGGCTGGGCGGTTGGAAGGGCCACCGCGGTCTCTTGTGATTGGCCGGCTTGTGGTACCTCGGCTTGATTTGTTTCGGTGATGAGGGCCCTAACTGCTCTCTTCTTGGCCATTTCTTGTTCTGCTGTTAATAGAATGAGGTTGATTTGTGGAAGGGTTGGATCAGGTTCTAGTGATGGCTCTAAAAGGAAATCTGTCACCCTGGTCTTCCTCCTGCTGCTGTATCTATATGTCGGCTCAAAGTTGAGTAGCTCGACCCAACCTCGATCGCGGTACCGGAGTGCGCGTGCGGAGGTCGTCAAGATTGGGGTAACTATAATGTGACTTAAGTTGGTTCAAATCTGCGTAAGAAGAAGCCAACAATTAGCACGGTGCAAAATTTATAAACGGAGTAAAGAATGCATAAAACTGAGCCGAAGTATATATACCGACTACTTCTTTGTTCCAGTTAATGCAGTCTCCTAGTATTTGGGCTTCCTGGTCCTCGAAATTACCAGAAACCCAGAAAAAGTCGTCATCGTTTGCATCTCTATCTAGGGTGTTTTTTATTATTTTTTCTCGGCGGCATCTTATTCTTAAATAGTATACCCAGCCGTCTTCCTTTTGGCCTAATGAACATTGGTGGAATAACTCGACTAGACCGAGGTTGAGGCCAAGCCGACGGTTTAGCTCAGCAATGCCATTTATTGTTCTGTAAGAATTGGTACTGAGCTGGGTTGGGCATATTCTAGTCTGCCTTAGGAATTCACAAAGAAGAGGTTGAACGGGGCATCGGAGTCCAGCTTCTACGATGGAAAGAACAGTGAAGGGAACGAAGCCCGGTTTTCGCCATGGAGTTGTGTCTAGCTCGGCTAGTGAGAGGTGGAAGTCATCTGGAATTTGGTAATCCTTTCGGAACTCGGCTATAGCCCCTGGAGAGTTCACTAAAAATCGATACTTTCCCATGTGGCCTTAAATTATGTATAATTTAGCTCGGTGTTGAAATGACCTTCAGTATCTCGGTTGAGCGTGCAAAGGTGTGCCTGGCCAACCTAAGTCAGTCTGTAAAGTGAAAAGGAAAAGTGTTAAGCACAGATTGTTAGACTGTGCTAAAAGAAACGAAGGCAAAATAAATGGAGTCCTAGCTCGACTACGTGGGATACTATCCGTCCCTAGCCCGGTTGAAACGAAAGACTTTAGCTCGGTTAAGTGGAACGAGAGGTTCAGAGTCTAGTGAAGCTTATCTGACATTCTTGGTTCGGTTTTGATTAAGTCAGGGAGGTTTGGCCCCAAGTGGTAGCCTGGTGATTGGTTAAGGCTTTCTAACTCGGTTATGTGGGATCCTATCCTTTCTTAGCTCGGTTGGAGCGAAGAATTTTAGCTCGGCAATATGAATGGAAGGTTCTTAGACTGTTTGAAACTAAGGTGTGGTGTGGAGTTTTAGTTTGGTTATTGAGGAAGTTATCTAGTTTGGCTGGGTGCATACCTAAAGAGTTCCCTAGTTCGATTGTACCTAAGCCTAGAGTTGCCGAAACAGGTTTTTAGCCCGGTCACACCATGATTCTAGATTCAAACTTCATGTTTTTTTAATCCAGAGGGTGTGTTCTTAGGCACGAACCTGTGATTTGGGGGTATGGTTTTTGGGTACTAACTGTTCTTACCCATTTCATCAAAACTACAGAGTATGTTTTGTAGAATATATGAGTATATGCATCTATACTATACGCGTTCGCAAAAATAAAAACAAAGGGCACAGATTCAGTTACTTACCACTTCAAAATGGAAGATCATAGATTGGAACAGTAAGGGTGTTGGCCAAAAATGCAAAGCTCCACAGATGCAGTGAACAAGAGAGAAGAAACTCAGAGGGCACGAGAGTGAAGATGAACATGAGTGTTTTGATTTGAAAACTTAGGGTTTTTGTATAAGGTATGTGAAAAAGGCGGGACTGTTCAAATTTTTCAGAGTACGAGGGCGGCGCAGCCAGTTGTACTTGACCAATGGGAGACAGCTACGTGTTCATACGAATAGGAAACGATTCAGGTATACAGACGGAAAGGACGTTATGAACTGCACTAGTCGGCAGCCCGGTAGGGAGTGACCTCGGTTGACTTGACTGCTTTTAGCTTGTCTGGTATCAAGTAATTCCAATCATGCTACGCAGATGGACTTAAGGGCCAATTGAGAGGGAGTTTTTATGTGCATTAGGGGCCGAGCTAGGCTAAGGTGTGATGATGGGCCGCTTTATGGGTTGTGGTGAGAAGGGCTTAGCAAATGGACCTTAGTGTTAGCTCGGTCCAAGTATGGTTGCAATTACCACGGTCGGAGTAGTGGTAATTAGCTCGAGCATGGTATTCGGAGCCGAGGTATTTGCGCTTATTGTGGTGGACCTTGGTATTTGTTGGTTCGGTCAAAGCTTGGTGTGGTTAGTTCAGTTTTGGCAGATAAAACCGAGGTACCAAGCCATGTGTTACAATAAAGGCGCTGGGTTAAGTATGACAAAGGTCAACTCGGTCATACTGTCATCTAACCAAGGTAAAACCATCTCACTTGGTTTAAGCAGTGAGGAGGGTGTTGAAGGATAAGCATTATCTTTCAGGAGTGTGATTCCTAGGAGAACTCTACATGGAGGAATAAGAGTCCTACTAGGATTATGCCAGACAAAAGTTATAAAAGCTCACAACAGAACCTATGGGAAGGTAACACAACTTTGATTCTCGAATACACGGAGCTTTTGTCTATTATGCTGACTTAGGCATCGGAGAGGTATCCGGCACACTCCCGCCGGCTAGCTCACGTTTGTGTTTTTAGGGATTTGGATGAGCACAGACTTGATCGAGACGATTATACGAGAAGATAATTTCGTGCTCGTACAGCTTATAACTATGGTTAGCTTGTGTTATTTAGGAATATCTGTTAAGGTTAGACAGTTATGGCTAAGTGTATATAAAGCCTCACTATTGTTGAAAAGTTGTTACGCAATTTTATTTCAAAATTCAAGTGAGACCCGATTACCAATTGAGGTGGGTCTTATTCTCTTAAGTAAGAAAATTACAATATAAACATAATAAGCTGAAACTATTAAGTTGTGAATAAAAAATGTCTCATAAAATGGACATCAATAAAAGTTGGGTTTAAATTTAGATTAATCTTAGTTTAGATAGGGTCTAGGTCTGTGCTTGTGCTAGGTTTGGTTTTGGACATAGAATTGGACTTAGTCTTGAACTTGGGCTAAGTTATATTATATTGGACTTAACTTGTGCATATGTTTGAGATTGGGATTGGATCGGATTGTGACCCAACACCCGTATCTATTTTACAATCCATTTGTTTGAACTATTCAAACATCATTATATACATATTTATTTATATATATTAAGTACATGAAATTTTTAGACTTTTGTAGCTCTCATCTTTTGATGATGAAGTTGATGACCATATTAGTAGTCCTGAGTTTTTAACCTTTATAACTCTAGTCCTAATGGCTAGAGTTTTTTTTTTTTTTTTTTTTTTATCAGCAAAAGAAGATTTATTGATGAAAATCAGATATACAGAATACAAAGATGAACATCAATAAAAGGAGGCGAGTGCCAAAGTATCAAAGCAAACTAGACGATTCTAACTAGATTCGGACCGGAAAGCAAGCCAATCATCTACTAGCACTACACCAAGGCTGGAGAGAAACCAATCGAACAAACAAAAAGCAAAGGAGATAATGACCATCCCCAACACCCAAAACACCGATCTTGACAATCCATCTACACCTCATACCAAACAAAACCCCCTTCCAATTTGGACCCTCATAACAAACAATCACCTCAAACCAATACCCCATCTCTTGAATTTTGGAAGTAGCATTGATTCTTTTAGTAACTTCTTTTTCCTTTCTTTATTCCTTCGACTCTCCATCCTCATGCCTCTTAGAAGATTCCTCAATCTTGACCGAATTGCTACTCACTATCGGAATAGAAGACTTTTCAACAACATCAACCCCTTCCACTACTCCTTTTGGCCCAAGAGAGAAAAGTGAACTTGGCTCATAGGACACTTGCACAATCTTATTTTTTTCTAATAGGAACTCCAAGATCTACAGCAGTGGATTTGGGCCTCAAAAATAATGAATGAACACGCCCACATTTACGTTGTGGGGCCAAGCACACTTCTTAAATTAAGAGGT
This sequence comes from Camellia lanceoleosa, assembly GCA_025200525.1. Taxonomy (NCBI): domain Eukaryota; kingdom Viridiplantae; phylum Streptophyta; class Magnoliopsida; order Ericales; family Theaceae; genus Camellia; species Camellia lanceoleosa. Next base: position 26,153,729 of record CM045767.1, read on the forward strand.
TTCATTTGCACCAAGTTTAGCACAAATCCTCCATAAAAACCATTTCTCTTCACACACTGATTGCTAGTAGATGATGACTCATTTGATTTGTTTGAATTTGAAGAAAGCACCATTTTTTGTCTCCAAACTCTTTTTTCCCCCATTGATAGAGATTTGATCTTTCCTTGCACTAAATTTGAGTGCTACATCTTCATGAAAATCAAAGGTTTCACATATTCTACCAGGGTATATGTTTCCTTTGTACTCCAAACTTATCACCGTATTTGTAGGCTTCATGCTATTTGTTATCAATCTGACTTTGCCATACTCAAGAGAATCTGTATTGTTAACTTCAACAAATTGGATTACCTCACCCTATAAGCTACCAATGCTTTTGAATGTGTTATCATTCCATAAGTTAAATGGAACTCCATAACAGCACCGCCAACACATATCTTCTGATCGAGATTTACCCATTTTCTCCATTCTGTTACCGAAACACACCAATCATAGATCTATCCTTTCAGTTGGTCATATCTCTCCTTCATAGCTTGTGATGAGTTAAAGGTTAGGACTGCACTTCTACCTCCCCCTATTCTGACTAATATCTCACCCAAACCTTTCTTGCGTAATCCGTCTCTAAATGCTGGAAAAGAGAAGTTTTTGAGCTTTACTATCAAACTCACATAGAGCCATTTATGTGACACCCCGAATCTACACTATTAGTTGCAGACAAGGGAGAGTCACTAATGAGTCCTATGGTCAATAACCAAGTAAGATCCCAGATCGCCGGAGAAGTCAAATTAGCCTCCCTTCTGAGTCTAACTTTCTTAGGCAGCGCACTACCCTTTTGACAGATCTTAAAAGGTATTGACACAAGGTCTCATAAGCAACGATAAGGTTTATATATATGTACATAATAACCACGAATATCCTTAATTACAGAAGCTCGTTCCATTACATTACATCCCAAAAGAAAATTTAAATCTTCATATGAGTCTTACAAAATATCAAAGGGAAATTTCTAACTTTTCTAAGATAGCCAAACATCTTTAAAGGTTTTTGGCTCATCGTCCCCAGTTATAAGCTCCTCTTCGGCACATGGCATCATACGCCGTGAGCTTTGAATGCCCAGTAAACGCGCACACACCCCGTCCCTTTTTCCCAGTCCAATACATAATCACAAATATGACAACAAGTTATAAAGCATGATACTCAACAGAACAAATTAAGGGTTACAAGGTTAGATGTTAGCAAACTAGAAATCCCCCAAAGAGATTTCGTCCTCCCAACCACAAGAATAGAATGCGGATTATTCGGTGTGCCCCCTCTTTTGCTACTCTGTTGCAGAACTAACCTCGGATGCCTACCAATGGTTATATACCACGTAGCGCCAACCGCAGGGCCTCAAAAGAGACGATAATAATGGGCCTTGCCCAAATCCCTCCTCACACCAAATACCTAGAGTCCGAATACAACCGCTCCATTCAAGGGTTTCGAAAACCACTTGCGCAAGACTTTAACTTCCAAGTAGGGAACGCTTCCCATCAATCCATTCATAACACATTATCATTTCTTCATTATTCAAGTGTTCGAAAATGCAATACCATCCCAATTAAGTTTTCCGTTGAGTTAATTGTTTTAAATCAAGGTTAGGCCATCTTAACAAGATAGTAATATCCATATAAGCATTGTAACACCCCAAAAAAAATGGACATGATATATCTATTTATGCAACAAAACCCACCTGATAGACACACACACACACACACACATATATATATAGCTAACTAATCCATACACTCATTTCCTTTAAATCCCAAATGCCAAATATAGGTCGTTCCCGTCTCAATGTTCAAGTTCTAATCCCAAACATGCATTTTACAACAAATATGAAATGGAAGCCAAACATATAATAAGTGCCCTACAGGCTTACAAATTCATCCAAGAACATTCTTGGTTACACAAAATAGAGTTTCAACTCAACACAAATACAGCCCTTGGCTTACAAAACAAAGTCACGCAAAATGAAAGCATTGTACTCCCAACACACATACTTCCACGCCCCTAGTTGGGTGGAATCACCACATCTTTTCCTGCACAAAAATCCCGTAGGGTGAGCATAAAGCCCAATAGAAAATTCTTAACAAAGTATATACATTTTATACAAGTCTCAAGAGATGAAATACACATGCCATGCTATGCCCTTTTTGGAAATAAATTACATTCTCATCTTTTGAAAACCATCATGCTCAATGATATCATGCAATTTCAATTATTCAAAACTTAACAATTTATTTCAAGGGTGGTAAATACGTCTCTGGTAATCCCTAGGCCGGTGTCTGCAAGTAGACTATACAAGTACTAATAATTGTCATTTTTACTAATCGTAACTGGAAAAAAATCAACAATCACTTATCCGCGCGGATTTTTCGGTCTTTCACCCCGGACCCGCAGGCCAACTTATTCTACACCATCTATCAAGACTTACCAGCATATTTACCCCAAAACCATTTCATGAAAACTTATTTCTAAACATTCTTTTCTTAATGCAAGTTTTCAAATCAACCTTCAAGGTCTAATGTAATGAAATGAAATGATATGCCAATTTCACAAGATGAACATAATTACTTTTATTCCAATTCATCATCCAAGGAATAAACACAATTTCCTCTTCTCAAGTATTCTCAACAGTTTAATCATTTCAAGACTATATCAACATTCTGAATAACCATTTCTAAAATAAACAATAATTCTCATAATCCACAAAAGTAATCATTTATACAAATATAAATAAGAAATTTTCTAAACATTATTTATTTTGGTACACAAAATTAAATATAACAATATTACCCATGTATTTTCAATCTCTTTTAAAATCCCCAATTCCTAGGTTTTCTCACCAAATTACACAGCTCAAATCTTTTTGAAAGAAAACTCTCGAAAATCATATCTTCTTCAATCAACAAAGATCAAAACCCATGAGATTATTTTAAAAGGACAAGAGACAAACCCATTTTCAAAATCGCTCAACTTCTTAAATCAAAATAAATTTTCAGATGCTATCAAAAATGCTTTCAAAGAAAAAGAATATCTAGATCTTGCAAAAATATATATATATATATAACTCAAAAAAAATCCCTACCTTAAGTTTTGGAGAAGAAATGAGATGAAACTCTCAAAATCAATGGTGTCGAAACTCGATCTTCACCGCACAGAATGAAGCCCTCGAGGTGATGACCAACTTTGGTGAAGAACTTAGGCTTAAGTCCCAAAGGATTTGGAAAAATCAAAGAGAGAAGGTGACTTCTAGAGAGAGAAGCTCTAGATCAGGATTTTGGAGAGTTTTAGAGAGAGAGGGGGCTGCAAGAAATGATATGAAACCCTAATTTTGCGGACTGAAAAATAAGCTCCGCTCGCGCGTGGAAAGAGCGTCAAATACACTTTCCCGTAAGCTCGACCCCCGAAGTTGACCGGGTGAAAATCGATCCCCGAAGTTGACCGGGTCAAAATCGATCCCCGACCTATCCAGTTGAAGTGGCAAAACAAGAAAGAAGGATCGAAACTGGGATTACTACAACCTTCCCCTCTTAAAGAATTTCGTCCCCGAAATTTCAAATCAAACTACCCAAACAAAGGGGTTTCTAGCGATCAAAACAATGCTATTTCATTTTTCAAATCACAATACCAACTCTTAACTACATTCCACCATGTCCACCACTCTTATCTCATTAGATTTTTACCAAACTTGGCCTTCCTATGGTTTGTATAGACTTTAATCTAGTTTTCAGAACATATTTCGGAAATGGGATAGCTTTTCTAGATTTTAAGTTATTTAGAAAACACTCCAGCGCTGTCCAGATTCATCGACTTTTGCGAAAATTTGATTTTTTTGCAAACCGCTCACTTTTTTTCAATGAAACAAATTTTAATTGAAAGATAACTCATTAAGGAAGATTTTGACATAAAATGGAGGTCCCAAATATGTTTCTACATTTTTTTAGAAATTTTGAAATTTGGCTGTGAAAACAGATTTTTAAGGCACAATATCCAAAACAAGAAGATTTATGAGAAAGGGATCCACTAAGGGAAATTTTTCATTTCTTTTGTGATGAAAACATGCTAAATAACATATATTAAACTTAGAAAATTTGCTTGAAGGTGTGCCTTTGGAAAGTTTGAGAGATTGGAATGAAAAAGATAGTTTGGTACCGAAATGAGGGGAACTACAAGATAAGTAGAATCATGGCTCAACTCTTATCATTTTTAACACAAGGAAATCATTAATAACACATCTGAAAACAATGGGTAGATCCCTTAAGAACATGTATTTGAAAAAGGAAAATAAAAGAGAGAGTTATGTTGTGGCTTACTTGCTAAGCTTGAACAAGATTGTTCTCCTCTTCCTTTCTCTTTCTCTCAAGACTTTTCTCTTGCTCTCCTCTCTCTCCTCTAGGCCGAATGTAGGTGTGTGTATGTGTTGTTTGTGTATGCTTTTCTAAGAGGGTGGTTGTATTTATAGGCAATTTTGGTGTGAAAAGACATAAAGGCCCACTAGTTGGAATTGGATTGAAAAGTTTGGATTTACTTGAAGTCTAATGGAATAGGGAGTGATTAGGGGCTTAATTATGTGATTAGACAAGATTTAGTTAACCTCTAGTTGGGATGGAACTATGTTGGAAACACAACCCTTGTATTTAGTACTTTTGCTTCTAGAATGCCATAATTACAAGTCTTGAAAATTGGTCCCTCACGCTCTCCTAGGTTGGCCGGCTATGGGGAAGGGAAATGGAGAATATTTTATTCAATATATGAGTACTATGGACACATTTCCCAATGTATATATATAAATCCTCAAATTGATTTGGTGGTACTATAGTATAAAAAGTACATGTACCAGTTTTGGGGCAAATCTTGAAATTAATAAAAGAAGTGAGGGCTTGGAATTAAACTCATGTATTGGAACCTTATTTATGTATTTAATTATGATCTAATTAGGTTTAGGGCTAATTTAAATACCTTTTAGTTAGGAGTACACTCATATATATAGCAAATCTTTACAGGTACCAAGGTCATCATTGCTCCAAGATTTCCAGGGATTATAGCCTAGGAGGTATGATGGCTAGCCATGTGCTCAAGATTTGGGGAGATTTTCCTATTTATTTTGTGTACAAATTCCATAGATATTGTGTACAAAAAGATTTGATGAATAAGAGGTACAAATATATATATATATACAATGGTACTAACTTGGGGTCAATTTGTGATTTATGTAAAATATAAGGGCTAAGGCCTTAATTTAGGAAGTGGAGCATTTATTTTGATCCTAAGGTTGCAATTAAGAAACTAAGGGACTTCAAGGAAATAATTCAAACGTAAGGGTTTTTAAAGAAAATACATTTTTCAGGGGCTTCACAATTCATTATAGCGATTCCTATTTTGACCCGATTCTTATGGTATCCCAGACTCGGGTTTAATGTTTTCATATTGTTGTTTACCTCTTTCTTCCCTTGTATCTCTTTGAAATTGGCTTTGGGGTTGTTGTGGTTGTGCTTGGGCAGGTTGGTCGCTTGTTTTTCAAACCCTGTGTTACCTAGAATTTTAGCCCTCCGCTCGAGCGGCCATTCTTGCGCTCTAGCAGGCTTTGAAATTTTTTTTCCTCCGCTTGAGTGGCCATTCTTGCGCTCAAGCGAGATTTGCAAACTCTTAGTATTTTTGCAGACCTGCAAATACTGGAAGAGTGTATTCTACGCTCGAGCGTCCAATCTTGCACTTGAGCCATGTCCTTCGTCTGCAAAACTTCTGGAAGTGTGTATTCTATGCTTGAGCATCACTTTTCGTGCTCAAGAGGAACATTGTGTCTAACACTCAAGCATCACTTTTCACGCTCGAGCGGATTGCGTATATAACAAATCACGAGGAGGATATTTTTCATCACTTTTTCGTTCCTCTCTCTCTCTAAAACTCTCCAAAATCCTAGATTTTGAGTTTCTCTCTCTAAAACTCACCTTCTCTCCACTATTTCACCTAGATCCATTGGGATCTTCACCCTAGTGCCTTTGAGAAAAAGGTAGAGCGTCTCGTGATCTTTATTTTGATCCGAACGAAATTGGGTTTGAGCACCTTTGGAGTTTCATCCTTGCCTTACTCATCTTCTCTCTTTGAGGTAGGGATCTTCTACACTTCCATATGGTTTTTGACTTAGATATTTGATGATTGTGTAACAATGGTTGATTTGGGTGTATTATGGACAAACGTAGGGTTTGGGTTGTAAAATCAAAAGAGGGATTTCTAAATGTTTGTCATGGAAAAGGTTATGGGCTTAAATATAAGGTGTTATGGTTTTAATATAGTTGATTTTGTCCTTGGGTTGATATTTGGGAAAAAGGAAGCTTGACCTAAAATAATTTCAAATATTTATTTTGTATCAATAAATGAGATTAGTGTTGTAAATATGAAATTGAACGAATATTGAAATAAATGGTGGAGTTGGGTATGTATTACCTCTCACCTTTGGAAATTTTGGAATAAATTATCTGTCTTGAGATTTAATATTTGTTTAGAAATAACTGTATTGGGCTATCGGTAGAGGATAGCTATGATTGTTGTAGAAATTACATGAGAATTATGAAAATTAAAACTAATCTCTTAGTGGTCCTCCTTGAATATGATTGTGTTTAAATACATTGTATATGTATGGTTATTGGGAGCAGAAAGGGGATGTACTCCATTGTTTGAGAGGAGATAGGGGATGGACTCCATTGAAATTAAGTTGGCTAGAGTGTCCTGGGTGAAAGTCTCGAAACCACGTGTAGCTCGACTTTTACTGCCTCCTTTTGGAAGACTAATAAGCCCTACAATATCAGACTCCTGCGATTCTGAATCTGATTCCACAAGTGCAATGTGAAATAGATAAACACCAAACAGTCCAAATCCGGTAAATCTTTTTGGAAAATTGATTTTGAATCAAATTGCCAAAAGTGGACTACTTTGCCAGATACAGAGTCGCCACCTAAATATTTTTTTAGAAATTTATGAAACCCATGACTCATGCCAAAGGCTACGTGTCCGTCATCACCAAGATTGTCTCGGCTCGGAAGCTTAGGTACGAGAGAGGAATGTCATGAATTGAGCACCCTCGCTGGCCTGATCAAATATCGGCCTCTACTAATCATGATATAAATCTTATCTATATTATATGCTCTTGTTTCAATTATTAGGCTAACTTACTATGTGATACACACACATACAAGTATAGACTAATTTGCAAGAATTGGAATGCTTTGATTCATATTTGTTTTGAAAATTGTTTCGAATATGTACCACTTCAAAAAGTGATCACATATAAACATTACTCAAATTATTCCAATTCAAGCAACTAGCCTTCATCCACAAGCATTCAAACAGATATATCAATTAAACACTTAACCTCATAGCAAGCATGGTAGACATGGAAACCCTCACACTCATGCAAGATGCTAAAGCAAATAAAAGCTCACTTACTACTCCAAGCCAAAAGGAGATGAGAGAGTTAGAATAATGCATGATGCTAACTATGCAATATGACTAGTTCAACACATGCGATATGCAATTACTAGGCTTGGCTATAAATATGGCATATAAATCAATTTGATAGCATGCAGTCTAAGAACGTATTCAAAGAAGTGTTTAAATTAACAATGCAAGTTAGTATGATGAACCGAGCTCAATGCATGAAAGACAATGGATGCAAGGCATGAGAGATGCTAAATGAAATATGATGTCTTAAACTAACCATCATAAGCAGTTAAATAAAAAGGAGAAAGACGTGGGGTTGGAAGACATACACATTATTACAAGATTGCACCCTCATGCAAGAGGGTCCGAATGGCCTAACTAGCTAAACTAATCAATTATCTATTGCAACAACAAATTAATCAACTATTCTAACTAATTAACTAATTATTACAACAAATTAATTAACTATTCTAGCTAACTAATTATTACAAGACAAAATTTAATAACCAGTTTAACTAACTACTTATTTACAACATTCTACAAAATTAATTAGCTACAACTACTTAATTACAACAAATATCTAAGCTATGTGACTAGACTAAAACAGCCCTGGAAGCAAGAAGTACTCATGCATGCGCGGATTTCCACCCGAAAAAGCCACTATTCTGTTGCCAAGAAGCCTCTGTTGCACAGTAGAACACTTGCACTGTTTTTCCTCCTAAAAAACAACTCTATTTTATTTCAAAAAGCTACTACTGGATTTTGCACAGGTGGCTGGCAGGTTATAAGTGATGGCCTGTCGTCCCCAAATGGTGGCCTGCTGGCCACTGATGGCTGGTTCTTCCTGCTGTAACAGAGAACAAACAGAGCAAGCATAGGGTATTCTAAAGGGTTGTTTGCACAACTTACCCCTCCTTATCATCAAACAGCTCAAAGGAGTGGCAAAATTTGATTCACAAACCATCAATGGAAGAAATTTCATTGCATGATGGCCTATGAATCAAAGGGTACAAGTTCAATAAATGCAACAAATAAGACTCTCAAACCCCCTTCCTATCATGAATTGATCAAGGGAAGTGGTTGACAATGACTCTTGAACCATTTACATCACTAACAAGTATGAAACTATTCAAGGCTCAAGGGTTTAATTAACGTCCGATTGAATTCAAACCAAATTATTATCTTGCATCATTTTAACCCCAATTTTATTACTCAATTTTAACTACCAACCATTCCTTAGTAAGTTAAGTCCAAAAGTGAGCTTTAAATCCTCTAAAGGAAAGAAGCATCAAACCAAGAGTAGTTTTAGACATGGGAGAAGTGTCATGCCGTTGGTAATGAACCCCAAAAGGGATTAAACCATTAAGTGCAAGACCTTAATCTCAAGCTTTAAACAAGCAACTAGTTTGAACCAACTTTCAAAGCAAAGCAAAAGCCAAGAAATGAGGAAGGTTTTAGAGATGATTAAATGTGATCACAAGTATGGAAAGCCATAAATAAATGTTATCAACTCAAATAGGATAGTGGCTAAGGCCTAGACCACCAAACCTATGAGGACAATTAATCTACAAGCATGCAATACAAAGCTCAAATGCAATGAACACTTAAAAACAGTCCTAAAATAATGCTAAGTAAGTCCTAAAGCATGCTAGAATCAAGACAAAAATAGCTAGAACAGTAAGCTAAAACATAGAGCAAGCTAAGCTAGTAAACAAGACACAAGGAGTGGAGGCTAACACCTCCAATTTTGGACATCAAAACAAAATTTTAGCCACTGAAATAACTCTGAAAATTAGTATTTAAAAGCTCAAAAAAAGATAGTGTAAAGGTGGAAAACACAAGGGTAAAGGCTAGAGAAGGAAGGTGGAAAAAGAGGTGAACCACCCCTCCACCCTTTAGGGCCTTAAACCACAAGTTTCATCCCAAAATTAAAGAGCTTAAACAGCCCAAAAATAGTAGAAAAATAGTATGAAAAATAGTAGAAACATAGCAAACAAAATAAGGAAACAAATCAAGCCTTATACCTCTTGAAGAGGAGAACACTTCCAAGCAACAATTCAACACACACACACACCCTCAGAAGCTCAAAGAAGGCTCAAAAGTACCTCAACTCCAAGATGGTAAGGTTTGGTTTAGAGTGTATAGGCAAAAGGTCAAGAAATTTGCAAGAGAGAGAGAGAGAGAGAGAGAGAGAGAGAGAGAGAATTGTAGAGAGAGAAAATAATTTGCTCCAAAAAATTTCTAACCTTCAAAGAAAGAGAGGAGGTCCTCTATATATAAAAAAACATCACACTCCCTCAGAAATATCAATAAATACACGTGTAAGAAGGTGCATGCATTTGTGCCAATAGCTGGCACAGTTGGCAAAAAAATATCTGCAAAACACACTTGTGGCCGGCAGCCCATAGCAGTGGCCGGCAGGCCACAAGAGATTGCAGGCTTGAAAAACTCTGGTTTTGGTCCAAAGATAAGGCAAGAGGTGTGTAGGGTTTGAAAGGTTCAAAGCTGTGGCATTCTGCTGAGGACTCCGAGCACTTAACAAGCATATACACTCATCATTGGGTGTGCAAGTAGTAACGTCCAAGTCGTGAGGGCGGTCAAAAATGGGGTGTCTACAGTTGCCCCTCTTTGATAGAACTCGGAGTCATGAGATGACGTGAGCGAATGTCAAAGCCGGAAGACGACCCATTTTGACAAGGCCGTAAGACTTGGACAAACAACCAGAACAAAATAAATGGTTGCGCTCGCAAGTTGCCTACGTATCCTTTGCAAGGAATCAAACCAGCGTAGTTTTGGGGCAAGATGCAAATGACATGCACGAAGAAAACTTTGAGAGCTAGACTCACACGCTTCGCGAAGCCAATTATTTTGAAAACTTATGATCAGGCAAGATGATGCAATAAGCAATAACAAGTGCGATGAGCAATGACAAGATAACAACATATGAATGAGTAGCTTCAAGCTTAAAACCAACATAAATTCTATGCAAAAAGATATAAAACACACTCTGACCACGCCAAGACCTGAGATGAGGAAAGAAAACACCGCTCAAGGTCGCGTTTCACGCGTCTTGAGAAACCGAGAAACGAAAATAGCTTGGGATTACATTTCATGCATCCTGAGATAAAAGAAAAACCGCTCAAGATCGTGTTTCACGCGTCTTGGGATAAAAGCAAAATCGCTTAGGGTAGCATTTCACATGTCTTGAGATACAAGACAAAAACTGCTTAGGGTAACGCTTTATGAGCCCCAAGATAGGAGAAAATCGCTCGGGGTCACACTTAATGCATCCCGAGATAAAACCCGTCCAGGGCCGCGCTTTACATATCTTGAGATACAAGAGAAACAGCTCAGGCTTGGATTTTACGCGTCCCAAGATAAAACACGCCCATGGCCGTGATTTACGCATCCTGAGATTCAAGAGAAATCGCTCAGGCTCACGTTTCACGTGTCCCGAGATAGGACTCGCCGAGGGCCGGACTTTACGCATCTTAAGATATATGAGAAACCTCTCGGGCTCGCATTTCACGCGTCCCGGGATAGAACAGACCCAGGGCCGCGCTTCACGCGTCTTGAGATACAACAACAAAAGATACAAAGAGGAATGAACGTGTGCGATAGATGCACAAAATGAACAAGTACGATAGATGCACAAAGTAAACAAGTGCGATACAGTGACAACGTATATTCCATGCAAGATAGGCAACCAACATATGATGTTAATTGAAGGCATGTTCTATGCAAGAAACAAGAGCATATTCTATGCATGAAACGAGAGCATATGCTATGCAAAAATTGACAGCATGTTCTATGCACGAATCATAAATGATGCAAGACATGCGTGCAGCATACGTATATGTGAAATGCACATTCTATGCAACAGAAGAGAACAAAGACGTAATTTGACAACATGAATAAAACGATATTCGGTGACAACCTCCGATTTACCTCTCGGCGACATTGCAACATGCTAAAAAAGGATACACCTCATTCACATTAGCAAGTAGAGAACGTTTGCATACCGAAATGCAGTTTTGAGATCTGCTAGAATCAATTCAAATCCAATAATGAACCTCCCATACACTTCTCAGGAAATAGAAACACAAAATAGCATCAGGGCGTAGACACCCCATTTTTGACTGCCCTTAAGACTTGGGTGCCACTGTTTGATCACTCGATGATGAAAGTTATACTGTCCAATCACTCAATTTATTTAGCAGGAAGAGCTTCTAAATCCTAACCTTACACCCAATTTTCGAGCAAAACTATTTTAGACCTTAAAACCCTCTTTTTAAAAATATTTTCCCAAATGTTTTTATGATGTTTCGAGGCTCGCATTTCGATTAAAAGTTGCACTTTTCGGTAAACTGAGCAAGGACAAAGTGAAAATAAATGAAGGGAAGGTGAACTCTTTGAAAAAAATCTTTAAAAACCTTTTATTTATAGGTTTGGAGTTGAAGAAAATTGGAGGGGAGAGAAGAAAACTAGTTAGGGAAATGGTTGGCCATCAAACCGTTAAGAGAGAACTGAGCAGTCTTCACTAAATTAGGCCTATCTTTTTGTACATTTAGACTTTAGTTATGAGGCCACCACCAGTGGAAAGTGGACTTCTTTGGCTTCATTTTAGACTCAAGAATCTCGTAAAGCTGAGTCTGGATGAGGGAGATATGACTGTTTGAAGTTAGGCATCAATCCGATTAAGACAAAACTGAGCAACCTTCACTAAAATAGGCATATCTCTTTGCACACTTAGAATTTAGATGTGAGGCTGCACCATTGGAAAGTAGACTTCTGGGCTTCAATTTAGACTCAAGAATAATCTAAAACTAAGTCCAGATGAAAGAGATATGCCCATTTAAATTTGGGCCTGGAAATAGATTTTTGGTGGCCAACATGTGGCCAGCAGATGGCCGGCCGGACACCATTGATGGCTGCCAATTCATACTTCTACTAGTGTAAAATCCAAATATTTTTGCCAGCTATTTCCACAAAGCTCCAACTGTCCCTTTTTAGATATTTTCGACCCAAGGCTCATGTTTTCTATATATAAATGACTTCTCTCTCATATTTCAAGGTTAGAAACATTTAGGAGTGAGGAAATAATTTAAAAAATATCTTATCTCTCTACAATTTCTCTTTCTACAATTCTCTCTCTCTCTCTTGCAACTTGCACAGCCTTTGCCTAAACACTCAAAACCAAACCTAGAGAGCTTTTTGTTGAGGTGATTTGAACTTGATTTTGAGCTCTTAAGGCACTTGAGAGTGTGAAATTAGTGGTTTATGACTTAATTGTTCATTTGTCTCCAAGAGGTATACCTTCTTTTGATTTTGCACCATCTCTACACCACTTGTTTTCCATCTTTTCTTGCTGTTCTTGAGCTGTTTAAAACCTGCATTTTTGGGCTGAAACTTGTGGTTTAAGGCCATTATAGGTTGAGGGGTGGTTTACTCTTCTTTACACTTTTCTTTCAAGGCATTTTCCCTTGTATTTCCCATCCTTTTACTATCTGTTTTTGAGTTTTTAAACACTGATTTTCAGAGTAATTTCAGTGGCCAAAATCATGTTTTGAAGTTCAAATTTGGAAGGGTTAGCCTCCCCTCCTTGTGTCTTGTTTACTAGCCTAGTTTGTGCAATGTTTTAACATATTAATCTACTATTTTTGTCTTAATTCTAGCATGTTTTAGGACTGATTTCAGACTGTTTTAGCCCTGTTTTGGGCTGTTGGTTGCATTTGAGCTTTGTTTTTCATGCTTGTAGTGTAATAGTCCTCATGAGTTTGGTGTTCTAAGCCTTAGACACCTTCTTATTTGAGTTGATAGCATTTATTTATGCTTTTCTCACTCATTTTCAGCACTAATAATCTCTGCAACCTCCTTCATTTCTTGGATTTTGTTTTGCTTTGAAAGTGGTTCAAACTTGTTCGTTCAAAGCATGATTGAGATGTCATGTTTAATGATTTAATCCCTTTGGGGTTCATTACTAACGGTGTGATGTCTCTTTCATGTCTAAAACAACTTTTGGTTTGAGCCCTCTTTCCATTTAGAGGACTTAAATTCACTCTTTGGACTCAATGAACTAAAGAATTGAAACGTAATTAAAATGAAGTAATTAAAACTTGCGACTAAAATGGTGCAAGATAATAATTTGTTGTGTTCAATCGGACATTAATTGAACAAATGAAAACTTGGACCATTTCATACTCATTAGTGATGAAATGATTCAAGTATCTAAGGTCACTACTTCCCTTGATCTTCCATGTTAGGGAGGTGGTTTTGAGAGTCTCATTTCATTGCATTTATTGAAATTGCACCCTTTGATTCATATGTCATCATGTAATGAAATTGTTTGAGTTGATGGTTTATGAACCAAGCTTGTTACTCCTATGATTTGTTCATGAAAAGGAGGGGTGAGTTGTGCAAACAAACCCTTGAAAACATCCTGTGCATGCTCTGTTTGTTCTCTGTTGCTGCAAGGTGAACTGGGCAGCGGTGGTTGACAGGCCACCTTTGATGGCCGGCCGGCCACCAATGCAAAATTTAGCAATGTGTTCTTCAAGCAGAGCAGAGTTATTCTGGAATTGGACAAAGCTGTTAGTGTTCTATTGTGCAACAGAGGCCTTTTGGAAGCAAAACAATGGCTTTTCGAGTAGAAACCGAGCACGTGCATAAGCATTCCTTGCATATCAAGCATGTTTAGTTTAAATATTTAGTTTAGATATTTATTGTAATTAATTAGTTGTAGCTAATTAATTTTGTAAGGTGTTGTAATTAATTAGTTAGTTAACTAGTTATTCGATTTCGTCTTGTATTTAGTTTAGTTAACTAGAATAGTTAATTTATTTGTTGTAATAATTAGTGAAGTAATTTAGCTAGTTTATTTCATTTGTTTTGTAATAATTAGCTTAGCTTTAATTAGTTAGTTAATTAGCTAGTTAGTTCATTCGGACTCTCATTCGTGAGAGCGCAATGTTGTAATAACGTGTATATCTTCCAACCCCACGTCTTTCTCCCTTTTATTTACTAGCTTACGATGGTTAGTTTAGGATCATCATGTTTTGTTTAGCATACTTCATGCTTGCATCCATTCGTATTACATGCACCGAGGCTTGGTTCATCATTGTAACTGCATTATTAGTTTAATATTCCTTGAATACGTACTTAGACTGCGTGCTATTTAATTACTTCATATGCCATATTAGTAGCCGAGCCTTTTGGATATCGCCTGAATTGCATTAGTCATGTTACCTAGTTAGGATCATGCATTTTTCTAACTCTTTTCTTTATTTTGGTTTGGAGTACTAAGTAAGCTTTTATTTGCTTAAGCATATCACATGTGTCATGACCCTAACCCACCCTTGTGGATTAAAGGCATAACCGGCCAGTAATCGTAAGATTACCTACAGCCTCAAACCAAACCAAACGCATTTTAACAGAGTTAATGGGGGCCAAACGGAAGCAATTTAAAAACTTTGTCCTTAGAGCTGTGCTTACATGGCACGTCAAACAAGTTATACATATAAACATTAATAACTCACAACATAAATTAAGTATCAAAAGTTCAGCACATACAGGATCATCCCAAAACTATGTCAACCCGTGAAACTATATACAAGCATATGCAAAGTTTCGCCAACATGACAAAATATAACTACATAACAAAAGGCGAAGGTGGGTCTCGTGCGTGAGACACAAAGGCTGACTTTCCAAAACTTATGTTGATCCACTTAGGCTTTACTGGGGCTGGGTCTGGACCTCTCTTGGCTCACCTACAAACACATGAATGAGCGTGAGCGAAAGCCCAGTGAATAATATTAAATAAAGGAAATGCATTGAAACATTATACAACAGACGGCCTTGGGCCCCAATTCATTCATGGCCCTTGGCCTTTTTGAACTTTCATATCAGACTGGCTCCTTGGCCTTTATATCAGACTGGCTCTTAGGCCTTTATATCAAACTGGCACATAGGCCTTTCAGATTTTCATATCAAACTGGCACATAGGCCTTTCAGACTTTCATATCAAACTAGCACATAGGCCTTTCAGACTTTCATATCAGACTTTCATATCAAACTTTGTCCACCATTCAAAACTAATGCACCTTATAACTTACATGGAAGCAAGTAATTGGACAATAACATATTTCAGATATTACTCACAGTGATCGGTTGATTGGTTCGCCCTGGAACTCGACCATACACATGTCATGAACATAAAAGAGCCACTAACCATTCAATCCGTTCAAAATTCACATTTTCCTCTTAGGCTTTATTCTTATTTCTTTATTCTTATTTCTTTAACTCACTTACAATGCTCAATGTATGCCTAAAAGTGCTTAGAAGTGAAAGGGAACGAAAAACAGAAACACAGAATGCATTTTCAAAATTTCAGAAAACAGGGTCCCCGCTCGAGCGTGGACTTCCCCGCTCGAGCGGAACCTTAAGGCCTGCAAAAGTACTGGATGCATCAAAATTACGCTCGATCGCGCACTCTGGCGCTTGAACGGAAGGCCTCTCTACATGGCTCCCCGCTCGAGCGTGAAATTCCCCCGCTCGAGCGGACATCGAAATTTTGGAAATTCCATATCAAGTTCTTGAGCTTCACTTCGATGTTCAAAGGTTCCAAATGCATGTTTATGACTCAAACTACATATATTTATGTACTAACTTGGTACAAACACCAAATTACATCACAATGGAGTTCAATTTCACAATTCAACACATGCATGGCTCAAATTGGCACCAAACTCAACTCTAACATGCACATTCACGCATTCAAAGCTCTTATCTTCATAGATTGTACATGCATGTGGTGTCTAGCTCCCATTTTCAACTTAGATGATACCAATGGTGGTTATACATGAGCTTTAACTACAAATTTACATGGATTTCAAGCTCAATTATGCAAATTCCAAACAATTTCATACATGCATGCATATATGGTCTTCCAATTCAACAAAATACACTCAAAACATGCTCTTGATTACAAACAAGCCTTGAACTCACAAAATTACAAATTCAAACTTATGAATTCAAGATCAATTACCCACCTAGAGACTCAATTCTTCCAAGCTATGGCAAATTCTTGGGTTTAATCCTCCAATTCTCCAAGTTCTTGCCCAAACCTTCAATCTCCTATTCTCCCTTCCTCTAACCGACCCTCTCTTCCCCTCTTTGAATTTTGATCAGCCCAAAAATGAGGCTAGGGAGAGAGAGATTGAGTGTATAAAGGCCCCCACTCAACCATTATTTTAATATAAAACAATTGGGCACTTAATTTATCAATTTAATCAGTTTAAATTAACCAAAATTAATTTTCAATTAAATTTCACCGTAGGCTCTAAAAATCACGCTAACCACAATGGCATAATCAATTTCGAGTTCTGTAGACGATAAGACCCTCAATTTAATTTTCGAAGCGGATTATTGAAACAGATATTTCTACGGTGAACAGATAGAATTCTAAAATCACATATATCACATAATGGCACACAAAATCATATCAAAACATATAATCGCATACGTATTAGGGACCAATTAACATAATACAAAACGGGGGTATCACAGTATTCCCCCATTTAGGAAGTTT
Source organism: Camellia lanceoleosa (assembly GCA_025200525.1). Lineage (NCBI taxonomy): Eukaryota > Viridiplantae > Streptophyta > Magnoliopsida > Ericales > Theaceae > Camellia > Camellia lanceoleosa. Next base: position 26,170,791 of record CM045767.1, read on the forward strand.
GGTCCTCCAAACTTAAGTTACCTTCGTCGGGAAACAAATGTGGATAGTGCAGTCGCATCTCCTCTTCTTTTTCCTAAGTAGTGTCCGTCCCATAGTGTTCTTTCCATTTAACTTTTACCATCGGGATGGTCTTGCTTCTCAACTGTTTTACTTGCCGATCAACAATTCGTTCTGGCCATTCGGCATATTCCATATTTTCATCGATGGCCACCCGGTGATAATCAATCACATGAAACGAGTCTCGGAGGTAACCCCTTAACATCGACACATGAAACACATTATGGATTTGCTCGAATCCCGGTGGCAAAGCAACTCTGTAGGCTACTGGACCAAGCCTCTCCAAAATCTGAAATGGCCCAATGTAACGAGGTGACAACTTGCCCTTCTTTCCAAACCTGACTTGGCCCTTCATTGGAGACACACGAATGAACACATGGTTCCCGACCTCATACTCAAGAGGTCTCCTTCGAACATCTGCATAATTCTTTTGTCGGTCCTGAGTTGTTTTGAGCCTTTGACGAATAGTCTTGATTTTCTTAGAAGTGTCTTGCACAATTTCAGGTCCAAGCAAAGCTCTATCCCCGACCTCTGTCCAACAAATAGGTGATCTACACCTCCTACCATACAAAGCCTCGTATGGTGCCATACCGATGCTGGAGTGGAAGCTGTTATTATAAGCAAATTCTGCAAGTGACAAATAGTCTTCCCAACTCCCCTGAAAATCCAAAGCACACATGCGAAGCATATCTTCCAAAGTTTGTATCGTTCGTTCTGACTGCCCGTCTGTCTGTGGGTGGAATGCAATACTGAACCTTAGTTCTGTTCCCATAGCTTCCTGCAAACTTTTCCACAATCTAGACACAAATTTCGGATCTCTATCCGACACAATGGATAACGAAACTCCGTGTAAACAGACAATCTCATCAACATAAATGGTAGCCAATCTATAAGTAGTAAATGTAGTTTTGACAGGCAAAAAATGTGCAGATTTAGTCAGTCTATCAATTACAACCCAAATCGAATCCATACCTCGAGGAGTCCGAGGTAGGCCAACAACAAAATCCATAGTCACGTGCTCCCATTTCCATTCAGGAATAGGGAGAGGTTGAAGAAGACCGCCTGGTTTCTGATGTTCGGCTTTGACTTGCTGACATTGAAGGCACTTGGATACATATTCTGCAATTTCCTTCTTCATTTTAGGCCTCCAATAAGTTTATTTCAAATCTCGATATATTTTGTTGTTACCCGGATGCATAGCAAATGCGGATCTGTGGGCTTTATCTAAAACCCTCTTCTTTAGTTCTGGGGCATCAGGGACACATATTCGGTTCCGGAATTTCAACATTTCATTCTCAATACTGAATTCTGCTTTCGGGCTTGCCTCAAATTCGTCAATCACTTTCTTGAGGAACTCATCCTCCTTCTGTTTCTGCTTGATTTCATCAATGATCGCCGGCTCAGCTGTAATAGCGGCTATCAATCCACCTTGTTTACACATTAACACTTCAATTTCAGACTTCTCAAAATCTTGCAGGATCTCTTTCTGTTCAGTAAGCAAACAAGCCATACTCCCCGTTGATTTTCTGCTCGAGGCATCAGCAATTGTGTTAGCTTTCCCGGGGTGATACTGAATCTCTAAATCATAATCCTTTATCAATTCCAGCCATCTTCTCTAGCGCATATTCAACTCTTTCTGTGTGAAGAAGTATTTCAAACTTTTATGGTCCGTGTAGACTTCACACTTTGCTCCATATAGATAATGCCGCTAGATTTTCAAAGCAAAAACAACTGCGGCCAATTCTAGGTCATGCGTTGAATAATTCTTCTCATGTGGTCTCAACTGTCGGGAGGCGTAGGCAATAACCTTTCCGTTCTGCATTAACACACAACCCAGACCTTTATAAGATGCATCACTGAAAATCACAAAATTTTCCGTACCTGAAGGTAGTGTCAAAATTGGGGCGGTGGTCAATCTTGTTTTCAATTCATGAAAGGCTGATTCTTTTTCATCGTTCCACTCAAAAGATTGCCCCTTGCGTGTCAGTTGGGTAAGAGGCACAGCTATTTTTGAAAAATCCTTCACAAACCTCCTGTAGTACCCAGCTAAACCCATAAAACTGCGAACTTTTGTTACATTGGTCAGTGTAGGCCAATTCACAATTGCCTCTATTTTCTGTGGGTCCACTGAAATCCCTTCTCTGTTGATCACATGCCCGAAGAAAACAACTTCATCCAACCAAAACTCACATTTCTTTAGTTTAGCAAACAATTTCCTTTCCCTAAGTATTTGCAGGACGGTTCTCAAATGCTGTTCATGTTCAAGTCTATCTTTGGAATATATCAAGATATCATCAATAAAGACTACAACAAACTCATCAAGCTAGGTTTTAAAAATTCTATTCATTAAGTCCATAAATGCTGCCGGAGCATTAGTCACTCCAAATGGCATAACTAGAAATTCGAAATGACCATACCTTGTTCTGAAAGCGATTTTCTCAACATCCTCTGCTTTTACCTTCAATTGATGATACCCAGATCTCAAATCAATCTTAGAAAACACCTGTGACCCCTGCAACTGGTCAAATAAGTCATCAATACGGGGTAGTGGATATTTGTTCTTTATTGTTACCTTATTCAGTTCCTGGTAATCAATGCATAAACGCAAGGTTCCATCCTTCTTCTTTACAAACAAAACTGGTGCACCTCAAGGCGAAGTGCTAGGTCGGATGAATCCCTTATCAAGCAGGTCTTGCAACTGTTCTTTCAATTCTTTCATTTCGGCGGTAGCCATTCTGTAGGGAGCTTTGGAAATAGGTTGGGTGCCTGGCATAGTCTCAATTGTAAACTCTATCTCCCTGTCTACCAATTCCCCTGGCAATTCATTTGGAAATACATTCGGAAATTCTCTAACAATAGGGATATCATTCACTCCAACATCCACAGATTATTCAGTCAATACATAGCACAAATAACCCTGGCACCCTTTCCTGATTAGCTTACATGCTTTCATTGCAGATATCAAATAAGGTGGAGGCACTACCCCATTTCCCATGAACACAATTTCTTTCTGTTCTGGTGGTTTAAATACAACTCGTTTTGTCACACAATCAATGGTGGCACAATATTTGGTCAACCAATCCATGCTCAGAATTACATCGAAATGTCTAAAGTTCAAGGGCAACAAATCTACATATAGGGTAGCATCCTCGATATGCATGTCACAAAACCGATATATATATATTCACATAACACAGATTCCCCCGATGGAGCACACACACATAGCAGATAGGGTAGTAATTCTAAGGGTCTATTCAGTCTAGATGCAAATGCATATGTCACAAAGGAGTGTGTGGATCCGGAATCAATTAATACAAAAGTATCCTGACTACATATAGAAATAGTACCTGAGACAACTGCATTGGCATTCTGCGTATCGCCCGGAACAAGCGCAAAAACTCTCCCCTGTCTCACGGTATCCCCGGTGATTGCAGACCTCAAAGTGTTTCCTGGCTTTGGGATTGATGCAGTGGAACTAGCAGCTTTCTTTCCCCCATTTTGATTACAATCTCGGGCCATGTGCCCTTGTTTACCACACTTGAAACAGGCCCCTGACACACGGTAACAAACCCCACGATGCCTTTTGCTGCAAATGTTGCACATGGGAGATGTGTCCTGGGAAGAATTCGAGGTGTTTGAGGAGCCCGTATTTTGCTTTTTTAGGAACTTCTTCTTTGAAAAGAAGCCCTGCCTTTTGTTACCTTTCCATTCTGTTGTTGGCTTGGCTTGTCTAGCTATGTTGGCCTCAGATATAATAGCCCTGTCTAGCACTCCTATGTATGTTTCCAACTTCAAGACGTTAACCCTTTCTAGGATGTCACTCGGAGCCCACCTTCAAAATGTCTTGCCTTCTTATAGTCTGTGTCAATTACATATGGCGCAAACCTGGCCAACTCAGTGAATTTGGCCTCGTACTCGGCCACAGTCATGTTGTCTTGCTTCAGTTCCATGAATTCCGCCACCTTCCTATCCCGAACACACTACGGGAAGTACTTGTCATAAAAGATTTCCAAAAATTTTGCCCAATCAGCATCTTTGTAACTCTCGCGCATCAACATCCACCATCTTCTCGCTTCATCTTCTAGCATAAAGGTGGCTAGAAGCACTTTCTGTGTCTCTGAACACAGAAATACTTCAAATAGTTTTTCGATGCCGAGGACCCAAGCTTTAGCTTTCAAAGGATCTAGTCCACCATGAAATTGGGGTGGTTTCATTTTCTTGAACTCTTTGGTGAGGGCTATGGCTCGGTCATCATTCTGATTATCTGGCACAGGAGGTGCCGGAGGCGGAGGTGGGAGATGTGGCTACTGCCACTGTTGTTGCCATTCTTGTTGTTGCCTCAAAGATTCTGCCATTTCCTGAATCAGTCTCTCCATTCTATCCAGTCTAGTAGTAGTAGACTCTTCTATCTCATCACCCCTTGTCCTCACCATTTGATTAAACTTGCATTATAGTTTATACAAAAGGTATAGAAATATGCATGTAACAAGGAGCATATATATTTAGATAATTTGTGATGCAAGTAGTTCGCAACCTTGTAACATATAGTTATTCACATGAAACAGTTAAGCACATTCTTAATGCTCTTAAATTCTTACTTATGCATGCATCCTAGATCTTTTCTAGATGCTTATTGCTCTTTTGGACAAGTGTGTGAGTTATTAACTCGTGCTCTGATACCAATCTGTCATGACCCTAACCCGCCCCCGTGGATTAAAGGCATAACCGGCCAGTAATCGTAAGATTACCTACGGCCTCAAACCAAACCAAATGCATTTTAACAGAGTTAATGGGGGCCAAACGGAAGCAATTTAAAAACTTTGTCCTTAGAGCTGTGCTTACATGGCACGTCAAACAAGTTATACATATAAACATTAATAACTCACAACATAAATTAAGTATCAAAAGATCAGCACATACAGGATCATCCCAAAACTATGTCAACCCGTGAAACTATATACAAACATATACAAAGTTTTGCCAACATGACAAAATATAACTACATAACAAAAGGCGAAGGTGGGTCTCGTGCGTGAGACACAAAGGCTGACTTTCCAAAACTTATGTTGATCCACTTAGGCTTTACTGGGGCTGGGTCTGGACCTCCCTTGGCTCACCTACAAACACATGAATGAGCGTGAGCGAAAGCCCAGTGAATAATATTAAATAAAGGAAATGCATTGAAACATTATACAACAGACGGCCTTGGGCCCCAATTCATTCATGTTAACTGGCCCTTGGCCTTTATATCAGACTAGCTCTTAGGCCTTTATATCAAACTGGCACATAGGCCTTTCAGACTTTCATATCAAACTGGCACATAGGCCTTTCAGACTTTCATATCAAACTCGCACATAGGCCTTTCAGACTTTCATATCAAACTGGCACATAGGCCTTTCAGACTTTCATATCAAACTGGCACATAGGCCTTTCAGATTTTCATATCAAACTTTGTCCACCATTCAAAACTAATGAACCTTATAACTTACATGGAAGCAAGTAATTGGACAATAACATATTTCAGATATTACTTACAGTGATCGGTTGATTGGTTCAACCTGTAACTCAACCCTACACATGTCATGAACATAAAAGAGTCACTAACCATTCAATCCGTTCAAAATTCACATTTTTCTCTTAAGCTTTATTCTTATCTCTTTAACTCATTTACAATGCTTAATGTATACCTAAGAGTGCTTAGAAGTGAAAGGGAACGGAAAACAGAACACATAATGAATTTTCAAAATTTCAGAAAACAGGGTTCCCGCTCGAGCGGAACCTTAAGGCCTGCAAAAGTACTGGATGCATCAAAATTACGCTCGATCGCGCACTCTGGCGCTTTCGCGAATGCCTCTACATAGCTCTCGCCTTTCGGCGGAAATTTCCCCCCTTGCGTGCACCATGTCTGCAAAAAGTGCTGGGAGCACGAAATTCACGCTCAAGCGGCGGTTTCCCTTTCGCGAAAGCGAAATTCCAAATCAAGTTCTTGAGCTTCACTTCGATGTTCAAAGGTTCCAAATGCATGTTCATGACTCAAACTACATATATTTATGTACTAACTTGGTACAAACACCAAATTACATCACAATGGAGTTCAATTTCACAATTCAACACATGCATGGCTCAAATTGGCACCAAACTCAACTCTAACATGCACATTCAGGCATTCAAAGCTCTTATCTTCATAGATTGTACATGCATGTGGTGTCTAGCTCCCATTTTCAACTTAGATGATACCAATGGTGGTTATACATGAGCTTTAACTACAAATTTACATGGATTTCAAGCTCAATTATGCAAATTCCAAACAATTTCATACATGCATGCATATATGGTCTTCCAATTCAACAAAATACACTCAAAACATGCTCTTGATTACAAACAAGCCTTGAACTCACAAAATTACAAATTCAAACTTATGAATTCAAGATCAATTACCCACCTAGAGACTCAATTCTTCCAAGCTATGGCAAATTCTTGGGTTTAATCCTCCAATTCTCCAAGTTCTTGCCCAAACCTTCAATCTCCTATTCTCCCTTCCTCTAACCGACCCTCTCTTCCCCTCTTTGAATTTTGATCAGCCCAAAAATGAGGCTAGGGAGAGAGAGATTGAGTGTATAAAGGCCCCCACTCAACCATTATTTTAATAAAACAATTGGGCACTTAATTTATCAATTTAATCAGTTTAAATTGACCAAAATCAATTTTCAATTAAATTTCACCGTAGGCTCTAAAAATCACGCTAACCACAATGGCATAATCAATTTCGGATTCTGTGGCCGATAAGACCCTCAATTTAATTTCCGAAGCGGATTATTGAAACAGATATTTCTACGGTGAACAGATAGAATTCTAAAATCACATATATCACATAATGGCACACAAAATCATATCAAAACATATAATCGCATACGTATTAGGGGCCAATTAACATAATACAGAACGGGGGTATCACAGTATGTGTGTGATTGTTGTTATGTCAAGCATGCTTGCCATGAGGCTAATTGCTTAAATGCTATTACTATTTGAATTCCCGTCGATGAAGGCTTGTTGCTTGAATTGGAAAAATTTGAGTAGTGTTCATATGCGATCACTTTTTCAAGTGGTACATATTTCGAAACAATTTTGCAAACAAACATAAATCAAATATTCCAATTCTTGCAACTTAGTCTATACTTGTGTGTGCGTATCACATCGTAACGCTAGACTAATAATCAGAACAAGAGCATATAATGTACATAATATTCATATCATGATTAGTAGAGGCCGATCTTTGATCGGGCGAGCGGGAGTGCTCAATTCATTCATGACCTTCCCCTCTCGTACCTAAGTTCTTGAGCCGAGGCAATCTTGGTGATGACGGACACGTGGCCTTTGGCATGAGTCATAGGTTTCCTAAATTTCCTAAAAAATGTTTAGGTGGCGACTCTATATCTGATAAAGCAATCCAATTTTGGCATTTTTGATTCAAAATCGATTTTTCAAAAGATTTGCCGTATTTGGCTCTTTGGTGTTTATCAATTTCACATTGCATTTGTGAGATTAGATTCAGAATCGCAGGAGTTCGAACTGCAGGGCTTATTTTGCCTTTCGAAAGGGGACGCAGAAAAGTCGAGCTACACAGGGCAGAAGTGAGGACCACCGGCCACCTGCTGACTACAAGGGGAAGTCACCGGCCACCTGCTGGCCACCGTCTAAGCTTGCCATCCACAAATGTGGCCTGTCGGCCACCTGTGGCAGTTTCGGGGCAGAACAGTCTTTTCACGCATGGGTTTGTCAGTAGACAACCCCATACTTCATTTCCACACACCCAAACCTCTGAAAATCCTTTCACTCTCTCTCCAGGTGTATCTTCTCTCTAGATTTGTGCTTTACACACGTTTTCCAACGTCCCATGCAAACTTTTTTCGTAAAACCCTCTTGATTCTCTACACTTTGAACCGATCAAATTTTGATTTCGTCGCTTTTTCTGCATCTTTACCACTTTAGGCTTGTTCTCTATGAGTTCCTCTCTGGTTTCGTGAGCTTTCCCGGGTTTTGACTTTTTCTCCCATTTTCTCTCTCCTAGGGTTAACTTTTTCTAAGTTTTTCCTCTCTTCTCTATTTTTCACCTACTTTTCACCCATTTTCCAGATGACGGATGATATGCCTCACGACGGAGCTCCTCCCGAGGTTTCACCTGTGTTTCCACTTATACCCAAGGTAGAAGAGCTAGCAGCTGCTGAGGCCGACAGGGCGGCAGAGGATATTGAGGCTGATCTTGAGGCAGAGTTCACCCCAGAGCTCGAGCCAGAACCATTACCACTGAGGGTGCGCCCAGAGCTCGCACATATATACTATCATCTGGAGGCATCAGGCATTTCAGTGACTTTGCTCGTGGCGTACCAAAGGACCTTCTACTAAGGGAGCCGGATTCCCATCTTTCTTCCAGCACTACTGAGGTATGAACTCTATTTTCATTCATTCCTGCCTTTCCTTTAACTGCATTTCTTGCATTGCCTTTCATCTGATTCTTCTCTTTCATCACTACCTTTTATCTGATTCTTCTTTTCTTTGCTACAGGGAGACTCTCGTGCTTACAGGGGGTATGGAACGACGGCGACGAGGGATTGGTATGATGAGCTCCCTGTCGGGGTCCGCGATATAGTTGACGAGGATGACTTCGGCCTTTTCTGCTTCGGATTGTCACACCTCATAGCAAGCCAGGTTCTTTGTGGAGCATTGGTGGAGGAGTGGTGCGACACCACAAATTCTTTCCACCTCTCTACTGCCAGGGAGATGATGATGGCTCCCTACGAATTTGTCATGATCACAGGCTTAGGAGTAGGGGGTGATCCGATCCCTTTCGACACAGCTATAAGTGAGTGGGAGGCCGTTTGAATCTACCTGCTGGGAGCACACCCACCCCTATGTCGCGCGAGCCATGGTTAGATACGGTTAGTTTGCTGAGCAGTTCCACGAGAGCGAGCCTAAGGCATCGGATGAGGTGGAGTTGTACGCCCAGGGTTTTCTGATGTTTCTCCTCGGTACCACGTTTTTGAACAGGTGGAACACCGTAGGTTTATACTTGCTGAGCGCCCTGGTGACACTGCCCCAGGTTCGATTCTATGATTGGGGCGAAGCTAGCCTCGCCATCCTTTATGGCTACATGAGCTCCACTTCTCTTATGAGAGAAGAGCAGGTCGGAGGCTACTGGCGAGCCTGGTAGGCATGCACTCCACTTTCTACTTTGCACTTATACTTTCTACTCCACATTTTATGCTTTAGATCTGTTCAACACCTTTGCTTTCTGCTTTGCACTTTCTATATCTGTTAATGCTCTATGCTTTCTGCTTTGCACTTTCTATGTCTGTTGATGCCTTGTGCTTTGTGCTTTGCACTTTCTATTTCTGTTCATGCTTTGTGCTTTCTGCTTTGCACTTTCTATATCTGTTGACATTGTTGATAACATCGCTGCCCTTTCCTTGTAGTTATGGGTTTATGCATATTTTCTAGCCCTCGCTGCAGAGCCTGTGGATGAGATCCCCCTTATTGTCCCTTACTTGTGATGGTATGATGGCGGGTGCCGGAGCTGGTGTTGCGAGACCTTCACCTTTTTCCGTCCTTACTTCAATACAGTGGTCACTGACGAGGTAACTCCAAACTCACAATCATTTTTGCTTTAATAGTGCTCTGATTCATACTTTGGCAACTGACGACAAATAACATTCTATACATTCTCTGTTTATAGATCACGTGGCAGCCCTGGGCGACGACACCCGCTGGGGTGAAGGACCAGTATACGGGAGCTTGGGGCACATTTTGCTTCTGGATTTTGCTGGAGGGCCTAGTCTACCAAGCTTGGTTTCTAAGCAAGTGGTTTGTACGCCAGACTGTGAGCTCGTCTAATTTAATCGTTGCGATGCCACCCCCAGCATCTATGAGGATAGTAGATAGCCTACTGGTTGATGCGATCATACAGTTCATGGTAAGCCTAGACGCTGGCTTCTTTAGAGGAGAGGGCGATTACACGACATTCATTTAGACTCACCTTATGCATCATCTGACGGGTGTTCATATAGGCAAGGGAGCAGGAGCTTCTGTGGCGGGTGAGGTGACTCGGGCGACTAGGCCCCTTATTAGAGAGGCTCCGCCCATTGAGCAAACTACCCATTGGCCAGAGCTTTCCACTGCGCTCACGTGTTGGCGGTTGACTGGGACTGCTCACCAAATTCCGATCGAGCCGGTAGAGGCTAGGCACTAGTATGTCGGAGTTCGAGGCACGTCTCAAGTATGGACCACACTTTACAATTTGCACCCCACATTTCCATTTCAAATATGTTTGTTCCAAATATTGATCATCCAAATGCACTTGCAGCACCTATAGAGTATACAAAGAGCTTTCTCAAGCTGGTCGCTTCTCTGATGGGCATGGTGCAGAGGAGGTAGATGCTGCTTGGTCTCCACGGTATCCAGGTACTTTCCTTCAGTTCAGCATGCGTTTTATTACTAACTCTATTGTGCCTCACGCTATCATATTTCCACTGATACATTGGCACTTCAACTGTAGTCTTTCCCAAACTGCACTGATGCACTGCATTGGCACACTATACTCGTACACTGTACTTATACTATATCTGATTTCTGCATGACACTTATTCTGCATATTATGCCTGTATCTGATACACACACTGTAGCTGATACGTTGACAACTATTTTTTCCAGATTCCCTCCGTGCCGAGGACACCAGCAGTGGCAGCAACACCAGCATCGACAGCACTTCCTCCAGCAGCAGGGATAAGAGAGAGGCAGGCCCCAACTCATGGCCGAGATGTGTGCTGTGGTCGAGGCAGAGATAGAGGCACCCGAGGCTAGAGCAGTCCCTCAGAGCCCATTTTAAGCGACGATGATGCTGAGACTAGTGAATCTGAGGAGGTAGTGAGTCGACATTCTGAGTCATTTGAGAGTGAAGATGATGATGCTGGCTCGAGGTTCGAAAGCGGAGGTGACGTCGAGGTGGGCTCTGAGGCAGGGAGCGGAGATGATACCGGCTCTGGTTTAGAGTCTAATTCTGACAGTGGTGTTGATGGAGACAGTGCCCCCAAGTCCCCTTCGAGGAAAGGGACGGAGACGGCCTCTCGAGCTTGAGACGACTGGTGCCGATTTTTTGTACTTTTTTCATAGTTTCTTTTTGTTTGGTAGCATTAGCACATGTATAACTTTAGATAGGTTTTATTTTTTACTTTTGAAACTTGTACTCCTCTTTTGTAAAAACTATGAATAGAGTAAAACCTTGTAGTTTTTATAAAACGAGTTGTCATTTTTGCACCATAAGCACTATATTTGCATGAAATGGACATGTAATTGAATTTTCCAAGAGAGCGCTTGATTGAAACAATGTTCTTAATTGGGTAATAAGCCAACCAACAACCAAAATACCAAATACAAAATACAACTCGATAAACAAAGAAAAAACACCACAAATACAAATATAAACAATTGCTAAAACCAAAAGACTCAAAACAAGATCTCAAAACACAAAGATCGAGACAAAACACATGCTGCCAACAATGCCCAGCACACAGGTGGATGGCAGGCTAGAAAGGAGAGCTGCCGGACAAAAAGAGAAGTTTCCAGCCAGAGGAGGTGGCCTGCCAGCCACAAGAGGTGGGCCGGCCACCATTAGTGGCTTGCCGACCACAAGTGTGAAAAACCTCCAAATTGTTGACAGCTGGCTTCCACTCACAGCCTTATCTTCTACAAAAAGTTCTCCTCTATGATTTATTTTCCAGAACCTCATTTGAGCTGCTATTTCTTCTAGAAATGGAGATATTCCCTGCCGAGAAGCTCACGGATTGGATAGCCACTTTAGAGGGCACGAAAAGGGTAAATTTTTGGGGTTTTGGCATAAATGCACTTTTCCCATTGAGCCATACTTCACTTTGCTTTCTATTCCTCCATGCCGCAGCCCGATGCTGGGACCCAATTACGCATGTATTTCACTTCAGAACACAAGAAATGTGTCTGACTTTTGAAGAATTTCGGGCATTGACGGAAACCCGGCGGGAGGAGGAAATCAGGCCTCTACCCCGTTTTGGCCACGCCCAAGCTGTGGGACGGATGTGTGGGCTCACTTTGCATGAGGCTCAATCTTTAGCTCACAACGGAGAGGAAGATATACCCGGCTTGATTCATCGATTTTCTAACATCAATGATAGAGGAGACCTCCTCTGGTGAGATTTTCGGCAGCACGCCCTCTATTTATGCATGCTCGCACATTTCCTTCTTGCCCCTAGCTTCGACAGAACTAGCATTTGATTGATCGAAGTGGCCCAAGATCTGAAAGAAGGTAAGAGTTGCATCGGTTTGGCGGTGGCTAAGACCTTGATGGGCTTGGATGCTTTTCATCAGCGAGAAACCACAAAGTTTGCGGGGAGTCCACTACTTCTTCACGTATTATTTCCCACTCTTTCTCATATGTATTTCTCACATCACTCAGTACTCATGTTTTTTTTTTTCCCCTCTCAAAGCCCTTTTCTTATTTTTCTCTAAACATACATCTCTTTATTCTTTAATCTCTTTTATTTTTCGTCCCTTCCCAGGTATGGCTTATGGATAAGCTGAAAGTAGTAGACTCTTGCCCTAAGTATTCAACTTGAGCTTATTTCTTCCGCCACCGACTAGTAGATTTTCCCAACGAGGGATGGTGGTGCAGCTGGATGTGCAGCAGGAAAATATTCTAACCCTCTTACAAGAGAGAGGGGGTCTTGATATATAGAAAACATGAAATTTCTACAAGGAGATCCAGCCCTCCATGTGTGGACAGATGCAAGCATCTGTGCAAACAACTATCACAACTGGTATAAAATATCTATAGAAAACACTAGTGGCCGGCCGGCCATCAGTGCTGACCAGCAAGGCATCATTGGTGGCTGGAAAGGCACATTAATGACTAGCAGACAAAAAATGATGGTCGGTAGCCTCCAAGGATGGCTTGCTGGCCACCAGAGGTTGCAAGTTGGAAAGACCAAGGCATGGTCCAAAAATGAGACAAAAAGGTTGCAGGGTTTGAAAGGTTCAAAGCTATGGCGTTCCATTGAGGACTTCGAGCACTCAATGAGCAAACAGACTCATTATCGGGTGTACCTGCATGGACGTCCAAGTCCTAAGGGCCGCCAAAAATAGAGTGTCTACAGTTGCCCCTCTTTGACAAAACTCGGAGTCATGAACTGATGTGAGTGAATGTCAAAGCCCAGAGATGACTCATTTTGACAAGGCCGTAAGACTTGGACAAACAAACAAGACAGAAACAAATGGTTACGCCCGCAGGCTGCCTACATGTCCCTTTGCAAGGAATCAAACTAGTGTAGTTTTGGGGCAAAATGTAAATGGTATGCATGATGCAAGAACATAGCTTATGATCATGCAATGAGGTTGTGCAATGAAACATTTTGAATGCAACTGCAATGCAAAGAAAATGCCACATTTAAACAAACTGAAACAAGGTACAGCAATTACGATCATGAAAAGAACGATGTAAATAAACATGCCACGAGTGGGAATCACAAGCCAAACCACATTTCATGTAGAAAGGATGTGAGAAAATTATGCAAGCTTAACTACGCGTCGTGTAGGAAAGACGAAGGGAGACATAACTGTCAGGCACACCCGAGGTCTCAACTGAGATCCTAACGTGTTGCACGCGTGAGGAGAAAAATGTGGTGTGAACACTAGGTGCACTCGAATGTTTTTAACCGATTTGAAATTCTAACGCGTCTTACGTGAGAGAAGGAAGGGGTGGTGTGAACACCGGGTGCACCCGAATGTTTTTAACCAATTTGCAATCCTAACGTATTTCACGCGAGAAGAGAAAGGGGTGGTGTGAACACCGAGCGCATCCAAATGATTTTAATCGATTTGAAATCCTAATGCGTCTTACGTGAGAAAAGGAAGGAGTGGTGTGAACACCAGGCGCACCTGAATGTTTTTAACTGATTTGAAAGGATGGGATCCTAATGTAGCACGAATGATTTTATCTGGAACTCCTATGAATGAACCGTACATACAATATCGTTTGCCAGTATAAGGAAGAAGCTTAACAAGTGCGATACAGTAAGAATGCATGTTCTATGCAAGACAAACAATCGAGACACAACGACAATCAAGAATGCATGTTCCATGTTGATTGGTTTATCCTTGTTCAAACTCGGCTATCTTATCCATGTGCAAATTGGCTCAACTTCATTCAGAATTGGACTGTCCTATTCTGTTAGAAAGATTCAGCTGCAAGATGATTCAAAGTTCAGATCTGAGGTTGCACATCTCGAGAGCAGATTCTGTGTTGGTCAAGCAATGGCCATTTGCAAAAACAGTTTTTGAGAATTTTTAATGAGGTTGATTAATTCTCTTTAAAATTATTCCATTTTTCCAAAATTGGACCATTTCTTGGACCTAAAAAAGGAAAATTTTCAGTGCTCATAACCTGACTTGCATGATTTTAAGGCGCTGTTTGGGAAGGGAAAAAGTAGCCGAATTTAGGCTATTTTCACAAAAAATCCCAAAAGCCTCACTATTCACATTTTTCACAACAAAAAAAAAAAAAAAAAAAAAAAAATAGGTCGTTGCCGGGGACAGTAGGCACAAATTATCCACAAACCATTGTCCACATCAAGGTCAAATTACCATTTTGTCCCTTTATATCAAATTTTTTTAAAAAAAAGTTAGGGGTAAATTTGTCATTTTAATTTCAAACATCATTTCAACACATTTTTCAATACAACAACTCAAATAAAATCCATCTCATCTTCCCAAACACAAAAACTAAAATATCTACTAAAATAACCAAAAAGCCAAATAGCCTACTAAAATAGCCACTTCCCAAACGAGGCCTAAATCAGAAAGTCGAACAAGTATGTTAATTTACTCTCATGTTGGTCAAAATTGTTTTAGCAAAAAAAACAAAAAAAAATAAAAAATGGTCAAAATGATGAACTAGGGGCACAGTTGAGTCAGGCTTTCTGTCTTTTTCTTGTTGTTAACATTCTTTCTAGAAAAGGCACCATGCTTGCCGGAAAGGCACCATATTTGCCAGAATAGGCACAACTAAAGTTAGCAGCAAAAGGCCAAAAGCTCTATCGTCCTCCAAGCAGCGAGGTATCAAGCCAAGTGTGAAGTATGAACTGCAAATGAAACTGGATATTCGGTTCCCTCATCTGAGACGATCACACCCAAATTGGCATCTAACCCGGAATAGGGACGTAGAAAACGCAATGTGTGAGACCAATCAATTGTATGCCTGACCGGTGGGACATGTTGTAGCTCATCTCGAATCAAGCTAGGCCAGGGGCATCGTCAACCAATATCAGTTGCAAATCTGCTGCACATCCTGTCGTAGCGCAACCCCTTTGTGGGAAAGTTCACGAGATGTGAGCGAAAGAAGGAGAATCTAGTAGAATGCTAGAGGCAAGAGCCATAACTACGTGCTTATCCATCAGCCACCCAGGGGAGAGATAAAAAATAATAAGAGAGATTAAAGAATAGAGAAATGTGCACTGAGAGAAAAAGTGAGAAAAGGGCTTTTCAATGAAAAAGAGATTGAGTGCCAAAGTGATGCAAGAATCACAAATAAGAAAGGGTGGGAAACAACACCTGGAGAAGCAAGCTCCTCGTGAACTAAGGGTCTCTCGCCATTGGAATACATTCGAGTGTTATGTTTGTTGTTTTTGTTTGTCTCGTTTCTTGTTGAGTCGTTTTGAGTGTCAATAGATGTGTTTAGGTTTTTTTACCTTTGTTGAGTCGTTTTGACTGTAGTCAATCGTAGGCTCAATACCCGATTAAGAACTCATTTCTCAATTTCAATTTCAAAAATATATCGTTTTGTGCTCAGAGTGCTGTGCCATTCTCCACATTTGTACAAAACAGAATTCATTCTTTCATAAACTGCAGGGTTCAACCCAAGTCATGTGAGAACAATAGAACGAGGACCTATTTGAAGCTACATGGGTTCCAAACTGCAAAGCAAAAGAAAAGAGGAAAAATTTGAGGCATCTGAGTTTGTTTCACCTTCAGAAAATCCCGAGATTGCATTCCAGATATACCTCCTCAGGCCTTGTTAATGCTCTGAAGTATGAGTGTGCCTTTATCTCAAGCTCAAGCTCAAGTCTGCTTCAAGCCAGAATGGCGATCAGAAGTGCTCTCCCTGAGTACCATTCCCTGCAAGAGGCATCTTGGCTGTGTTTGCAATGAGTTCCTGGAAGACCAACTGCGACGGTGGAAACTAGAGTTCGAATGGCGATGCCTAGAACATAAAGGTTTGGAATTTTCGAGACTAAAGTTTAGTTTAAATACCCAAGGATGTATCCTCAGCTTGAAATCTGTTTGGTAGCCCCATAGATTGAGATAGCATGTGTGCGCCTCAATTCTGGATACTGAACCAGCCTGGTCTGTCACCCCGTTGGAGAATAGGGAAAGTTGTGAATATGATCAGGAAGAAAAACGGCATCCGTGGCTTCTACATGTAGATGTCACCCCTTGTTAGTATTTCAGGACCTTTGTATTGCGAGTTGAAGGTAAGAGTCCAAAGAATACAAAGTAAGAGTTCGAAGAACATGAAAGGGAGATCCCCGTTAGAGTAGAGCGGTTCATCGCCACTCGTCCCATGAGGTGCTTTGTAAAGCACCGCTTTGTTTGTTTATTACATTCCCTAAGCATCATGCACCATTGCTTATAACATGTGTCATATCTTCCACTTATTGCATTTATTTGCATCTTGTGTTTTCTTGTATCATTTATCCTTTTACGCTGAGCAGCGTTTAGGATCGTTGTCTCCCAGGACTTATCTCAGGATGCTTGGAACGCGTTCCTGATGGCTTTTCTTTGGAGCTCTTCTCACCATTTTAGCGTGGTTAGAGTGTTCCTTTCCTCACACGATTTCAGCCTGTTTGGAATTTGTCTCAGGTAGCTTGTAATGCACCCCTGAGTAGTTGTTTTCGGACCTCTTCTCACGATTTCAGTGTGATTAGAGTGTTCCTTTCCTTATACGATTTCAGCGTGTTTGGAATTTATCTCAGGTTGCGTAGAACGCGCTCCTGATTGGTTTGTTTTCAGACCTCTTCTCACGATGTCAGCGTGGTTAGAGAGCTTATTTCCTTATATGATTTCAGCGTGCTTGGAATTTATCTCAGGTTGCGTGGAACGTACTCCTAATTGCTTTTCTTCGAACCTCTTCTCACAATTTCAGCATGTTTGGAATTTATCTCAGGACGCGTGGAGCGCCCTCCTGATTCCTTTTCTTTAAACCTCTTCTCACGATTTCAGCGTGGTTAGAGTGCTCCTTTCCTCACACGATTTCAGTGTGTTTGGAATTTATCTCAGGACGCGTGGAGTGCGCTCCTGATTGATTTTCTTCGAACCTCTTCTCACGATTTCAGCGTGTTTGGAATTTATCTCAAGACGCGTGGAACGCGCTCCTGATTGCTTTTCTTCGAACCTCTTCTCACGATTTCAGTGTGGTTTGAGTGTTCCTTTCCTCACACGATTTCAGCGTGTTTGGGATTTGTTCTTCATCCTCTCATAATTCTAGCGTGGTTGGAGTATGTCACCCTTTGCATCTACTGCATTGTCTATTACATTCATTACATCATACCATGTTATGGCCTTCATTCTTTCCATGTTAAGCTTAGTTTGGCATGTGTTCATACATTTCCTTCATTGAAACATGGTTCTATGATAATGTGTACGCACCTATTCCACTATGAGAATTGTGGTTTGAGGGTTTCACCACCTTTTCTGTGTTAGACGTGGTTTGTTTTGTGTCCATACCTTTTCTAGGTAAAATGTGGTTTGGCATGCGCCTTATTCACTACATCCATTGCATTGTACTTTGTTTTGTTGCATTCAGCATTTAGGATCATGATCTTTCCTCAGTAGATCATTCCTCACTTATATCATGCCACCCAATTAATTGTATTCTTTCTGCAAAACACATAGTTCTGCATGTGCACAAGCCTATCCCACTAAGAGAATTGTGGTTTGAGCGTTCCGACACCTTTTCTGTGTTAAACGTAGTTTGATGTTGCATCTCCATCCCTTTATGATATTTGTGTGGTTTTGCACTATTTGTGGTTTGATTATTTCATTGCATTGTATATCATTCAAACTATTTCGTTATATTGTGTATCATTTTGCATTCTGCCCCTGAACTACGCTGGTTTGATTCATTGCAAAAAGATATGTAGGCAACCTTCGGGTTCAACCAACTGCATCTGTATTTTGTTTATTTGCCCAAGTCTTATGGCCTTGTCAAATGGGTCATCTCTGGGCCTTGACATTCACTCACGTCATTTCATGACTCTGAGCTCTGTCAAAGAGGGCAACTGTAGACATCCCATTTTTGACCACCCTTAAGACTTGGGCACTGCTAATTGTTTACTTGGTGATGAAAGTTGTGCAGTGTAAAGGTTTGATTTCTTCAGCAAGAGGAGCTTCAAATCCCAACTTCACATCCCTTTTTCGACCAAAACTATTTTGACCAAAATGATTTTAGACCTTAAAACCCTCTCTTTCAAAATAGTTTTCGAAAAAGTTCCTACGATGTTCTGAGACTTGCATTTTGTTAAATGTTGCGCTTTTCGGTAAACCGAGCAAGGACAAAGTGGAAATGAATGGAAGAGAGGTGAACCCTTTGAAAAAATCTTCAAAACACGTTATTTAGGGGTTTGGAGTTGAAGAAAATGGGAGAGGAGAGAAGAAAACTAGTTGAGGAGAAGTTCGGTATGAATCCGGGTAGGATCGAAACTCAGTAGTCTTCACTAAAAGAGGCATATCTTTTTGCACAGTTAGAATGTTGATATGACGCTGCCACCGTTAGAAAGAAGACTTCTAGGGCTTTAATTTGCACCCAAGAATGACCTGAAAAGGAGTCCAGATGAAGGAGATATTCCCATTTGAAATTGGGCCCAAAAAGTAGATTTTTCTAGCCAACCAGAGGTGAAGGTTGTTGGCCATGGATGGGCTTTTCTGCCCATGTGCCGGCCATGAATGGCCTTTTCTAGCCTCCTGTCGTCCAAGAGTGATCCTTGCCAGCCAAGAATGGACATCTGCCAGCCATCAATGATCCCTTGCTGGCCATTAATGCAAAAAGTCAGATTTTTGCAGATATTTGTGTTCCAGTTGTTCTAGCTGTCTATTTTGGGATATTTTCGACCTGAAGCCTCATTCTTCTATATATATTGGGTCTTCTCTATGTTTTTAAAGGTTAAAACAATTTAGGAGTGAAAGATTTTGGGAGCCTCTCTCTCTACAAATCTCTCTCTCTACAACCCTCTCTCTCTAGACTTCTCTATCTCTTGAGCTTTTGTGCTTAGAAGCTTGTATACTTCAAAATTTAACCTATCAATCCTTAACAAAAGTGATTCATCTTTGGGCTAAGGTTGCTTGAAGCTCTCTTGGAGCCTCCTTTGAGCTCTAGAAGGTGGTTTAAGCTCAGATTTGTGCCTATTGTGTGCTTTGCTTCAAAGGTATAGAATTTCCCCATTTAAGCTTATTTTGCACACTTGTTTTGCCACCTTTGCAAATTGTTTTTGGCTTGGTTTTCAACTATAAGAACCTCTGTTTTGAGGCTTAAAAATGGTGGTTTGAGGCTATTTTGAGTTTGGGGGTGGTCCACCCTTCTTGTCTCTTTGCTTGTTAAGCTTTTGTGCCATCTTTTCATTACTTTCAAACCAACTCTTTTTTGGCCCTTTTAACCATTGAAATTCAGAGGTTTTTCAGTGGTAAAAACTTTGTTTTGAGGTCCAAAATTTGAGGGTTTAGCCTCCCCTTCTTGTGTCTTGTTTGCAAGCCTAGATAGCCTAACACGTGAGCATGATTTTCTAGCATTTTGTACCTTAATCTCAGCATGTTTTTGCTATTATTTTGGCATGTTTAAGCTTTGTTTTGAGCTGGTTTGGTCCCTTGAGGCTTGCTTTGTATGCTTGTAGTACAATTGTGCTTAATAGTTTAGCTTGTGCTATGTGTTGGCCGTTTATTCTAGCTTTTTTTTAGCTTACTTCAAGCATGTTTTAGGACTCCTCTTAGGCTGTTTTAGGACTGTTTTGAAGTGTTTGTACCTTGTGAGCTTTGTATTGCATGCCTATGGTATAGTGATCTTCACTAGTTTGGTGTTTTTGGTTTTTAAACATGTTGTGCATGAGTTGCTTGCATGTTGTAGTATCATTTTGCATGTCATTTTAGTATTGAAATATCTAAAACCTCCCTTATTTCTTCACTTTTTCATTTGCTTTAAGGGTTGGTTAGCCTTAAGGCTGTGTTTAAGTTTGAGATTGAGACTTGTACTTAATGGTTTTAATCCTCTTTTGATGGTTTCTACTAGCCAACGGCATGATCTCTCTCATGTCTTAAATCATCCTTTGGTTGACCCCTCTCTCATTAGAGGACACTCACCTTGGACTAACCGGTTAAAGAATGATATGGTAATGTAAAATATATAAACAAAATTGGACAAGTAAAACATGAACAAGATAAGCATGTTGTGTTTGCATTGCATGTGTTCAATTAGACGTTATATTGAACACAAGGAAGATTGGAGCATTTCATACTTAAAGTGATGAAATTAGCCAATCTCCTTAGTCTCCATTGCCTTTGATCACTCATGATAAGATGGCAGTCTTGAGTTCTGTTTTGTGTATTTATTGAAATTGTACTCTTTGGATCTTTGGCCATCATGCATTGAAAATGCTTGATTGGTGGTTTTGGATCTCAGAGTGCCACTCCTTTGATGTTTTGAGATGAGAAGGAGCGGCACAGTATAAACATATCCTTGGAAAACACTCTCTTTTCCTCTATTTGTGCTCTATTGCAGTGTGGTGACTCAGAGCACCAAAGGGCCTAAGATGGCTCATTAGTGGCCGATTGCTTCACTCTTGGCGAGGCACACTTTTGGCAGCCAGATAGCCGACAAGCATTCATGGCGGCGAGCCCTTTGGTGCAGTCCTCAGCATTGGTTTGGTAAGGTGGAGCAGAAAGTTCTTGGAGTAAGCTTAACCCTGCAAACAGAGCCTTTCAAGAGCAAACCGGAGGGCTTTTCCGGGCGAAAACCGAATGCATGCATCCTCCATTACCCGAGGCAGAGCTGTGGCAGTGTAGTTTAGACATTTCGCATGATTAGTTTATGTACATTGGCTTTGTATTTTAATTACATAGTTTGCTAATTAGTAATTAGCTTACTAGTTATTCGTTTGGTTTGTAATAATTAGTCTAATTAGTTTAATTAGATCAGTTAGCTTAGTGTAGCTTAGCTTATTCATTCGAAGCCTCTTTCGTGAGGGCGCAATGTTGTAATAAGTGTGCGTGCGTGTGTGCATGTCTTCCAACCCCTCGTCTTTCTCCCTTTTATTTACCCGCTTTCGATGGTTAGTTTAGGGTCATATTTCGATTAGCATACCTTATGCTTGCATGTTTGTATCATTCATTTGTCTTGCATGCACCGAGGCTCTGCGCATCATTCAAACTACATTACAATTTCAATACACTTCTTTGAATACGTGTTTAAAAGCGTGTTATCAAATTGAATCAAATCATATGCCATATTAGCAGCCGCCTATTAATTGCATTATTGCATGTGTTGTATTAGGCATCTTTTATAGTCAGGATCACGTATTTTTCTAACTAGTTTTTGTTTTGGCTTGAAGTACTCGGTAAGCTTTTACACTTTAGCATATTGCATAAGTGTGATTGCCATACTGCCATGTTTCGCATGCTTGCCATAAGGCTATGTGCTTACTTGATTAACTGTATGAATGCTTATGGATGAAGGCTTTGTTGCTTGAATTGGAATAGTTCAACGAATGAATGTTTTAAGCCCACTTTGCGAAGTGGCAAATCATGTTTTAAGCCCACTTGAGGGTGGCAAATTCAAACCATTTTCAAAAGCAAACATGAGTTGAATTCATTCCAATTCTTGCGATTTTAGTCTATACTTGCTTGTGTGCGTCACATAGTAAAGTTAGCTAAATAACCGGAACAAGAACACATGAGGTTTATAAAACAACATATCATGATAGTAGATGCCGATCTTTGATCGGGCGAGCAGGGATGTTCATTTCAGGACCTTCCCCTTTTGTACCCAAGTTCCCGAGTCGAGACAACTTTGGTGATGACGGACACATGGCCTTTGGCATGAGTCAGGGTTTCCTAAATTTTTCAAAAACAAAATATTTAGGTGGCGACTCTGTAATCTGGCAAAGCAGTTCAGTTTTGGCATTATTTGATTCAAAATCGATTTTCCAAAATGATTTGCCAGATTGGACTCTTTGGTGATTATCAATTTCACATTGCACTTGTGAGACTAGATTCAGAACCGTGACAGGAGTCCGAACTGTAGGACCAATTTGAGCTCTCCGAAAGGGGGGCGCGATGAAAGTCGAGCTACAACTTCATCTAACACACTGCACTCACACACTATATTTATACACTGTATCTGATTTCTGCATACACTCATTCTACATACTATGCTTGCATCTGATACATATACTGTAACTGATATGTGACAACTGTCTTTTCAAATCACACCTATGCCTATGGCACAGTGATTCTTGACACTTGCACTTTGCCGGGCCGGGGGCAAAATGCTACTTGACATAACAAATAAGGCTAAAGACTTCCTCCAAGAGGCAAGAAGGAGAGAGAGACAGGCTCCAGCACGCAGCTGAGGCAGAGCTAGGGGCATCCGAGCCAATAGCGGTCCTTCAGAGCCTATTCTGAGTGATGATGATGTTGAGATGAGCGACGCTGAGGAGGTAGCGAGTCAACATTCGGAGTCATCTAAGAGTGGACATGATGACGCCGGCTCGGGTTTCGAGAGCGAAGGCGATGATGCTGAGGAGGGTTTCGGAGCAGAGAGTGGAGACGATGCCAGTTTTGGTTATAGTTTAGAGTCTACTTCAGACAACGGCATTGATGGAGATAGTGCCCCGGAGTCCTCTCCTCTGAGGAAGAGGACGAAGAGGGCCTCTAAAGCATGAGGTGACCAGCGTTCATTTTTTGTATTTTTGCATAGTTTCTTTTTGTTGGTAGCATTAGCACATTGTATAGCTTTAGACAGGTTTATTTGCTTTAAAACTTACACTCCTCTTTTGTAAAAACCAGGATCAGAATGAAAACCAGTTTCTATGAAAAAGTATTGTATTTTGCATCATGAGTACCACATTGCATGGAATGGACATGGAATCGAATTGGCTAAGATAACACTCTTGATTGAAACAAAAACTTAATTGGGTAACAAACCAACCAACAACTGACATAAAAAGCAATATACAACTCGATAAACAAAACAACAACAACACGATAAAGCAAAACAACTCAAATACGACTCGACAAACTTGCTAAAACCAAAAGGACTCAAAACAAGACCTTAAAACACACAAAGAGTAGAACAAAACACATGCTTCCAGCACTGTTCAGCACAAAAGTGGACAACAGGTCAAAATGAGAGACTAACGGACACAAACAGGGGTTGCCAGCCACATGTTGGCCATGAAAGGTGGCCTATCAGCTATCAATGTCCTTTGTTGGCTACCAATATGGCTTGCCGGCCACCTGCCGGCCATCAGTGTGAAGGACCTCCAGATTTGTTGACACTTGGCTTCCACTTACTGCCTTATCTTGTACAAAAGGTTGAGCTTTGTGATTTCTTCATTTTAGCTGCAAATTCTTCACAAATGGAGCCATTTTTCGCTAAAAAACTCTCGAATTTGATTGCGACTTTAGACCGCTCAAAAAAGGTAAATTTTCGGGGTTTCGACATAAATGCACTTTTCTCACTGAGCCGTTCTCCGTTTTGTTTTCCATTCCTTCATGGTGCAACTAGATGTTGGAATCTGATTACACATGTCTTTTGCTTCGAGGGACAAGAGATATGCCCGACAATCGAAGAATTTCAAGCGCTAATGGAATCCCGACGCATCGAAGAAATCATACCTCAGCCCCATTTTGGCCACATCCAAGCTTTAGGATGGATGTGTGGGCTCACTTTAAATGAGGCTCGATCTTTGGTTCATAATGGAGAGCTAGACATTTCCAGTCTTATTCATCGATTTTCTGCCGTTGGTGACCGCGACGACCTTTCTTTGGCGGGGTTTTAGGCAACACGCCCTTTGCTTGTGTATGCTAGCTTATTTCTTTCTTGCCCCTAGTTTCGGCAGGTCTAGCATTCATCTAGTTAAAGTGGCCCAAGGCTTGAAAAAGGGCAAGAGTTGCATTAGCTTGACATTGGCCGAGACTTTGATGGGTTTAGACGCCTTTCATTGACGAGAGACAAGCAAATTTGCAGGAAGTCCACTACTTTTTCAGGTAATGTTTCTCACCCTTTCTAATATGTGTTTCTCACATCTCTCAGCACTCATGCTCTGTTTTTCTTTCAAAACCCTTTTCCTCACT
The DNA here is from genome assembly GCA_025200525.1 of Camellia lanceoleosa. Taxonomy (NCBI): domain Eukaryota; kingdom Viridiplantae; phylum Streptophyta; class Magnoliopsida; order Ericales; family Theaceae; genus Camellia; species Camellia lanceoleosa. The sequence goes on from CM045767.1 coordinate 26,195,262, forward strand.
TTTCTCTCAACATACATCTCTTTATTCTTTAATCTCTATTTTCTTTCATCCCTCCCCAGGTGTGGCTTATGGACAAGCTGAAGGTAGTGGATTCTTGCCCTGAGTACTTAGCTCAAGGCTATTTCTTCCCCCAATAGCTAGTGGATTTCCCCGAATGAGGGACGGTGGTGCCATTGGATGTGCAACAGGTCTACTGCTGACATTGCTTGGCGTTGCACCTAGCTTAACCTTACCGAAATGAGCTACAGCATGACTCGACAACATGATATTTAGCTGATTGGTCGTACACACTATGTATTTTCCGGTTCATACATCAGTTTGGACATGATCAGACTCGCCCAGAGGATAGGGTAGAGTACCCAATTTTATTCCCCATCCGAGGTTCACATTTGGCTAGGTGCCTCACTGCTTGGAGGACAAGAGAACTTCTGGCTCCTGCCCCTAATTTCAACTTTGCCCTTTCTGGCGAGTGCCTAACTTGGCTCGAGGATGAGGCACAATTTGGGCCTACCTTAGCATCAGAAGCTTCCACAAGCATGAACAGGGAACGCAGGAACACCTGACTCATCTATGCCCCTAGTTTATTGCTTTAATCTTTACTTTTCAAGTTTTTATGAATGTAATAAAAGCAACTTTGATTTGCATCGAGAGTTAGAGAACTTTGTATTGAAATCAATGAAATTAAAGTTGTGAGCACTGAAAATTTTCTTGTTAGTCCAAAAATGGTCTAAGTTGTAAAAGGCAAATTTTGAACAAAAATCAACTTTTATTAAAACTTTTCAAAACCATTTTCGAAAAGGATCACCACTTGACACGCATTGAATTAGTCCTCGAGATGTACAACCCCGAATCCAAAGATCACAAATTGCCTCTTGACTGAATAGCATTGCTTAGCATTGTAACCAGCTCTCAAAATAAAGATCACAACCGAACTTTTAAATAACGAATGGACAAAGATGACTTGATCAAACATATGTACATGATGGTTGAGTTGGAGATGTTTACGGCCAGACTTTAAGATGAAGTTGCTTATGTATCCCGAAGATGGCAATCAGGCCTTATATAGTTCAGTTCAGCTTCACTCGAGTATTAACTCTCTCCTTTTGCGCTATAACTTTTGCCAAGGCTGCCTTTTAGGGTTTTCAACTTTGCAAGCTCAGTTTTTTTTTTTTTTCCCAATTTTTTGTGCTCTAACTTTTGCCTAGGTCGCCCTTCTGGGTTTTTGGTCTAGCAAGCCTCTCAGGGATAGTATTTTTTCAACTTGTCCATGTTGATTGGTTGGGAAAAGTCTAAGCCATCCAGGTCCATGAGATTAACAGCGCCACCCGACCAGATAGCTTTGATGATGTAAGGACCAGTCCAATTGGGTCTGAACTTGCCCCTAGAGTCATGAATGGGAGCTCGGTTGTCTTTCTGCACCAAATCCCCTTCTTTGAGATTCCGGGGCTTAACCTTCTTGTTAAAAGCCCTGGCAATCCTACGTTGATAACCCTGAACATGGTACAATGCTTTCAGCCTTCTCTCATCAAACAGCATCAGTTCTTCGAATCTGCTCTGCTGCCAGTTTGTCTCTGCTATCTAACACTTAGCCATAACCTGTAACGACAGAACTTCTATTTCGATTGGCAGAACAACTTTCATTCTATAGACAAGAGAGTAAGGAGTTTCCCCTGTAGATGTCCGGATTGAAGTTCTGTAGCCCCAGAGTGCGAATGGCAATTTGTCTGGCCAATCCCTATAGGTCTCAACCATCTTCTGCAGAATATGCTTGATGTTCTTGTTGGTGGCCTCAACAGCTCCGTTGGTTTGTGGCCTATAAGTAGATGACTTGTGAAAATCCACATTGTATTTGTCCAACAAGTCTATCACTTCCTTCTTGAAATGGTAGTCATTATCTGAAATAATCTCGTTTTGGACTCCATAGTGGCAAATGATGTTGTTTCGGATGAACTTAGCCACATGCGCTGCTTTCAACACTACATAAGACTGAGCTTCCACCCACTTTGTAAAGTAATCAATTGCCACCAGAATATATTCATGCCCATTTGACCCTTTCGATATGACTGCCCCAATGATGTCAATGCCCCAGACTGAGAAAGGCCATGGTGAAGTCATGTTGTATAGCTTCGACGGCGGGATGTTCATGCGATTAGCATGAATTTGGCATTTGTGGCATCGCCGAACAAAACTGATACAATCCTCCTCCATGGTAGACCAGTAGTAACCCTACCTAAGAATCTTCCAGGCTAACATTACTCTGTTCATGTGAGCTCCGCACTCTCCCCTTTGGATAGCCTCTATCAGGCGCTTTGATTCCTCTGCGTCGACACACAACTTGTGCATTCCCAGATGGTCTCTCTTGTACAGTTTACCTACGTAGATGATAAATTGAATGACCATCCGCCGTATTGCCCTTTTGTCTTTGGCACTTGCCCCTGGTGGATAAACCTCCTTTTCCAAGAAGTTCCAGATATCATAGAACCAAGGGTTTTGATCTTGCGCTTCATTTATTGCGGCGATAGTCTCGTAGGCCGGCATATATCTCTGCTCAATGATGATCAGATGCATCCGGACTCCCAACGGGATGTCTATCATAGAAGATAGAGTTGATAGGGCGTCAGCAAACTTCTTGTTCTCTCTTAGTGCATGAGTGAAAATTAGTTTTTCAAACCTAGGAATCAAAACGTCCAGGATCTGGTGATAAATCTTCATCTTTTCTTTTTTAACCTTCCAGTCTCCATTTGCCTGAGACACAACTAGGTTCGAGTCCCCCATTACGTCTAACCTTTTTGCCCCTAGTTCTAGGGCGGCTTCCAAACCAGCGATACACGCCTTGTATTCTACTTCATTGTCGGATACCTTGAACCGGAGTTTGAAGGCTAAAGGCATATGGGAATTGTCGGGTGCTATCAGCAACACACCTATCTCATAACCGTATTGGTTAGATGCTCTGTCAAATTACATTGTCCAAATCTCCTCCTCAACTTGCAGAATAGCTTCATTTGGGAATAGGTATTCTAATGCTGTAGACGTCCCCGAACGTCCCGGGAGAAATCCCGTTTTGTTCATTTGGGCTTACTACAGTTCGGACTCAAATGTCACTGTTCTTAATCTGATCTCGCAAAGTGCAATGCAAGATTGATAAATCACCAAAGAATCCAAATCCGGCAAATTGTTTTGGAAAACTAATTTTTAAGAAAGAAGTGCCAAACATGGACTGCTTTGCCAGATACAGAGTCGCCACCTAAATATTTTATTTTTTGGAGAAATTTAGGAAACCCTGACTCATTGCCTAAGGCCACGTGTCCGTCATCACCAAAGTTGCCTCGACTCTGGAACTTGGGTACGATTGGGGAAGGTCAGTTATGAGCACCCCCGCTCGCCCGATCAAAGATCGGCCACTACTAAACATGATATCTTGTTTTTGAAAACACATGCTTTCTTATCCTAGTTAATTAGCTAGAATTACTAGGTGATGCGCACAACACTCAAGTATAGACTAGATCGCCTAATTTGGAACAAAGCATTACATATCCGTTTGTTTGGAAATGGTTTGGAGTTTGCTACTCGCAAGTAGGCTAAATCATGAATTTCAATGAATTATCTCAATTCAAGCAACCCAACCTTCACCCACAAGCATTCAGGCAGTTATATCACATAAGCAATTAGCATCATGGCAAGCATGCTGTCATGTTAACACTTACACGCATGCAAGATGCTAAAACAAAAACACTCACAATGTACTCCGAGCCAAAACAAGAAACTAGTTAGAAATCATGCATGATCCTAGTTCATGTTAAGATGGCTAATGCAACACATGCAAAATGCAACTAGAATAGGATCGGCTAATCTAAGAATGGCATGGGAAATGCGACAACTCGATACACGTATTCAAGTTGGAATTGAAATACTATGCAATTAGTATGATGCGCCGAGCCCGGTGCGTGCAATACGAATGAATGTATGCAAACATGCTGACATAAGTATGCTAATTGAAACATGACCTAAAACTAACCATTTAAAAGCAGGTAAGTAAAAGGGAGAAAGACGTGGGACTGGAAGACATTCACACACGCACGCACACTTATTACAAAACTCGTCCTCTCGACGGAGGGTCCAAATAAATAATACAAACTGAATAATTAATCAACTACCCTAGCTAATTAAATATTACAAAACCCTTAATTAATTAACAAATTAATTACAAAACAGTCTAAATATGAAACTAAAGAGGCCGTCACAGCTCCGCCTCGAAATGATTGGATGATGCATGCTCGATTCGCCTCGCTCGGAAACCCATTGCCATGCCACGTGTTGCCTCTGTTTGCACTGTTTTGCACCTCTAAAAAAGATGTGAAAATCCTTGGGATGCTTCTGAAATACTCCCTGAGTACTGTGGGAGGTCACCAGCCAAGATATAGGACCATCGGCTATGGAAGGATGGTCATCGACCAAAAGTGGGGCCATCGGCCGACAATGCATAGCCGACCGGCTCTGAGGATGGCCGACTGGGCATCTACTCCTGCAGAAAACTGTTTTTACTGCAGCAGAGGACAGACAGTGCATGGCCAGGCATTTACAAGACAATGTGTGCACAGCCACTCTCCCCATCATGCTATGGACTCAAGGGAGTACAACTTTCGACCCTCGGGCCACCAATCACGCATTTCAATACATGATGGCCAACGGTGTCAAATGTGCAAATTAATATGGACTGAATGCAACAAAACATATGAATACGTAGAACTCTATCATGCTTGGATCAAGAGCGTCGGCGACTAAGGATTGAGGGACGTTTCGTCACTTCTAGTACGAACGTTCCTCGCTCCTCGTGTTTGGTTTGACACCCCAAACCAAACACAATGTAATGCAAACGAGTATGCCGAATGCAATGCAACATGGGGACATTATGCAATGCAACAAGACTAATGGCATGCAAACAAACCCAATGCAATATGAGTATGCAAGCAAGCTTGCAAACAACCTAAGCATGCAACAAGTATCTACTAATGTCATGCGATGCAACTAATTAAACATCATGCAATATACTCAATATGCAAACTCGGCGCAATACGAATATGCAAATACCATGAAAGCAAACATGCTCCATGGGCTTAAACCAAAAGGACAGACCTCAGCCATGCCCTAATCAGTGGCCAAAACACCCAAATCAAGGGACCAAAAGGGGAGGCATGCACACACATACATTGGTCTATAAGTTAGACCACAATGCACAATATTCAAACATAAGCAAGATGGGATAAACATGAGAATATGACGATGCAATAAGCTCTAAAATCATGTAAATAATAATGCCAAATCATGCACATAGGATAAGCATAGCATGCTAATCGACTTAAAGCTCAAAGCTAGCCAAGGTACTTGAACTATGGCCATATCAACCAAGCCCCAAAGGGCCAAGGTGACCCAAAACAGTCCCAAGACAGGCCAAAACAAGGCTAGAACATGCATGGGATGTGGTTAAATTATGCTAGAAAGGTGAGCACAAAACAAGGCGCATACAAGGCCAAAAAGGGAGAATTGCACTACACCCATTATAACCAAACATGGCATGGCTCAATCAAGGGAAATCAGAGCTATAATATGCCAAAACAAACCCCAAAACCCAATGAGATGGCATCCTAAAGACTTAATCATGGAGACATGCACAATGACCCAAACATAGAGCATAAGACATCAACTCTTCAAAGCATTGAAAGGATGGCAAATGCAAGTATAAAAGCATGAAACACAGACTGAAATACTATGACAAGTGACACCAAATCACTGAAATGGCCCAAGTAAAGCATGCTAAAGACTCACACACCCAAAGCTAACAAGCTAGAATGTATGGTGGCTATACAAAGCATGGCAAGCATGACCAAGACAACCCCAAGAAGAGCTTAAGCATGGTGAAACAAGGCTAAAAACTTCTCAAATTTAAGTTAGAACATGTAAGCATGATGGTCGAAATGCAAGAGGCGTGTTATGCAAACATGCAAGGTTACTCTACAAGTATGTGAAGCATGCAAGATGACATCAAACCAACATGAAATAGAGTTAAGGCAGGCCCTAAAAACCACTAAAAAGTGCTGAAATAGAACCAAGACATGCTAAGTAAACATGCTACTCTTATAAGCCAACAACACAAGTAAATGAGACACAAAGGGAGGGGGGTGTCCCTCCCCTATACAAGACCTCAAAACCACTTCTCCACCATTAAAAATCCTCTGGATTTCAGTGGTGAGAAGACCAAAACAAAAGGGTTCCAAAGCCCAGAGAGGAAGGCACAAAAAGAGGCCAAACAAGGCCTAAGAGGGAGGAGTCAACCCCCAACACAAAAGTGACCTTAATAAAACATCTCAAGCACAAAAATACAGAACTTTTTTTCAGTAGGACACTAAGCTTAAAATAGCATGCAAGTATGTGTAAAAGCTTAAGCCAAAATGGGGTATCAAAAGTAAGTAGACTCACCCTTGAAGAACACTCCAAGAACACCAACTCTAGCACCTTTCTTGGATCAAAACCAACTCAAAAACTCTGAAATCAACCTTCTAGTGCCTCAGCAACCAAGGATAGTGTAATAGTAAGAACAAAACACACTTTTGAACTCAAACACACACACAAATCTAGAGAGAGGGAGCTATAGAGAGAGAGAGAGAGATGTCTAACTTCTATATCAGATGGATCAAACTCTGGAAAGGGAGGGGAGGCCCTCCTTTTATAGAAAAACAACTTTGCAAAGCTTCCAAGGGAAGCTAAACAAGCCAATCCTCCATACACGCAGTATGGAGGCATCTAACCGCACAGCTTGGCATGCACAATGCCTGAAAAAGGCAAAGAAAAGGCCTTGGCTAGAAAATGTAGCCGACCGACCAAAGAAATGGCTGACCGACCAAATAAAGTGCCGATCGGCCAACGCACTTAGCCAATAGCAAGAAAAAGGGGCCTCAGGCCTCAGGCCTTGGCCGGTGAGTTGAGAGAATGGTCAACAAGCCACCCTCTTCCCTCAAAAGCAAAAACACAGGTGTTTGGTCCACAACCAAGCACAAAACAGACAAGTTGAGCGATCTTGAGGTAAGGCGCGCGGCCGAGACCTCCAAGGACTCAAAACGGACACGAACATAGATGATCATCGAGTGTTCAAACGATAACGTCCAAGTCTTAAGGACAGTAAAAAATGAGGTGTCTACAACTGCTTCATCCCCTCCTACAGGGTGATCTGCTAGGAACTCCGCTACTGCTCTCTCCTTAATTGACTTGCAAGTAACATACTTTAGATCAAATTCGGAGAGAAAAAGCAACCAACGGGCTAGCCTACCTGTAAGTGCTGGTTTCTCAAAAAGATATTTGACGGGATCTAATCTTAAAACCAGAATTACGGAGTGAGCTAACAAGTAGTGCCTCAACTTCCTGGTAACCCATACCAAAGCTAGGCAAGCTTTCTCCAGCATAGTGTAATGGTCTCGTATTCTAGCATTTTCTTGCTAAAGTAATAGATGGCTTTCTCCATCCCCTCCTCAGATTTCTGAGCAAGAATGCATCCCATCATTGTGTCTGTTACTGACAGATACAAAATCAAAGGCTTCCCTAGCTCTAGCAGTGACAACACAGGTAGATTCTGAAGGTACTGCTTGATCTTCTCAAAAGCGAATTGACATCGATCATCCCATCGAAATTTTTTTCCTTTCTTCAGGAGACCGAAAAGTGGTTCACAAGTCAAGATTAATTTAGAAATAAACTATCTTATGAATTGCACTTTACCCAGAAACCCTCGCACCTCCTTTTCAATCTTTGGTGGTGGCATTTCTAGGATGACCGTGATTTTGGAAGGATTTACTTTGATGCCCCTCTACGTAATGAAGAAACCCAGTATTTTCCCCGCTGTTACATTGAAAGTACACTTCTATGGATTCAACCTCAATCTGTATTCTCTGATTCGTTGAAAAAATTTCTTCAAGGCGGTGTAGTGGCCCTCTCTTTCCTTGGACTTGACAATCATGTCGTCCACGTACACCTCGACCTCTTTATGGATGATGTCATGTAGAATTGTGGTTGCAGCCCTTTGATAGGTAGCCTTGGCATTCTTCAGTCCAAACGACATCACTCTGTAGCAGTAGGTTCCCCATGGCATAGTGAAAGCGATTTTCTCTCTGTCCTTAGGCGCCATCAGATTCTGGTTATACTCGAAAAATCCATCCATAAAGGAGAGCAATGTGTGGCCCGCAGTGAAATCCACCAATTCATCGATGTGCGGCAAGGGAAAGTCATCCTTCGGACTGGCTTTATTCAGATCTCTGAAGTCCACACACACCCGAACTCTGCCATCCTTCTTCAGGACTGGAACAATGTTGGCCAACCATGTTGGATACTCAGACACAAGCAAGAACCCTGCCTCAATCTGTTTGGTAACTTCTTCCTTAATGTTCAAAGCCCAATCCGGGCGTATTCTCCACAACTTCTGTTTGATGGGTTGGGTCTCGGGGTCAAGAGGGATCTGATGCTGTACAATCTCAGGATTGATTCCAGGCATGTCTTCGTAGGACCACGTAAAAACATCTTTGAAATCTTTTAATAAAGCGACTAAGCGCTCGCGCTCCTCCAAAGACAACGTGGACCCAATCTGGACCAGACGCGAATCCAATAATTTCATCAGCAAGGGGTTTTGCAAACCTCTCTTCCTCTCGATTAATCAAGTTTTTCAAAACTAGAGGAATTCCTTCCTCATCGTTTTCATTAAAACTTTGAAAATCCTGATCAATGCAATAAACAAGCGGCACAGAGAAATACTTATAATATGCAGTTGCATTCTCATTCATAAGGTCAAGTTCATCCAGCTCTTCGGTTATAACCGACTGAAAAGAAAAAGAAAAGAACGATCTAGACAAGACCTTGGCATCCGGGTTATCACCTCCAAGAATACCGGACTTAGAATCAGAAGAACCGAAATTTGATTCTGACGCCACAAACTCTGTGGAATCAAATTCTAGTTCACTACCTGACTCAGAACTACTAGACAGGTAGCCCTCCTCCAACTGCCAAACGAGAGATGGTGTGTCAGATGCATCCAAAATGCTGCTAGAAAGGTTCACACCCAGTTGATCCCCGATCATGGAAATGGTCAAGTTATCCACCAAGCTCTCTGAGTCAACCGGAGGATCTGAAATGAGACATGCCAGTGTTGCTTCTCCTTCAAGTTTGCTGCTATCTGAGTCATTTTCCATGTTCTTCTTGGCTTTAGTAGTTGGTTCAGCCCTTTCCTCCATGTCACTGTCTTGCAGTTGCAAGTCAAAGAAATTTTCAAAGCCGGGAACACGCTGCTTTGCAAAATGCATCCAGGGCTTGGGGAAACCGCAAAATGGGAAGTCTTCTCCCTCCCAAACAAAATCGCTATTCAGGGTTCGCTAGATTAGTCTGTGTACAAGCTTATAGTGCTTCTTAGTCTGCTTAGCTCTGGCACTGCCTACTATCTCTTTTCCTTTCCTAACCCAATCCTCCTTGGTGGGTGTATAGCCAAGACCAAAGGCATGCGGGTTGTGTGGCACATCGGCCAATGTTGGGACGCCCTTCCAGCCAATTCTTCCCAACCTCATGAAATAAATTGATTGGGCACTAACATACAAGCCCTCATCAACTGCCAAGATGGTTGCACTACTCGGGCCTCAGCTAGAGTGAACCCCAAAAGGAAAACATCCTCGTCGCCATGAACAATTTCCAGCACAGGTGTAGTTACCTCTGGCGGAGGATGTATAGATGAATTCCCAAACACAATAGCCACCCCTTTCTCGTGGAGATATTTCAACATTTGGTGGAGGGTGGAAGAGACAGCTTTCACTTGGTGCAACCAAGGTCTCCCTAGCAGCAGATTGAAAGTGACCGGCACATCCAAGAGATGGAACTCAATATCCTATTGAGCTGGGCCCACTTGAACTCTGATCTGTACTGTGCCCATCACCTTTCTACTTGTATTGTCATATGCTCGAATCACCTGGGTTGTAGGAATGAAATCTACTGGCTTCAGACCGATGGCATATGCTGTGTGTGACGGACAAATATTGATAGCTGACCCTATATCAATCAATACCACTGGTACCCACTTTTCTCTGCACTCGACAGATATATACAGAGGTTTGTTGTGTGCTGAGCCATCTGGTGACAATTCCTTGTCCGAAAAGGTTAGAGTTGGCGTAGTGCCTCCTGGGAAGACCAGCCCCACAAGCTATTCAGGAGTCGTGTCAATGGACAGTTTAGCTTTGTCCATCGCTGATAGTACAACCTGTCGATGCAGTCGAGAAGCCATAAGCAGAATCCAGATTGAAATATCGGCCTGAATTTTCTTTAGTTGTTTCAGCACCGCTTCTTTTTCCAACTGTTTTTCCTTCTGCTTCTCAACCTGTTTTCTTTCCCAGAGGCCTCAACTTGGTCCAAGTGCAGGGGCATGAAATACCACCCACTTCTCATCATATGGTCAATCTCTTCAAAGTACTAGGTGTTATCTAGCAGATCTTCAACCCAATCTTCATCAGTGTAAGCCAAAAGCAGATCATCATCCTCCCACCATGTAACCCCAGCAGCCGACAAACAATTGTCCGGCTCCGTTTTGATCATTCCCTCGTCAAAAGTATCTCCCACAGGGTGTTGGGATTTTCCAACTTCCTGTTTGTCTTGATCCCTTTCTTGCACAAATTGCTTCAACGCGGCTGTAGACACCCCATTTTTTACAATCCCCAAGACTTGGATGTCATCGCTTAAGCACTTGATGATTATGACTATTTGTGCTCATTTTGGTGCCCGACGTCCTCGGTGGAATGCTCTATCTTTGAGCCTTCAAACCCCATCCATTATGTGCCTTGTTTTGGACCAAAACCTTCAAGCCTGCATCCCCCGGTGGCTATCGGCCAACAAATGAGGCTGCCGGCCACCAATTGAGCCTACCGATGACCCAAGTGGCCTGCCGGCCATCACTGGTGGCCTGCTTGCCACCAGTGACTTTTTTATAGATATTTTGGTGACAATTGTTCCAACTGTTACCACAATTGCCTCTATCTTCATACACCTACATGGATGGATTCATACCAGCCAAATGCATGTTTTTCTACATATATGGGGTCTCCTCCCCCATTTTTGAGGGTTAGAAATTTTGGAGCAAAAATCTCTCTCTCTCTCTCTCTCTCTCTCTCTCTCTCTCTCTTGAAAATTTGTGCATATAAGCCTAGTTATACTACACTTTTGCATACACTTCCTTAACCAAAGTTGATCATCTTTGATAGGCCTTCTTGGAGCTCTTGAAGGTGGTTTTAGCTTGCATTAGTGCCTAGAAATGTTTTTTTGCTTCAAGAAGTATAACACTTGTCTTTTAAGCTTGTTTTGCATACTTATTTTTCTATCTCTTTCCACTATTTTTGGGCTGTTTTTGGGCCATAAAAAACTCTGTTTTTGTGGGCTGAAATTTGTGTTTTAGGCCATTTAAGGTTAGGGGGGTATCTCACCCTTCTTTATTCATTGCTTATATGGCTTTTCTATCTTTGTTTCCCACTTTCAAGCCATCTTTTTTTGGGCTTTTGAGCACTGAATTTCAGAGTATTTTCAATGGTAAAAATCATGTTTTGAAGTCCAAAATTGGAGGGGTTAGCCTTCCCTCCTTGTGTCTTGTTTGCTAGCCTAATTAGCTCTATGTGTTAGCTTAATTTTCTAGCCTTTTGTATCTTAATTCCAGCATGTTTTAGGCTATATTTTAGATTGTTTTAACTCTGTTTTTGGCTGATTGATTCATTTGAGTCTTGTTTTGCATGCCTCTAGTGTAATAGTTCTCACAAGTTTGGTGTTCTAGGCCTTTAGGCACTACTTGTTTGAGTTGATTGCATGTTTTAGTGCTTTTCTCACTTCATTTTCAACACTTACAATTTCTGCAATCTCCCTCATTTCTTCACTCTTTATTTGCTTTGAGGGTTGTTTAAACCTTAGGATAGTTTAAACTTTAGATTGAGGTTTATTGCTTAATGGTTTAATCCTCTTTTGAGGGTTCATTATCAACGGCATGACATCTCTTTCTTGCCTTAAACTACCCCTTGTTTGATACGTCCTTTCCTTTAGAGGACTTCTCAGCAAGGGGCTTAATTTGTTAAGGAATGGGTTGGTAAGTTAAAATGAGTAACTAAAAATTTGAAACTAAAAGTGTGCATGATAAGAAATTGGTTATGTCTTAATGTGTTCAAGCGGTCACAGTGTGTGAACTCAATCCCAAACATTGAAGGTGGATACACCGATTCCGCAGTGACTTTATCGGACCGGTTCAAAATGCCACATATAGATTGGTTCGATGGCTCTGGAGATCTCATGGTCCATTTACGGTTACTCTCAGATATCCTGCGGCCAATGGGCCTCACCAGACTTCAAAAGCTGTCACTTTTCGGCTGGACCTTGTCAGGAATAGCGGCTATCTGGTATGCAATACTGGCGGACTCAGTGAAACGGAGTAGAGAAGAAATGGCTGAGGCCTTCATCGCACAGTACTCCTACAATACCTAGATCGGGGTCACAACCCGTGATCTTGAGATAACCTGTTAGGAGCCAAAGTAGGGCTTCTTGGACTTTGTAACAAGGTGGAGGGCCAAAGCTTCGATGATGACTACCAGGCCATTCGAAAAGGACCAAATCAGAATAGTGGTCCACAATCTGCAAGGGAAATTATTACAGAAGATGATAGTCTTGTCCCTACTCACGTTCACTAAGCTCCATGAGGTAGGGGTTTAGATTGAAGATGCAATGATACAGGGGTTGATAACCAATGAAAAGGACCAAGCCAAGAGGCCTTTTACACGCAGTTCCAATGCAACCACGAGTGGAAGAACAACTGCATGACCATCTGATATGAATGTAGTCACCACTACAGCCAAGACCACCAACCATTTCGCCAGTACAAATCCACAAACCTCAAACAACCAGGCCCGATCTTAAAGGGTCTTCACCTCACTCTACATGCCTTTATCCCAATCCCTAAGGGTGCTGATAAAAAAGGGCATCTTAAGCCGTTAAAACAACGCCCACTACTCGATCCACTCCTATTAAAACACAACCCAACTGTCATGACCCAAACCCGCCCCTATAGATTGAGGTCGTAACCAGCCAGTAATCATGAGATTACCTACGGCCTCAAACCTGATATCAATTAATAATTAATAATATGGGGCCAGATGCGGAAGCAAACTTAAAAATTTTGTCCAATGAGCTATGCTTACATGACATATCAAAACATTTCACATATACTTGATAATAACCCACACTACATATCAGTAGTTAACATCTTGTATACCCAGGATCATTCAAACACGTAGTAAGCTAAACCAAAAGCTTATACACATAAACAGTCTACCATAACCAATAGAAATAGCAAAAGAAACACAAAAGATCATGAACAAAGCCTCTTGTGCGAGGCACCTAGGCTGACTTCGCAAAACTCGAGTTCCTTTCTTAAATTCCACTAAGGTTGGGGTTCAACGTCCCTTTGCTCACTTACATACATATAAATAAGAGTGAGCTAACGCCTAGTGAATAATATCAAAATAAAGAGGTTAATGAATGAGATTCGCTCATAAATGAGTCATACTTATAATGTACGCATTTGAACCATTATTCTCATTCACACTAGATTTACAAATCTCAAAAAGGCAAAACGACCTCTGGTCCAACACATCATATCCATATATAAACGACCTCGGGTCCAATTCTTATATAAAACAAACGACCTTGGGTCCATCTATACAAAATGACCTTTGGTCTAACCAACTCTTTATTCAAAACGACCTTTGGTCCAATTCAAACATATCAAACGGCCTCGAGCCCAATTCAAATATATCAAACAGCCTCGGGCCCATTCTCTTTATATTCATATCTATGCGTATTTCATATTCATGATCACGATCCCTTTTCATTCAAACAGCCTTTGGCCCATTATGCTCATGTTCAAACGGCCTTTGGTCCATCACGGTATTCAAACAACCTTTGGCCCATCATCATCATATTCAAACGGCCGTTTGCCCAATCATTCATATCCGACGGCCTTTTGCCCAATCATTCATGTCCAACGGCCTTTGGCCCAATCATTCATATCCGACGGCCTTTGGCCCAATCATTCATGTCAAACAGCCTTAGGCCCAATTCAGATATATCAAACATATCAATGGCAAACGGCAAACGGCCTTATACAAAATTAGGCATATAGAATACTCATTCATATTTCAAATCAACAAATCCATGAAGCTTGTACAGAAATAGCATTTGGAAAGTAACATACTTGAAGATATCTTTACTAAGATATTACTCACAATGTTCTATCGGTGGATTTGCCCTTGAGCTCGATCCTACACATTACATAACACATATGGGTCACAAACGATTCAATCCGTTCTTAATTCATACATTCCTCTTAGGCTTCTTTCTTATCATTTAAACTTATTCACAATGCCCAATGCATGCCTAAGAGTGCTTAGAAATGAAAGAGAACGGAAAATGAAACATATAGTTACTTTTCAAAATTTCAGAAACAGGGCTTCCCGTTCGAGTGCAGGTTTCCCTGCTCGAGCGGACCCTTTTGGTCTACAAAAGTACTGGTTACCTCAAATTTACGCTCGAGCGTGACTTCGGACACTCAAGCTAAGAGTCGACATATATGACTGACACTCGAGCATGAATCTCCTCGCTTGAGCGTACATCAAAGTCTGCAAAAGTTCTGGGAACTCACATTTCATGCTCGAGCGGCACTTTCCCCGCTCGAGCGGACATGCCAAATTCTAGGTTTTTCCAACAACTATTTTGAGCTTCAAGCTCGACCCCAAGGCTCCAAAACTCATATTCTTGATACAAAAACATGGAGGAACTTCATACAACACAAGGACATAAGTAATTGGGAGCCAATTGACTAAAGTCATGGTTCATTTCTCAAATCACTTCAAATTCTTCGTGTTGATTTCAAAACTCATGCACTCATTTTCATACAAATTCCATATCCTTATCTATCATGCATGCATGTAAATTCTTGACTTCAATTTTATTCCAAATGGTACAAAGGACACTTAAAATCATGAAACTCACGGAAATCATGCATGCATGTGAGATTTGGAGCTCAATTCTTCTTGTTCTTCATGACTTATGCTTGAATGTATAAAATCATGGCAATTATGCTCATGCATGTACATATAAGCTTCAAGTTCAACAAATCCAATTCAAATTATGTTCTTGATCACCATCAAGCTTTGAATTCACAAAATTACAACCTTAAGCTCATAAATCTTTCCTCAATTACTCACCTAGGAGCTTCCACTCTCACAATTGTAGTCAAATCTTTGAGTCTAGCCTTCCAATTTCACAAACTTTAAGCCAAACACACAATTCTCCTCATTTCTCTCTCTAGAGCCAGCCTCTCCCTATCTCTTTAGAGTGTGACTTCAATTTGAGTTCAACCAAATGAATATAAGTGTATATTGGCCCCCTTTTATAGTCTCTCTCTCTTAATCAAATTGATTAGAGTTAAATAATAGAGCTCAATTAATCGTTCTGAATCTAATTATTTGATCCGAATCAATTTCTAATTAAATTTCACCATAGGCTCTAAAAATTACGCTAATCTCAATGATGTGATCAATTTCAGTTTTTGTAGCCGATAAGGCCTTCAATTTTCAGTTCAAAGCACAAATTCTAACAGATTTTCCTACGGTAAACAGATACAAAACCAAAATCGCATATAATCATGCAATTAACACCCAAATTCAGATTAAGCACATAATTACAAACATAATCATGATTAATTAACATAGTACACGATTATTACACCAGCCAAATATTGTACTTTTTACCAGCAGTATGGTCACAATACCGACCAATGTTACAAGCTGCGTCATGAGATTCAAGATATCATTGACAACAAGGTGATAGCACCACCTCAAAAGCCAAATGTAACTACCAATCCCCTTTCAGCCCACAACCAAGTTCCTCCACCTCGGCATTTAAATCTAATACATACGCTGACCATCCCATATGACCCTAGCGTATATATTACCCCTTTCCACCTATCCAAATCAGCAGTGTTCATCCCTGAAAGCATGGACTTGTGCATGATGAACACTTCCACTCTACAACCTTAACCCGTGGTGGTGACAGAGACAGAAAGAAGGAGGTTGGCCTTGGAGGAAGATGTCAGTCCGCCGCCTAAGTGCTCTGAGGATTTGACTGAGGGGGTGTATGACTCATGCTATTACATTGTGCCAGTTAATCAAGTCAAGCCTAAAGTCACTACAACAAAAAAGGGTTTTTACGATGCACAATGCACTTCGTAAAAACCTTTCTACGACGTGCAACGCGCGTCATATTATGACCAGTCATGGAAAGTCAGTCGCTTTCAACAACATGCTTCGTACACTGTTAAAAACTATTTACCACAAATTTTGTGCGCCGTCGTTACTTTTTCTACGATATGTTATAGTAAACCGTTAAAAACTATTTAATGGTAGATTTTGTACATCGTTGTTACTTTTTTTACGACTACTTTTGCATGCCGTTAATTTGTGAGACAAATAACGACATTGATTGCGCACCGTAAAATATGTAATACAACAACTTATTATGTCTGTCGTAGAATATGTAGTGTTTTTTTTTTTTTTTTTTTTTTTATAATTTAACAGATTCTATTTGACCAATTTTATACAATCTAACAAATATTACAAACAAGCATCACAAAACATCAACCAACCACCAAAATATTATTTGAAACATAAAAAAAAACTATATCCATAAATTATAAACATTCAACTATTGTCTATAT
Source organism: Camellia lanceoleosa (assembly GCA_025200525.1). Classification (NCBI taxonomy): domain Eukaryota; kingdom Viridiplantae; phylum Streptophyta; class Magnoliopsida; order Ericales; family Theaceae; genus Camellia; species Camellia lanceoleosa. Next base: position 26,212,078 of record CM045767.1, read on the forward strand.
ATTCCAAACATTCGAAAACTATATCCTTAAGTTCTAAACTGTACAAAAAGTTTAAACCATCCAAAAACTATGCATATCTAACTTTCTAAACATATCGACAACTATTAAGAGATTATCTAAACTACCGATAACAATTCCTATAGCAGTTGCAGCTACAGCTGTAGCAAAACCACTTACTCCTATCATAGGGACGAGGGTGCCAAATGTATGTGTTAATGCACCTAAACCCGCAGCAATAGCTGGAGCAACTAACCCTGTTGCATTTCTTGTCTGCATGATAAACGAAACTTCACATAAGTATAAAAACTAATAACTCAAGGACAAAAATATTTCTTGGGGTATTAAGAAATGATCAAGAAATTTTAAAACATCAACAAAACATTTTTAAAATTAATAAGATAATTCAATGGCCCCATAAAAGCAATGTCATAATGAAAATTAGCAAAAATTCAAGATCTCAATAGTCTTAACGTATATGCAAATAAAATCCACATGAAACAAAACCATTTTTTTCATACCTCAAATGAAGTTACCCTTTTGTTGCAATGTTTCTAGAGGGAAATGAGTAGGAATCTTCAAACAAACCATTAAGTTTGTACAGGAAAATATAATTTGTTACTAAATCCAAGCCATAAGAAGCTCAAGAGAAAAATTAAATTTAAAAAGAGGAAGAGGTGAAATTAATATACTTCAATGCAGCACCTACTTGGGACTTGCATAATTATGTTAAAGGATCTCTATGTATGAGGTTTAGGTTTGTATAGGTTTTATCCATTACCATTGTAAGTTCCAAAATAAAGAGTCTAAGTCAAATTAGAGTCTATATGTATGATGTTAGGACAATTAATGAGATGTGAGATTGTTTAATAATTGATCTAAGAGTTCTGAACATGTGAATTAGGAATCTACGACAATGATCTTTAGTGCACAAGAAACAAAGGGTCTTTAAAAATGACTAATTATAGAAGTGATACAACAAACTATAAGGTATAAAAAGTATTTGAATGCTTCAAACTAAAGGCTATGCTTATGCTATTAGTAACATGAATAGATGCTTGCAAAGTCAATGAAACATTCCCGGCACAATTTTTGAAAGAGAGTATGGTGTAGGAGTTTTCTGAGGTGGTGAAGGTTTTTTTCACGTGATGAAGCAGTGTTGCTAATTGAGTCTTTTGAGGCTTGTGGCTGCAGTTTTGCTGGGTATGTCTATGGTCTCTCCTACTTATTTCTATGTTGCTGCTGATTGATCTTTGTTCTTAGTTGTAATACATTGTTGTGGAGTTGGATGTTTTGTCTATAATGAGTGAAGAATGTGACGCATTTTTTGAGATTTGTTGTTGGCCTCTTTAGTCAGATTGTCTCACTGTGTTACTGTCAGATTGTCAATTTAGAAGACTACTCAACATATGCACAACATTCATATGAAACAGTTTGCATAAGATTCTTGCCATTTGAGAAAATAACTATAAATTATAACCAAGAAAATAAACAGAACTATGATTTTAGAAGGCAAAAATTCATGATATATGGCTGTAGGCTAAATTGATCAAATTATATTCACCTATAGAAAACTTACAGTTTGGCAATAAAACAGTTACTGATTTTAATGGTTTCACCAAAATGTAAGTAAAACAACAGCGTATGCCAAACCTCTAATTCAGCCAACTTTCCTAAAATTAAAATCATAAAATGGGGAAAAAAATGCTTATAGTAGTAACAGAGTTCAAACACCCCATTCAAACAGATTAGTAAGTCAGTTTGCTTGGATTTGCAATAATGCCTTGTCCATCATACAAATTCTAACAGTGACTGTCATGCTAGAGGACTTAGAATTACTTCACCTCATCCATGTAATCTACTAAAAAAATTGGTGAATCAAGTGACTGATAATCTGATTTGACCTAAGTTATTTGTTGGAGGAATTCAAATTCAAATATATTTTAAGTTTCATGATGATGCACATGCACCCATCTTACATGACTAAAGTTTAGACTACGGGCGTTCATCTTTAGAATATATCCAAACAGACCATTCTCCTAGAGACTCACCAGTTGTTTTTCTTCTTCAGAAAGGCCTTTATCAATCTGTTCAAATGGAGCACTCCACCTAGCTTGATGCACATCAGCATGCACACTCGCATTGTTAGAGCATCCAACAGCAGAATTTTTCATAACATATGGATCATTATTTTGATTACATGAGAATTCCCATGACGTTAGCAAAGGCAATTCTGTATGAATCACAGATTGAACTCTCTTCTTACAGCGTCACAATGCTGCAAGTACAGAAAGCAGTACATAACCATACATGTATAAATGAGTTCTAATCAAAGATGAGTAAAATCTTCACTGATAAGCAGTGCATTACCAACAAGACGCCCTTTAGTGTCTTGATGAAGGAGTTCCAACCATTGAGAAGCTACACTAGCAGCTAACAATCAAAGAAACATTCATATCAGAAGGTGTGAAAGCTTAATTTTAATTAACATTCATATTGCTTGACTTTTCACCATGCAAAAAAACATAGTTTCAAATTTCTTTGAATATGTCCTTTAAAGTTTCTATTCAATTTCTTACTATTTTCTAGAACTTTCTGTAGATTGCAAAGTCTGATAAACATATAGAACAAGCCGGGAAGCACAGCTGTTCAGATTCCTGAAAACTGACCTTTAACAGATAGAGAAGTGACACTGGTTATGTTTATTTATTTATTTATTTATATATTTTGATCAGCAAAGGAAAAGAACTTTATTGATGAAATAGAAAACTATTACATCAATAAAATAAAAAGGAGGATGAGTGCAAAAAGCATCATAGCGAACCAAATCAATTCCAACTAGGTTGGCACCAATAAGACTGCCCAATCATATGCTAACACACCATCAAAAGTTGGTGAGGAACCAACCACAAACACCAACAACAACCTCACCTAAGTAAAGTCTAACCAAATCTAAAACATACTAAAACCCAGAGCAACAGTAGCCATAGTAGCAACCAAATCTAACCAAATCTAAAACATACAAATAAAATCAGTTACAGTAGCCAAATAAAAAGAGCATTGCCCACACATACTAGTAGCAACCCATAGCAGCAGAAAGAGGATATCAAAAAAGAAAAAAACAACAGCAGCAACAGCCACCACAGAGTAAATGCTCCTTTTTTCACCTAAGAAATAGGGGCAAAACATTGCTAATAGATTCCAGCATCAACCAGCAAGAACTAAGCATGATTGAGCAGCCAAGAAGCATAACACCCATCAGCCAAGAAGCAAAAACACCCTACAAACAAAACACCAACATCAAAATAGCCATCAGCACACTGGAGACCATCGCATAATACATTTCATCCCATCGGCCAATTGTTTGCTCGCAAAGAGAAAATTACACAAAACCTTTTCAATCTCTTAAGGAAAATAGAATTTTTTTTTTTTAAAAAAAAACCAAGATATTTGGACCTAATTCAAATTAAACCCTTATATATATATATACAAAACAAAAACATCTCAATTAGGATTAAAACATGTGCCAACCTCCCAACACAAATGCTGACTCTCTCACTGGTGCTTGTGGGGATTGAAGCATCTCAATTAGTTGTTGGACAACACCTTTTTGAACAATGTGCACCTGCACAAATCATATATAAAACTATAAGAAAGAGTGTATATGTATAACAGTGGATGGGATGTGTTCAAAAAATCTAAAATTTAATTTTAACTATTTCATTCCACTTTACAGTCTGAATCTATGGCAACAAATTGCCCAAGTAGCAAAGTTGCTTGTCTTTGGCTCTCTTACCAGCAAGAACTGTAATTGAAATCAAAATATTACTAAGATACAAAACTTGAAGGAAAAGTAGGAGAGGGGCAGCAAGCTCCAAATTATTTAGAGGCCTAGTTCCTACAATATGAATTTGTTGATTTGCTTGCAGCCAACTAAGGATTGTGTAGCCAAAACACTAAAAATAATATTACAGCAGAAAATCTATGGACCATTGAATGAGTTATCTTTTATTTTATTTTTTCTCTTACTAGTTTCTTTGGCTGCTTGTTCTTTCTCTATGAACACCAAACTAGTTTCAAATTTTTAGTTTCACCAAACCATTCAAGCGACACCTAGTTTTTTTCACCAAACTCGTGTGTAGTTATTTAGAAAACATATTCTAAAAAAACCAAATAGTGTTTTGGTATAATAAAATGGACCATCTATAAAACTCCAGCAGCTTTTCCCACCATAAAAATGTGAGGAAAACAAAGTTCCCAAACTGACTTCTTTTACTTTTCTTTTTTCAATTTTTTTTCAAGTCCAAATTGTGACTTCTTAGCATCACAAGTAACAACATTTGAAGTTTTCAGCAATAACTTTTTCAGATATATCATCTTAAAGTGACAAGTAAACTTTCTTTAACAATTCTAAATATAAGAGGTTACCACATCATGTCATGGTTAAACCTCAACACACAATCAGAATTTGAAGGGGGGAAAAACACTATAATAGCAATGAAAAAGGCATCATTTAATAAGGGAACAGATTGAAAAAGATACATGCTATCACTAAGTCGTGGACACTACATTTAGAACATCAATAACATGACCTTCTTCTTCTTCTTCAATTATATTATTATATATTATATGAATATAAAATGAATGAAATCTAAATTTTGGATTTTAACAGTTTGATTGGTTTAATCATACAAACCAATCCAACTGAAATCCTATTATTGATATCTAACAGATGATTTGCATTTCCCCAATAAAACGAACCGAAAAAAGGGAAGTCCTCTTGGCTTTTTGTTTTGCTCTTTTTTTTTTTTTTTTTTTAAATTTTTAATTATGATACAAATCAACCAAATTTGTCAAGCACTGAATAAAAATGATGATGAATGAGGCAAAATAATGTACCTCTGGAACACGGAAGAAACCACCATTTTTTCTTTGTACCTCTATTCTTTTTTGTTATCTTTTTCTTAGGCTCTTCTTTGGAAATCATGTTAACAATAGTATTAGTTTTCTTCCCACATTTGGCTCTTAGCTTATGTAGCTTATTTACACCAAAAGCCCCATTGCGAGAAACCAGCAGAACAAAAGAGCAGCACAAACAAAGAAACTCATAGGAAAAACACAAAAAAAAAAAAAAAAAAAAAAAACACCTATGGCATAACCCTGTTTGCTGAAGAATAACTCAGCCAAGTGAGGTAGCATAATTCAGCAAGAACTCAGCCAAGTGCAACAGCTGAACCCAGCCATGTATAGCAGCAAACCACCCACCTAATCACTACTAATTAGATATAGCGATCAATCATCATATTCTCTTGCTACAGAATCTCACCTAATATAGATTAGATACTCTAAATCACTAACAGAGTATGATAATCTTGGTGATGCTTATATATATATATATATATTTTAGGAATTTCATAATATTTCCAAAAGCCACAAGAATCAAAGAAAATTACTAAAATTCTGAGGGAAAAAAACTATACTATCAAAGAATCAAGTTCATATATATATGCACGCAACAAATAAGCTGTTCAAAATTATCAACAAAAAATCATAATATGAATGAAAATCACCAAAAAAATTTAAATTAAATTAATATGGGTAATTCAAGTTCCATGAGAATATGGGTTTAAAAGCTAAAAAGAAACAAAATTTGAGAGAGCAGAGCAAATACCAGAGAGGGGGACGAGAAGCGTTGGCCCAAGAAGGAATTTGAGCAGTGAGAAAAAGAAGTGAAAGAGCTCTGAAGAGCAGCCATTGCGGCCATTGTTGCTGTGACTCTCGAAGATTGCCACTTCTGCAACGAAGAAGGACGTTCTCTCTCTAACCCATCTCTCTACGATCTTAAACTCATCAAACCATCCATAAAATGTTCTTTTTTTTTTTTTTTTTTTTTTTTTACAAAGACCTCAAAAACCCCTAAATCAGGTTTTGTATTCGACCCACTATGTGATTGGGGGCTAATCAATGGCTCTGAAGATCGAAGACTCTCCGAATCCTCAATCTCTCCTTTCACACCCACTTTCTTCTCAATACCCTCCGGCGACAGTGTTGTTGAGATTTTGGAGAAGTTTGGAGTGGATACCAGGGGTGAGAGTCGCCATTGTTGTGGTTGAAACAGGGCGGTGCCACCATGTCGCCGTATGGGGTACTGCACACAATGTTGCGGCCGCTGAAAGAGAGAGAGAAGTGAAAGAGACTAGGGCAGGACTAGGCTGGAGTGAGAATGAATTAGGGATTTTAGATACACAACCAAGAAGAGAAGAGAAGCATGAGACGACGATAGATACCTTTGATTTCAAATAGACAACCGAAGAGAAGAGATGAGGAAATCAAATAGACAACCGAAGAGAAGAGATGAGATGATCCTGGTAACCCTAGCAATTGATTCGCCATTCATCATCATCAGAGAGAGATTTTAGAGAGAGAGATTGAAATCCTTGTGATGTTCCATTCCAAATAGAGAAAGGCCAAATAGTTATTTTGGGGAAAAAAAGAAAAATTTCTAATATATTTTTTGTTTTGGGTGATGGGTGCCCCAAATTTCATTTTGGCATTTTTTTTAATTATTTTTTATCATACAATACACGACGTCCACTGTGCGTTGTGAAAATGTAATATTTTTAACGGCGGGTATTGTGTGCGCTGTGAAAAGTATTCACTTTTCATGGCTGGCGTATGTGCATCGTGTATAATTGATATATTAATAACATATCATTATAGACATCTCATTTTTTACCGTCCTCAAGACTTGGTTGTGATTGCAGGTACATCCAACCACAAGTTCGATTGCTCGTCGAGTGCTCGACTTTTGCAGCGGAACGTCAAACGCTGTATCCTTTCTGCCCCACTTTTGGACCATGTATTGGCCTTTCCAGCTTTATTCTCATAGTGCACTGCCGACTACTGTCTGCCATTACTGGCCATTGATGAAGCCTGCCGGCCATCAATGAGCCACTACCGGCCACCACTGATGGCCGGCAGAACTCTTGTATCAGCAGGTTTCACGCCAGATCTTTTGAGCCAGCTAGTTTTCAGTCATTTTCCCTCCATACACGTATATGGAAGGATAAAGCTCTTGCCAAGCTTGTTCAACAAGCTTTGCATTGCTCCCTTCCATATAAGGAGAGGCTCTCCCTCTCTATTAGAGGTTCAGCCATTTTAGAGAAGAAAGATCTCTCTCTCTCTCTCTCTCTCTCTCTCTCTCTCTCTCTCTCTCTATTTCTCATTCTCTCTCTTTATATTGCATAGAATAGTGTTTTAAAGTCCATTTTTCTTGCACTTTTACACTACAACACATAGAGATACACCATCATCTTTGAGCTGAGGTTCTTAGGAGTGTTACTTGAGCTCTGAAACTTGGTTTCTAGCCTCTGAGCTTGCTGGTTTCGAAGTTGAACTTCAAGGGTGAGTATATTCCCCTTTTTAGCATTTATTTGTACCTCATTTTGGCCATCCTTGCATATTGTTTTAGGCCTTGCTTTCAACTGAAAAAAGTTCTGTTTTTAAGTGCTTTAGATCTCTGTTTAAGGTCATTTTTTTTGTTGGGGGTTGTTTACCCCCTCTTAAGCCTTGTTAGGCCTTATTTTAAGCCATCCCTTTAGGCTCTTGTTGAAGCCTTTGTATGACCTTTCTACCACTGAAATCCAAAGGATTTTCAGTGCTGGAAAGGTGGTTTTGGTGTCCTAAATAGGAGAGGATCATCCCCTCTCCTTTGTGTCTTGTTTACTTACTTTGAATGCCTCATGTGTGAGCACCTTTGGTAAGTTTATGTTGGCCATATCTTAGCTTGTATTTGGGATTATTTTAGCCTGGCATGCCACATTTTTTACTTGGTATGGTCACTCCATGCATGCCTAATACACTTGTAGTGTAAATCTCTTAAACTAGCTTTATATGCTTTATGCTTTGACATGTCATTTTAGCTTGTTTTGGCTCCATTTCAGTAGGTTTTTGGTGATATTTTACCATACCTTAGATCTGTTTTGGGTTGATTTTTATCACAACATGAAGGCATAACACACTTGTAGTGTAAATCACACAAACTAGCTTTGTATGCCTCATGAAGTAGCATGCCATTCTAGCTTGTTTCCTTTCCATTTCAGCATGTTTTTGGTGATGTTTTGCCATTTCATGACTCTTTTTTGGTTTGGTTTGGTTTGGTTGGCCCTTGCATGCCTCATGCACTTGTAGTGTAATCATCTTCATTGCCTTAACATGCATCATGCTTCAACATTTCATTTTAGCATGCTTTTGGCTTAGCTCTGAGAAGATCTTGTGCATGTTTTACCATGTTTAAGGTCTGATTTTGGTTGTTTTGGCCATGCATGACTTGCTTTGTATAGCCATGGTTCAATCTAGCTTGTTAGCTTTGTGCACCAAGTCCACTAACATGTGTTACTTGGCCTATTTCAACAATTTGGCATCATTTGAAGTGTTATATCAGTGCATGTTTCATGGTCATACACTTACTTTTGCCATGCTTTCAATGTCTTATAAAGTTGGTGTTTTATGCCTTATGAATGGATCATTGTGCATGCCTCTATGCTTAGGTCTTTGGGATGCCATCTCAGTAGGTTTTTGGGCTTATCTTGACATGATGTAACTCTGTTTTATGTTGTTCAAGTCATGCCATGTTTGGTTTTAATAAGTGTAGTATAACACCCCTTTTATAGCCTTGCATGCTTCATGTTTTGGTCCTTTGTTCTAGCTTGTAATGGCTAGGTTCAAGCATGTTTTTAGACTCACCTTGACCTGCCTTGGGACTATTTTTGATGCCCTTGCCCCTACCCCTTTGGGGCTTGCTTTGTATAGCCATGGCTTAAGTACCTTTGCTAATTTCGAGCTTTGAGCTTTCTCGCATGCTTTGTTTGTCTTGTTAGGGTGATTTGGCACCATTCCATGCATGTTTTCAGAACATGTGGTGCTATCATATATCCATGCTTGTCACTCTTTAAGTGTGTGTAGAGACCTCATTTTTTACCGTCCTCAAGACTTGGACGTCATCTTTTGAATACTCGATGATCATTCATGCTCGTATTCGTTTTTAGTTCTCAGAGGTTTCGACTACGCACCTTGCCTCAAGATCTCTCAACTTGTTTGTTTTGTGCTTGGTTGTGGACCAAGCACTTGTGTTTTTGCTTATGAGGGAAGAGGGTGGCATGTTTGCCATTCCCTCAACCCATCAGCCAAGGCTTGAAGCCATCGGCTTTGTTTTCTTGCCATCGGCCAAAAGTATTGACCAATCGGCACTCTTTTTGGTCGATCGGCACTTATGTTGGTTGATCGGCCATATTTTCTGGCTGAGCCCTGTTCATCTGCTTTATGCAGATATTTTATGCCAGCTGTCACAGCTGGCATGCACAATTCACCCCCTCCATACACGTGTATGGAGGGATTTGTACCTTTGCTTAGCTTCTCCAAAAAGCCTTGGAATTGAATTCTTTTAAGAGGGGAGGCCCTCCTCCCTTCTCAGAGGTTCGGCAAAATAGATATAGAGTTCATATATATCTCTCACTATATCTCCCCCTCTCTATATTTGTGTGTGTGTTTGTGAGCTAAAGTGTGTTTTTATTCATACTTTTGCACTAGAGCACCTAGTAAAATACCTTCCTTTGGTTGTTGAGGCACTAGGAAGTTGGTTTCAGAGTTCTTGGGTTGGTTTTGATCCAAGGGAGTGGTTGGAGTTGTGTTCTTGAAGGTGTTCTTCAAGGATGAGCAACTAAGCTTTTGTTTCCCAATTTTGGCTTAAGCTCTTAGACCTATTTGCATATTGTTTGAAGCTAAACTATAAACTGAAAAAAGTTTTGTTTTTATATGCTTAAGATGATTGTTTAAGGTCTCTTTTTGGTTGGGGGTTGTCTACCCCCTCTTAGGCCTTGTTTGGCATTTTTTGGGGTCATCCTTTTTGGCCTTTGTTCTTGCTTTGGCTTAACCTTTCTACCACTGAAATTCAAAGGATTTTCAATGGTGGAAAGGTAGTTTTAGAGTCTTGTATAGGAGAGGGACACCCCTCTCTCCTTGTGTCTCATATGCTTGTGTTATTGGCTCATAATGGTAGCATGATTGCTTAGCATGTTTTGGCTTCATTTCAGTATGTATTAGGCCTTATTTTTCCATGTTACACTTCTATCCAAAGTTGGTTTAATGGCTTCTTGCATGCACCATGTACTTGCGTTGTAATCCCCTCATTTGCCTTAACATGCATCATGCATTTGGACTATCATGCTCACATATTTTGGCTCAACTCAAAGGGACTTCTAGTCATATTTCAGCATACTAAAGCTCCGTTTGGTGTCGTTTTTATCATATATGCATTGCTTTGTATAGCTACCATACATCCTAGCTTGTTAGCTTTGAGGGTCCAAGCCATTAGCATGCACTACTTGGACCTTTTTCATGATTTGGCATCATCTCATATGGTATTTTAGTCCATGTTTCATGCTCATATACTTGCATTTTCCATCCTTTCAAAGCTTTGAAGAGTTGGTGTCTTATGCCTTAAGAGTGCATCATTGTGCATGCCACCATGCTTAGGCATTTGGGATGCCATCTAAGTGGGTTTTGGGGCTTATTTTGACATACCATAACTCTGATTTTTATTGGTTAAGTCATGCCATGCTTGGTTGTAAAAGGTGTAGTGTAACACCCCTTTGTAGGCTTACATGCTTCATGTTTTGTGCTCACCTTTCTAACATGTTTTGGCCTCAATCCATGCATGTTCTAGCCTTGTCTTGGTCCGCCTTGGGACTGTTTTAAGTCACTTTGGCCCTTTGGGGCTCACTTGTTATGGTCATAATGTAAACCACTTTGCTAGCCTTAAGCCTTGAGCTTTCTTGCATGTTATGCTTGACTTGTATGTATGATTTGGCATCATCCTTGACATCATTTCAAAGCATGTAGTGTTGTCACGCTTGCATGCTTTTCACTCTTTGAGTGCTTTCGAGAGTTGTCCTCTTTGTGCCTAAGTGATGGACCAATATATGTACATGTTTGTTTTGCATGTTGCTGCCTTAGTTTTAGTGTTCTGGCCACTGATTTTGGTATGGCTGAGGCCTATCCATTTTTAGTATAAGTCCATGGATCATGCGGTTTATGTATCGTTGTATGCTTATTGTATTGCATGTTGTAGCATACTTATTGTTGGTATCATCGTTGCATGCCTATCACATTGTATGTTTGCATATCTAGGTTGCATAGTCGTATTGCATACTTATTGTATATCACGTTGTTTACATGTTAGGTTGCATTGCATTGCATTTGTCATACTCATGTTACATTGCCTTACATTTCCATGTTGCATTGTACTTGGTTGCATGCATTGCATTGTGTTTGGTTTGCGGTGTCAAACCAAACACGAGGAACGAGGAACGTTTGTACTTGAAATGACGAAATGTGCCTCAATCCTCGGTCGTCGACGCTCTTGATCAAGCATGACAGAGTTCTTGGCATTCATATGTTTTTGTTGCATTCATTCCACATTGACTTGCACACTTGGCTCCTTTGGCCATCATGCATTGAAACATGCGATTGATGGTCCGAGGGTCGAGAACCATACTCTCTTGAGTTCATGACATGATAGGAAGGGTGGTTGTGCACACATTGCCTTGAAAATGCATTGTCATGCTCTGTTTGTCCTCTGCTGCAGCAAAATAGCATTCTGTAGGAAGATATGGCCGGCCGGCCATCTTTAGTGCCGATCGACTAAACATTGTTGGTCGAGATCCTTACAAATGGTTAGTGACCAATTCCACATGGCCGATGTTCCTATATCTTGGCCGGTGACATCCCACAGTGTTCAGGGAGTGGTTCAGAAGCATCCTTGGGACTTGTGCAATTTTCAAAGATGCAGAACAGTGCAAACAGAGGCAACATGTGGCATGGCAACGGGTTTCCGAGTGAGGCAATTGAGCATGCATCATTCAATCATTCCGAGGCGCAGCTGCGACGGCCTCTTTAGTTTCATAGCTTAGTTAATTTGTTTAAATTAGTTAATGGTTTTGTAATATTTAATTAGCTAGGGTAGTTGATTATTTATTCGGTTTGTATTATTTATTTGGACCCTCCGTCGAGAGGGCGAATTTTGTAATAAGTGTGCGTGAGTGTGTGAATGTCTTCCAACCCCACGTCTTTCTCCCTTTTACTTATCTGCTTTCAATGGCTAGTTTTAGGTCATATTTTAATTAGCATCCTTATGCTCGCATGTTTGCATCATTCATCTATATTGCATGCACTGAGCTCGGCGCATCATAGTAACCGCATAGTATTTCAATTCCAACTTGAATACGTGTATCGAGTTGTCGCATTTCACATTCCATTCTTAGATAGCCAAGCCTATTCTAGTTGCATTTTGCATGTGTTGCATTAGGCATCTTAACATAGCTAGGATTATGCATTGATTACTAACTAGCTATTGTTTTGGCTCGGAGTACTAGGTAAGTGCTTATGCTTTAGCATCTTGCATGAGTGTGAGTGTTGCCATGATAGCATGCTTGCCATGAGGCTAACTACTTATGTGATATAACTGCCTGAATGCCTGTGGGTGAAGGTCAGATTACTTGAATTGAAACAATTCATTGAAATGCGACTTTTAAGCCCACTTGATTGTGGCAAAATCATGTTTTCTAAGCTCACTTGAGGGTGGCAAATCCACATCTTAGCCTACTTGCGAGTAGCACCTTCAAACCATTTTCAAACAAACACACATGAGATGATTTGTTCCAACTTAGGCGATCTAGTCTATACTTGTGTGTTGTGCGCATCACATAGTAATTCTAGGCTAATAAGCAGAATAAAAACGCATATGTTTTCAAAAACAAGATATCATGTTTAGTAGTGGCCGATCTTTGATCGGGCGAGCGGGAGTGCTCATTTCATAACCTTTCCCAATCGTACCCAAGTTCCCTAGCCGAGGCAACTTTGGTGATGACAGACACGTGGCCTTAGGCACGAGTCAGGGTTTTCTAAATTCCCCAAAAGAAAATATTTAGGTGGCAACTCTGTATCTGGCAAAGCAATCCATGTTTGGCATTTCTTTACAAAAATCAGTTTTCCAAAACGATTTTCCAGATTTGGACTCTTTGGTGATTTATCAATCTCACATTGCACATTGTGAGATCAGATTAAGAACCATGACATTTGAGTTCGAACTGTAGCACAACATAAAGCCCTCGGGGCGCGTCTACAGCTTCTGGCGACTCTGCTGGGGAGTTAGAGGACTTGACTCGAACTCATGATATCTTGTTTTGACTACATTTATGTGTCTCTTTGCATTGCATGTACATTGGTGCACCTAGGACACCGTGTTTGCCGTATGTTATTCCTGAACAGTTTGCTGGAGGCTCGCTTGCGAAGCGTGCCATAAGGCTGATCGGTTGCGAGCTCTACCACGACGGGAACACAAACCCCGGTTTTTACCGGGGCACCCTTTTTGACTATTCGACCTAGTGCATATTCAGAATCCATAGTGACTATTCCAAACTAGGACAGATTGCTACCCGATTATAGGTTGTTTGAAACTACTACGTGTGTAGCGAAACCCTAGCTCCTGACAAAATAGGACAGGGAAACCCTACCCCAACATAGGGGTGTTTTGGCTCTCATTTGCTTGATTATGTGCTTTTAGAGTGTACCTCTACAGGGAATGCACGTATTAGTTTGCAAGTTTGAGTATCAGGCCTACGGGTATCAGTATTTTGAGAATCAGTTATATCTGCGGGTATCAGATTCAGTTTTGGGGTAGTAATTTGGGGAACAGTAATCAATGGTCGAATCCAGTTATTCAGCGATACTTATGTCTATTCTGGTAAAATTGGGCTGAGATGCTGCCTGTTTTCTCTAAGGTTCAGAGCAACCAGTATTCTCCTTTGCGGAGGCAAGGCAAAAAAGGGCCAGTCAAGGCTCACCGGTTCATCAGATTCGTCAACCACCAGTCACGTCACCTCTGTTCAGTTCAGCAGATTCGTGATGACACAGAATTCAAAAGAAATTGTGGTCATAGCAGCGGCACTAAACCAAGGAATCACCATACAAGGTGAGACCGATGTTGAGATGCAACGTCCGCCTAGGTCACCTACCGCACATCCAATCTGGGAACCCCAATTGTTCCAAACCCATGAGCCCACTACTTTTGAGCTGATGGGAATGATCGGTAATCTTCAAAGGTCTGTGGCTGATCTAGCCTACGGAATGTTGGCTCCGCCATCAACCATGGCACATGCCGGGAACTTCATGCCAGAAGAGCCCCCACTATTGGGGCGGATTGTAATTGAACTCAGCTAACCTGAACCCATCCTAAGTATAGGCAATGGCATGTCAACAACAACTGGGTTTCGCTCTGATATAGCAACCCAAACCTTCGACCAAGCTGAGGTGAGTGGTAAGAACAAGGTGGAGGTGGACATTGATCCCTACAAACAAGTTCTACAGGCTGTTGAGGCTTTGAAAACCAGGGGACTGAACAAACAGCAGGTGCTCACTGTTGTTGCAACAACTATGAATGACACTTTCCACACTCAGACTGAGGGCAGTTCAAGCCAAGGGGAGAACTGGGAGAAGGATCATCATACTGGAAACGATCCTGTTACATCGAATCCTGCACCCGGAAAATATCAGAAAACCAAGTCAGCACCTGCCGACCCCTTTGCTAGTGCATCCAGCAAAAATCAGCAAATCTCGAAGTATTTACCCCGAGGTCGTAGGGTCTTCCTTGCCCTCTACATGCCTTTGTCCAAGGCCCTTCAGATCCTTGCTGAAAAGGGGCGTCTCAAACCCCCCGAGCCTCGGCCTCTCCCTAGTCGTCTTCCATCTGGTCATGACGCTACCCAGTACTGTGCGTACCATCAACAGATCGGTTACAGCACCGACAATTGCTTCTGTCTTCGCCATGAAGTACAGGATTTGATTGACAATGAGGTCATCCTCCCACCTAGCTCAGCAAAGTCCATCGTCACTGGGTCAGTGAACTTCGAGGATAATACAAGTATGTGATCAGGGAATGAACCACCTACGGGCGGTGCTCAGTTTACTTCAGATGTGGCGTGTGGCATGCATTGTTTTGAGCATTTGCAAATACTGTTTTTTGTAGTTTCTGACTTGGGTGTTGAGTCAGTTCTGTGGTTTTTTTTGGAGTCTTTCTTTTTGTTTTGAGTCAGTCTTTTGATTAAGGGTCTGTCTTGCTGTATCGAGTCAGTCCAGTTGTACAAAAGTTGGGTGATCTCGGGGGTGTTACTTTGGGTATCACTATTTTGTTTTGTGTTTGTCGTCTTGTTTTCTTTTGGGTCTGTTTCTGCCGTGGAGCTAGTTATACTAGAAGATCTGAATGAAACAGCAGTTAATTTTCGCACTCTTATGTTGGCTTCGGCCTTGCGCCAGCTGTGCCGAAAGTTTGAATGAAACGGCAGTTCATTTTCACCTACTTCTTCTGTGCTTTTAAGTCATTGTATTGACCTAAGTTTTTCAAAACCTTTTTGAACACTGTGACGAAAATGAAAAAGGAAGAAATTCCTCGGGATTTGCAAAATTTGATCAATTGAGAGAAAGAGAGGCATGCTAAGCCCTTAATGAATGAGATCATGTTTGTTAATATGAGTACTGAAAAGGATCCTGGCTTGATCCAAATTGGTTGTACATTGTCTTCAGCGCGAGCGACTAGTCGCTTTCTTAAAAGATTTCAAAAAATATTTTGTGCGGTCCTGCGAAGACCTGTGTGGAATCGCTCTTGAGATTGTGCAGCCTAGGATCGCTTTCAGCCTCAAGACTCGACCTCTCACTTTCAAACCTTGAACTTGGATTCGGAATGTTCAAAGGTCAATCATGATGTGAGGCTTGTGTGGCCAGATTTGAAGCAGCCCTCGAACTAGGGGCAAGAAGGTCAGACGTCGTCAAAAGCAGCTTGCAAAGCTAGATCAGAAGCACCCCTCGAGCTAGGGGCAAAAATGCCAGATGTTTTCGAAGAATAAAAAATTGGGAAATTTCCCAAGCTAACGAAGATCGACAAGAATGCCAAATCCCAGAAGGGAGGAAAGAAGAAAGTATTGCTGAAGGGCAACTGAGTTCCTATCCACAACACTAGAGGCACTTCAGCCCTAATTGGATGGACTCCTACATCATCAGCGAACAATAGCCACTCTCCTAGATTTAGAAGGCTTCGAGATCTCAAAACCATTTTGATATGGACAAAGCTACACTTTTACCCTTGAGAGGCTCGCTGGGTCGAAAACCCGGAAGGGCGACCCAGGCAAAAGTTAAAGCAAACAAAAAATGAAGAAAAAGAAAAAAAAATGCAAAGAATGAAGAAAAGATGAAAAAAGAAATGAAAATTCTGAAAAGAAAAGAAGAAAAGAAATGAAAAGAAAAGAAAAACATAGCTCGCAAGGTTGAAAACCCAGAAAGGGCGGCCATGGCAAAAGTTAGAGCGCAAAAGGTGAGGGTTAATACACGAGTGTACCTTAACTTGAACTACGTAAGGCTTGATTCTCATGTTTGGGATACGTAGGCAACTTCATTCTGAAGTCCAGCCATAAACACTTCCAAATTGACTGCGTCCATGTAATGGTTCTGATCATCCTTGTCTTCTTTGTATCCGAGAGTTAGGTTGTGATTGTCACTATCAGGACTGGTTACAGTGTGCTATGGTACTATTCAAACAAGGGGCAACTTTCCGTTGCCGTTCAGTGTGCTGCGGTGCTATTCAAACAAGGGGCAACTTTCCGTTGCCATGCAGTATGTAGACACCCCATTTTTGTCCGTCCTTAAGACTTGGACGTCACTGTTTGAACACTCAGTGTTCATCTATGTTCATGTTCGTCTTGAGTTCTCGGAGGTCGCGGTCACGCGCCTTGCCTCAAGACCTCTCGACTTGTTTGTTTTGTACTTGGTTGTGCACCAAACACTTGTGTTTTTGCTTCTGAGGGCAGGGAATGGCTTGTTGGCCATCCCCACACCTCACCGGCCTTGGCTTGAGGCCACCGGCCCTGTCTTCTTGCTAACGGCCAAAGGTGTTGGTCGCTCGGCAATGTATTTGGTCGACCGGCCCCTTTTGTTGGTCAATCGACCATTTCTGCTGGTCGACCCCTTTCTATTTGCTTTTGGCAGATATTTTATGCCAGCTGTAATAGCTGGCATCCACAATACACCCCCTCCATACACGTGTATGGAGGGATTTCATCCTTGTCTAGCTTTCTTTGGAAGCTTTGCAAATTGATTTTTCTATAAAAAGAGGGTCTCCCCTCCCTTTCCAGAGGTTGAACAACTCTGATATATATGTCTATATCTCCCTCTCTCTATATTTGTGTGTGTAATAGTGTTCTAAAGGGGTTTTTGTTCTTAGTTTTGCACTAAGACACCTAGTGTTACACTATACTTTGGTTGTTGAGGTTTTAAGGGGTTGATTTCAGAGTTTTGAGTTGGTTTTTGATCAAAAGGAGGTGCTGGACTTGTTATTCTTGAAGTGTTCTTCAAGGGTAAGAACTTACCCTTTTATTTCCCATTTTTGCTTAAGGTTTTAGACCTATTTACATATTGTTTTGAGCTTACTGTATAACTGGTAAAAGTTCTGTATTTTCATGCTTAAGATGTTTGTTTAAGGTTGCTTTTGGGTGGGGGGTTGTCTACCCCCCCCCCCCCTTAGACCTTGTTTGGCCTCTTTTTGTGCCTTTCTCTTTGAGCTTTGGAACCCTTTTATTTCAACCTTCTCACCACTGAAATCTAGAGGATTTTTAGTGGTGGAGAAGTGGTTTTGAGGTCATGTATAGGGGAGGGACCCCCCTCACCCTTTGTGTCTCCTTTGCTTGCATTTAGGGCTCATAAAGGTAGCACGTTTGCTTAGCTTTATTTGGCTCCATTTCAGAGGCTTTTTGGTGTTATTTGGTCATATTATATCTCTGTTTTTGGTCGGATTGTTAGCCCATTGCATGCATCATGCACTTTCTTTGTAATCCCCTCTATTGTCATAACATGCACCTTGCATTTAGACCACCATGCTTGCATGTTTTAGCTTGACTTCATGAAGTTTTTAGTCATGTTTCATCATGTTTAAGCTCTCTTTGGTGTTGATTTGGTCATGCTCTTCATGTTTTGTATGGCCACCATGTATCCTAGCTTGTTAGCTTGGAGTGTGTGAGTCATGAGCATACTTTATTTGGATAATTTCAGTGGTTTGGAATCACTTATCATGTTATTTCAGTCCATGCTCCATGCTTGTATGCTTGCATTTACCATCCTTTCAATGCTTTAAAGAGTTGTCCTTTTGTGCCTTAAAATAGGTCATTGTGCATGCCTCTTTGTTTAAGTCCTTGGGCTGCCATATCACTGGGTATTTGGGCTTATTTTGACATATCATAGCTTTGGTTTTCCTTGTTTAAGTCTTTCCATGTTTGGTTGCCATAGGTGCAATGCAATTACCCTTGTTGGCCTTATACGCTTCTTGCTTTGTGCTCATTTTTCTAGCATGTTTTGGCCTCATCCCATGCATGTTCTAGCTTTATTTTGGTTTTCCTTGGGACTATTTTTAGTCACTTTGGCCCTTTGGGGCTTGGTTGATATGGCTATGGTGTTAGCCCCATGGCTAGCTTCGAGCATTGGGTCTATTAGCATGCTATACTTCACTTGTGTATTTGGTTTGGCATTCCTCTTAGCACGATTTCAAAGCTCAGCATGTTTGTAAAATGCCCTTGTTTGCCTCTTTTCAATGTGTTTAAGAGTCGCCTCTTTTATGCCTTAGATGATAGGTCTTTGTGCGTGCATGTTTCCGTGTGTGTTTTGTGCCTTTGTTGCACCATTTTGGCCACTGTTTTGGGGCATCGCTGAGGTCTCCCATTCCGATTTAAGCCCATCCTTGTATATAGTTGCATGTTTGACATGTTGCATCTTGTTATATGCTTGCTAGTTTACACTTTGTTACATGCTTGTGCAAGTTGCATTGAGTAGGCACACTCATGTTGCGATACATTATTTGCATACTTGCATTATATCATGTTTGCATGTTTAGTATATTGCATGATGCTTAGCTAGTTACATTACATAACCTTGTTGTATACTTAGCATGTTCATGTTACATTGGCATTAACTTGTATGCTTAGGAAGCATTAGATTTAATTGAGTTAACATGCTCATATTGCATTGCATTGGTTGCATACTTTGCATTGTATATGGCATGCATACATTACATTATGTTTGGCTTGGGGTGTCAAACCAAACATGAGGAATGAGGGACATTCGTACTCAAAGTGATGAAACGCGCCTCGATCCTCGGTCGCCGACACTCTTGATCTCAACATGATAGAGTGTGTATCATTCATTTGTTTTGTTGCATTCATTTTACATTGATTTGCAAACATGGCACCTTTGGCCATCATGCATTGAAATGCATGATTGGTGCCCGAGGGTCGAGAGCCATGCTCCCTTGAGTTCATTGCATGATAGAGAGAGTGGCTATGGACACATTGTCTTGTAAATGCCTTGCCATGCACTGTCTATCCTCTGCTGCAGCAAAAACAGGGTTCTGCAGGAATAGATGGTCGGTCGACCATCTTTAATGTCGACTGGCCATTAATTCTTGGCCGATATCCCCATTCCTGGTCGATGACCATTTCCCTGTGGCCGGTGACCTTTTATTCTGGCCGGTGACTTTTCAACATGACTATGAGGTGATTCAGGAGCATCCCGAGGATTTTCACAATTCTTAGAGGTGCAGAACAGTGCAAATAGAGGCAACAGTGGCATGGCAATAGGAATCCGAGCGAGGCGATCGAGCATGCATCATTCAAGCATTCCAAGGCGGAGCTGAGGCGGCCTCTTTTAATTTCATACTCAGTTTATTTTTTAATTAATTTATTAATTAAATAAGGGTCTGTAATAATTAATTAGCTAGAGTAGTTAATTACTTACATGGTTTGTATTATTCTTTCGGACCCTCCGAGCGAGGGCACAATTGTAATAAGTGTGCGTACGAGTGATTCATGTCTTCCAACCCCGCATCCTGCTCCCTTTTATTTACCAGCTTATGATGGTTAGTTTTAGGGCATGTTTCAATTAGCATCTATATGTTCGCATGTTTGCATTCATTTATCTGTATTGCATGCACCGGGCTCGGCGCATCATACTAACTGCATTGTATTTCAATTCCGAGTTGAATACATGCTATCTGTTGCATTTCATATGCCATGCTTAGAATAGCCGAGCCTATCTTAGTTGCATTCTACATGTGTTGCATTAGCCATCTTAACATGAACTAGGATCATGCATTGATTACTAACTAGTTTCTGTTTTGACTTAGAGTACTCGGTAAGTGTTTATGCTTTAGCATCCTTGCATGTGTGTGAGTGACTGCCATGATATCATGCTTACCATGAGGCTATTTGCTTATGTGATATAACTGCCTGAATGCCTGTGGGTGAAGGTTGGGTTGCTTGAATTAGAATAATTCGTCGAAACCCGTGTTTTAGCCTACTTGCGAGTAGCAAACTTCAATCCATTTTCAAAACAAACGGATATGCGATGTTTTGTTCCAACTTAGGCAATCTAGTTTATACTTGTATGCTGTGCGCATCACATAGTGATTCTAGGCTAATAAACTGCAATAAGAGCACATAATGCTTTCAAAACTCGATATCATGGTTAGTAGAGGCCGATCTTTGATCAGGCGAGCAGGGGTGCTCCCGAAGTGACCTTCCATAATCGTACCCAAGTTCCCAAGCCGAGGCAACTTTGGTGATGACGGACACGTGGCCTTAGGCACGAGTCAGGGTTTCCTAAATTCTCTAAAAATAAAATATTTAGGTGGCGACTCTGTATCTGGCAAAACAGTCCGTGTTTGGCACTTCTTTCTAAAAATCTATTTTTCAAAACGATTTGTCGGATTTGGATTCTTTGGTGATTTATCGGTCTCGCATTGCACTTTGCGGGATTAGATTTAGAACCGTGACATTTGAGTCCGAACTGTAGTAATTCCAATGAACAAAACGAGATTCTCTCCCGGGACGTTCAGGGACGTTTATAGTTTCTGGCGACTCTGTTGGGGAGTTAGAGAACTTCATTCGAACTCATGATATCTTGTTTTGATTACACTTATGTGTTTCTTTGCATCGCATTTGCATTGGTACGCCTAGGACACTGTGTTTGCCATCTGCTATTCCTGAACGGTTTGCCGGAGGCTCGCTTTGAGAAGCATGCCAGAAGGCTAACCGGTTACGGGCTCTACCACGATGGGACACACAAACCTCGGTTATTACCGGGGCATCCCTTTTGACCATTCGTCCTAGTGCATATTCGGAATCCGTAGTGACCATTCTAAACTAGGACAGGTTGCTCACTTGATTATAGGTTGTTTGAAACCGCTGCGTGCGTAGTGAAACCCTAACTCTTGATAAAATAGGACAGGGAAACCCTACCCTAACATAGGGGTGTTTTGGCTCTCACTTGTTTATTATGTGCTTTAGAGTTGGCCTCTACAGGAATGCATGTATCAGTTTACAAGTTTGGGTATCAGGCCTGTGGGTACCAGTTTAGTATTTTGGGAATCAGTTATCTGCGGGTATCAGATTCAGTTTTGGGAGCAGTGATTTGAGAGCGATGATCAGTGTTTGAAAACGGTCTATTCAACTTATCAACTGTGTGTTGTGATGCCCAATTGTGTGTTGTGTGTTTATTTACGCTGTTATGCTGTCCGTTTGTCTGGTTGTTTATTTCCTTATTGTTGTTTTATTTATCTTTTTGCTAGGTAGTTTAGCACAATTGCTTCAGACCAAGCAGATATTCCCCAAGCACTCTGGACTAGAGGTCGCAAACTCCATCGATTTGAGGATCTGGTAGATGGACAACCAGTGTTCCACTCATTACCCCCGGTTACTAGACGGAGGCGATTAGCGAGGATATCGATTCGTGATCGATTCAGAGGGCCCTGTCTACCCACCTAAGTACAGTAGGTATCAGAGTTCTGTTTCTCCCATAGAGATGGAACATATACCGAATATTTAGCTAGATCAACAGAACATGGCAGGGGATGGAGGAGGTGGTGTGTCAACTCCAAGAAAGTATGAAAATCATGTAGCAGGACGCTGTCTGCCAAGTGGAATTTGCCAAACAACTGGCCAAGCTCATGGCCCAACAAGCAGAGCTAATCACCCAGCTATAGCAGCAAGCTGGAGCATCAGCTTCACACCAAGCTCCTCTCCCACCAAGGGTCCCACTACCTAGGTAGATGACAAAAACAACATGCAAACATTTAAAATAATACGTTTCATTAAATTAATCGAGAATACATAATTCGTATCCAATTTGTGTTAAAACGATACAATAAGTTCAGTTTTATTTGGCACCACCTTCATCGTCGCTCTTCTCAACTTCTTAAGCCGCAAATGGAAAATGGTGACTCTGATATAACGGCAACGCCAAATCAATGCCTGGTGCACGGAGAGGCTCCGCGGCCTGGAGGGCTTGGACCCACCCGTGCTTGAACCCATGATTCTCGCATCGGCATACCTCATCGGCGAGTTTTTCCTTAGTCTTCTCTATCTCAATTTTTCGGCCGTCATGGAAGCCTTGTTCGTAAGCCCTGGTCCTTGCAGCCTCTATTGCGAACATGCTTGTCGTCTCTCGATCGACAATTGCATGACTTATGAGCCGTTGGGTCACCCTTTCTTCCACTATCGGATTCGCCTGGCTGGCCGACGGAGACTCGGCAGTTTTGACCTTTCTTAATTCACGCTCAGTTTTCTTCGCTCGAGCTTCTAAGTTGTGAATGCGTTCATTCTTCTGCTCTATCTCCTGCTGCGTGGCACGTAGGCGCACGCCGATTTCATAGGTGGTGTATAGCCCTTTCACCACTCTATGAATGCCCTCCCGAAACACTTCGAAATCAGGTCGACCGACCAGCGACTGCTGAACCTCTGGTGGGAAAATCTGTCGAGCGAACTCGACTGCCACATTTGGGTCGCGAACAATCGAATCCGCTTCCATCATCGATTTGTTCCCCACAAAAACTGAAAAACTTAATGAACGTGGCGTCACACTGGTTTCCCCTCTCAAGCGTGGTCGAGAGGAGTTACCACGTTGCTGTTTTCATTGTCTGGGTGACCTACTTCGACGACGCGAGGACTGGCATTTTTCATGCTCCCTCGGCGTCCTACTCCCCGAGCGTGTGGGCTCACCACCTCGATTTATCCCTGCGTCCAACTCTGCCAGTGTCCCACCTTCTCCTCCGCTGTTGAAGAATAATCTTCTAGCCATCCTTAGTCTTCCACATTGCTATTTTCCTCCCCTAATTTATAGGATTTGAACGCAACGATGGCACCTCCGCGCACGCTGCCCCACCCCATTTATTCATTTCGGGTGCAGCGCCCCCAAGGCGACCTCATCAATGCTAAATTTCACAACCTTGCGCCAGAATCATTAAGGTCATGTGACCCAGTCACTCCATGAACCAATAGCATTCAACGTTCCAGTTCATTCATTAGCTTGGCCAAGGGCAGATTCATAATTCTAATTGGCCAAATGTCCAGGCTTTGTGCCGACAAGTTCATGTGCCGCAGCCACTCCATGAACAGCATTTGGCGTTCCAGTTCATTCACTAGCTAGGACAAAGGCAAATTCATTAATCTAATTAGCCAAATGTCTAGGCTTTGCGTCGATAAGTTCATGTGCCCCAACCACTCCATGAACCAACAGCATTTGGCGTTCTAATTCATTCAGCTGCGGCAAGGGCAGATTCATTAATCTAATCGGCCAAATGTCCAGGCTTTGCACCGATAAGTTCATGTGCTCCAGCCACTCCATGAACCAACAACATTCGGTGTTCTAGTTCATTCACTAGCTGGGGCAAAGGCAGATTCATTAATCTAATCGACTAATTGTCCAGGCTTTGTGCCGATAAGTTCATGTGCCCTAGCCACTCCATGAACCAACAACATTCGGCGTTCCAGTTCATTCAAGCTGGGGCAAGGGCAGATTCATTAATATAATCGGCTAAATAGATTCAATAAGATAATCGGCCAAATATCAAGGCCTTGCGCCGATTTACGCAGTTATTTTATCGAATGTTTAAGTTACACATGCATCAGACAAACACAGGGAAATTTTCATTAATAAATTGAAAACAAATAGTATATGCAGTAAACAGAAAAGCATAGGAAATTTTCATTAACAAACTGAGTAGTTGCATACAGATAGTAGTCATTTTACACATGAAAATTACCTTACATTTCAACTTCCAATCGAAGTATAGAAATGAAAACCTACTAACAAAAACCTACAAAAAATTATGCATCTAAGATGCCTAACAAAACTTACAATATCACCCTAATCAATCTTCAGGGTCAGACTCCAGCGGCTCAATGTCCACCTGCTCGTATGGAATCGGCTGCGCTAATGTCATATTAGCGGCAGTGAGGGCTTTGAGCTAGCCGTGTTTGAAGCCCCGATTCTCGAACTTGGGCACTTCTTCCACGTAGTTTTCCAAGGCGGCGTCTTTTCCAGCTTGGAATGCTTTGGAAACCTTGGAGTCGGCTATTTCCTTTGCCTTCTTCAACTCTTCCAAATTGGCTTCCAACTTGACAATTACCTCCTTGGCTAACTTGAGTGCATCTTCGCTCGCGTTCGCCCTCTCTTCGATGGCCAGCCTTAGTTGTTCGGCATTCTTCGCGTTCTCGCCCTCGGAGTTGGCTCCCACACGTTTCTCCGCCGCTTTTGCTGCCTCGGAATCAGCTCTTTGAGAGGCTTCCACGACCTTGCTCCTTTCATTTTCAATTTCAGCTTTTAGCAAGTTGATCTTTTTAATTGCGTCATGTTGACGGCGATCAATTTCGGCTATCCTGCCCACCATCGGCAGAGCAAGGAATTAGAGTTATAAAAACAAAAATTAAAAAATATATATATTTAAACGAAAGATTGCAGATAAAGCAAGTAATGTACCAATAAGGCCGATTGAGTGGCTAATGCAATTGACAGTAAATCATTGACAGTAAATCTTGCTCTACCCAAAATACGACTCTATCAACTGGCAAGGAAATTGAGGAGGCCATACTCAAGGCCACAGCCGGGTCCTTCAAAGACGATACATCAGAGGCAATCGACACATTCCTTATCTTTGGTTGAACGGTGAACGGAACAACCAAGTCCGACTCCTCAATGCACGGCCGTTTATTGGCTTGGTCCTCCCCAATGACGGTTTTGTGCTCGGCGGGGCGTTTTTTAGCCCTTTTCTCGGCCTCATTATCCCCCTATTCTTGCTCCGTCTCGGCTTCGCGCTCGGCCTCATTCCTTATCTGAGCCATTTCTTTCACAATAACAGGCAGGGAAGGCTCAGTGATGACAACAGGTGGAGTTTCCGATCGGATGGTCTCGGCTCTCCTCCGGGCGGCCATCCTCTCGGCGTTTTTCCTTCTAGCCAACTGTGTGACCAACTCCCCAGCTATGTTCTCAGGATACGCGCCGGGAAGGTCTCCTATGTAAAAATATCTTCAAAGGAGACGTCTCCTCGGCCTGAACTGGACGGAGGATTGGATGAATTGAGGCTAGCTTCCTCAAAGGCCAAGTTTAGAGCCTTGTCTACCTCGGCTTCCAACTAGTTCGGCTCCTCGGTGACCTCTTCGGCTACTTGTTCCTCCACCTGCTTCAAATCAGAGGCTTCCAAACCAATCTGCCTTAGTTTTTTGAAGTTGGGGAAGATAAGGGCCATAAGCTGCTCTTCGGCCCTCAGAATCGGAATATTATCGGCCACTGAAAACGTTGTGTAAGTTGGCTCGTATCTCAATAGAATGTGAGCCGCCCTTCCTTGTTTTTGAAGGTTTGGACGACCAAAGAACCAGAGTGTGATGTTAATTTCTGCAAGTACGGCGTCGTCAGCCGAAACCAGAACTTTCTTCAAATCGTTGCTTGCACAAATAAAACGATAAGTACATAGAAGGAAGGCCAAGTAAATATATATATATAAAACACATGGAACTATACGGCTACCTGGTTCGCCTTTTCATCTAGGCACGGGATCTAGGCGATCTTCTCCCTCGCCTAATTCCCAGTTGCCTCGGACAATGACCATCACATCGTCAACACACTTGCCAAAGCTGGCAAGCATAGTCACCAAGTGATGGTCAATGTCCTTAGCCCTAAGAAAATAGCACCCATGCCGGCCAGAAGATTTGGCCAAGGCATAGTAATGCCAAATAGTAGGTACACCAAGGTTGATCTTAAGGCATCGGTTCAACCCTATAACCCCCATTGTGATTCGAAAAAAAATTACATTAGGTTGGGAAGGGATTAGACCCCAGTGGCGAAGGACATCCCTTAAAAATAGGTGAATGGGAAAACAGACTCCGCCCTCAGCAATTGATAAGAGAGAAAAGATGATTGTATTTTCATCAGTCCTCTCTATATCAATGGTGCTGTTTGCCACGAGTGACAGATGGACATCATCGAGTATGGAAAAATGGCGTCGAAAACTAGAAATTTGATCCGCAGAAAGGAGGTCTTTCAAATGTTTTGCCATCTTAGCCAGTCTAAGGAGTATGCAAAACTAAACACAAACAAGGAAATGGGATTCGAAATGAATGAGAAGAGAACTTACAGGAAGCGGAGAAGACAATGAGAAACGGGAGGAAGTTGCAGAGGTCGCGAAATAGAGGTACACTAAAAGGCAAACTAGAAGTTTTGAGTATTCAAAAAATATACATTCGAAGGGGCAACATAGTTTCAAATCACATTAAATGAACAAAGCGTACGAAGGGGCGGGAAGATGTAATGATGCCTAAAAAGCATGTGTTCTGACATATGGGTTGGAATGAGGCTAACTGCTGTTTTTTGTTCTTTGACCTTTCAAGTTCGAAACCAAACATGCCGACTAACTGGTGTTAATAGGATGTTTGGAGGGAAATTGTGGGAGCCGGATAATGTCGATGTACATACAAGAGGGCCGAATATAGGTCTGAGGATAGTCAAGATAAATATTGTATTCAGCCCCGTCCTGGACGATCCCAAAGCCAAATAGATTGATCGGCTGTAGAATTAGTTGAACGAAGGCTGAATAAATGAACGTGCAATGGGTTAGTGGGCCCGACCCTAAGGTCCAAAAGAAAAATATAAATAGAGGAATATCAGCCAGAGAGAGATATGTGAGAATAGACCTAAGAAATTTAATTTGCAAGCAATCAAGAGAGTATACACTGACTTATCCGTCGGAGTGCTAATTCCGGCACCTCCGACCGGAGTGTTAATTCATTTTCAGGTGATTAGCTGAGAATCAAGGGCGTCCTACAGGATTCATAGAGTATTTCCAAACCATCTCTCCACATAGTAATTTACACATATTTTTAAGTATTCTTCATGGTATTATTTTTTTGGGTTAATTACACTTTTCACTCTCATAATTTAATTTAAATTTTATTTTGATCTATATTGTTTCAATTTTTAAAATTTAATCCCTATTTTGCATCCATTTTCAATTTAGTCATTCCGTTAAATTTGTTGTTAATTTTATTTACGTGTTCATGTTAGAAAATTGATAAGTATTCTAAAATTATTAATTTTAACTTTTAATTTAGGGGAAAAGACTACATTAAAATTACACTTAAAATATAAGGAACAAACTATATTCAATTTGAAACTATAAGAATTAAAATAAAATCTGAGTCCAACTATAAAGCCGAAAAGTGTAATGAACTCATATTTTTTTATAGTTATATTTTCTATATCAAGTTTATTTGTAATAAATAGACATAAAGTATAGGCCCACCATAAGTATTGTTTCGATATTTCGAATATTTTATTTTGTAAGGTCTTCTGTAAATAACATTAATGAATCATTTTGGGTCAATCTTAATTTGTATATTAGTCATGCCATAAACCATTTTGGGTCTTTTGCTCAGATCTGGGGCAATAAATATTTTTTTATAAAATCTATTTGCAAATCAGGATGTATAGCGCTCGTATCCTGTTAATTTGGATAGAACAGCAAAATGTGGTTTTAGTCCATAAACTACAAAAAGTTATGTATTATTTTTTCAAAAAAAGGAAGGGTATGTGTACATAAGGCAAACTGCGGTGGTGCTAGCTTTGAAGAAATGGTAGGTCCCCAGAAGTAGGATATAATAGGTTCGATACTGTCGGTATTTAAATAAAAATAATCACTGAATTGATAATAAAACTGTCACTGAATTGATAATATCAGTTTTATTATTTTGAGTATAGATATAGACTATTTCTCTCATCAAATCGCATCGAACTGAACAGTTCGGTTCGGTGTGATTTAATCGGTTTAGGACCTTTTAAACTGAAGCCACTTTTTAGTATAGTTATTAATCTATATAAAAATATTGAATTAGTTATTTATCCATCATTTCAAACATATTCAATCTATCTATTTAATAAATATTTTTCAATTCCTAGATTAATGAGAATACAAACAAAAAAAAGTTAAAAAATATCAAGGTTTCAACAATAATGAGTTAGGATTAAGATTAGGAGTTTTCTTAAGTGTGCAAGTGCACACCATGTGCCACTTACACAAAAAGTGTAAGTGTAAGGTGTAAGTATAAGTATAAGGTGTAAGTGTAAGGTGTAAGGTGTAAGTGGGTTGCATATGGTGTGCAACCTCAAAAAAGGTGTAAGTGTAAGGTTTAATTTTTCACAAAAGGTGTAAGTGTAAGGTGTAAGTGTAAGTGTAAGGTGTAAGTGTAAGGTATAAGGTGTAAGGTGTAAGTTGCACACCATAACCAAACCCATAAGATTATATATAATAAGAATTTTTTATTCAAAAAAAATATAATAAAAACTTACAAACTGAAGTTATAGAGATGATATAGTTAATTAATTAAGGTTAATAATTTATTATACTTGTTAATATCATTATATTATTAGTTTGTATTTATATATATTAAATACAATATATATTAAAGCGGTTGGTTTCGGTTTAGTTCGGTACATAAGGTACTTGAATCGATACCGAGTCAAAAATCGAAACAAATCAAATTAAAACACCGTACAAACCAATTATTGTTAAAAAACAGACTAAATATAACCGATTCAATCCGATTTAATTAATTTGATCGATTTTTTTTTTTCTTATCTCCCCACAAAAGCATTTAAGTTTCATAGAGGAGGAACAATTTCGCGAGGTGTGGTCAATCATATGTAAGAAATTTTTTGTTTCTAAGTGATTAAATAATTATACATTGTAAATTATTAAATAAAAAATGAATAATGTTTTTTGTACCTATTATTTAAATTGTGTCCGTTGGAAAAATGGTTTAATATAGACATATTTTTGAGCCCAAATTATAGTGGGCCCCCAAACGTTGTTTGGGGTGGGTCCGAAGAGGTGAAGACAGCACGTCAAAACCATTTATAAGTGAATGGGAAGTCAACGTCGCTTTTCAAGTCTAACAGTAATTTTTTAGATAAAATTCATTTGAATTTTTTCAATAAAAGTTATTGTGGGAATTTAATTTAATTCTAAATTCAAATTTTGGATTCTTAAGTGGTTTCCTAAAGTTTGTAATTGTGGGAATTTAATTTAATTCTAAATTCAAATTTTAGTTATCTAAAGTTTGTACCTTTTCCTTTATTAATTAAACTATTCAAATAGTTTAATAATAATTTTTCAAACAGTTAGTAAACACTGTTCTCTAAATTGGGTTGGTTAATAAAACTATTTAAATAGTTTTATAATAATATATTTCCAATTGTTTGAAATCTGTTCCAACCAACGGAACTTTGTTCAAATTTTTTGAAATAAAGCAACGGACAGGATTGTTTGAATATTTGGTCTTGCAACGGTCTGTAACAAGCCCGCGGGGGGACCTCGCTACAGTTCGGACTCCCTGTTCGTGTGTTGCGATTCTAAATCTTGAACCAAAGAGTCCAACTCTGGCAAATCGTTTTGAAGAAAAACAGATTTTGAAAAAGTAGTGCCAAACATGGACTGCTTTGCCAGATTACAGAGTCATTACAAAAGAGGGACTGACTCATTACAATTAGACAGACCCTTAAACAAAAGGAATGACTCAAAACAATGAGACAGACTCAAGACAAATCAAAAGACTGACTCGACACCCAAGTCAGGTTTTACGAAACTAGCATCGACGGGTGCTCAAAAATGCGGGCCAAACACCACATCCAAAAATGTACCAGATATCGCCCGCAGGCAGTTGAACCCCAATTATATACTCGCAGTATCGGTGTCCTCGGTATCTGTGTCCTCACAATCCAAGAACTCTGTAGTGACTGATTTGGCCGAGGTAGGCGGGAGGATGACCTTGTTATCAATCAAATCCTGCACCTCATGACGGAGGCGGAAGCAATTATCAGTGGCATGGCGGTCTGGCGATGGTACGCCTGATCTTGAGTAGCGTCATGGCCTGCCGGGAGATTCTTTGGTAGAGGTCGCGGCTCCAAAGGCGTAAGATGCCCCTTCTTGGCCAAAATGAGAAGCGCCCTAGATTGGCATGTAGAGAGCATGAAAGGCCCTATGCCCCGGCCGGTATTTGGATCTGAATGTTCTTGCTTGGCCTTGGCGAAGCGGATCGGCGGCGGACTGGATTTCGATCCTTTCTGGTGCGAGATTGGGAGTAAGAGGAGCTATTACGGCATGGCGGGGCTGTCGATTTTCGACCGATTTGGACTACCCTCGGGTAGAGTGGGAAAACATCATCCACAATTTTGGTTACAATCGCGGATACATTGTTTGCTCATTCCCGGCTTTCAAAGCTGGGCGCCTAGCGGTTGTCCCACGGTCGGCATCTACCTTCACTTTGTCTTTTTTCTCGGCCTCGGCGATGAGAGGTTTGGTCGATCTTGGTACATCACTATTGTGGGTGGAGGTCGTCTCCGACTGATTGAGCTTGATCACAATCCGCCCCAGTAGCGGGGCTCCTGGGGTTCGAAATTTCCAACATACGGTGCAACCGGTGGCGAGGTTGACATTCCATAAGCAAGATCCGCTACGGACCTCTGGAGATCACCTATCATCCCCATTAACTCGAATGTAGTGGGCTCGCGAGCCTGATAGAACTGGGGGTCAGTTGGGTGTCGTGGGCGACTGGCGGTGCGGCATATCAACGATAGTATCATTACGTAGGTGGTTTCACGACTCATGGCGTCATGACCACAATCTCTTCCGAGTTCTGCGTCATGTTTAGTTTTGCCTCAGCAAGAAGAAGGCACTAGGCTACGGATCGACCCTCTGAATCTGGCGAAGCGGAAAACAAGCAGCATTTCAGCCCCAAACAGATCAAACACGGGCGTGGTCGAACAACTGCACTCTACTACTGAACACTGTTCTCCAAAATCACTGTCCCAGATCTGAATCTGACACCCGCAGATATAACTGATTCTAACGATCACGTCTGGTGCCGCATGATCGGATGCCGGACTTCGCAACCTGGTATATGCATTCCCTGTAGAGATACACTCTAAAAGCACGTAGCATGTAAAAGAGAACCAATACACCCCTATATTGGGGTAGGGTTTCCCTGTCCTGTTTTGTCAGGAGCTAGGGTTTCACTACGCACGCAGCGGTTTCAAACAACCTAACATCGGGTAAGCAACCTGTCCTAGTTTGGAATGGTCACTATGGATTTCGATATGCACTAAGTCGAATGGTCAAAAAGGGTGCCCCGGTAAAACCGGGGTTTGTGTTCCCATACTGGCAGAGCCCGCAACCGGTCAGCCTTATGGTCATGCCTTGACAAGACAAGCCTCCAACAAACCGCTCAGGAATAGCAGATGGCCAACACGGTGTCCTAGGCACACCAATGCACATGCAATGCAAAGAAACACATAAGTGTAGTCAAAACAGGATATCACGAGTTCGAGTCAAGCTCTCTAAAATCCCAATGAGTGCATGAAGCAGCACGTCCATGAGGACCTCGCGCTGATTCGGACTCGATTTGTGTCAGCGGTTCAAAATCTGAACCAAAGAGTCCAAATCCAAATCGTCGTTTGAAAACAGATTTTTGAAAAGTAGTGCCAAACATGGATCGCTTTGCGGTCTGAGTCGCTACCTAAATATTTTAAAATGGGAAATTTAGGAAACCACGACTCGGTCAAGGCCACATGTCCGTCATCACCAAAGTGGTCTTGGCTCGGGAGCTTGGGTACGATCGGGGAAGGTCAGCTATGAGCACCCCCTTTCGCCCGGTCCGAAGACCGACCTCTACTAACCGTGATATCCGTTTTTGAAAACTTTATGCGTTCTTATTCCGGTTATTTAACCTAGAATTACTATGTTATCTGCCTTGACACAAAAGTATAGACTAGATCGCCTAACTTGGAAATAAACATTGCATATCCGTTTTGTCTCGAAAAACGTGTTGTTTTCTTTTGCTACTCGCAAGTAGGCTAAAATACGGATTTTTAATGAGTTGTTCCAACTCAGGCAACCTAACCTCCACCCACAGGCATTCAAGCAGTTTATCACATAAGCACTTAGCCGCATGGTTGACATACTGTCATGTTAACATTCACACGCATGCGACATGCTAAAGCATAAAACTTACATTGTACTCCGTGCCAAAACAATAAACTAGTTAGCAAGACATGCATGACCTAGTTCATGTTAAATGGCTAATGCATCACATACAGGGGTGCAATCTAAACAGGCTCGGCTACCCTAAGCATGGCACATGAAATGCAACTACTATCACGTATTCAATTTGGAATCGAAATACAATGCAGTTTGCATGATGTGCCGAGCCCGATGTATGTAAGCAAATGCATGAATGCACGCATGCATTGCATAAGGTATGCTGAAATAGACGTACCCTAATCTACCATTGAAAGCGGGTAAATAAAAGGGAGAAAGAAATGGGGGTTGGAAGACATACACCCACTTACCCACACTTATTACAATTGCGCCCTCACTCGGAGGGACCAAAATAATAATACAGATTAATTAACTACGCAAGCTAATTAATTATTACAAATTAACAAAATTAATTAACAAATTAACTAAGTTAATTAAAGCAGTAAACGCCTCGGGAAGAGGGCTCAAATACAGCGCGCGCTCGGAATTGGCTCGGAATCGCACTGCCATGCACGGATTGCCTCTGTTTCCCCTACTATCCTCCTTTGAAAATTGCCAAAGTCCCAAGAGTGCCTCTCGGGACTTTGAGTACCACCGAGTGAGAGCACCACCGGTGAAGAAGGAGGCCACCGCACTAGATGAAGTTATCGGTGGCAATTGATCTTGCCGGTCGGCACTAAATAGTGCCTAGGCACTTAACACCTGCAGAACCTGCAACCCACAGCAGCAGAGGACAACAACATGCATGGCAATGTGATTCAAGGTATTTATGCACTATACACACCCCTTATCATGTTATTGACTCAAAGGGGCATGTGCCTCGATTCCTGGACCACCAATCACGCATTTCCATGCATGATGGCCCTAAGAACCAAGAATGCAACTTTGATTTCAAATGCATGCAATGCAAACAAGCAAACAAGGGTGCTCAAACCTCTATCATGACTTGGTCAAGAGGCTTAGCATGCATGTCGATGCAATGAAGTCCTAAACATGTCAACTAGTATGCAATATGGCAATACAATGCAATCATGCAAGTAAGCATACAAGACAAGTATGCGAATCAATGGAAGGATGGTCTTATACATGAATTAGGCAACTCAAATAGTCCTAAAATCAGTGGCCAAAATGCTAAGTCAAGAGGGCCAAACACACATGCACACATGTATAAGTTAAGGCACCAACACTTAAGCATAATTAAGCAACTCTTAAACACATCTAAGAGGCACAAACATGGACTATTAGCATACATGAAAAGCTCAAATCATGCAAAACATGGTGCCAAACCAAGCTAAACAAGACCAAACAAAGCATGCAAATAGCCCGAGTGCTTGAAGCAAGGTAATGAGGCTTTGAACCACACTTGACAAGACCAATCATGGCAAGACTCGAGCAACCAAAAACAGGTTTTCAGCATGTGAAAATACACCCAAAACTCACACTCACGGCATCCTAAAAGCTCTAAACACACAAGCATGCACAAGGCACCCTTGAATGCATAAAAGGACACACCCTTAAAGCATGAAAGAGATGACAAAAATGAACATGTGAGCATGGATTAGGGTCTGAAATAGCATGTAAGAGGGTTCCAAACCCTTGAAATCATGGAGGCAATGCATCCTACACATGCACCTACTTGAAGCATAGAAGCTACAATGCAAAGGGACTATACAAAGCATGTCAAGATTGACTCAAACGACCATGGACAGAGCTAAACCATGGCAAAATAAGCATACAAGCTTCACAAACACAAGTCTAAAACATGCTAGAAATAGGGGCACACTTCCTAGACATGTTAAGGCAATAAGCGGCATTACAAGGCTATACTAAGCATGCATAGGAGACCAAAACCAACTTGAAAACATGTTATATCATGGTAATATAAGCATGAAAAACAAGCCAAACATGCTCAATTCACACTCAAGCATAGACCCACTTAAGGAAGCAAAACTTGCCCTATTTAAGGACATCAAGGAGAGGGGGTGACCCCCACCTCTTAGAGACTTTAGGCACCATCTCCACCACTGAAATCCTCAAGATTTCAGTGGTGGAGAGGCCTACCACAAGTCTCGGATCTCTCACAAAATGGCCTAAAATGGGGCCTTTTAAGGCCTAAGGGTGGTCAAACCTCCCCAAAGTGCAAAACACTCTTAATGAACAATGAAGAGGGCCTAAAAACAGAACTTTTATGTGTTATATACTAAGCACAAAAACAGTTCAAAGATAGGTAAAAACAAGGTGCAAGAATGGGGTAAAAAGAGCTAGTTTTGTTACCTTTGAAGACCTCTTCAATAATGGTGACCTTGATGCCTCCTTAAGCTTCAAACCAGCCAAGAACACCAAGGACAAGCCCTTAGCACCTCAGTTCCAAGAGGAAGGTGAAACACTAGGTGTTGGTGAGCAATAGTAAGTCACAAACACCTAGTGTACAAAATAAGAGAGAAAGAGAGAGATAGGATAGATATAGAATTTCTAACCTAAAACCAGAGCTCAACCTTCTCCTAAAATGTCTAATTCTCTGATTTTTGCTAACCCTTGAGCCAAGAGAAGAGCCTTCTCTTTATAGGCAACAAAGACTTACAAACTAAGTCATTCAAGGGTTCATCCCTCCATACACGTGTATGGAGGGGAAACAAACTAACAAATTGTCTAAAAATATCTCGAGAAGCATTTTGTAACAGAAGTGGTCAATTTGGGCAAAATGGTAATTTTGGCGAAAATAGTGCCGACCGGCACAAAATAGTGCCGACCGGCACAATATAGTGCAGTGGCAACTCTGACCAGCCGGTGGCCTCTAGCCACAGCCGGTGGTATGTGGGGATACCTCAGAAGGCATTCCCTACCCCTCAAAGGCAAAGAACAAGTGTTTGGTGCAAAACCAGACACAAAATGGTCAAGTTCGGAGGTCCTGAGACAGGGCGCGTAGCCGAGAACTCCGGGAACTCCAAACGAACACAAACATGGATAATCACCGAGTGTTCCAACGGTGACGTCCAAGTCTTGAGGACGGTCAAAAATGGGGTGTCTACAGTTGCCCCTCTTTGATAGAACTCGAAAGTCATAAGAATGACGGGAGTGAATGTCAAAGCCCAGAGACGACCCATTTTTGACAAGGCCGAAGACTTGGACAAACATACAAAGCGCAAATGGTTGAACTCGCAAGCTGCCTACGTATCCCTTTGCAAGGAATCAAACCAGCGTAGTTCATGCAGGGGGCATACATGCCAAGGATAAGATATGCGCCCGTAGGCAGGGGCAAAATGCAACTGAAAATGCAAGAAGCCGAGCATAACTCATGATCATGCAAAGAAAGCTGTAATGAAGCACACATGCAACAGTTATAAGCTAGCATACGCCAATCTGCACTACAATGCAGAAAGGATGTAAGAGAATTATGCAATTTTCAAAACGTCTCACGCGGAGGATACAATACCTGCGCGGCTCGTCTGGTTGCACCGGCCTCAAATGAGCCGTACATACAATATCGTGCCTGCAAAGAAAGCAAACTTAACAGGTACAATATTGTTAGTAACATGCATGACATATGTAATGCAAATGATGAATGATATGCAATATATACAAAACTATGTATAAATAATGCAAATGAAAATGTAGTGCAATTGAAACTATGCAAACTATATGCAAAGTAATTGAATCATGATTCAATCATGAGCGGTTCGAAACCACACATATGTCAAGTAGATCGATGGAAGTAACAAGTCCGTCTCTCATAGAACGATGTCTGATCTATGAGTACTTCGCACGGACACAAGAACAAGTAATGGGTGGAATGACATAAGTGGGGAAACGACCCGCTGGAGAGAGAATAATGATCCGAGAGCCGGATGCAACAATTATACTATGATGTAATATCACGATTATGGTAGCGGGCCAAACCGTATCTTGCCTAGGAAAGGCATGCACACGTACAAGCCATGTCTAACACAGAAAAGGTGCCGCAACCTCAAACCAAGTTCATCAAGGAATAGGCGCGATGCACATGAACCATGCTTTGACGTGAAAAGTAAGGGCACATACCAGACCAAGCTCAACAAGGAAAGGTGCAAGCCATAGATGGAAGATGATGCAGTGGATGCATGCAATTACAATGCAATAGAAATGGATGTTTACAGAAAATGCATGACATATGCACTATACTACAATGGAATGCATGACATATGCATGGTTTTTTTTGAATGTTTTTGAATTTTTGAAAATGCATGACATATGCAGTATTTAACAATGATGCATGAAAAATGCATGTTTTTTTTTTGGTTTTTGGTTTTTTGAAATGCACATGACGCATGACAATGCACTATGATGCAATGACTGCGATTGCAGCTTTCCCTATTCTCCCGACGGGGCGATATACTAGGTTGGTTCAGTATCCAGAATTGAGGCGTAAACACGCCGCCTTAACCTATGGGGCTTCCATACAGGTTTCAAGCCGAGGGTACACCCCTTGGGTATTTAAACCAGACTTTAGTCTCGGAAATTCCGAACCTTTGCGTTCTAGGCATAAGCCATTCAAACTCTAGTTTTCACCGTCCCCATTGGTCTCCTAGGAACTCACCGCAAACACAGACCGGTGGCTTTACCAGACCACCGAAAGTCGTTCGGGTACGACAAACGCCAAAGGAATTGCACCTTCAGAGGATTTAAGGTCTCCTAGACCGGGATGCAAATGTAGTGAGGGTTTCGCACCCTCCAAGGATTTAAGGTTTCCTAGACCGTGCGTGTTTAAGGTCTCGCCAGACCCGGTTGGGGCAACGATTACACAACACTTCAAGTGAATGCGATGCAAATGAGACATGCACACGGATGCAAATGAGGCGAATGAGACGTGCGTGTCTCAAAAGATGAAAGATGGAGTGCAATGAGGTACACGTGCCTCAAAGGATGGAAAATGAAGTGTAATGAGGGTGCGCTAAGCGGCGCGATAAAATGCATGCCAAATGCGATGAGGGGCGACTTAACACATCGAAAGTCTCGCACCTCCCGAGGATTTAAGGTTTCCTAGACCATGAAGGTTTTAAGGTCTCCTAGACTGTACGTGTTTAAGGTCTCGCCAGACCGGGCGTGTTTAAGGTCCCGCCGGACCGGGCTAATCGAAATGCACTGCAGACAATGAGGCGCAAAATAGCGCGAACAATGCAGATGAGGCAAATGAGGCACACACACCTCACAGGATTTGAAAAACAATGCAAACGAGGCCTGAATACCTCATAGCATCCACAGGAATGTAAATGAAACACGTGAGGTGGCACACCTCGCGCGAATTGAAATGCATGCTAATGAAACGTGTGAGGTGGCACACCTCACGCGATTTGAGATGAAATGAATCACGTGAGATGGCACACCTTGCGTGAATTGAAATGAATGCAAAATGAAACGAAACACACGAGGTGGCACACCTCATGTGAATTGGAATGCAAATGAAAATGAAACATGTGAGGTGGCACACCTCACATGAATATGAAATGAAAATGAAGCACGTGAGGTGGCACACCTCACGTGAATATGAAATGCAAATGAAGCACGTGAGGTGGTACCCCTCACGTGAATATGAAATGCAATGCAAACGAAACACGTGAGGTGGCACACCTCGCGTGAATAGGAATGAATGCTAAGTGCGACATACATGCAACACAAAGTACAAAATGATGTAAGTGTGACACGCATGCCGCACAAAATACAAAAAGGATGCAAGTCGCAGAGGACGTGCAAAACGACGCGCCGTGCTGCACTAGACAAAGTGATGGATACAACAACGCACACAGGGCAACTTTTGAATCTTTATAAAGGACAAAAGGACACAAAAAGGATACAATCTTCGCTTGAATTTGAGTGCCACACACAGAAGACACTGTCTGAGGTCGAAACGGAGGCCAGTCGAGCATCGGGGATGCACCTTCTTGCACTTTCTTGAGCTATGAAGACCCAAAAACCCCTTATCTTGCCTAAAAACATTCTTGGGAACACCACCGGCTGGGTGGGGTGGTCACCGGCTGCCACCGGCTGCCTAAACTCATCCATCGGCACAAAAAAGTGCCGACCGGCACAAAATAGTGCCGACCGGCAGAAAATGCCTGATCGGGGGCAGAACTGCCATTTTGCCACGGGTGTTATAAAATAGGGTTTTAAACCCTATTTTCCTACTTTCCCACCGCCGAAAACTCCTCCTCTCTCTCTCTAGAGTGTTTTCCTCTCGATTTTTCGCCGATTTCTCCGCGTTTTACACCCGTTTTCTCGTCAGATTCGCGATATTCTTCGCGTTTCGGACATTTTCAACCGAACAAATCTTCGTTTCGGTGCACTTTTCACCGTTTCCGCCTTTTCGGGACTTGTTCCCCTTGATATTCTCTACATTCCCGTGTATTTTCGTCTCCCGGCCTTTCCGGCCATCTTTGGTTCGTTTGGGGTTGACTTTTCCAGTTGACTCTTCACATTCCGCCCCGGTTTTCATCTTCCGGTCATTTTTCACCACCACTACCCATGGCAGACGATGTTCCACATGTCGGGACTCCTCCGGACCATGAGATGGACCCCGGGGTCGAGCTCCTCCCGTTGAGCGAGCGCCCATTCGATCCGGCGACCTATCGCCCGGCCATCCACGTGCTACCACCCGATGGACTTCGCCATTTCCGCGGCTTCGACAGGGCTTTGGATCCGGAGCTTCTGCTGCGCGAGCCGGCCTCCCACTTGTCTTTTGGCGCCGCCGAGGTAACATTCTCGTCTTTTATTTTCTGCAATGTAGGATTTCCTGTCAACTGCCGTAGCTAACTGAACCCATTAACTGCTTAGTTCTGATGTACTGTACTGTAGTTGATTGTAGACAAACTCACAACTGACATTTGCTTAGGACCGATGCACATGCACACACACTGCACTGGCCTCAAGCACTCAAACACACGGCACCCATTGCACTATCAATTCGCCGACACCCGGTGCTTATTTGAATTTGAAAACTCGCACGCATGCTAGATTTGCACAAAACTACACCAACACGCGGACACATCACACGTTGTAGTTCACTGAAACATACCGAGACCTGGCTTCTATTTGGACTTTGAAAAACACGCACACATGCTATTTACACTGATCCTCATAGGAGCACTGACATATCACAGGCCGTAGCCCACCCACTGGTATGCTGAAACCCGACATTTGCTTGCATCTGAGACACGTACATGCGTGCACCATATTTACACTGCGCCACTCAAAAGTACACTGACGCATCATATATTGTAGTTCACTGAAAACACACCGGCACCCGGTTTCTGTTTGAATCTGAAAAAAATGTGCATACATGCACCAAGTTTACACTGGAGCATCTAAAACATACTGATGCATCGCATATCGTAGTTTACTGTAAGCACACCGGCACCCGATTTTTGTTTGAACTTTAAGAATCTGCACGCATACCAGATTTATGCCGACTGCATATCTTCATGTGGCTTTGCAATTTCTTGACTCTGAGGAGACTCCATACTCTCATGGTATGGGAGCGTCACCTTCGCGATTGGTACCGATTTTGGCCGCCGTTAACCGCATTGTAGATCGGGCGCCGGCACCTTTGCGAGGACTTTCGGGCTCTCTGCTTGCAGACCTCTTCTTGCATACTGGCGAAGAGGTGGTGGGACACCACCGATTCATTTCACTGCTCGGCGGGGACATGGCGATGACCCCTTACGACTTCTCGATGCTCACCGGCATCGGGGTGAAATGATCCGATCCCTTTGATATAGACATGGATGAGTGGATTGCGCTCGGGTTTACTTGCTCGGCGCGCCGCCACTTGCTCGTCGGGGTTTGTCCGCTACTCTTGGTTCGAGTGCGATTTGAGTGCGGCCGTCTTTGGTGAGCCCAGACTCAGATGACCCGGAGCCGAGAGATATGCACGCGGCTTCCTCATGTTCTTGCTGGGGACCACCCTGTTTGCCGACCGGGCAAACACAGTGCCCTTCTGCCTGCTCAGCGCTTTGGTGGACGTCGAGAGGATTGTGCAATATTTGGTAGCGGCTTTAGCCACCCTTCACGGTTATATGAGCTCGATCTCTCGTGGCGGTGGGCCATTTGCTAGGAGGCTCTTGGCGAGCTTTGGGAGGTATGTCTTCTTCTCTGCTTTTCATTTACATTACGTACTTTACGTACTTGCATGCACCTTGTTGTCTACTTTACAATTCTTTATTATCTTGTACACCACGGCACACATACTTCCGCTTTATACTTCTTGTACTTGTTCTGCTTACCTGTCTTCAATACCTTTGCCAACTGGCACTGCTATTTCTGCTTTATTCTTTATTCTGCTTTTCTGATAAATGTTATGTTATCTGTCTTGCAGTTGTGGGTCTATGCCTACTTTCGAGCTAGAGCGATGCGACGGAGACCCCTCTGGTCGTCCTTCTCTCGCCGTCCTGACGAGCGTCGTCTGAAGGCCCCGGGACACTTTAGCTTCTTCGCCGTTTCTTGATACCATCACCCCCAAGGTATGTTTTACTTCTGTCCGTTTAAGCTTTCAAGCGTACATTTACGTATCGATAGATAATCAAGCGTATTTCATTTCGAGGTCACTGGCGGTAGTGGGCTCCACTACCGGCGGTGATCTGAGATCGGTATGCGGTGCCATCGAGACCTCGCGCTAGGATTCTCTGGAGGCCGCCGTCTGTCGAACTGGTACTGGGTGGCGTTTCATCGCCGAACCCTAGGGTTGCTTGGGAAGATAGTTCGATCCATCCTCGGCGTATGAGGCGGGGATCTGACTTCGGCAGATGGAGGACTACACCCTTGGTTGGGCCGTGGGCGTAGATGCCGATAGAGGCGAGGCGACTACTCGAGTGCGTCCGGACCTTCTTGATCGGCCTTTGGCGAGGGCTCCAGTGATCCAGTGAGACCCATGGCGCCAATCCGGGCAAAAGCGAGAAGCGAGGAGTGGAGTCGTCGAAGGGCTCGAGCTTCATGGCGGGAGGAGTCTGAGAGGGGCGAGGGCAGTGGCTGCTCTGCCTACCATGTTGACTTCTGAGGCGAGGCGGGGAGACCTACCAGATCCCGTTTGCTCCTCCTCCGGCTGGCCATGAGTTGGCCGGTATTCCTGACTTGCCTCCGGTATGTATTACTTTATTTCTGCATCTTGCATTGTTATTTCATTTCAGTTCATTCAGACATTCCACAGAATACTGATGTATTTAATACTTTTGCAGGCTTCCTCTGAGTATACCCGTCAGTCTGTGGAGCTGAATGCCTCCCTGATGGGTATGCTGCAGCGGACTCTCGACGCTTTGGCCGTCTACGGCCTGCCGGTATGTTCTCGACCCACGATCTCAAATCATATTACATTTACGCTGTCTGCTACCTTGCACAAAAATCTGATAAACTGCTCACGGCTTTCATACACTGTACTTATACACTGCATTCTACACTGATTCTCTGTTTACAGCATTCATACATTGTACTCATACACTGCATTCTCAGTCGATAAAGCGCTCACGGTATTCACACCTTGTACTCATACTGCGCATTACTGTCTTGATAAAGCGCTCACGGTTTTCACACTGCTTGTACTCGCCTGCTTTGCAGTCTTGATAAACTGCTTACGGTTTTCTGATGTGTTTGTTCTTTGTATTTTCAGCCTCTTTTCCCGATCCCTTCAGTGGGTGGCGCTGCTCCAGCTGGGCCTCCCCTCTCTACTCGGGATGGCAGGATGTTTCCTCGTACTAGAGGGGGACGTGGTCACGTGGGGAGTAGCTCACAAGCTCCAGTTCTAGGAGATGGTGAGTCGGAGGCGGGGACGGAGTCATTTGCGGAGGAGGCCGGGGATAGCTCGGGCTCGGGCTCTGACAGTGACGGCTCCGACGATGCTTTTGTGCTTTTGCCCAGGAAGAGGGCGAGGACTGATCCTTAGGCATGAGGCCTACTGCTGATGATGATGATTTTGCTGCTTCTTTTCTTTATTTCTTTTCTTGTACTTTTCTCTTTTTGGTAGATAGAGTACTATGTCTTTGCATGACGGAGTTTTGCTTTTCTCAAACTATGTATTCGAAAAAGATGATATGAAAGGAACTTTTGTTTGAAAAGTGTTATATTTACATATCTCATACTTCGCACTGCATTGCATCATATTACACCTCAAATGTAAATGGAATAGATTTGTTGTCTGAAAATTGAGCACTTGCCTTTGTAATAATCGGATAACCAACCAACTAACGACAAACAACTCATACAAACCCTTTGCTCAAACTAAACACATAGCCCACATTCTGGGGATTAGGCTACCTATGGCGTAACACAACATTCGGTCCATTCTACACACAAACACGAGCAGATAGCCCCAATTTGTGAGACGGACCACAAAAGCTAAGCGGTTGGTTGGAGTTGAAACACACATCGGATGTCCCAAATTTCCTTTTCTTCCCTTGCCTCGCATGGATGTAGAGAATGGCACATTACGAACACAAGCGATTGACTTTGGAAAAAGGTTTGACAAGGGTATCGAGTCTCTGACTAGACATAGCGGAGGTACTCAAGTAAAAAGAAATCAAAAGGCGCCGACCTAAACACAATGAGACACACTCGGAAAAGACTCAACGAAGCCAAGTCGAGGCCCGACAAATCAAAAGACACACGGCGGACATGTTTTTTTTTAAGGAAACCAAAAGACCTCGGATCTCGAGGCAGTTTTCGGTATATTTCCCACCCTTCGATTTGTGTGATTCTCCGTCCATGACCCCTCGGGCTCGGTTTTTCTCTGGAAACCCCTTTCTCACTTTTCTCTCAACTCACACCTCTCTATTCTTTAATCTCTCATTTTTATCCCTCACGGGTGGTTGATAGATGAATAGAAAGCGGGGATTCATGCCCGTCTGACTAGCTCATGGCTATTCCTACAGTAAATAGAGTGCCTTTCTGGCGAGTGCATTAATGACAAGGGAGAGCAGAACACTGACTCATTGTGCCCCTAGTTCATTACTCGACCATTCTTTGTTTTCTTTCTAAAAGCAGTTTTGATCAAAATGAGCATGATTAGCGTGCTTGGGCAATTTTGATTTCAAAATCATGCAAGTCGGTTGCAAGCAACCGAAAGTTTTCCTTTTGGGTCCAAACATGGTCCAATTTTAGAAAATGGAATTGTTTTCGAGAACATAGTCAACCTCGGTAAAATTTTCAAAACTATTTTTGCAAGCGGTCAATGCTCAACAAGCACGTAACCTACCCTCGAGATCGCAACCTCGGATCGGAGGCAATTTGGGAAAATTGCCCTTGCTTGAATGGACGCATAGCAGCGGAAAGTTGCCCCTAGTTTTGGCGGCGACTTCTGGCGGCAGCGTGGCAACGAAAGTTGCCCCTAGTTTGGGCGGCAACTCAGGGCAATCTTTATGGCAATGCGAGGCAACGGAAAGTTGCCCCTTGTTTAGACAATGCCGCAGCATGCTGGTCAACGATTGATCGCGACCAGGCTCTCGGGCATGGAGAGGACGAAGATGGCCACAAACAATATATGGACACAGTCACCTTGAGGGCGTTGGTGGCTGGGTTTCAGAAGGAAGTTGATCACGTAGCTCCAATTGTTGCAACCGAGACATCGGATTCGGAGGAAGCATGGGTAATCAAAACCATTACATGGACTGAGACGCTATGGAAGCGTTGAAATTTGGACTTCGAGGATGAAGTTGCCTCGTATCCCAAACATGGGAATCAAGCCTTCGTAGTTCGGGTTTAAGGTACACTCGGGTATTTAACCTCTCCTTTTATGCTCTAACTTTTGCCAAAGGCGCCCGTCGGGTTTCGACCTTGAGCTTCTTTTCCTTTCCTTTTCAATTCTTTTTCATTTTTTCTCTTTTTTTCTTTTAGGCTCTAACTTTTGCCAAGGCGCCCGATGCGGGTTTTCGACCTTGCGAGCTTTGTTTTTCTTTCTTTTCTTTTCATTTCTT
Organism: Camellia lanceoleosa; assembly: GCA_025200525.1. Taxonomy (NCBI): domain Eukaryota; kingdom Viridiplantae; phylum Streptophyta; class Magnoliopsida; order Ericales; family Theaceae; genus Camellia; species Camellia lanceoleosa. Next base: position 26,256,508 of record CM045767.1, read on the forward strand.
TTTTTGCATATTTTTTGTATTTTGCTCTATCTTTTGCCTGGGCCGCCCTTCCGGGTTTTCAGCCCAGCGAGCCTCTCGAAGGGTAAAAGTGTAGCAAGTCCATGCCAAATGGTTTTGAAATTGAAGCCTCTCCGTATCCAAGAGAGCGACTGTTGTATTGATTTTTAGGAAAGGTCCATCACGGCTACTTCTCGAGCTTTGCTTAGTGGGATCTGATCTTCCTGATCAGACTCTGATGCCTCTTGCTCGAGGGCTGCTTCGAATTGGGTCACACAGGCATCTCATGGCACTAGTCGTTTTGTACAGACTTTGGTTTGCAACAGATGAATCGAATCTCGAGGCGGGGCGACCCTAAAATTGCACCATCTCAAAGCGGTTCCACAGGTCTTCGCGAGACTTGCATAAAATGTTTTGTTTTTGAAAGTTTTGAAGAAGGCGACGATTTGCTCGTGCCGAAGACAGTGTGGAACCAATCTGGATCAAGCCAGGGTCCTTCTCAGTACTCACGCTGACAAGTATGATTTGACTCATTAAGGGCTTAGCATGCCTCTCTTTCTTTCAAAATGATCAAAACTTTGTAAAAACTTGGAAATTCTGCCTCTTCGTTTCCACCTTGATTGCAAAAGGTTTTGCAAAACTTAGGTCAAAGCAATAATTTTAAGGCCCAAAAGAGCGGTGAATGTGTTGTCACCCCACTCTAATTCTCTCGCACAACTAGCCCAATAATGATCAATAAACATGGAAACACAGTAGCCAGCTACATTTCATTCATTGATTTCCACAGGTGTAAAGCGGCTCCACAAGGAGGGATCAAAAATAAAGCAAAAGGAAGTAATTACAGCGGTGTTTGAGGCAACAACTCAAGTCACGGTATTCTTATACAAAAGAGGGTGACTCATTACAATTAGACAGACCCTTAAACAAAAGGAATGACTCAAAACAATGAGACAGACTCAAGACAAATCAAAAGACTGACTCGACACCCAAGTCAGGTTTTACGAAACTAGCATCGACGGGTGCTCAAAAATGCGGGCCAAACACCACATCCAAAAATGTACCAGATATCGCCCATGACGGTTGAACCAATTATATACTCATGATGTCGGTGTCCTCGGTATCTGTGTCCTCACAATCCAAGAACTCTGTAGTGACTGATTTGGCCGAGGTAGGCGGGAGGATGACCTTGTTATCAATCAAATCCTGCACCTCATGACGGAGGCGGAAGCAATTATCAGTGGCATGACGGTCTGGCGATGGTACGCCTGATCTTGAGTAGCGTCATGGCTCACGGAGATTCCTTGGTAGAGGTCGCGGCTCCAAAGGCGTAAGATGCCCCTTCTTCGCCAAAATGAGAAGCGCCCTAGACAGTGGCATGTAGAGAGCATGAAAGGCCCTATGCCCCCGGGGCTGGTATTTGGAATTCTGAATGTTCTTGCTTGGCCTTGGCGAACGGATCGGCGGTAGCGGACTGGATTCGATCCTTTCTGGTGCGAGATTGGGAGTAAGAGGAGCTATTACGGCATGGCGGGGCTGTCGATTTTCGACCGATTTGGACTACCCTCGGGTAGAGTGGAAAACATCATCCACAATTTTGGTTACAATCGCGGATACTGTTGTTTGCTCATTCCCGGCTTTCAAAGCACTGGGCGCCTACGATTGTTCCCGCAGTCGGCATCTACCTTCACTTTGTCTTTTTCTCTGGCCTCAGCCTGATGAGAGGTTTGGGTCGGTACTGGTACATCACTATTGTGGGTGGAGGTCGTCTCCGACTGATTGAGCTTGATCACAATCCGCCCCAGTAGCGGGGGCTCCTGGGGTTCGAAATTTCCAACATACGGTGCAACCGGTGGCGAGGTTGACATTCCATAAGCAAGATCCGCTACGGACCTCTGGAGATCACCTATCATCCCCATTAACTCGAATGTAGTGGGCTCATGAGCTGATAGAACAGGGGGTCAGTTGGGTGTGAGGCGACACTGGCGGTGCGGCATATCAACAGTAGTATCATTCTGTGGGGTGGTTTCCTGACTCAACGCGGCCGTCATGACCACAATCTCTTCCGAGTTCTGCGTCATGTTCAGTTCTGCCTCAGCAAGAAGAAGGCACTAGCTGTTCTGGATCGACCCTCTGAATCTCTGAACTGAAACGGAAAACAAGCAGCATTTCAGCCCCAAACAGATCAAACACGGGCGTGGTCGAACAACTGCACTCTACTACTGAACACTGTTCTCCAAAATCACTGTCCCAGATCTGAATCTGACACCCGCAGATATAACTGATTCACAACGATACTGATACCGGTGCCCGCAGGCCGGATGCCCAGACTCGCAACCTGGTATATGCATTCCCTGTAGAGATACACTCTAAAAGCACGTAGCATGTAAAAGAGAACCAATACACCCCTATATTGGGGTAGGGTTTCCCTGTCCTGTTTTGTCAGGAGCTAGGGTTTCACTACGCACGCAGCGGTTTCAAACAACCTAACATCGGGTAAGCAACCTGTCCTAGTTTGGAATGGTCACTATGGATTTCGATATGCACTAGGTCGAATGGTCAAAAAGGGTGCCCCGGTAAAACCGGGGTTTGTGTTCTACATCTTGGCAGAGCCCGAACCGGCCTTATGGTCCTGCCTTGGCAAGACAAGCCTCCAGTAAACCGCTCAAGAATAGCAAATGGCCAACACGGTGTCCTCGGCACACCAATGCACATGCAATGCAAAGAAACACATAAGTGTAGTCAAAACATGATATCACAAGTTCGAGTCAAGATCTCTAAAATCCCAATGAGTCGCCAGAATCAGAGCACGTCCGCAGGGACCTCGCGCTACTGCTCGACTCGATTTGTGTCATGTTCAAAATCAACCAAAGAGTCCAAATCCGCAAATCGTTTTGAAGAAAACAGATTTTTGAAAAGTAGTGCCAAACATGGATCGCTTTGCGGACATGAGTCGCCACCTAAATATTTTAAAATGGGAAATTTAGGAAACCCCGACTGCGTCAAGGCCACATGTCCGTCATCACCAAAGTGGTCTTGGCTCGAGCTTGGGTACGATCGGGAAGGTCACTATGAGCACCCTTTCGCCATTCAAGACCGACCTCTACTAACCGTGATATCCGTTTTGAAAACTTTATGCTCTTATTCCGGTTATTTAACCTAGAATTACTATGTTATGCGCAAGACAAAAGTATAGACTAGATCGCCTAACTTGGAAATAAACATTGCATATCCGCTTTGTCTCGAAAAACGTTTTCTTTTGCTACTCGCAAGTAGGCTAAAATACGGATTTTTAATGAGTTGTTCCAACTCAGGCAACCTAACCTCCACCCACAGGCATTCAAGCAGTTTATCACATAAGCACTTAGCCGCATGGTTGACATACTGTCATGTTAACATTCACACGCATGCGACATGCTAAAGCATAAAACTTACATTGTACTCCGTGCCAAAACAATAAACTAGTTAGCAAGACATGCATGACCTAGTTCATGTTAAATGGCTAATGCATCACATACAGGGGTGCAATCTAAACAGGCTCGGCTACCCTAAGCATGGCACATGAAATGCAACTACTATCACGTATTCAATTTGGAATCGAAATACAATGCAGTTTGCATGATGTGCCGAGCCCGATGTATGTAAACAAATGCATGAATGCACGCATGCATTGCATAAGGTATCTGTGAAATAGACATTCTAATCTACCATTGAAAGCGGGTAAATAAAAGGGAGAAAGAAATGGGGGTTGGAAGACATACACCCACTCACCCACACTTATTACAATTGCGCCCTCACTCGGAGGGACCAAAATAATAATACAGATTAATTAACTACGCAAGCTAATTAATTATTACAAATTAACAAAATTAATTAACAAATTAACTAAGTTAATTAAAGCAGTAAACGCCTCGGGAAGAGGGCTCAAATACAGCGCGCGCTCGGAATTGGCTCGGAATCGCACTGCCATGCACGGATTGCCTCTGTTTCCCCTACTATCCTCCTTTGAAAATTGCCAAAGTCCCAAGAGTGCCTCTCAGGGCACTGGGGAGTACCACCGGCTGGGGTAGAGCACCACCGGCTGAAGAAGGAGGCCACCGGCACTAGATGAAGTTATCGGTCAATTGATCGCCGGTCGGCACTAAATAGTGCCTACCGCACTTAACACTCAAGTAACCTCGCAACCCACAAAGCAGAGAGGACAACAACATGCATGGCAATGTGATTCAAGGTATTTATGCACTATACACACCCCTTATCATGTTATTGACTCAAGGGGCATGTGCCTCGATTCTCGACCACCAATCACGATTTCCATGCATGATGGCCCTAAGAACCAAGAATGCAACTTTGATTTCAAATGCATGCAATGCAAACAAGCAAACAAGGGTGCTCAAACCTCTATCATGACTTGGTCAAGAGGCTTAGCATGCATGTCGATGCAATGAAGTCCTAAACATGTCAACTAGTATGCAATATGGCAATACAATGCAATCATGCAAGTAAGCATACAAGACAAGTATGCGAATCAATGGAAGGATGGTCTTATACATGAATTAGGCAACTCAAATAGTCCTAAAATCAAGGGCCAAAATGCTAAGTCAAGAGGGCCAAACACACATGCACACATGTATAAGTTAAGGCACCAACACTTAAGCATAATTAAGCAACTCTTAAACACATCTAAGAGGCACAAACATGGACTATTAGCATACATGAAAAGCTCAAATCATGCAAAACATGGTGCCAAACCAAGCTAAACAAGACCAAACAAAGCATGCAAATAGCCCAGTGCTTGAAGCAAGGTAATGAGGCTTTGAACCACACTTGACAAGACCAATCATGGCAAGACTCGAGCAACCAAAAACAGGTTTCAAAGATGTGAAAATACACCCAAACTCACACTCACACTCACACGGATCCTAAAAGCTCTAAACACACAAGCATGCACAAGGCACCCTTGAATGCATAAAAGGACACACCCTTAAAGCATGAAAGAGATGACAAAAATGAACATGTGAGCATGGATTAGGGTCTGAAATAGCATGTAAGAGGGTTCCAAACCCTTGAAATCATGGAGGCAATGCATCCTACACATGCACCTACTTGAAGCATAGAAGCTACAATGCAAAGGGACTATACAAAGCATGTCAAGATTGACTCAAACGACCATGGACAGAGCTAAACCATGGCAAAATAAGCATACAAGCTTCACAAACACAAGTCTAAAACATGCTAGAAATAGGGGCACACTTCCTAGACATGTTAAGGCAATAAGCGGCATTACAAGGCGACTATACTAAGCATGCATAGGAGACCAAAACCAACTTGAAAACATGTTATATCATGGTAATATAAGCATGGAAAACAAGCCAAACATGCTCAATACACACTCAAGCATAGACTCACTTAAGGAAGCAAAACTTGCCCTTTTTAAGGACATCAAGGAGAGGGGTGACCCTCCTCTTAGAGACTTTAAGCACCATCTCCACCACTGAAATCCTCAAGATTTCAGGTGGAGAGGCCTACACACAAGTCTCGGATCTTTCACAAAATGGCCTAAAATGGGGCCTTTTAAGGCCTAAGGGTGGTCAAACCTCCCCAAAGTGCAAAACACTCTTAATGAACAATGAAGAGGGCCTAAAAACAGAACTTTTATGTGTTATATACTAAGCACAAAAACAGTTCAAAGATAGGTAAAAACAAGGTGCAAGAATGGGGTAAAAAGAGCTAGTTTTGTTACCTTTGAAGACCTCTTCAATAATGGTGACCTTGATGCCTCCTTAAGCTTCAAACCAGCCAAGAACACCAAGGACAAGCCCTTAGCACCTCGGGCCTAAGAGGAAGGTGAAACACTAGGTGTTGGTGAGCAATAGTAAGTCACAAACACCTAGTGTACAAAATAAGAGAGAAAGAGAGAGATAGGATAGATATAGAATTTCTAACCTAAAACCAGAGCTCAACCTTCTCCTAAAATGTCTAATTCTCTGATTTTTGCTAACCCTTGAGCCAAGAGAAGAGCCTTCTTTATAGGCAACAAAGACTTACAAACTAAGTCATTCAAGTTCATCCCTCCATACACGTGTATGGAGGGGAAACAAGAGCTAAACAAATTGCCTAAAAATATCTCGTAGCAACTGTAAAGTCGGTTTGGGCAAAATGGTAATTTGCCAAAAATAGTGCCGATCGGGCACAATAGTGCCGACCGGCACAATATAGTGCCTATGGCAACTACAACCACCGGTGGCCTCTAGCCACAACGGTGGTATGTGGGGATACCTCGAAGGCATTCCCTACCCTCAAAGGCAAAGAACAAGTGTTTGGTGCAAAACCACACAAAATGGTCAAGTTCGGAGGTCTGAGACAGGCGCGAGTCGAGAACTCCGAACTCCAAACTAACACAAACATGGATAATCACCGAAAGTGTTCCAACGGTGATGTCCAAGTCTTGAGGACGGTCAAAAATGGGGTGTCTAGCTGTTCCCTCTTGATAGAACTCGAAAGTCATAAGAATGACGGAGTGAATGTCAAAGCCCGTGAGACGACCCATTTTTGACAAGGTCAAGACTTGGACAAACATACAAAGAAATGGTTGAACTCTAAGTCGCCACGATCCCTTTGCAAGGAATCAAACCAACAGAAGTTCATGCAGGGGCATACATGCCAAGGATAAGATATATACCAGAAGGCGGGGCAAATGCAACCGAAAATGCAAGAAGCCGAGCATAACTCATGATCATGCAAAGAAAGTCAGAATGAAGCACACATGCAACAGCTTATAAGCTAGCATACGCCAATCTGCACTACAATGCGTAAAGGATGTAAGAGAATTATGCAATTTTCAAAACGCCTCACGCGGAGGATACAATACCGCTGCTCGTTCGTTGCACCGCCTCAAATGAGTCAGACATACAATATCGTGCTCGCAAAGAAAGCAAACTTAACAGGTACAATATTGTTAGTAACATGCATGACATATGTAATGCAAATGATGAATGATATGCAATATATACAAAACTATGTATAAATAATGCAAATGAAAATGTAGTGCAATTGAAACTATGCAAACTATATGCAAAGTAATTGAATCATGATTCAATCATGAGCGGTTCGAAACCACACATATGTCAAGTAGATCGATGGAAGTAACAAGTCCGTCTCTCATAGAACGATGTCTGATCTATGAGTACTTCGCACGGACACAAGAACAAGTAATGGGTGGAATGACATAAGTGGGGAAACGACCCGCTGGAGAGAGAATAATGATCCGAGAGCCGGATGCAACAATTATACTATGATGTAATATGCGATTATGGCGCGCGGGCCAAACCGTATCTTGCCTAGGAAAGGCATGCACACGTACAAGCCATGTCTAACACAGAAAAGGTGCCGCAACCTCAAACCAAGTTCATCAAGGAATAGGCGCGATGCACATGAACCATGCTTTGACGTGAAAAGTAAGGGCACATACCAGACCAAGCTCAACAAGGAAAGGTGCAAGCCATAGATGGAAGATGATGCAGTGGATGCATGCAATTACAATGCAATAGAAATGGATGTTTACAGAAAATGCATGACATATGCACTATACTACAATGGAATGCATGACATATGCATGGTTTTTTTTTTAATGTTTTTGAATTTTTTAAAATGCATGACATATGCAGTATTTAACAATGATGCATGACAAATGCATGTTTTTTTTTGGTTTTTGGTTTTTGAAATGCACATGACGATGACAATGCACTATGATGCAATGATCAAGGACAGCGTTTTCCTATTCTTCCGACGGGCGATATACTAGGTTGGTTCAAGATCTGCACTGAGGCGTAAACACGCCGCCTTAACCTATGGGGCTTCCATACGTGTTTCAAGCCGAGGGTACACCCTTGGGTATTTAAACCAGACTTTAGTCTCGAAATTCAACCTTATGCTTCTAGGCATAAGCCATTCAAACTCTAGTTTTCACCGCCCCATTGGTCTCCTAGGAACTCATCAAGAACACGCACGGTGGCTTTACCAGACCACCGAAAGTCGTTTCGCACGACAAACGCCAAAGGAATTGCACCTTCAGAGGATTTAAGGTCTCCTAGACCGATGCAATGTAGTGAGGGTTTCGCACCTCCAAGGATTTAAGGTTTCTAGACTGCGTGCGTGTTTAAGGTCTCGCTGCATCTTGTGGGGGCAACGACATTACACAACACTTCAAGTGAATGCGATGCAAATGAGACATGCACACGGATGCAATGAGGCGTAATGAGACGGCGGTGTCTCAAAAGATGAAAGATGGAGTGCAATGAGGTACACGTGCCTCAAAGGATGGAAAATGAAGTGTAATGAGGGTGCGCTAAGCGGCGCGATAAAATGCATGCCAAATGCGATGAGGGGCGACTTAACACATCGAAAGTCTCGCACCTCCCGAGGATTTAAGGTTTCCTAGACCATGAAGGTTTTAAGGTCTCCTAGATCAGACAGTGTTTAAGGTCTCGCTGCATCGGCGAGTTAAGGTCCCGCCGGACCGGGCTAATCGAAATGCACGCACAATGCAGACAGGCGGGGGCGCAAAATAGCGCGAACAATGCAGATGAGGCAAATGAGGCACACACACCTCACAGGATTTGAAAAACAATGCAAACGAGGCCTGAATACCTCATAGCATCCACAGGAATGTAAATGAAACACGTGAGGTGGCACACCTCGCGCGAATTGAAATGCATGCTAATGAAACGTGTGAGGTGGCACACCTCACGCGATTTGAGATGAAATGAATCACGTGAGATGGCACACCTTGCGTGAATTGAAATGAATGCAAAATGAAACGAAACACACGAGGTGGCACACCTCATGTGAATTGGAATGCAAATGAAAATGAAACATGTGAGGTGGCACACCTCACATGAATATGAAATGAAAATGAAGCACGTGAGGTGGCACACCACACGTGAATATGAAATGCATGAAGCACGGAGGTGGTACCCTCACGTGAATATGAAATGCAATGTAACGAAACACGTGAGGTGGCACACCTCGCGAATAGAATGAATGCTAAGTGACATACATGCAACACAAAGTACAAAATGATGTAAGTGTGACACGATGCCGCACAAAATACAAAAAGGATGCAAGTCGCAGAGGACGGCAAAACGACGCTACCAGGTCGCACTAGACAAAGTGATGGATACAACAACGCACAGGCAACTTTTGAATCTTTATAAAGGACAAAGGACACAAAAGGATACAATCTTCGCTGAATTTGAGTGCCACACACGTAAGACACTGCTCGAGGTCGAAACGAGGCCGGCCGAGCATCGGGATGCACCTTCTTGCACTTTCTTGAGCTATGAAGACCCAAAAACCCTTATCTTGCCTAAAACATTCTTGGGAACACCACCGTTGGGTGGGTGGTCACCGCCGCCACCGCTGCCTAAACTCATCCATCGGCACAAAAAGTGCCGACCGCACAAAATAGTGCCGACCGCGTAAAATGCTCGATCGGGGCGTAATCGCCATTTTGCCACGGTGTTATAAAATAGGGTTTTAAACCCTATTTTCCTACTTTCCCCACCAAAAACTCCTCCTCTCTCTCTCTAGAGTGTTTTCTCTCGATTTTTCGCCGATTTCTTCGCTGCTTACACCCGCTTTTCGCCGATTCGCGATATTCTTCGCTTTGACATTTTCAACCGAACAAATCTTCGCTTCGTGCACTTTTCACCGCTTCCGCTTTTCGGACTTGTTCCCTTGATATTCTCTACATTCCCGTATTTTTCGCCTCCGCCTTTCCGCCATCTTTGGTTCGTTTTGGTTGACTTTTCCAGCTTGACTCTTCACATTCCGCCTTGCCATCTTCCGTCATTTTTCACCACCACTACCCATGGCGCGACGATGTTCCACATGTCGACTCCTCCGACCATGAGATGGACCCCGGTCGAGCTCCTCCCGCTGAGCGAAGCGCCCATTCGATCCGGCGACCTATCGCCCGGCCATCCACGCTACCACCCGATGGACTCGCCATTTCCGCGCCGACAGGCTTTGATCCGAGCTTCGCCGAGCCGGCCTCCCACTTGTCTTTTGGCGCCGCCGAGGTAACATTCTCATCTTTTATTTTCTGCAATGTAGGATTTCCTGTCAACTGCCGTAGCTAACTGGACCCATTAACTGCTTAGTTCTAATGTACTGGACTGTAGTTGATTGTAGACAAACTCACAACTGACATTTGCTTAGGACCGATGCACATGCACACACATCGACCGCCTCAAGCACTCATACACACGGCACCCATTGCACTATCAATTCGCCGACACCCGGTGCTTATTTGAATTTGAAAACTCGCACGCATGCTAGATTTGCACAAAACTACACCAACACGCGCACACATCACACGTAGTAGTTCACTGAAACATACCGAGACCAGGCTTCTATTTGGACTTTGAAAGACACGCACACATGCTATTTACACTGATCCTCATAGGAGCACTGACATATCACAGGCCGTAGCCCACCCACTGGTATGCTGAAACCCGACATTTGCTTGCATTCGAGACACGCATGCGCACCATATTTACACCGCACCACTCAAAAGTACACCGACGATCATATATTGTAGTTCATCAAAACACACCGCACCCGTTTCGCTTGAATCAAAAATGTGCATACATGCACCAAGTTTACACCGAGCATCTAAAACATACCGATGCATCGCATCGTAGTTCATCAGAAGCACACCGCACCCGATTTTTGTTTGAACTTTAAGAATCAGACGCGATACCGATTTATGCCGATCGTGATATCTTCATGTGGCTTTGCAATTTCTTGACTACAGGAGACTCCATACTCTCCGCGTATGGGAACGCCACCGCCGCGACAGGTACACCGAGCCGCCTCGACGCCAAGTAGTCAGATTGTAGATCGGGCCGCCGCACCTTTGCAGGGACTTTCCTGTGCCTTCGCTGCGACCTCTTCTTGCCGCTTCGCAGAGAGGTGGTGGGACACCACCGATTCATTTCACTTATCACGATCGGGGACATGACGATGACCCTTACGACTTCTCGATGCTCACCGGCAGACGGTGGGGTGATCCGATCCCTTTGATATAGACATGGATGAGTGGATTGCCGCCAGTTTACTTGTCGGGCGAGGCGCCGCCACTTGCTCGCCCAGGTTTGTCCGCTACTCTTGGTTCGAGGTGCGCTGAGTGCAGCTGCGGCCGGTGGACGCAGCCCGGCGACCCAGAGACCGCCGAGAGATATGCACGCGCTTTCATGTTCTTGTTGGGACCACCCTGCTTGCCGACCGCAAACACAAGGTTCTCTCGCCGCCATGGTGGACGCCGAGAGGATTGTGCAAGATGATCGGGGCGCGGCCAATTTTTACGGTTATATGAGCTCGCCTCGTGGCAAAGGATACCGCTAGGAGGCTATCGAGCCCGGAGGTATGTCTTTCTCGCTTTCATTTCGCTTCAGACTTTCAGATTCGCATAATCGCATACACCGTTGTCTACTTTACACCATCAGATAATCGTATAATACACGCACACACATACTTCCGCATTATACTTATCGTATAATCGCTCACACTGCATAACTGCTCAATACACCGTGACAACGACGGCTCGCTTATTTCGCTTATTCTTTATTCGCTCGATAAATGTTATGTTATCCGCCTTGCGCTTGTGGGTCTATGCCTACTTTCCTGTGCTAGAGCCAAGATCGAGACGGAGACCCCTCTCGTCGCCCCTTCTCTCGCCACACGACGGGCGATGCGTCTGAGGCCCCGGACACTTTAGCTTCTTCCGCCGCTTTTCGATACCATCACCCCCACCGAGGTATGTTTTACTTATGACCGCTTAAGCTTCGCTTGCCGCACATTTCAGACGAGATAATCAATCAGATTTCATTTCAGTCACCCGTACCGTGGCTCCACTACCAACGGTGATACGAGATCGGTATGCCGGTGCCATCGAGACCTCAAGGACGGATTCTCGAGGGCCCAAATTGCTGGCCCGTACTGGTGAGCTGCCATACGCTGCACTTAGGGTTGCCTTGAGCAGAGATAGTTCCGATCCATCCTCCCGAGCGATGAGGGAGATCGAGGGATACAGCTTTCCAGCCAGATGGAGGACTACACCCTTGGTTGGGCCGTGGACGATGCCGATAGGGGCGAGGGCGACCACTCGAGTACGTCCCGACCTTCTTGATGCGGCTTTGAGCAGGGCTCGAGCCGATCCAAAGGAGACCATGGCCAGCTGCCCGGCAAAGGCAGAGCAGGAGTGGGGTCGCCGCAGAGGGCTCGAGCTCGCGGCAGGAGGGGAGGCAGAGGACGAGGGATGGCCGGCCCGCTTCCGCCACCATGTTGACTTACAGGCAGAGCGGAGACCTACCAGATCCCGCTTGTTCTCCTCCCACTGCCATGAGTTGGCCGGATTCCCGACTTGCCTCCCAGATGTATTACTTTATTTCAAGATCTTGCATTGTTATTTCATTTCAGCCATTCGCACATTCCACGTATCATCGATGTATTTAATACTTTTGTGCTTCCTCCGAGTATACCCGCCACCGCGGAGTCAATGCCTCTCGATGGGTATGCCGCAATGACTTCGACGCTTTGGCCTACTACCGCCGTATGTTCTCATCGACTACGCCTCAAATCATATTCTGCTTCGCATAACTGCTACACCGCACAAAAATCGATAAACCGCTTCACGGCTTACATCAGACTTATATAATCGCATTCTACATCGATTCTCTGCTTACAAGATTCATACATTGTACTCATACACCGCATTCTCAGATCGATAAACCGCCACGGTATTCACACACCGTACTCATACACCGTGATTCTCAGATCGATAAACCGCCACGGTTTCACACTGCACTCATACATCGTGATTCTCAGACCGATAAACCGCTACGGTTTTCTCGATGTGTTTGTTCTTTGTATTTTCACCTCTTTTCCCGATCCCTTCAAAGGGTGGCGCTGCTCAGCCGGGCCTCTCTACTCTGGATGGCGTGATGTTCCTCAGATTAGAGGGGACGTGGTCACGTGGGGAGTAGCTCACAAGCTCCAGCCTAGGAGATGGTGAGTCGGAGGCGGGACGGAGTCATTTTGGCGGAGGAGGCCGGGATAGCTCGGGCTCTGCCTCGACAAAGGATTTCGGCCCGACGATGCTTTTGTGCTTTTGCCCAGAAGAGGGCGAGGATCGATCCTTAGGCATGAGGCCCATCACGATGATGATGATTTTGTCGCTTTTTTCTTTATTTCTTTTCTTGTACTTTTCTTTTTTGGTAGATAGAGTACTATGTAATCGCAAGCAGTGTGTTTTTGCTTTTCTCAAACTATGTATTCAAAAGATGATATGAAAGGAACTTTTGTTTGAAAAGTGTTATATTTACATATCTCATACTTCGTGACCGCATTGCATCATATTACACCTCAAATGTAAATGGAATAGATTTGTTGTCCTAAAATTGAGCACTTGCAATCAGAATAATCGGATAACCAACCAACTAACAAAGAAACAACTCATACAAACCATCGCTCAAACTAAACACATAGCCCACATTCTGGGATTAGGCTACCTATGGCCCGTAACACAACATTCGGTCCATTCTACACACAAAGAAACTCGAACAGATAGCCCCAATTTGACAGATTTGACCACAAAATCAAGCGGTTGAGTTGAAACACACATCGATGTCCCAAATTTTTTCTTCCCTTGCTCAAGATGGATGTAGAGAATGGCACAGCATTCTGAACACAAACGATTGACTTTGGAAAAAGGTTTGACAACCGGGGTATCGAGTCTACGACTAGACATAGCGGAGGTACTCAAGTAAAGAAATCAAAAGGCGCACGACCTAAACACAATGAGACACACTCGGAAAAGACTCAACAGAAGCCAAGTCGAGACTGACAAATCAAAAGACACGACGCACGGACATGTTTTTTTTTTTTAAGGAAACCAAAAAGACCTCAGATCTCGAGGAGCCAGTTTTTCCAGGTATATTTCCCACCCTTTCTGATTTGTGTGATTCTCACGTCACGCGGCCCCTCGGGCACGGTTTTTTCTCCGAAACCCTTTTCACTTTTCTCTCAACTCACACCTCTATTCTTTAATCTCTCATTTTTCTCCCTCACCTGGGTGGTTGATAGATGAATAGAAAGCGGGGGATTCATGCCCGATACAGCTAGCTCGCGGCTATTCCTTCTGGTAAATAGAGTGCCTTTCTGGCGAGTGCATTAATGACAAGGAGAGATGTAACACCGACTCGACCGTGCCCTAGTTCATTACTCGACCATTCTTTGTTTTTTCTAAAACAGCTTTTGATCAAAATGAACGCCAGATTAGCGTTTGGGCAATTTTTGATTTCAAAATCATGCAAGTCGTTGCAAGCAATCGAAGTTTTCCTTTGGGTCCAAACATGGTCCAATTTTAGAAAATGGAATTGTTTTCGAGAACATAGTCAACCTCAAGAAAATTTTCAAAAACTATTTTTGCAAACGGTCAATGCTCAACAAGCACGTAACCTATACGATCGAACCTCGGATCGGAGGCAATTTGGGAAAATTGCCCCTTGCTTGAATGGACGCATGGCAACGGAAAGTTGCCCCTAGTTTTGGCGGCGGCTTACGGCGACGTGTGGCAACGGAAAGTTGCCCCTAGTTTGGGCGGCAACTCAGGGCAATCTTTATGGCAATGCGAGGCAACGGAAAGTTGCCCCTTGTTTAGACAATGCCGCAGCATGCTGGTCAACGATTGATCGCGACTGTGCTCTCGCACCGGAGAGGACGAAGATGGCCACAAACAATATATGGACACAGTCACCTTGAGGGCGTTGGTGGCTGGGTTCCAGAAGGAAGTTGATCACGTAGCTCCAATTGTTGCAACCGAGACATCGGATTCGGAGGAAGCATGGGTAATCAAAACCATTACATGGACTGAGACGCTATGGAAGCTGCTTGCCGGACTTCAGATGAAGTTTCTCACGATCCCAAACATGGGAATCAAGCTCACGAGTTCGGTTTAAGGTACACCTGTATTTAACCTCCTTTTATGCTCTAACTTTTGCCAAGGCGCGATGCAGGTTTTCGACCTTGAGCTTTTTTTCCTTTCCTTTTCAATTTTTTTTCATTTTTTTCTTTTTCTTTTTAGGCTCTAACTTTTGCCAAGGCGCCCGATGCGGTTTTAATTATGTAGCTTTGTTTTTCTTTCTTTTCTTTTCATTTCTTTTTTTGCATATTTTTTGTATTTTGCTCTATCTTTTGCCTGGGCCGCCCTTCCGGGTTTTCAGCCCAGCGAGCCTCTCGAAGGGTAAAAGTGTAGCAAGTCCATGCCAAATGGTTTTGAAATTGAAGCCTCTCCGTATCCAAGAGAGCGACTGTTGTATTGATTTTTAGGAAAGGTCCATCACGGCTACTTCTCGAGCTTTGCTTAGTGGGATCTGATCTTCCTGATCAGACTCTGATGCCTCTTGCTCGAGGGCTGCTTCGAATTGGGTCACACAGGCATCTCATGGCACTGGTCGTTTTGTACAGACTTTGGTTTGCAGCAGATGAATCGAATCTCGAGACTGGGAGCGACCCTAAGCTGCACCATCTCAAAAACGGTTCCACACAGGTCTTCGCGAGACTTGCGCAAAATGTTTTGTTTTTGAAAGTTTTGAAGAAGGCGACGATTTGCTCGTGCCGAAGACAGTGTGGAACCAATCTGGATCAAGCCAGGGTCCTTCTCAGTACTCACGCTGACAAGTATGATTTGACTCATTAAGGGCTTAGCATGCCTCTCTTTCTTTCAAAATGATCAAAACTTTGTAAAACCCGAGGAATTCCTGCCTCTTCGTTTCCAATCAAGGTTTAAAAGGATTTGCAAAACTTAGGTCAAAGCAATAATTTTTAAGGCCCAAAAGAGCAGGCGGAATGTGTTGTCACCCCACTCTAATTCTCTGGCACAACTAGCCCAATACGATCAATAAACATGGAAACACGGTAGCCACGGCTGTTCCATTCAGATTTCCCTGGGTGTAAACTGGCTCCACAGCGGAGGGGGATCCAAAAATAAAGCAAAAGGAAGTAATTACAGAACGGTGTTTGAGGCAACAACTCCGAAGTCACCTGGTATTCTTATACAAAAGAGGGACTGACTCATTACAATTAGACAGACCCTTAAACAAAAGGAATGACTCAAAACAATGAGATGACTCAAGACAAATCAAAAGACCGACTCGACACCCAAGTCGTTTATTTAAACTAGCATCGACGGTGCTCAAAAATGCGCCAAACACCACATCCAAAATGTACAGATATCGCCTGCAGTGCTTGAACCCCAATTATATACTCGCAGACGGTGTCCTCAGATTCGTGTCCTCACAATCCAAGAACTCAGAGGACCGACGGCCGAGGTAGGCGGAGGATGACCTTGTTATCAATCAAATCCTCGCACCTCATGACGGAGGCGAAGCAATTATCGCT
The DNA here is from genome assembly GCA_025200525.1 of Camellia lanceoleosa. Taxonomy (NCBI): domain Eukaryota; kingdom Viridiplantae; phylum Streptophyta; class Magnoliopsida; order Ericales; family Theaceae; genus Camellia; species Camellia lanceoleosa. The sequence goes on from CM045767.1 coordinate 26,272,966, forward strand.
GGCATGGCTACCTCACGATGGTACGCGACAAGATCGAGTAGCGCCATGGCTCACCGAGATTCTTTGGTAGAGGTCGCTCCAAAGGCGAAGATGCCCCTTCTGGCCAAAATGAGAAGCGCCTAGACAAAGGGCATGTAGAGAGCATGAAAGGCCCTATGCCCCGGGCCGGTATTTGGAATTCAATGTTCTTGCTTGACGACCGGGCGAACGGATCGGCCAGCGCGACTGATTTCGATCCTTTCCCGTGCAGATTGGGAGTAAGAGGAGCTATTCGCATGGCGGGGCTCGCCCCGATTTTCTCGACCGATTTGGACTACCTCGGGTAGAGTGGGAAAACATCATCCACAATTTTGGTTACAATCGCGGATACTGTTGTTTGCTCATTCCCCGGCTTTCAAAGCTGGATCGCCTACGCTAGCTGTCCACCGGTCGCATCTACCTTCACTTTGTCTTTTTCTCTCGCCTCACCGATGAGAGGTTTGGGTCGATCGTACATCACTATTGTGGGTGGAGGTCGCTCGATCGATTGAGCTCGATCACAATCCGCCCCAGTAGCGGGGGCTCCTGGGGTTCGGAATTTCCAACATACGGTGCAACCCGTGGCGCGGTTGGCTTTCCGTAAGCAAGATCCGCCCCGGGCCTCTGGAGATCACCTATCATCCCCATTAACTCGAATGTAGTGGGCTCATGAGCCGATAGAACCGGGGTCCAGATGGGTGTGCGTGGCGACCTGGCGGTGCGGCATATCAACAAGAGTATCATTCTCAGGTGGTTTCACGACTAACGCGGCCGTCATGACCCCAATCTCTTCCGAAGTCTGCATCATGTTTAGTTTCGCCTCGGAAGAAGAAGGCACTAGCCGTTCGATCGACCCTCAATCTCTGAATCAAACGGAAAACAAGCAAAGATTTCACTTTCAAACAGATCAAACACGGCGTGGTCGAACAATCGCACTCTACTATCAACACCGTTCTCCAAAATCATCTGCCCAGATCTAAATCGACACCCGCAGATATAATCGATTCATTAACGATATCGATCTGGGTGCGCAGCGGATGCCCGCATCGCAACTCGGTATATGCATTTCTGTGAGATACACTCTAAAAGCACGTAGCATGTAAAGAGAACCAATACACCCCTATATTGGGGTAGGGTTTCCACTGTCTGCTTTGTCGAGCTAGGGTTTCACTACGCACGCAATGGCGGTTTCAAACAACCTAACATCGGGTAAGCAACTTTGTCCTAGTTTGGAATGGTCACTATGGATTTCGATATGCACTAGGTCGAATGGTCAGGGGTGCCCGGTAAAACCGGGTTTGTGTTCCCATCTTGGCAGAGCCCGCAACCGTCACCTTATGGTCATGCCTTGACAAGACAAGCCTCCAAGAAACGGGCCAGAATAGCAGATGGCCAACACGGTGTCCTAGGCGCACCAATGCACATGCAATGCAAAGAAACACATAAGTGTAGTCAAAACAGAAATCACGAGTTCGAGTCAAGCTCTCTAAAATCCCAGAAGTCGCCAGAAATCAGTAGCACGTCCGCTGGGGACCTCGCTACTGATTCGACTCGATTTGTGTCATGTTCAAAATCAACCAAAGAGTCCAAATCCGCAAATCGTCGCTTTGAAGAAAACAGATTTTTGAAAAGTAGTGCCAAACATGGATCGCTTTGCGGACATGAGTCGCCACCTAAATATTTTAAAATGGGAAATTTAGAAACCACGACTCGGTGTCAAGGCCACATGTCCGTCATCACCAAAGTGGTCTTGGCTCGGGAGCTTGGGTACGGTCGGGGAAGGTCAGCTATGAGCACCCCCTTTCGCCCGGTCCGAAGACTGGCCTCTACTAACCGTGATATCCGTTTTTGAAAACTTTATGCGTTCTTATTCCGGTTATTTAACCTAGAATTACTATGTTATGCGCGCAGCACAAAAGTATAGACTAGATCGCCTAACTTGGAAATAAACATTGCATATCCGTTTTGTCTCGAAAAACGTGTTGTTTTCTTTTGCTACTCGCAAGTAGGCTAAAATACGGATTTTTAATGAGTTGTTCCAACTCAGGCAACCTAACCTCCACCCACAGGCATTCAAGCAGTTTATCACATAAGCACTTAGCCGCATGGTTGACATACTGTCATGTTAACATTCACACGCATGCGACATGCTAAAGCATAAAACTTACATTGTACTCCGTGCCAAAACAATAAACTAGTTAGCAAGACATGCATGACCTAGTTCATGTTAAATGGCTAATGCATCACATACAGGGGTGCAATCTAAACAGGCTCGGCTACCCTAAGCATGGCACATGAAATGCAACTACTATCACGTATTCAATTTGGAATCGAAATACAATGCAGTTTGCATGATGTGCCGAGCCCGATGTATGTAACCAAATGCATGAATGCACGCATGCATTGCATAAGGTATGCTGAAATAGACGTGCCCTAATCTACCATTGAAAGCGGGTAAATAAAAGGGAGAAAGAAATGGGGGTTGGAAGACATACACCCACTCACCCACACTTATTACAATTGCGCCCTCACTCGGAGGGACCAAAATAATAATACAGATTAATTAACTACGCAAGCTAATTAATTATTACAAATTAACAAAATTAATTAACAAATTAACTAAGTTAATTAAAGCAAGAACGCCTGAAGAGGGCTCAAAAATACAAGGCCTCGGGGCTCGAATCGCCGCCATGCACGGATTGCCTCTGCTTTCCCGTGCTACCCTCCTTTTAAAATTGCCAACGTCCCAAGAGTGCCTCGGGGAGCACAGGGGAGTACCACCGCCTGGGGTGAAGCAGCACCGGCTGAAGAAGGAGGCCACCGGCAGTAGATGAAGTTATCGGCTGGCAATTGATCGCCGGTCGGCACTAAATAGTGCCTACCGCACTTAACACTGCAGAACCTCGCAACCCACAAAGAAGAGAGGACAACAACATGCATGGCAATGTGATTCAAGGTATTTATGCACTATACACACCCTTATCATGTTATTGACTCAAGGGCATGTGCCTCGATTCGGACCACCAATCACGATTTCCATGCATGATGGCCCTAAGAACCAAGAATGCAACTTTGATTTCAAATGCATGCAATGCAAACAAGCAAACAAGGGTGCTCAAACCTCTATCATGACTTGGTCAAGAGGCTTAGCATGCATGTCGATGCAATGAAGTCCTAAACATGTCAACTAGTATGCAATATGGCAATACAATGCAATCATGCAAGTAAGCATACAAGACAAGTATGCGAATCAATGGAAGGATGGTCTTATACAAGAATTAGGCAACTCAAATAGTCCTAAAATCAGTGGCCAAAATGCTAAGTCAAGAGGGCCAAACACACATGCACACATGTATAAGTTAAGGCACCAACACTTAAGCATAATTAAGCAACTCTTAAACACATCTAAGAGGCACAAACATGGACTATTAGCATACATGAAAAGCTCTGAAATCATGCAAAACATGGTGCCAAACCAAGCTAAACAAGACCAAACAAAGCATGCAAATAGCCCGAGTGCTTGAAGCAAGGTAATGAGGCTTTGAACCACACTTGACAAGACCAATCATGGCAAGACTCGAGCAACCAAAAACAGGTTTCAAAGATGTGAAAATACACCCAAAACTCACACTCACGGCATCCTAAAAGCTCTAAACACACAAGCATACACAAGGCACCCTTGAATGCATAAAAGGACACACCCTTAAAGCATGAAAGAGATGACAAAAATGAACATGTGAGCATGGATTAGGGTCTGAAATAGCATGTAAGAGGGTTCCAAACCCTTGAAATCATGGAGGCAATGCATCCTACACATGCACCTACTTGAAGCATACAAGCTACAATGCAAAGGGACTATACAAAGCATGTCAAGATTGACTCAAACGACCATGGACAGAGCTAAACCATGGCAAAATAAGCGTACAAGCTTCACAAACACAAGTCTAAAACATGCTAGAAATAGGGGCACACTTCCTAGACATGTTAAGGCAATAAGCGGCATTACAAGGCGACTATACTAAGCATGCATAGGAGACCAAAACCAACTTGAAAACATGTTATATCATGGTAATATAAGCATGGAAAACAAGCCAAACATGCTCAATACACACTCAAGCATAGACTCACTTAAGGAAGCAAAACTTGCCCTTTTCAAGGACATCAAGGAGAGGGGGTGACCCCCTCCTCTTAGAGACTTTAAGGCACCATCTCCACCACTGAAATCCCTCAAGATTTCAGTGGTGGAGAGGCCCAAGCACACAAGTCTCGGATCTCTCACAAAATGGCCTAAAATGGGGCCTTTTAAGGCCTAAGGGTGGTCAAACCTCCCCAAAGTGCAAAACACTCTTAATGAACAATGAAGAGGGCCTAAAAACAGAACTTTTATGTGTTATATACTAAGCACAAAAACAGTTCAAAGATAGGTAAAAACAAGGTGCAAGAATGGGGTAAAAAGAGCTAGTTTTGTTACCTTTGAAGACCTCTTCAACAATGGTGACCTTGATGCCTCCTTAAGCTTCAAACCAGCCAAGAACACCAAGGACAAGCCCTTAGTACCTCAGTTCCAAGAGGAAGGTGAAACACTAGGTGTTGGTGAGCAATAGTAAGTCACAAACACCTAGTGTACAAAATAAGAGAGAAAGAGAGAGATAGGATAGATATAGAATTTCTAACCAAAAACCAGAGCTCAACCTTCTCCTAAAATGTCTAATTCTCTGATTTTTGCTAACCCTTGAGCCAAGAGAAGAGCCTTCTCTTTATAGGCAACAAAGACTTACAAACTAAGTCATTCAAGGGTTCATCCCTCCATACACGTGTATGGAGGGGAAACAAGAGCTAAACAAATTGCCTAAAAATATCTCGTAGCATTGTAAAGTGGTCAATTTGGGCAAAATGGTAATTTTGCCAAAAATAGTGCCGACCGGCACAAAATAGTGCCGGTGGCAACTACAGCCAGCCGGTGGCCTCTAGCCACAGCCGGTGGTATGTGGGGATACCTCAGAAGGCATTCCCTGCCCCTCAAAGGCAAAGAACAAGTGTTTGGTGCAAAACCAGACACAAAACGGTCAAGTTCAGAGGTCCTGAGGCAGGGCGCGTAGCCAAGAACTCCGGGAACTCCAAACGAACACAAACATGGATAATCACCGAGTGTTCCAACGGTGACGTCCAAGTCTTGAGGACGGTCAAAAATGGGGTGTCTACAGTCCGTCATTACCAAAGTGGTCTTGGCTCGGGAGCTTGGGTACGATCGGGGAAGGTCAGCTATGAGGACCCCCTTTCGCCCGATCCGAAGACTGGCCTCTACTAACCGTGATATCCATTTTTGAAAACATTATGTGTTCTTATTCCAATTATTAACCTAGAATTACTATGTTATGCGCGCGGCAAACAAGTATAGACCAGATCGCCTAATTTGGAAACAAACATTGCATATCCGTTCGTTTTGAAAATGCTTTTGAAATTGCTACTCGCAAGTAGGCTAAAACACGGATTTCAACGTGTTTTTCCAACTCAAGCAATCCAACCTCCACCCACGGGCATTCAAACAGTTGATCTCATATAAGCATTTAGCCACATGGTAAGCATACTGTCATGGCAACATTCACACGCATGTGGTATGCTAAAGCGTAAAATACTTACATCGTACTCCGTGCCAAAACAAGAAACTAGTTAGCAGACATGCATGTCCCTAGGTCATGTTAAGTGGCTAATGCAACACAGGCAAAGATGCAATTTAGAGTAGGCTCGGCTAACCCTAAAGATGGCATGTGAAATGCACTTTATCTGATGCACGTATTCAATTTGGAATTGAAAATACAATGCAGTTTGTATGATGTACCGAGCGCGATGCATGTCAACAAATGCATGAATGCACGCATGCATTGCATAAAGTATGCTAAAATAAACGTGCCCTAATCTACCATCATAAGCGGGTAAGTAAAAGGGAAGAAAAAAGTGGGGGTTGAAAGACATACACACACTCACCCACACTTATTACAAATTTGCCCTCGCTCGGAGGGACCAAATGAATAATACAAATTAATTAACTACGCGAGCTAATTAAATATTACAAATTAATTAAATTAACAAAATAATTAATCTAAGAAAAACAGTAAACCGCCTCGGGAGGAGAGCCAAATGCAGCACACTCGGATTCCGCTCGGAATTGCACTGCCATGCCTAGTTTGCCTCTGTTTTCCCTGCTTTGCATCTCAGAAGACTGCCAAAGTCTCAGGAGTGCCTCCTAGGACACTGAAGGACATCATCGGCTGAGTGGAAATGCCACCGGCTGAAGTATGTGGTCACCGGCACAAAATTAATCCATCGGCCATCAATATATCACGGCCGGCACTAAATCTCGCCGTAAGCCTGAATGTCTCAGAACTCACGCAACTCACAAAGAAGAGGACAAAAACTTGCATGGCAATGTAATTCCAACAATGTGTGCACCAATCATGCCCCTTATCATATTTGTGACTCAAAGGGGGCATGTGCCTCGATTCTCGGACCACCAATCACGCATTTCCATGCATGATGGCCCAAAGAACCAAATGTGCCACTTTCAATTTCAAATGCATGCAAACCATATAAACAAACAAGGGTGCCAAACCTCTATCATGTTTATCTCAAGAGGCCTAGCATGCATGTGAATGCAATGAAATCCTAAGCATGTTGGCTAGCATGCAACATGGACAATGTAATGTAAGGATGTTAATATGCAAACACACCTACAAGATAAACATGTAAACCAAACAATGGGGTGGACTTAAACATGATCTAGGCAACTCTAACTAGGCCTAAAATCAGTAGCCAAAGTGCTAAGTATGAGAGCTAAACACACATGCACATGTACACATGTTAAGGCACACAACTTAGGCATTAAACAAACCACTCTCAAGCACACTTGAAAGGAGATAACATGGATGATTAGCATTCAACATGAGCTCTAAAATCATGTCAAAGTGTGGTGCTAAACCAACTCAAGATAGGCCAAACAAAGCATGCAAATGGTCCAAGACTTAAAGCAAGTCAATGAGGCATTGAACTATACTTATGCAAGACAATTATGGCATGCATTAAACAACTAAAAATAGGTTTTTAGCATGTTAAAACAAAGCCAAAAGGCTACTTAGATGACATCAAAGAGGCTTGAAACCAAAGGCATGCACAATGACCAAAACATGGAGCATTCAATACATGCTTTTAAAGCATTAAAGAGGCAACTAAGGCAAGCATACAAGCACACCAAAGGGACTGAAATGACATGCCAAATGGTTCCAAACCATCAAAATGAGGTAAGCAACACATGCTACATATGCATGCTCAAAGGCTAGCAAGCCTAAAATGCAAAGGGGCCATATAATGCATGCCAAGATCAACCCAAATGACTATGGACAGAGCTAAAACATGTCAAAATAAGCACAAAACATTCATAAGTCTAAGCCTAAAGCATGCTCGAATTAGGGCTAACAACCTAAGGTATGTTAAGGCAATACAAGGCATTACATGGCAACTATGCTAAGCATGCATAAGGGACCAAAACCAACACATAGCAATGTTAAATCATGATATAATAAGCATGAAAAACAGTCATGACATGCTCAACACACACTTGAACATAGGCTTCCTCAAGAGGCCAAAACTTGTCCTTTTTAAGAACAATAAGGAGAGGGGGTGACCCTCTCCTTCTTGGGACTTCAAGGCATCATCTTCACCACTGAAATCTCTCAAGATTTTAGTGGTGAAGAGACCCCAACACCAAAATCCCGGAGCTCAACAAAATAGCACAAAAATGAGGCCTTTCAAGGCCTAAGAGGGGCCAAACTTCCCCAAAGCACAAAGTACCCTTAATAAACTATCAAGAGGACTAAAAAACAGAACTTTTTTGTATTAAACACCAAGCACAAAAACAGTTCAAAGATAGGTAAAAATGGAATGCAAGAATGGGGTAAATAAAGCAAGTTTCTCACCCTTGTTGACCTTCTTCACCAAAGATGATGTTGTTGCTTCCTTAAGCTCTAATCTAGCCAAAAAACTCTAGGAACAACCTCTTGGAACCTCAGTTGCCAAGGAAGGTGAAACACTAGGTGTTGATGTGCAATAGTGAGACACAAACACCTAGTGTACAAATAAGAGGGAAGAAGAGAGATAGGATAGATACAAAACTTCTAACCTAGAACCAGAGCTTCTTCTCTGTCTTTTCTCTCTAAAATGTCTAACTTTGCTAACCCTTGAGCCAAGAGAAGAGAGCCTTCTCTTATAGGCAACAAAGCTTACAAGCTAAGCAAAACAAAGGCTCATCCCTCCATACACGTGTATGGAGGGGAAACAAATGCAAGACAGCTGCCTTAAAATATCTCATAAAGCAACTGCACAGTAGTCGGCAGGGCAAAATTGTCATTTTGACAAAATTTACTGCCGACCGGCACAATATAGTGCCAATGGAAACACCAACCAGCCGGTGGCCTCTAGCCACTGCCGGTGGTGTGTGGGGATGCCTCACAAGGCATTCCCTGCCCCTCCAAGGCAGAGCACAAGTGTTTGGTGCAAAAACCAGACACAAAACAGTCAAGTTCGGAGGTCCTGAGGCAAGGCGCGTAGCCGAGGACTCCGGGAACTCCAAACGAACATGAACATGGATAATCACCGGGTGTTCAAGCGGTGACGTCCAGGTCTTGAGGACGGTCAAAAATGGGGTGTCTACACGGTCAAACAGTGCCTTTTCAGATTGTACCTATTCGGATCATATATTTTTGACTATAAATACAAATCCTTTTCCAGCAGCCTAGGGTGATCCAAAAAATCAGTCTAAAATATTTCTTGTTGTCCAGTTTGTAATCTTTGGTGCATTAGTGCATTATTCTTTACTTTAAGTATTAGAATAAAATTCAGAGAGTTAGAACACAGGTTTGGTTCGCCGAACAAATTGTTTGGAGTACTATTACAATTTGTGAAGATCATTGTATCTTGGGAGATAGACGCCACTCAGCCGTAAGTACCGTAGCGGAGCGAATTTGTCTTAAGGACAGAGTGTCACACACTCGACTTGGTCTCAATTTTAATTCGGTTCGATAAATAAATCCGATATGTTATTTATTTATTTTGTTTGAATTTATTTCAAGTTTTTTTTTATTTACACAGAAGATTGATCCGACAATCTTAAGACAGATTCGAATTATTTTGTTTACAGAATTTTTCGTTTGTTTCCCTTTTTCATTCCTCGTAAATAATTTTGGAAGAAAATTACTTTCTGTGGATTTACAAAATAATATTCTAGTTGGAAAAACAAATAGTGATTATATGCTATTTGACAGATAGTAGTAATATACTGTCTCTTTTCTTTGACAACAACTAGTAGTACGATACTGGTGTCATTAACAATTCAGAATATATTTTTGTGGAATTTTGTCAGAAAATTAATTTTAGTTTTTTGAATTTATTTTCTGAGTTTTCATTAATTAAAATTCTGTTTCAGTAACAAGAGATTTAAATTTCTGCGTGAAATTAATTTGGTTAAATAAAATTTTATTTTATTTCCAAATTAATTGAAAAAATAAAAGTTATATTTTTATTTCTTTTATTTTACAGAATTTAATTTTCTATGTGGAATTATTTTGGTTAAATAAAATTTTATTTTATTTCCAAATTAATTGAAAAATAAAAGTTATAGTTTTTATTTCTTTTATTTTCTGTGTGGAATTAATTTGTTTAAATAAATTTTATTTTATTTTCAAATTAATTGGAAAATAAAAGTTACATTCTTATTTCTTTTATTTTTACAGAATTTAATTCTGTGAATTTGGTTTAATTTTCTGTGTAGTGTAAATTCTAATTATAATTTTGTTTTATATATTAGAATTGATGGCTACTGAAACGAATGCCCAAACAAGTATTACTGTGATGGCTGCAATGACGCCAACCCCCTCTCCTGTGATGACAGTACCAATAAATCATGGAGAGAAGCCAGAGAAGTTCTCAGGAACTGACTTTAAAAGATGGCAACAGAAAATGTTGTTCTATTGTACAACTCTGAACCTGGCTCGTTTTCTCCGTGAAGATGCTTCTATCCTGAAAGAGGATGAAATCGACTGGCAAGTGGTTGCTGCGGTTGATGCTTGGAAACATGCTGATTTCCTTTACCGGAATTACGTCTTGAACGGACTTGACAACACATTATACAACGCTATGATCCAATCAAGACAAAGAAAGGAACTTTGGGAATCGTTGGAGAAAAAGTACAAAACGGAAGATGCCGGCTCAAAGAAATTTGTGGTTAGCAGATTCTTGGATTTTGTAATGGTTGATTCAAAAACTGTGATCAGCCAAGCTCAAGATTTCCAACTCATTCTGCATGACATTCACATAGAAGGTATGTCTCTCAGTGAATCCTTCCAAGTTGCAGCCTTAATTGAGAAATTACCAAAAGGCTGGAAGGAATTCAAGAACTACCTCAAACACAAGCGCAAAGAAATTTCTATGGACGAATTAATTGTGCGTTTGAGGATTGAGGAGGACAACTGCAATTCTGAAAAGCGGGCTGGTAAGCTTCCTATGGAATCTAAGGCAAATGTGGTGGAACATGCTTTAAAAACCAAGAAACGAAAGTCTTCTGGAGAAAGTTCATCACAAGGCTCTAAAGAGGGGGATAATAAAAAGTACAAGTTTAATGGCAAATGTTACATCTGTGACAAAGAGGGACATCAGGTCAAAGATTGCCGTAGCAAAGGCAAAAGCAAAAGAAGAACAAGCAAGAAGCCTGCACAAGCCCATATGACTGAAGTGGACAAGATTTCCAATGGTGTAGATGACATCAATCTTTCTGCAGTTGTTTCCGAGGCAAATCTTGTCGGAAATCCTAAAGAATGATGGGTGGACACTGGTGATACTCGCCACATTTGTGCCGACAAAAAGATGTTCACATCTTACTCTACAGTGGACAATGGTGAACAACTTTTTATGGGCAATTCCTCAACTTCCAAAGTTGAAGGATAAGGAAAGATTGTTCTCAAGATGACATCAGGAAAGGAACTCACTCTCAACAATGTGCTGCATGTACCGGACATTCGCAAGAATCTTGTTTCCGGATCTTTGTTGAGTAAGAATGGGTTTAGGCTAGTATTTGAGAGTGATAAATTTGTACTTACTAAGAATGGGATGTATGTAGGAAAAGGTTACATGTCTGATGGCCTTTTCAAGTTAAATGTAATGACCATTATACCCTCAGTTATTAATAATACTACATCTTCTTCTTACTTGTTTGAGTCTTCTAATTTATGGCATGCTAGACTAGGAGATGTTAATTATGGATCTTTGCGTAGATTAATTAATATGGAATGTTTACCTAAATTTGACATTGATTCAAATCATAAATGTGAAATTTGTGTTGAGACAAAATTATCTAAAACTCCTTTTCATTCAATTGAAAGAAGTACGGAACCACTTGAATTAATTCATAGTGACATTTGTGATTTTAAATCAATTCAAACTAGAGGTGGGAAAAAGTATGTAATCACTTTTATAGATGACTATACTAAATATAGTTATATTTATTTAATTCGAACCAAGGATGAAGCTTTGGAAACTTTCATTCAATATAAGAATGAAGTTGAAAATCAACTTGGTAAGAAAATCAAGAAAATTAGAAGTGATAGAGGTGGTGAATATGAATCACCTTTTGGTGAATTTTGTAAAGAACATGGAATAATTCATCAAACCACCGATCCTTACTCACCTTAGCAAAATGGAATTGCCGAAAGGAAAAATAGGACTTTAAAAGAAATGATGAATGCCATGTTAATAAGTTCTGGATTACCTCAGAACTTGTAGGGGGAAGCAATACTTTCTGCTAATTATATTTTAAATAAAGTACCCCAAAAGAAAATAAATCAAACACCTTATGAATTGTGGCATGGAAGAGTACCATCCTACAAATACTTAAAAGTGTGGGGTGTTTGGCTAAAGTGGCTATTCCTAGTCCTAAAAAGACTAAGATAGGTCCTAAGACCATTGATTGCATTTTCATTGGTTATGCTAAGAATAGTAGTGCATATCGGTTTTTGATTCATAAATCAGAACATACCGAAATGCATGTAAATACTATTATTGAGTCAAGGAATGCATCATTCTTTGAACATGTATTTCTAAAGAAGACTGGATAAGAGACTAGTAACAATAAAAGATCTCATGATGCCATTACTAGTCAGGATCAAGAACATGATCAATAACAAGAGTTAGATCAAAATAAGGAAGAGGAACTTAGGCATACTAAACGTGCTAGAACCTCAAAATCTTTTGGTCCAGATTTTCTAACATATTTGTTAGAAAATGAGCCTTTAACTTTTAAAGCGGCTATGTTCAGTCCTGAAGCTCCTTTATAGAAAGAAGCTGTCAACAGTGAAGTTGAATCCATCTTGCAAAATCACACTTGGGAATTAATGGACTTGCCACCAGGTTGTAAACCTCTTGGGTACAAGTGGATTTTCAAAAGGAAAATGAAAGCAGATGGATCAATAGACAAATACAAGGCAAGACTTGTAGTCGAAGGTTTTAGACAAAAAGAAGGTCTAGATTACTTTGACACATACTCACCGGTTACTAGAATAACATCCATTAGAATGCTAATTGCCATTGCATCTCTATACAATCTAGAAATTCATCAAATGGATGTTAAAACTGTTTTCTTAAATGGTGAGTTAAATGAAGAAATTTACATGGAACAACCAGAAGGGTTTTCTGTTTCAGGGAAAGAAAATAAAGTGTGTAAATTGGTTAAATCATTATATGGTTTAAAACAAGCACCAAAGCAATGGCATGAGAAATTTGACAAGGCAATGTTGTCAAATGGATTTAAAATTAATGAGTGTGACAAATGTGTTTATATTAAAAACACAGATAAATGTTATGTCTTTGTATGTCTTTATGTAGATGATATGCTCATCATTGGTAGTAATAATGACATGATTAAAACTACCAAGAAAATGTTGAATAAACATTTTGACATGAAGGACATGGGTATTGCTGATGTAATTCTTGGTATAAAAATTACCAAAACATCAGAAGGATATGCTTTGTTACAATCTCATTACATTGAGAAAATACTTAACAAATTTAGTAAAGATGATGATCATCTTGCTAGAACACCTGTAGATGTTAATTTGTATCTTTCTAAGAATGTACAAGAAAGTATTTCTCAATTAGAGTATGCCCAAATTATTGGAAGCTTAATGTACTTGATGAACCGTGACTACCAGATATAGCTTATGCAGTAAGTAAATTAAGTAGATATACGAGTAATCCAGGAGTAGAACACTGGAAAGCAATTATAAGGGTTCTAAGATATCTCCGATTTACTCGTAACATTGAGCTTCATTATACTAGATATCCAGCAGTACTTGAAGGATACTGTGATGCAAATTGGATATCGGATACTAGAGACTCGAAGTCCACCAGTGGGTATGTCTTTACTCTTGGTGGGGTGGCTGTATCTTAGAAATCTTCCAAACAGACTTGTATTGCTAGGTCTACTATGGAATCTGAATTCATAGCCTTAGACAAAGTAGGGGAAGAGACAGAATGGCTTCGCCACTTCCTTGAAGATATTCCAATATGGCCAAAACCGGTGCCTGCTATATGCATACATTGTGATAGTCAATCAGCTATAGGTAGAGCACAGAGTCATATGTATATTGGTAAGTTACGATACATTCGTCGTCGACATAACACCGTAAGACAACTACTCTCTAATGGAATTATTTCCATAGAATATGTTAAGTCTAAAGACAACATAGCGGATCCACAAACCAAAGGGTTAGCAAGAGAGTTAGTTGAGAATTCATCAAGGGGAATGGGACTTAAGCCTATTAAATAAGAGTTACCACAACGGCAACCCAACCTAGTTGACTGGAGATCCCAAGATCTAAGTTCAAAGGGACAACCAAGTTGTGAAAGACTCAAAAGGATCACTAGGGAGGCTAACTCCTACCCATTTCTATGATGAAATAGTGATGACTGCAGCGTTTTAGGTTAAGTAAAACTTTTAATGATTTTTATATCTAGGTAAACCTAGTGGAGTATGGCAGGATACTCTTCATAAGAATCACCTATGTGAGTGTGAACTGGGCCGGTTCTATGAGATTTGTGAAGGGCTACAATTCTCTAGAGCACTCATGAAGACCAGGTTGTTCAGGGCCAAAATGAACACAATACTGAGAACTAAACTGTGTTTGGAAATATACTGTGTGAGTTCTATTGTCTTGGTTTACACAAACGGCTGAACAGTTCAAGACATCATGTTCACTGGTTAGCTAGTAAATCCGATAGTGTCTCATAAGGGAAGGTTCAAAGCCAAAAGCTACCTATCATTTGCAGAATATTTCCAATTTCTGTACTCTTTGTAATTAGATCATGTTGTTACATTTCTCTCCGTCAAATTCCATTCATGTGGGGGATTGTTGGAAAAATGGTTTAATATAGACATATTTTTGAGCCCAAATTAGAGTGGGCCCCCAAACGTTGTTTGGGGTGGGTCCGAAGAGGTGAAGACAGAACATCAAAACCATTTATGAGTGAATGGGAAGTTGACGTCGTTTCTCGAGTCTAACAGTAATTTTTTAGATAAAATTCATTTGAATTTTTTCAATAAAAGTTATTGTGAGAATTTAATTTAATTCTAAATTCAAATTTTGGATTCCTAAGTGGTTTCTTAAAGTTTGTAATTGTGGAAATTTAATTTAATTCTAAATTCAAATTTTAGTTATCTAAAGTTTGTACCTTTTCCTTTATTAATTAAACTATTCAAATAGTTTAATAATAATTTTTCAAACAGTTAGTAAACACTGTTCTCTAAATTGGATTGGTTAATAAAACTATTTAAATAGTTTTATAATAATATATTTCCAATTGTTTGAAATCTGTTCCAACCAACGGAACTTTGTTCAAATTTTTTGAAATAAAGCAACGGACAAGATTGTTTGAATATTTGGTCTTGCAACGGTCAAACAGTGCCTTTTCAGATTGTATCTGTTCGGATCATATATTTTTGTCTATAAATACAAATCCTTTTCCAGCAGTCCAGGGTGATCCCAAAAATCAGTCTAAAATATTTCTTGTTGTCCAGTTTGTAATCTTTGGTGCATTAGTGCATTATTCTTCATTTTAAGTATTAGAATAAAATTCAGAGAGTTAAAGCACATGTTTGGTTCGCCGAACAAATTGTTTGGAGTACTACTATAATTTGTGAAAATCATTGTATCCTGGGAGATAGACGCCACTCAACCGTAAGTACCGTAGCGGGACGAATCTGTTTTAAGGACAGAGTGTCACACACTCGACTTAGTCTTAATTTTAATTCGGTTCGATAAATAAATCCGATATGTTATTTATTTATTTTGTTTGAATTTATTTCAAGTTTTTTTTTTTATTTACACAGAAGATTGATCCGACAGTGTCTGCACAGAAATATGATCAGGTCATGAACACATTTTCTAATAGTACATATTTTGATGATGATATGTGAACTATAGTGAGTACTGGGGTCTAGATAATTTGTGGCCTAAAGCAATAACTAAAAATGTGGCCTTTTATATAATATTTTTTTAATAAATTTTTTATTAAAATTTTATTTTTCTAGCTTTTTTGAGATGCAAAAATATTAATTAAATATTTATATTCAAGTTTTGCTAACAAATCTTCTTTAATTAATAATATAGCTAATCCACTTAATCTTTCTTGTAACATAGTTGATTTGAGGAAAGATTTTATCAATTTTAATTTCGAAAAACTTCTTTCTGTAGAAGAAACTATTACAGGTATTATTAATAATATTCTATAAGAAATGTTTCCATATAAAAATAAAATAAAATGACTATCACTGTGTTTTTTTTTTTTTTTTTTGGTAAGATAAAGTTTGGGCTCTTTTGTTTCGTTTTGTTTTGTTTGGACCCTTTTGTTTTGTTTTGTTTTGGGTCATTTTATTTAAAAAGTAAATAATGAATCACATGGGCCTATTACATTATATAAAAAAATTAGACCTTCCCAAATTTGGGGGCCTAAAGCCTAGCTTGGCTAGTCTTATGGTCCAACCGGCTCGATTGGGTATAGGCTAATTCATATGGTATAATGATTATGGTTTAGACCCGACCTATTTTGCATTCTGGACTCGGGTTTCATGGTTTCGTATTGTTGTTCAAGTCTTACTTCTCGTATACTTCCTTGAATTTGGCTAGTGGATTGTAGTGGTTGCGTTACAAACAGGTTGGTTCCTTGATTTTCAAACTTTTGTTGCCCAGAATTTTACTCCTCTGCTTGAGCGTCACTTCTGCAAATTTATTGGGAGAGTGTATTCTACGCTTGAGCGGCTTCAGCTCGAGTAGCTTTTCTTGCGCTCGACCGTTGGTTTGCTGTCTGCAAGACTACTGGAAGTGTATATTTTGTGCTCGAGCGTCACTTTTTGCGCTTGAGGGGAACAACTTGTTGTGTCTGGATGCTCGAGTGTCACTTCTTGGGCTCGAACGGACTGTACATATATTAGTTCGTAATCAGGCCATTTCTTCTCACTTTTTCATTACTCTCTCACTCTAAAACATTTCAAAAACCGTAGATCTAGAGTTTCTCTATCTAAAACTTCCCCCCCTCTCTACATTTTCACCTACATTTAGTGGTTTCTCTACCAGTGTACCTTTGTTAAAAAGGTAGAGCATCTCAAGGGCTACGTTTTCGTCCAAATAGAGTTGGATTTCGACTTTATCCAAGTTTCTTCCTTGCTTTGCTCATCTTCTAGCTTGGAGGTAGTGGTTTTCTACACTCTTCTATAGTTTTTAACTTAGTTATTTGTTATGTATAAACAATATTGTGATTTTGGGAGAATTTTGAACAAACCTAGGGTTTTGGTTTAAAATCAAAAGAGGGGTTTCTCTAATGTGTTCTTGAAAAGGGTTATGAGAGTGAATATGAGGTGGTGTTGTAGTAAAATTGTTGATTTTGATACTTGGGTTGGATTTTGAAAGGAATGGGAGTTTGCCCTAAAATGTCTCAAAGATTTATATTGGATAAATAAATGGAATTGGTATTGAAAATGTGAATTGGGTGGATGTTTATGTAAATGGTGGAGTTGGATATGTATTATTACTCACCTATGGAATTTGGATAATTTATCTGTCTTGGATATTGTATATCTGTTTAGAAATATCTGTTTTGGGCTATCGGTGGAGGATATCTATGACTGTTGTAGACATTGTATGAGAATTAGGTGAATTGAAACTAATTTCTCATCCATTTGTATTGTGTGTTATCATATCTTTAATACATTGGCAATGTATGATGTTCAGGATAAGAAAGGGGATGTATTCCATGTTTGGGAGAAGAAAGTGGATGTACTCTATTAAATTAAGTTAGCCGGAGTGTCCATGATGAAAGTCCCGAAAACCACGAGTATTCATGTAACGCCCTCAAATTTAAGTACATAAACCAGTCATTCATGATATCCATAGACATAGAAGAAATAAACATATATTCGTTTATTAGAGTGTTCATTACAAAAATATTACATGTTGACAACAAAAGTAAATATCCTACGAGCTTACAACTTTCCAAGTCAACACTTGGTTTCAACAAAAGAGAGCTCTAACTCTTGACATATTATGCCCTTGGCTTGAATTACATGTAATACAAAAGAAAACTATAAAAAAAAATAAGCCTTCAGCTTCTAGACCTCCCAAGCTACATCCTTGGAGGCGGCATATCACCTGTACCTAAAAATGATGTCCCATATACGGTGAGCCAAAGCCCAGTAGAGATATGCTAAACATAATATGAGAATTAACTAAAACATTAGCATTAAATAAATGTTTAACTCATATAAATCAACGTACATCTCTTCCATAACCAATCCATAGTCACGACCATGTTTTAATCCCTTTCTGTTTCATTATTCAAATTAATTCATAGACATAGCTCATTGTTAATCCAAACAATTCAAAATGAGACTATAACTCATACTATCAATACTTCAAGCATAATCAATTCATAATGAGACTACAACTTATGTTATTAACACTTCATTCATCATAAATTCAAAATGAGACTGCAACTCATATTATTAACATTTCAATACTCCAATCATCTACGTTATACAAACGTAATTAAGATTTCGGGACATTCACCCTAGACACTCCGGCCAACTTAATTATCAATGGAGTCCATCCCCTATCTCCTCCCACACAGGTTTGGAAGTACATACCCTATCTCCTTCCAAACCATGGAGCGCATCCCCTATCTCCTCCCAAACAAGATACATATGCAATGTATTTAAACGTTTATCATATACAATGATCAATTAAAGCACATATAGAATGTGTTAATCCGACCGTCATATTCAATGACATATCCCAATTGATTAGTTTCAATTTACCTAATCATCATGCAATTCTACAACAATCATGGCTATCCTCCACCGATAGCCCAAAATAGTTATTTCTAAACAGATAATTAAATTTATTAAACAGATAAATTAATACATCTTCATAGGTGAGTGATTAATCAATCCGACTACACCATTCAATTTCATAATTTCCCAATTTCATGATTTTTGACTCAATTTCATATTTCCATAATTCCCCAAATTAATTATACAAATTAATTTAATTTCAATTAGGGCTTTTCCCTCTTTTTCTCAACTTTGGCCCTAAGGCTCAATCTCATCAATCCTACAACAATAACCCCATTTTCCAAGGTCTCATATACACACATGAGACTTTACATTAACAAACCCCTCTTTTATAATTTCATTTTCAAAACCTTAACTCCCCAAAATTACCAAATTTCACCATTTATACAAAATGACAAACGTTTATGTTAAAACTCATAAGAAAGAGTAGTTTATCCCTCCCTTAAGAAGAAAAGACGAGCCAAGTAAGAGATGAACCCCAAAGATGCCGAAATCAACTTCCACTCGGAAGAAAATGGAGATCTTGAAGAGCTCAAGCTTTTTAATACAGGAAGGAGGGTGAAGAGAACACTTGATCTAGGCTAAAATGTAGAGAGAGATAGTATTTTAGACTGAGAAGCTCTCAACTTAGGGTTTTGGAAAGTTTTAGAGAGAGAAAGGACAGAAAAAGTGATTTAAAATATCACTTACGTGATCTGATATACGCACAGTCCACTCGAGCGGATAGTTTGACGCTTGAGCGTCAAACACAAAAGTTTTGACCCGCTAGAGCGCAATAAAGGACGCTCGAGCGCCAACACACAACTGCGAGGCATAACCTGCTCGAGCGCAAAGAGACCCGCTCGAGCATAGAATACACACTTCCAGTATTTCAGATTTCAAACATCCGCTCAAGCTCAGACCCGCTTGAGCATAATAAACCATGCTCGAGCGTGAAAAACACTTCTACAGTATTTATGCAGGCGCACAAAGTACTAAAGGACTACAAACCCCGCTCAAGCGCAAGAAGACCCGCTCGAGCGGAAGACCAAAATTCTGGGCAACAACCACTTGTTCCAACTCACAACTAACCTATACCAAACTCATCCAATACGTCCCAAAACTCAAATGCAAAGGATTTAAAGGATGGAAACAAGATATAGACAACATCAGCCAAGACGGAACCTAAGTCCGAGACACAATATATAACGGGGAAAAACCGGGATCGCTATAACCTCCCCCCTGCCCTTAAAGAATTTCGTCCTCGAAATTACAACTATAAGTTTCAAAATTGTGATCTTTTCAATTCTCAACATGATTACAATACAACCTTTATCAACATGATCCACTACCGATCATTACATCTCTTCTCAAGAAAACAACTTTACAAATATAGCTCAATATGCATTATCAACATGCATTCTCTTGAATTTTAACCAATTCCAATATACATACTTTACAATCCCATAACATATGCAATGTTAAAAACATATTTTCATTTCTACAACACATTCAACATATACAATGTTAAATTAAGCTCATTTCTTTGCACAATATGCAACATTTTCAATACTTCCATAATCAGAAACATATAAAATGTTCTTAGAGTTCATTACAAACAAAATTCTCAACATGAGCTCAAACATCCACAAATAGGTCCGGATATTTCTCTCGGACCTCCAACTCACGTTCCCACGTGGCTTCCTCAACCCCGTGATGTTTCCACAATACCTTAACCAAGGGAATCGTCTTGCCTTGCAAGACTTGGTCTCGTATATCCAAGACCCTTACCGGTCTCACCTCATACGAGGCATCCTCATCTATCCCTAAGTCGGTCCAATCCAATACATGTGACGGATTCGACTCGTATTTCTGAAGCATACTAACATGAAACACGTCATGCACTCCGGACAACTGCGGCAGCAAAGCTAAACGGTATGCAACCTCCCCAATCTGCTCAAGGATCTCAAAAGGGCTAATAAACCGAGGGGACAACTTCCCACTCTTCCCAAACCTCATTAAGCCCCGCCTAGGTGATATTTTCAGAAAGACGTGATCACCCACCTCAAATGACAAAGGTCTCCTCCTACGGTCGACATAACTCTTTTGGCGACTCTGGGCTGTAACTAACCTCTTACGGATGAGTTCAACTTTCTTTGTCGTTTCTCGTACCAACTCTGGGCCCAACAAAGGTGCATCACCCACCTCGGCCCAACATACAGGAGATCTACACAGTCGGCCATACAAGGCCTCAAATGGTGCCATACCAATACTCGATTGGAAATTGTTGTTGTAGGCAAACTCCACTAAGGGTAAGTGCCTCTCCCACAACCCACTAAAGTCAAGGACACAACCTTGAAGCATATCCTCTAGGATCTAAATAGTATGCTCGGACTGCCCATCAGTCTAAGATGGTAAGCTGTGCTAAAGGTCAATCTAGTGCCCAAGGCACTCTGCAAACTCTGCCACAACTTAGTAATAAAACGTGGATCTCTATCTGAGACAATCGACACTGGGACCCCGTGCAACCTCACTATGTCCCGAATATACAAGTCGGCAATCTCTCACACGCATAGAAATAAAGTGCGCTGACTTAGTCAACCGGTCCACTACCACCCAAATGGCATCACTACCCCGTTGAGTCCTCAGAAGACCTACAACGAAATCCATCATGACATGCTTTCATTTCCACTCGGCAATAGGCAAGGGTTATAACAAACCCGCTGCCTCTGATGCTCGGCCTTCACTTGCTGACAAGTAACGCACTTAGATAAAAAAACTGCCACATCCTTCTTCATACTCTTCCACCAAAACTGGCGACTCAGATCATGATACATCTTTGTGCCTCTCGGATGCACCGCAAGGCGTGAATGGTGAAACTCTCGGAGTACTTCCTCTCGGCAAGACTCTAGCACAAACAAGCGATCTCGGTAACTCACACTCAGGTCGGGATACAAAGTCAAACCCTTCTCTACCTTTTCATTGGAGATCTTCTCCCGGAGTAATTCCATCTCAAGGTCACCCTTCTGTGCCTCCAACACTCGATTCAGAAGTGTAGGTTGTGCAACCACCGACAACAAGGCTGTCGACTCAACGGACTCACCTAGAAGTAAGTCGAACTCACCAAGAGTACCCAACATCTTCCATTCCCGAATGGCTATACAAGCTACATCACTAATGGATTTCCTATTAAGGGCATCGGCCACAACATTGGCCTTCCCCAGATGATAATGCAACTCGAAGTTGTAATCCTCTATAAACTCCATCCACCTCCTCTGTCTCAAATTCAAGTTCTTCTGTGTAAACAGATACTTCAGACTTTTATGATCTGAGAACACCTCGAATCTCTCACCATAAAGGTAACGCCTCCAAATCTTCAAAGCAAATATTACAGCCACCAACTCTAGGTCATGTGTAGGATAGTTCTTCTCATGTGTTTTCAATTGACGTGAACCATAAGCCACTACTTTCCCTTCTTGCATCAACACACAACCCAAACCCTCTCGTGAGGCATCACAATACACTGCATAACCCAAACCTCTCTCCGGAATAATCAAGACTGGAGTGGTAGTAAGTCTAACCTTAAGTTCTTGGAACGACCTTTCACAAGTCTCAGTCTATACAAATTTGACCCCTTTCCGCGTCAATCTAGTCAACGGCAAAGCTAGCCTGGAGAAATCTTTCACAAACTTACAATAATAACCGGCCAGCCCCAAGAAACTACAGATCTCAAAGACACTCTTAGGCTATGGCTAATCTTGCACTGCCTTTATCTTGGATGAATCTACAGTCACCCCTTCCCCTGATACCACATGGCCTAAGAATTTAACTTCCCTCAGCCATAACTCACACTTCCCAAACCTGGCATACAGCTTATGGGCTTTAAGAAACTCAAGCACCACTCTCAAGTGTTCCTCGTGCTCCTCCTCAGAACGTGAATAAATCAGAATGTCATCTACGAAAACGACTACAAAGTGATCTAAGAATTTCCGGAAGATTCGGTTCATCAAGTCCATAAACATAGCCGATGCATTGGTGAGCCCGAAAGGCATCAACAGAAACTCATAGTGGCCGTACCGCATATGGAATGCCGTCTTTGGGATATCTTCCTCCTTGACTCTCAACTGATGGTAACTCGATCTCAAGTCTATCTTAGAGAAACAACGGGACCCTTTCAACTGGTCAGACAGATCATCTATACGAGGCATAGGGTACTTGTTCTTAACCGTAGCTCGATTCAACTTCCGATAGTCAATGCAAAGTCTCAAAGCCCCATCTTTCTTTTTAGTAAAGAGGGTCGGTGCTCCCCACGGCGAAGTACTAGGGCGAACAAAACCCTTATCTAGTAACTCTTGGAGTTGAATCTTTAACTCACTCAACTCAACTGGGGCAAAACGATACGATGCCATAGATATCGATGCCGTGCCAGGCACTAAGTCAATAGAGAACTCAATCTCTCAATGGGGTGGTAAACTAACAAGATCCTCAGGAAAGACTTCTGAGTAGTCACAAACCACTCTGGACAACTCAGTCCCAGTCTCGTCATACTTACTACTTATATAGCTAGCAAGAAGAAAACTAAGCTCACTCCGCCCTCGCGGATCATACACTGGTGGCAAGACTCTGCCAACCTGATCTCCCAAGAAATGAAAACAATCTTCGCTCAGGATATATACAGTAACCCTCTGGCGATAATAATCTATAACAGCCCGGTATGACGATAGCCAGTCTATACCCAAAATCACATCAAACCCAGACATAACCATTACTACAAAAGAAAATGGAAGCCGACGATCAATGACCTCTATATCACAACCTCTACACCTTCGTTTCAAAATTAATTCAGCCCCAACCGATGATACAACAAAAATAGGAGATGCTAACTGCACTAACTCCAACCCCAAAATAGATACACATGCAGCAGATATAAAGAAATGGGATGCACCAGTATCAATCAACACATTAGCAATCGAGTTGCAAAACAAAAAGGTTACTTCTCACAACAGATGGAGCCGGTACAAGGTCCTGTGCTGCAATAGCATACACGCGCCCTGTAGGCCTCGGATCTACCTGCTCACCTCTTGGAGCATAAGACTGCTGCACAGACTGAGCTGAAGAGGCTCCCTGATTGGCCCTCGAGGCCTAAATTGACTGAGCCAGCAGATGGCTCTGAGTCTTCCTTGAACCAGACGCACCAGATGAGCCACTCAACTGCAGGCAAAACCTCTTCAGGTGCCCCGCCTGACCACACTAATAACCAGAGAGTGGATGGCCTTTGCCCTGACTCGGGCTTTGAGGACGAGCCGAAGATGAAGCTGCTCTCTGCTCTCCTCCCCTCTGCGGGCAAGCTAGAGACTTGTGACCCAGCTGGCCACATTTGAAACAAGTAACGTCTCCCTGATTGCTTCTTCCAGAACTTGAACTCGGTACTGGAAAGGTAGATCTAGAATATGCTCCCTAGGACTGCTGAGAGTTAGAACCTCTCTGCCTCTTACCGTCCCCCTGACCTTCCTGACTCCTCCTAGAGCCCCTCATCCTCTCCTCCTCTACCTGCATAATGGTCTCAAGATGGGCTGCAGCCTGCACGAGGCACCCGTACTCCCTAGTCATGGACCCGGCCACTCAAAATATGAGTCTGGTCCTCAACTTCTTCTCAAACTCTAGGCATCTACGCTCCTCAGTCGCCACCAACTCTGGTGCAAACCTCGATAAGCTGGTAAAAGTGGCCTCAAACTCTGCCACTGGTGTATTTAGCCGCTTAAACCGACATAACTGGTCTCTCAACTTCTCCCTAACAGTGAGAGGCAAGAACTTCTCTTCAAAGACATCAACAAAAGCCTTCCAAGTTCCTCCAATACGCCATCATACAAACTTCCACCACTGACCCGCGTCTCCCTTCAACTGGAAGGACGCCAAGGTCACTCGTAAACCTCTGTCTTCGATGCCAAGCATCTAAAATGTCTTCGTCATCTACTCTAAGCACTCGTCAGCCTTCAATGGCTCCTTTGGATCACCTAAAAACTCACTGGGATTCGGCCGGAAAAACTCCCTTTTTTGAAAGGATGGCCCTACGTCAGCTACATGGGCCTGGGCTTGATTCTCAGCTCGGAGAATGTTCATGGATTCCCTCAACGCTCCTGCCATCTCGCGGGATAAGGCACCCATGGCCTGCTGACCTATTGGCTCGGCCACGTTGGCCTGACTAACACCCTCCTCCTGCGCCAGAATATCATCCGGTATTGGCATCTCCTGCCTCCTTGGCTTACCACGCCTACCACTATGCCCTCGTCCTGATATCCTAATAAAGGTAACAAAAGGATTAGCACATTCACAAATGTGCCAAAGCTATTTCACTCGTGTCCTAATACGATGGACAACTGTAATTCATTCCACATAAGCACATAATCACAGAAGCACTTACGAATTTCATTTCTGGATAATGACCGTCCCGTGACGTTGCTAGAGTTCCAGTTAGAAACGGCAGTGATCAAGTGCCTTTCCAACAGTACTCCTAGAAACCCAAGGATCCAATCAACATCCTAGAAACTAAATCTCATACCCACATAGTCACATAAGCATGTTATCAAATAAATACATAACTTTACACTTAAGTCTCTAACAAGCGAGACAAACCCATTGTGGTACTAACCACTTCCCACGTACCCAAAGTATTCAAACCCGGTACGCTCTGATACCAAGTTGTAACGCCCTCAAATTTAAGTACATAAACCAGTCATTCATGATATCCATAGACATAGAAGAAATAAACATATATTCGTTTATCAGAGTGTTCATTACAAAAGTATTACATGTTAACAACAAAAGTAAATGCCCTACAGGCTTACAACTTTCCAAGTCAACACTTGGTTTCAACAAAAGAGAGTTCTAACTCTTAACATATTAAGCCCTTGGCTTGAATTACTTGTAATACAAAAGAAAACTATAAAAAAATAAGCCTTCAGCTTCTAGATCTCCCAAGCTACATCCTTGGAGGCGGCATATCACCTGTACTTGAAAATGATATCCCATATAGGGTGAGCCAAAGCCCAGTAGAGATATGATAAACATAATATGAGAATTAACTAAAACATTAGCATTAGATAAATGTTTAACTCATATAAATCAACATACGTCTCTTCTATAACCAATCCATAGTCATGACCATGTTTCAATCCTTTTCCGTTTCATTATTCAAATCAATTCATAGATATAGCTCATTGTTAATCTGAACAGTTCAAAATGAGACTACAACTCATACTATCAATACTTCAAGCATAATCAATTCATAATGAGACTACAACTCATGTTATTAACACTTCATTCATCGTAAATTCAAAATGAGACTATAACTCATATTATTAACATTTCAATTCTCCAATCATCTACGTTATACAAACGTAATTAAGATTTCGGGACTTTCACCCTGGACACTCCGGCCAACTTAATTACCAATGGAGTCCATCCCCTATCTCGTCCCACATAGGTTTGGAAGTACATCCCCTATCTCCTCCCGAACCATAGAGTACATCCCCTATCTCCTCCCAAACAAGATACATATACAATGTATTTAAACGTTTATCATATACAATGATAAATTAAAGCACATATACAATGTGTTAATCCAACCGTCATATTCAATGACATATCCCAATCGATTAGTTTCAATTTACCTAATCATCATGCAATTCTACAACAATCATGGCTATTCTCCACCGATAGCCCAAAACAGTTATTTCTAAACAGATAATTAAATTTATCAAACAAATAAATTAATACATTTTCATAGGTGAGTGATTAATCAATCCAACTACACCATTCAATCTCATAATTTTCCAATTTCATGATTTTCGACTCAATTTCATATTTCCATAATTCTCCAAATTAATTATAAAAATTAATTATTTAATTTCAATTAGGGCTTCCCCCCCTCCTCCCTTTTCTCAACTTTGGCCCTAAGGCTCAATCTCATCAATCCTACAACAATAACCCCATTTTCCAAGGTCTCATATACACACATGGAACTCCACATTAACAAACCCCTCTTTTATAATTTCATTTTCAAAGCCCTAACTCCCCAAAATTACCAAATCTCACCATTTATACAAAATGACAAACATTTATGTTAAAACTCGTAAGAAGGAGTAGTTTATCCCTCCCTCATGAAGAAAAGACGAGTGAAGTAAGAGATGAACCCCAAAGATGCTGAAATCAACTTTCACTCTGACGAAAATCGAGATCTTGAAGAGCTCAAGCTTATTAATAAAAGAAGGAGGGTGAAAAGATCACTTGATCTAGGCTAAAATGTAGAGAGAGAGAGAGAGAGAGAGTATTTTAGACTGAGAAGCTCTTAACTTAGGGTTTTGGAAAGTTTTAGAGAGAGAAAGGATAGAAAAAGTGATTTAAAATATCACTAACGCGATCTGATATACGCGCAGTCCGCTCGAGCGGATAGTTTGACGCTCGAGCGTCAAACACAAAAGTTTTGACCCGCTCGAGCGCCGACACACAACAGCGAAGCACAACCTGCTCGAGCGCAAAGAGACCTACTCAAGCGTAGAATACACACTTCTCGTATTTCAGATTTCAAACATCCGCTCGAGCGCCAAAAAGACCGCTCGAGCTCAGACCCGCCAAAAAGACCGCTCGAGCTCAGACCCGCTCAAGCGTAATAAACCACGCTTGAGCGTGAAAAACACTTCTATAGTATTTTCGCAAGCGCACAAAGTACTGAAGGATTGCAAACCCCACTCGAGTGCAAGCAAACCCGCTCGAGCAGAAGACCAAAATTCTGGGCAACAACCACTTCTTCCAACTCACAACTAACCTGTACCAAACTCATCCAACACGTCCCAAAACTTAAATGCAAAGGATTTAATGGACGGAAACAAGACATAGACAACATCAGCCAAGACGGAACCTAAGTCTGGAACATAATATATAACGGGGAAAAATCAGGATCGCTATAATACATGGGTGCCGATTCCTGTGGACGTAATATCCATAAAATGGCAAATAGAACTGTTTGTATGATGACTGTATTAGTTGGAGACCCACTGAGTTGTATCTTCACTTTGGTTGTCTGGATAAAATGGAAATGACTCATGAATGAGATAAAATGGATCGAGATATAAAGTTTGACATAGAATGGTTTTGCAAAAGAGTTACAAATGATTTATTCACGGGCATTGTATGTGCATATCACACTTATATATTTGTTAAGAGGGTTTGGTTATGGTGTGCAACTTACACCTTACACCTTATACCTTACACTTACACCTTACACTTACACATTTTGTGAAAAATTAAACCTTACACTTACACCTTTTTTGAGGTTGCACACCATATGCAACCCACTTATACCTTACACCTTACACTTATACCTTATACTTATACTTACACCTTACACTTACGCCTTTTGTGTAAGTGGCACATGGTGTGCACTTGCACACTTAAGAAAACTCCTTGTTAAGATTCATATATTATGTTAAATTATTTTTACCGGGCATTGGCTCAGCTATTTGGGGAAAACCATTTTTAAATACTGGTGATATGTCTCCACCAAGGACATAGCTTGGAAGGATTATAGAGTTGAAGGCTCAGTTTTATTATTTTTGTATGTAACTTTTGTACAGCCAAGGGCTTTAAATGTATTGGACCTAAAGTCTACTTTTGTTGTAACCAATAACCACCTTGGAAAGTTATAAACCTTTAGGGAAATTCTTATCTCTTTAACTTTTATTTCTTCTCACTGCATAGTAACACATGCTGTAAATTCAAGATGTATCATTTATGAATGTGTATCGCATGTGTTACCCCTCTGCATAACCGAAACTTATGTAATAGAAGAACATTATACTCTGATTCATATTGCTGTATTTACTTATCATCTCGGATGGTTTATAGTATTTATTTCGAGGCGTTACAACTTGGTATCAGAGCGTATCGGGTTTGAATACTTTGGGTACGTGGGAAGTGGTTATTACCACAATGGGTTTGTCTCGCTTGATATAGGCATTAGTATGTATGGTATGCTATGTGATAACATGCTTATGTGATTATATGGGTATGGGATTTAATTCCTAAGATGTTGATTGGGTCTACAGGTTTCTAGAAGTCTTATTAGAAGAGCTTGATCAGTGCTGTTTGTAATATGAACTCTGGCAATGCCGCGGGACAGTCATTATCTAGGAAGAAAATTCATATATGTTTATGTGACTATGTACTTTCGGGGAGTGAACTACAGTTGTTCACCGCTTTAGGACACAAGTGAGTTAGCTTCGGCATATTTGTAAATATGCTAACCTCTTTTGTTAACTTCATTAGGATGTCAGGACGTGGACGTGGTGGTGGTAGGCGTGGTCGGCTTAGGAGGCATGAGGTGCCTCTACCGGATGAGATTTCGGTGCAAGAAGAAAGGTTGGACATTCTATGGACATTCTCAGGGCTGAGAATCAAGTCCAAGACCAAGTAGCTGAAGTATGGCCATCATTCTTGAAACGAGAGTTTTTCTGGACGAGTTTTTGGGTGACCCCAAGGAACCACTGAAGATGGATGAGTGGCTAAAATAGATGGTAAAGACGTTTGAGATGCTCGGCATCGAAGACGGAGGTTTGAGGGTGACCTTGGCATCCTTCTAGCTGAAGGGAGATACAGGTCAATGGTGGAAGTATGCGCGAAGGTGCATTGGAGTGACTTGGGAGGCTTTCATCGACGCCTTCCAAGATAAGTTCTTTCCTTCCACAGTTAGGGAGAAGTTGAGAGATTAGTTCTCCAAGCTTGTGTAGTTGAACACTCCGGTGGCTGAGTTTGAGCCACATTTACTAGCTTGTCAAGGTTTGCACCAGAACTCATGGTGACTAAGAAGCGTCGTTATTTAGAGTTCGAGAAGAGGTTGAGGATCGGGCTTATGTTCAAAGTGGTCGTGTAGCACTATGTACTTCCTGTTATAATGTAATTATATTTGACTCTTTGATTATCTTGATTGAGAACCTTCTTATTCGATATTTGAGCCTTGGTTGAGGTGTTACCATAGTGGTTGGGTGAGATTGAATCAAAAACTCTAAATTCGAATAGTTGTTATTAAGTAGTCTTCCCTCTTTTATCATTTTCTCTCTTCACACTTTGAATCTTAATGTGAGGCTAGAACCATTAAAATGCTTACTTCCGGAGCTTTAATTTGGACACAAGAACAACCCTAAATGGAGTCCGGACGACAGATATACCTTTATGAAATTTGTGAATTTGTGCTATGAGCATAGTGCGCTCGAGTGCAACTTTCAATGCTCGAGCATACAGCGCAGAATCAGATCTTTAAAAGTCACTTTTTGGGTCAAACCCTTTCACTTTTCACTCATCTTTCTCTCTCTTTCCGCCATTTTTGATTTCTCAAGCTTTTTAGGCTTGATTTCATTTTTTTTTCTATACATTTTTTATCCCTACTTCCATATACCAAAATGTAGAGCACGACGAGGGCTTCCATTTAATCTCAACGGATCATAATTTCATCGCCGGTGATTTTTCGACTTGTTTCCTTCTTGCTTCAAGAGGTAGGATCTATTTCTTAAACTCAATATGAGTTCGATAGTGTATTTGTGGTTTATTTTAAATATATAGATTCCATTGTTAATTGTTTGATTTTTTGGAAATTTGTTTTGTAAATGAGGGTTTGTTTTAAAAGGGATTGTTGAGCTATGCTTTAGCTACAAAAAGTTTATTTTCCATTTACAAAAAAATGTATATGAGTTTTTAAAAGTAAAAGGCCCTAATTTGGAGAAACCATAAAATGCTGATCTTTTTGAAAAATTGTTGGATTATTAAATCAAAATGTAAAAGAGGAGTTTCCAAATGTTTTCTTGAAAAAGGTCGTGATTATGAAATTTGAGTTGATATATGTTGAAATGAACTATTTCTTGCATTGAAATGAATTTTCAAAGAGGAAGGGAGTTACGCCCTAAAATGTAAATTTTGAGATTGTAAAAAGGAAATGGAATAAATGTTAAGTAATGTGAAATTGAAATGAAGATTAATGATGATGGTGGAGTTGGATATGTATTATCACTCTCAATTGAGATTTTAGAAAATGTATCTTTAATGGAATTTATTGATCTACTTAGAGATATTTGTTTTGGGTTATTGGTAGAGAATAGCTATAATTGTTGTAGAAATTGCATGTGGATTAGGCAAATTGGACTGTTTATAAACCATGCATATCATGGAGCATGCAATGAATTTTGAGAATTTAAACTGTATGTTTTGGAAATTCTTGTATTATGTTTAAAGAGCATTTGTTTCATTTTGAAAATCATATTTTGGATCACATGTATTGTGCTATTTGGAAAGGATAAATAAAATGGTAAATCTAGGAAAAGGTTGTTGCTACATCAATTAAGTTGACTTGTGTGTCCAGGGTGAAAGTCCCAAAAAATGCGCATAAACATGGGTGCCGATTCCTGCGGATGAAATATCCGTAAAATGGCAATGGTTTGTATAGCCTACGTTTACATGGGTCTCATTTGACTGTTTTTCACAGACGAAATTTTTGTGAAAGGTTGTATTGATTTTGGAGATTTACCCATTTTATTTATTATCATTTTGGTTTTGGAAAGAAATGATTTTTAAACGGTCTTAGCAATGTATTTGCTGTTGGTTAACGATGTATTCGTACTGGAATTGGCAATGAAATTGCCAATTGGTATTGAGATATCTAGATTGACTTGTGGAAATGGATTTGATATCAAACTAATGTATTAAATTCAAAAAACGTTTTGAATAAACTAAAGGTTTTGAAGACTAGGTAGAAAGGGTTTTTATTGAGAAAGCAAGTGGATTTGAGAATGCATTTGGGCATATTATATATGTATGTATTGCATTCATCATCATTTGCATTGGTGGAGCATATTTAGTTTTTGAAATATTTTCTGCTAGGCTTTATGCTCACCCTACGTGGCTGAAAATGTTTTTCAGATACGTTTATGTGGATGTGGATTGAGACATTGAAGTTGTGTTTGGAACTGTGTAGGGTGGTTCCTTTATTTGTAGGCCAAAGGCCATTTTCGTATTTGTTGGCTGTATGCCATTCTTGTAAGGGTTACTGTAGTCACTCTATTTTTGACCACCCATAAGACTTAGGCGCTTGGTCTAGCGCATTCGATGATGAAAACTGCATTTTGCAATTCGAGTTCTCGGCGAGGAAATTCAAGGCCGAGTCCCATAATCATCCCAAAACCTTCTCACTTACCTTATTCTTACCTCAGAGGTTCATTTTTGAACATTGCGCTACCTTATACTGAGCTTGAAACTAGGGGAATGAGGCAGCATTTTAGGGCCCGACCGTGCCCCATTGAGAGTCGGCTGTGCCTTGCTAGCGATACACACTGTTCTAGGCAAGAGCCCTCTAGTTGTCTTTTTTTGAAGATATTTTCAACTTGTTTTGCTCAAATTCTATAAAAACAAGGTGAAACCTCTTTTTTGAGAGCTGAAAAATTTCCAAAGAACATATATACACAAGAGAGAGCTCCTTCTTCCTATACAAGTCACCTTTGAGCGAACCTATTTCTCTTGATCAATATCCATACACCATACACCACCTTAGATGACAACCTTAGAGCCTTGGTTGAGGCTTGTGCATCATAATTCAGCTTGAGAGTATGCTTGAACCAAGTTTGTGTTACAAACAAGAGCTTACTTCCTTGAGCGGTATAAGCTTACCACATTCTCTTTTACTTCTTTTTCTATCACTTGTTAACTACTTCTTATGTTTTTGTGCTATCTTGAATCCATTTCAAGTGTTCAAACTTGGGTTTGGATAGCTACCAAATGGTAGAGAAGGTTAACACCTTCTCTTGCACCTTATTTCATAACTCAAGCCCTTGTTTTTATACTCTCTTCTTTGCCTTTTAAACTGATTTTCAGAGCTTGGAAAAGGCTAAAATAAAACATGGTTTGAAGTCTCAAAAATGGAGACGTTAGCCACCTCTCCTTGCTTTTTGTTCACTAACTTTGCTTTGCCTTATTTTTTCCTACCTTTTTATGCTCTCCAACATGATTTTTGGTCACTGTTTTTAGCATATTAGGGGCTATTTAAGGGCTGTTGCAATTTATTTAATTAGTATATGCTCGAATATCAAAGCTTGTTGCATTGCAAGTCTTCACATCTAGCTTGTTATGTTGTGTTATACATGTTTCGGTAGCTTTTCTATTATTAATTAAGAATCAATCTTGCAATCATGTTAGTAACCTTCAACATTTCTTATTTTCTTCTCTTGTTTGAGAGTTACTTCAATCGATTGATGATTATTCAAAATATGAGCTAGAGATCTGTGCTCAATGGGTTAATCTCTACGGAGGTTCATTGCTAAAGGCATGGTCTCTCCTTTATATTTAGGAGTACCTCTCGCTTGACGTTCTTCTCATTTAGCGGACTTAATCATCACCTTGGACAAATGGATTAAAGAATGGAAAGAACTAAGGAAATTGGCTTAAAATTGGATCAACCTACATAAACAAAATGAATATGGTCGCTTGGGCTTGGCCGGACGTTATGCCGAGTCTATTGTGTCGAGAGTTGTCACACATCAATTCATGGTGCTTTGATGACCCTTGAAGCATCTCTAATTCCCTCTTTGAGTTCACTACATGTAAGAGAGAGGAGTAGGTGTCGTTCATTGCATTCATCAATTTTTGTCTAACTCATGCCTGAATTCATCAAGCAATCAACTTGCTCATTGATGGTTTTGGAAGCGGTTTCGTCTTTCTTTTGAGGCTTTCCATGACAAAGAATGGTAGAAAGGACAAACAAGGCTCAGAAAAACTCTGTCTGCACTGTTTCACCTCAGAGCACAAAAATAGAGTTTTGCACAAAATTAGGGCACGATCAACCCTCTTTGGTCCTGGCCAGGCTTCATTGGGGGCCTGATGGCCTCCAATGTTTCGTAAACAGAGTGTTTTGCAAAAAAAAAGGGCAACGACTAAAGGTGAAATAGGGCAAATTCAAAGGAAGACAGACATAGTCGCTTCTTAAAACCATTACGTGCATGCCTTCTTTGTGCTTCTTGGTTTTATCAAATGTTGTAAATTAATGCTCTCATTATCATTGTAATTAAATATAATTATGAATGTTTACGGTTGATAAACTTAGATAGTTAGTTTTATTATTCATACTTGTTGTAATAAATTAGGTAGCTAGCTTATTACTTATTATTAGTCTTTGTTGTAATAGCTTAGATAAATTAGTTATTTATTCATCAATTTGGTTTTGTAATAGTTAGTTTAGTTTGGACACTTGGACATTTATTTGGACTCTCCTGCGCGAGGGCAAAAATATGTAATAAGCGTGTATGTCTTCCAACCCCCATTTCTTTCTCCCTTTTGTTTACCCGCTTATGATGGTAGAATAGAGCATCATGTTGAATTAGCATTCTTATGTTCACATACATTTGTTTCATGAAACATTCAGGTTCGGCTCATCATACTAACCAATGTCAAAATGTAAATTTCATTGCTTGAATACATGATTTACCACATGTCTTGAATTGGATCACGTACCATGCTCATAGGCGAGCCTATAAAATTGCATAAATGTGTGCGTTGCATTAGTCATATTGCATCGTTTAGAAACATGCATATTTTCTAAGGTTTTTGGTTTGTTTGGGCTTGCCTTGGAGTACTAGGTGAGCGTTTATTTCTTTAGCATCTTGCATTGCGTGTGATTGTTGCCATGTCCAACATGTTTTCCATGAGGCTAAATACTTAGATGATATACCTGTTTGAATGCTAGTGGATGAAGGCTAATTGCTAAAATTAGGACAAATTGATTAATGTACAAACTCACCTTTTCAATTGACATGTGTTCAAAACAATTTTCAAACAAACATGAAGCCAAAACATTCTAATTTTTGCAAATTAGTCTATACCTGTGTGCAACAAATAGTAATGTTAGTCTAATAATCATAACAAGAGCATATAATGTACCTAACAATCACATCGTGATTAGTAGAGGCCGATCCTTGATCGGGTGAGTGGGGTGCTCAATTCATGACCTTCCTCTCTCGTACTTAAGTTCCCGAGTTGAGACACTTTGGTGATGACGGACTAGTGGCCTTTGGCATGAGTCATGGGTTTTCTAAATTTCCCAAAAAATATTTAGGTGGCAACTCTGAAATCTGGCAAAGCAGTTCATTTTTGGCATTTGATTCAAATATCGATTTTCCAAAAAGAATTGTTGGATTTGGACTCTTTTTGTGTTTTCATTGTTTTATATTGCACTTGTGAAATCAGATTCAAAACCATAGGAGTCCGAACTGTTGGGCTAGTCGTATCCGAAAGGAGCACGAAAAGCAAGCTACAGTTTTGGCGACTCTGCTTGGGAAATTAGAGAGCTTGACTTGAAATTCATGATGTGAAATTTTACTACTACAATAAATTACACTTTCCGCGACTAACGTTTTGGTCGCAAAAAGTATCATATTTGGTCACTAAAATCTTTTCACGACCAAAATGTGTTGGTCACGAGTTGGTCACTAAAGTCTCATCACAGATTGTTTTCTGTGACTAAAGTTATAGTTGGTCACTAAAAGGGACCATTGGCGACCAAATAATTGGTCGCAGAAAGTCCAATCCATATTAGCCAAAAGGTAACTTTTAGTGACCAAAGTCATAGTTGGTCGCCAAAAGTTAACGCCTTCACCTAAAGAAAAATATTCTTTTGCGTTGCGTGGAAGTTGAACTCTGGACCAAGGAGTCACTCTCCATGCGCCCAATTCACTCTGCCAATAACATGCTTGTTATTCACATTTGGCAGAGAAAGTATGTAACCCATAAAAATTGGGTTATATATTATTTCATAAAACCTTCAATGCCTAAACAAAAAAATAAAATGTAATTATAGCAATACCCATTTTTTTTAAATTTATCCCACTATAACTTTCCGCGACCAACTTATTTTTTGGTCGCTGAAAGGTGATCTTCCGTGACCAAATTTGTAGTTGGTCATCAATAGTCAAGTCATTCGCGACCAACTTATTTTTTGGTCACCAAAAGGTGATCTTCTGCGACCAAATTTGTAGTTGGTCGCCAATAGTTAAGTCATTTGCGACCAACTTATTTTTTGGTCACCAAAAGATGACCTCCTACGACCAAATTTGTATTTGGTCGCCAAAAATTAGCTATTAGCCACCAAAAAATTGTGGGCCACGAAAACATACCCATCAGCAACCAAAAAAAATTTAGTCACAGAAAGTGGACTATTTGCGACCAACTCAAAATAGGTGATCGCTGTAGACACCTCATTTTTGACCAACCTTAAGACTCAGACATCATCGATTGAGTGCTCGGTAATAGTGCCTGTTGTGCTCGTTTCGAGTTTTCGGAGTTTTCGGCTGAGTGCCTTGCCTCCGGGCCTTTGAACTCTTTGTGTTTTGGCCTGGTGTGTGGCCCATGCCTGTAACGACCCCAAAAGCCGTATCCGAAATCACTTTTATATCCTTGTGGGTTAATGCATTTGAATTTAACGATATTTGTTCAAATTGAGAAATTATCTGTTGAGTCACGACTTTGAAATTGAAATTACCGATCTTTATAGGTTCAAAAATCAAAATTGAGTACTTGGGTATGTTAATGGGAATTTTTAGAACTATTTGGGAGAATTAATTGGAAATCTAATTTGTTTGATTCGTTAATGCATGTTTGGGTGGTTAACTTTGTACTGCAAATTAAAGGCCTTAGAGACTTCAGAAACCAGAACAGAGGACATATTTATGATCAGCGGAATTTTTAGAGTCATCTGGAAAGTTTAACTGAAATTTAATTTTGTGCGATTTGTAAGGGCGTGTTTGGCCCTTCCTATTTGTGGAAGCTTATATATATATATATAGATAGGTATGCTATATCAGTGGTTCAACTCAACCTTTGAGCCAAGAAAATATCTAAGGAAAGAAAAATCTGGAGAGAGAGCAAGAGAGAAGCAAGAGAAGAAGAGAAACCTTGAGGATGATGAAGAAATCAAGGATTTGGCTTGAATTCATCATGGTTATGCAAGAATAGGTGATGGTGAAGGCTTAAGGTAAGATCCTCCCTCTCAATACTCGAAGATTATAGGCTAAAGAATGAGTTCTTGGGCTATTTATGATTATATGTGTGCGTACCGGATTCCACACTGGATAAAAGTGGATCGGGGCTCCGTTCTCAGTTGGACTATCCAAAGACTGGGACTCCTGCCACAAGAAGCACCGTTAGAGCTGCCCAGCCGGGGTTGGCCGGATCACCCCTCCGGTGTGGGAATTAGCGATCGCAGAAAGAGGGCTGAATTTGTATGTCAGTGTGGTTTCGCTTGGAATAGTTCAGTTACCTTCAATGTGAAGTTCATGTTGTATATATAGTGTTCCTTACTTGCTTCTCAAGGTGAGTTCATGGAGTGTGGATGCTGGCAGGTGTCCTTTCAGCATTGCTCCAGGTGGAGGACCACTTGGTAGTTGTCATTGATTGCATATTCTCATTGTAGGCATGCTGATAACTAACCACATTCCTTTGGTTTAACAACTTCCGTGATTCTAGGTGTGGGGGACCAGCTGAGGTGGCAACCTGCACATGCTTGCACTCACAGATCCCACGTTTCCTTGTGAGATTTCTCCAGCTCGGTACTCATGTACTTTAGTTCGGTACTGATGCGCCGTGGCTCGGCCTTTTTCAGGGTCATTCATCGAGATGGGTCGGACCATTATCTGTTCGGCTCACAGATTCCGTCCCGCAGCTCGGCCCAGACTAGCACTACGGCTGGGCTAGCCTTTCCACTACGGGTTGGGCCCAAGTGCTTGAGGACTTGGGTAGGCTGTTGATCATGAAGTTGGGCTTAACTGGTTTGTACATATACTCATTTGACCCACTTAGATTCGGACTTTGTCAGATTGGGCCGGCCCAAGGCTTGGACCTGACCCATTTCGCATTTAGCCCCTTAATTTGCCCCCTAGCTCGCGCTAAGTTTCCCCTTGGGGGGAGCTATTGTTCTGCTTTCCAAGCGTTGCTTCGTTTTGGTTCTCCTCCAGTTCGGCCTTGGTGATGGTTCAATCCTAACACACAATTCCTGCATGCGTCCTTTCATGTAACACGTGGCGACGCGTGATAGGTGTGCAGAGATAATGCATCGACTCCATACCGAAGGTCGTGGTTCATGTGCGTGCGCGCCGATTGGTGTAATAAATGCTTATGTTATCAACTCAAATCCCTTGATTTAATTTTCTCATTCCTCTAGTGAGTTCCAAAGAGAGAGAGAAAGAGCTTCTTCCCATTCCTCTGAAGCGATCTCGCTGGTGCTCCGCTTGGGCTTCTTCGCCGCTGATCCTGCTTCGCTATCATCGTTGTGATCTCTGTAAGTCCTCTCGTGACTTTTCTTCTCTTTCCCCTTTCTGTTTTAATCATCTGGTCTGGTCCACTTGCTATCCGTGTCCCATATCCTGTTATCTGAATCCCATTTCTGTCCCACTAGTTTAGTCGAATGGGGAAGTTCCGTTCCTTAGTTGATACCCCAGAGGCCATGGCAATGTTCCATATGGATTACAATATTCCTCATGACGTTACCCTTTCACTGGCGAAAGTAGACGCCAAACGTATGGGTACGAGGAACACCGTTGCCTTTCCCATCGCTGCGATAGTCGAGGGAGGGGTTCGGTTTCCTCTTGACCCGTTAGTGCGCCGTTTTCTGCATCAAGTCCAGTTAACCCCAATGCAGGTGTCTGTGAATCTTTTCCGTGTTGTTTGCAGCGTATCTGCCCTCAATAGACGACTGGGCCTGAACCTTGACATATGGGATATTTTGGGATGTTACACCCTTTCTCATAACAAAGACCATAGTACATACTACCTGCGTGTTCGCTCGGCTGATTGTCACTTAGTTACTGGATTACCTGATTCGGATAAACACAATGACGATTTCCTTCAAGTTGGTGGAAATTGGGAGTTCCCCGCCGGAACCAAGTTCCAGTCTAAATGGATGCCGCAGAAAGACGGCTACCCAGGTCCGGGCCTCTCCCTTTAATGCCTTTGGTGTTTCTTACTTTATTTTGAATATTGCTCTGATGGGTTGCTTTCTTTTTGCAGAGCCCTCCCGTTTCCAACGAAGGCCGAATTGTGAGAATGCTGAAGCCATCAAGGCTACCTTGAGATATAAGAAGAGATCTGCACCTGAGTTATTGGACTACCAGTCAACTTACTGTTCTATTATTCCAAAGAAGGCAAGACTCATTCCGCTCTTCGGACTCGATCTCGAGATCGACACGCCTCTCACCCTCCGTCTCGAGACGTCGCGGGAATCAAGATGCATTTTCTGAGAG
The DNA here is from genome assembly GCA_025200525.1 of Camellia lanceoleosa. Lineage (NCBI taxonomy): Eukaryota > Viridiplantae > Streptophyta > Magnoliopsida > Ericales > Theaceae > Camellia > Camellia lanceoleosa. The sequence goes on from CM045767.1 coordinate 26,311,726, forward strand.
AGCACCCTCCTCTGTCCCTAGTTTCGCAGGGAGTGGGGCCGTGGCAAAGAGAAGGGTGTTGGTGGATTTGGAGGCCGAGGCCTTCGGAGCCTCAGGCACTTTGCAAACCCCTTTGGGGGAGACCGAGGTGAAGAGCCTCATGGAGGTGAAGATGGAAGTTGGAGCTTCTGGGACCCCTGTGATCTGAGAGCCCTCGCCAGCCGACGAGCAAAAAAGAGGAGAAGGGAGACCGGCAAAGCAGTGGTGGGGGAAGCTTCTCAGGATCCTGCTGAGGATGATGCTTTTGAGAAATGGGAGCCGCCAATATCGTACGAGGTCAGGCCCATTTCCACCTCTGATTCAGTCGTCGCTTCACAAGATTTTGCCTTTAGTTTGACCAAGTTTTTGTTGATGCCGGTTGATATGGCTGACCATAATGGGCCTCGTGACATTCCTATCTTGAAGGGGACCCTTCAAATGATGACTGTTGTAAGTGTTTTCTTCGCTTTACTTATCTTCGCTGTTGCATTGCTATCTTCCTTTTTTTTCTAAGTTCCTTGTCGTCCTTTGTAGTGTATCCAGAGAATGCACCTGTCCATTACCCGTGTTGAAGAGCTGGAAAGGGCCGTGCTGGAGGCTGCAATGAACATAGAAAGACTGACGGTAAACTTGGAGTCACAGAAGGAAGGACGCCGAACCGCTGAGAGAAAAGCCTTTCGTTTGAACAAGATTGTCGCTTCTGCTGAACAATCGAAGGAGGCTGCCATTGAGACCCAGGCTCAACTTGAGGGGAAGGTGGCCGAACTGGAGGCCGTTATTGATGTGATGGCTGCCGAGCGTACTGTGTTGGAGGCCAAGCACTAGCAACAGGGCTGGGATGAAGCTGGGGCGGTGTACAAGGAGGAGGTTCTAGTGCTGCGAGACAAGCTCTTTGTGAAGGGTTGGACGAGTGCCTTAGCCGCTGCGATGGTTCCTGAAGGCTCTTCTCTGTATCATGATGTCCCTGTTCCTTCGAAATCCTTGGGTTTGAAGATTACTCCTACCCCTGCTGTTCTGCTAGACAATGTTTCCCCAGAAGATGATTCTGCAAGCAAGACCCAAAGCATTAATGTTGCCGCTGAAACGGTGGATGTTGAAGGGGTTGAAACCCTAGAGACCGAAGCCACGGGAGATGTGGTTAAGGTGGCTCCTGCTTCTCAGGAAGTTGGAGCTTCCTCTACTTTCCCTCCCGCAGATGGCCTGGACAAAATTGCTGATGCTGCTCCTGAATTGTCCACTGTTGATGAAAATTGATGTTGAAAGGGTCTGAATTTTTGCTTTTCTATTTTGGTGAAGACAATTTTTCCTTTTCTTCTTTCTCTTCTTTTTTTTTTGCTGCTGGTTGTGAGGCCTTATGTGCCTTTTGCTGGATGATATAGTTTTCTCTTTGAACTTGCAATTTGACGCTGTTTAGCTTCTATGTTTGAACATTTCCTATACTGCTTGCCCCCGGCCGAGCATTGTTGGGACCTCGGGGCCGAATAGATGCTCGGTTTGGTTCTGTATTGCCTTTAAATGAATGTTCTGTCTGATTTTGTACTGCTTGCCCCCGGCCGAGCATTGTTTGGGCCTTGGGGCCGAACTGATGCTCGGTGTGGAACTGTACTGTTTGCCCCCGGCCGAGCACTGTTGGGACCTCGAGGCCGAACTAGTGATCGGCGTGGCTAACGGATATGTGGTATGGCTGTGCTTTGAGTTCGTAAGTGGGTCTTACTTAGGTCCAGGTTGGTTTTGAAAGAAAACAATTGTTTGCCCCCACCTGGAGCTAAGTAAGATCGGCGCTGGAGATTATGCTCTTAGGTAGAACTGCTGAAGTCTGTTTCAACTTTGATAGTACAAGTGTGTTTGAATGAGTGAAATGCAAAGAGAGATGTTTTACTCAGGTCCAGGTAGGTTTTTTTTGTTTGCCCCCAGCTGGAGCTGAGTAAGGCTGATGCTAGAAGCTTGCTCTTGATGTGGGTCAGTTGAGTTTGTTCCAACTCTATTGGTTTGAATCAATATTGAAGCGTTGATGTGCTGATACTTAGGAAGTTCTGTAGGTGCAAAGATGTGTGCTTAAGATACGTCGGTGTAGTTTCCACCAAGCAATTCCACTTGGCTAAATAGAGATATTTTACTTAAGATGCATTAGTACGGTTTCCACCAAGCAATTCCACTTGGCTAAATAGAAATGTTTACTTAAGATACATTAGTGCGGTTTCCACCAAGCAATTCCACTTGGCTAAATTCCAATTTAGTTACCAAACATTTTTCCACCAAGCTATACCACTTAGCATGTTTGAGTGCTAACTAAATTTAAATTTCGTTCAGTCGTTCTGAAACTGAGCCATTTGGGTTAAAACCAAAGTTAATTCCATTTGACAAACATCAAAGCTAATTCCGTTTGGTAAAGACCAAACCGAATTCCGTTTGGTAAGAACCAAAGCTAATTCCGTTTGGTAAAGACCAAAGCTAATTCCGTTTGGTAAAGACCAAAGCTAATTCCGTTTGGTGGGAGCCAAAGCTTATTCCGTTTGATAAACATCAAAGCTAATTACAAGAATTGGATAAATCTGAGAGGAGTGGGAAAACATTTGCATTGGTCAACAAATAAGTGTTTTTACATCCTGATTGAGAAGTTAGGAGATGATCCTATTGGTAGTATTTCTTGAGGTTTGCTACGTTCCAGGGCCAAGGTATTGCTTTGCCATTCAGATCCTCCAGGTAGTAAGCTCCATTTCCAAAGAATGGTCGGATTTTATAGGACCTTCCCGATTCGCCCAAGTTTGCCTTCACCAGGCACCCATTTGTGATCCATGACTTTCCTCTAAACCAATTCTCCTAGTATAAACTGTCTTGGGAAAACTTTTTGGTTGAAACTTCTGATGAGCTGCTGCTGATATGCTTCGAGTCTGATCAGCGCTGCCTCTCTTCGGCCCTCTGCCATATCCAGTGCTTACGTGATAGCTTCCTCATTACTGGAGCTTTCAAATAATTCAGACCGAAGGGTTGGGAGGCCTACTTCGAGTGGGATGATGGCCTCCATTCCATAGGTTAAAGAGTAAGGTGTTTCTCCTGTGGGGCGCCGTGCTGTAGTTCGGTAGGCCCATAATACGTGAGGTAACTCTTCAACCCATTTGCCTTTGGCATGTTCAAGCCGCTTTTTAACTCCGTTGATGATGGTTTTGTTCGACGCTTCTGCCTGTCCATTGCTCGACGGGTACCCTGGAGAAGAGTTCCTATACTCAATTCTGAGATCGGCACAAAATTTTTTGAAGATCTTCCCATCGAACTGTGTTCCGTTGTCCGTAATCAGTATCCGCGGAATGCCGAAACGCACTACCACATTTCTCAAAACAAACCACTTTGTGTCTGCCTCCTTGATGCTTGCCAGTGCCTCAACTTCAACCCATTTGGTGAAATAGTCATTAAAGAATGAAGAATTGTTCGCTCAGGCTCTCGCCAGCGGTCCAACAATATCCAGGCCCCATTGTGCAAAGGGCCATGGGCTGGTGAGTGGAGTGAGAGTTTTGGCTGGCTGATGAATGAGTGGAGTGAACCTCTGACATTTGTCGCACCTTTGTACGTACTGCTGTGCATCTTGCTGCATTCGTAGCCACCAGTACTCGTGAGTTAGGGCTCGGTGCGCCAGTGACCTTCCGCTAACGTGGCATCCACAAATCCCATCGTGAATTTCATAGAGAACATTCTCGACGAGATTTGGATGCACACATAGGAGGTAGGGGCCAAGGTAGGAACGTCTGTACAGCTTCCCAGACGGTGAGATCCAGAATCGAGCTGATTTATGCCTGATCTTGTTGGCTTCCTTTCTGTCTTCGGGGAGTTTACTAGATTTCAGAAAGACCAATATTGGATCCATCCAGCTCAGCTCTAAGTTGTTGCAGAGGACTGGAGATGCGATACTTGGTTCTAGTATGAACTCAACTCAAACTCTTCTGGCATCCTTTGTGTCCACTGATGAGCCTAGGCATGCCAGAGCATTTGCGTGGCTATTTTTGTCCCGACTGATTCGTTCCACTCGTATAGATTGGAATTTTCTGAGTAGGTCTCTGGCCCTGCCTACGTACATAGGCATTCTTTCATCTCGAGTTTCGTAGACTCCAGAAAGCTGGTTTACCACTAGTTGTGAGTCACTGAAAACAAGAAGCTGTTTTGCACTGAAGTGTTCGGCGCTACACAAGCCGGCCAATAACGCTTCATACTCGGCCTTGTTGTTTGAAGCCTTCCAGCCTAGCCTGAGAGCCTGTTCCTAGATAAATCCTTTTGGAGAGATAAGAACTACTCCTGCCCCCGAGCCTCGGTTATTGGATGAACCATTGACGTAGAGTTGCCAGATGTTTCCAATAAAGAGTTTCCATGCTTTCGAAGCGTTGGGTTTTCCTTGTTCGGTGGCGCATGGCACCTGTGCCGAACTCAGATTCCTCGGTTCAGTACTCTGGGTGGGAGTGAATTCTACGACAAAATCCGCCAAGACCTGGGCCTTGATTGCTGTCCTGGGTTGATACCGAATGTCAAACTCACCAAGTTCTGCCGCCCACTTTGCTGTTCGGCCAGAGAAATCGGCTCAGCTGAATACAGATCTAAGGGGGAATTCAATGAGGACATTAATGGTATGCCCCTGGAAGTAATGTTGCAACTTTCTTGAGGTGATAAGCAGCGCGTAAGCTAACTTTTCCAGTGGTAGATACCATGTCTCGGCATCTAGTAAAGTCTTGCTAACATAATATACTGGTCTCTGTTCCTTGTCAACTTCTCAAATTAACACTACGCTCACGGCGTGATCTGAGACTGCTAGATAGAGGTACAGCTCTTCTCCCAGTTTTGGAGTGGACAGTAGAGGGGGTGCACTGAGGTATCTTTTGAGACTCTGCAATGCTTCGGTACATTTGCTATTCCATTCAAATGCTGCCTTTTTCCTCAAGAGCTAGAAGAAGGGCTTCATCCGATCTGAGGATTTGCTAATAAACCGATTCAGTGCGGCTGCCATTCCGGCTAGTTTCTGCAGTTCCTTAGACTTTGTTGGCACTTCAAGATCCTGTATTGCCCTGATTTGATCCGGATTCGCTTCAATTTCTCTATGAGTGACCATGTACCCCAAGAACTTCCCTGTTCCTACCCCGAAGGCGCATTTCGAGGCATTGAGGCGAAGCTGGTGGTTTTTCAGGATGCTAAAAACTTCTCTCAAGTCTGTGAGGTGGTTTGTAGCGAACTTGCTTTTTACTACCATATCATCTATATAGTCTTCCACGGTTTTCCCTAGTTGGTCTTTGAACATCCGAGTGATCATTCGCTAGTAGGTCGCCCCGGCGTTCTTGAGGCCGAACGGCATCACTCTGTAGCAGTAAGTCCCTCTCGGAGTGATGAACGCTGTCTTTTCTTGATCCGGACTGAACAATGGTATTTGATGATAACCGCTATAAGCATCCAGAAAACTCATGCGCTCATGCCCTGCTGTTGAGTCTACTAGTTGATCAATGCGAGGCAGTGGAAAACTATCTTTAGGGCAGGCTTTGTTCAAGCAAGTGAAATTGACACAAACTCTCCATTTTCCATTCTTCTTCTTGACTACAACTGTGTTAGACAGCCATTGCGGGTACTGAACTTGTCTAATTATTTTCGAGGCCAGGAGTTTTTCGACTTCGGCAATTACTGCTTCGGTGTGCTCAACTGAGGATCTCCGAATTTTTTGTATGATGGGCCGAGCTAAAGGATTGATGTTGAGCTTGTGGCAAGCAAATTCTCGGTCCAACTCTGGAGTATCATATGCTGACCATGCGAATACCTCTATATTTTCCCTTAGCAGTTCCAGCAGCTGAAGTTTCTCATTAGCGTCTAGCGAGGTACCGATTAGGAAGTACTTTTCCGGGTCGTCTTCTTTTATCAAGACTTTTTCCAAATCCTCCACCATCTTTTCCTCTGGAGTTCCTCCCACATCTTCCAAGACTGGCTGTCCGGCCACTTCCACCGTCTGTACCCGGTTGTAGAGTTGCTTTGCCTTTAATGCTGCCATGAAGCAATGTTTGGACGCAACTTGATCCCCTAAAATTTGCTCTACTCCGTGTTCCGTTGGGAAATGGATGAGCTGGTGATAGGTTGAAGGGACTGCTTCCATTCGATGAATCCACGGGCGGCCAAGTATGGCGTTATAAGGGAATGGTGTATTAATAACTAAGAACTCTATCTGGAGGGTTTTTGTCCCCGTTATAACTGGTAATATTATTCTGCCGAGCGGCCATTCCGGCTGTGAATTGAAACCGACCAACGGGGCTGCGGCTGGGGTGAGATGGTGCTCGGAGAGGCCGAGCTTTCTGAACAAATCATAATACAGTATGTCTATTGCACTGCCCTGATCTACTAGGACTCGTTTCACATCAAATCGTTTCCCAATCGCAACAGTTATAATTAATGCATCAGTATGTGGGTGCTGTATGCCTTCTAAATCTTTGCTAGTAAATGAAACAGTGCACAGGGGGGATTTAGGTACGGTACACACCTTTTTCGATGTCGGCTCCACTGACATGATTCGTTGAATTTGTGCAGCCTTAGCGATCTCTTCCTTCAGTGCCTCTTTAGATTCCTGAGCCGCTATCCCATGGATCACATTTATTATCAGTCGGGGTGGATGCTCAACATTTGCCTCTGGAGGTGGGTTCCCCAGCTCGGCACTTCCTTACCCTGATCAATGTATTCCCTTAGGTGCCCAGCTGCCACCAGGTCTTCCAAGTGTTGCTTTAGTGCCCTGCAGTTCTGGGTCATATGTCCCCTGTCTTGGTGGTAGGTGCATCTGAGCTTCTGATTGCGCCGAGCTGGATCTCCCAATATTTTCGGCGGCCAAACAAAGAAGGGTTCTCTCTTGATCTTTTCCAGGATTCGATAGATTGGCTCCTTGAACACAGTCACAATGGCTTCGTGGGATTTGGACTTATCCACCTCATTCACTGCAATCCCTCGGTGTTCTCCTCGATCAGTTTTCTTCTTCGGCCGAGCTGCTTGTTCTGCGGATACTACCTCGATGGGGATCTGATCGTCTTCGAGATGGGCATACTGCTCAATCCTGGCGCGCAAGTCTTTCAAAGCTATGGCCGGGCACTTGGTAAGTGATTGTCTCAACTTACTTTTCGGGCGCAGACCATGTTTGAAGGACATGACGGCCATTTGCTCGCTGCACACATTTTCTTCCAGATCGTTATACTCTTCCTAGTATCTCCTAGCATAACTGCGCAACGTTTCCTCTTGCTCCTTCCTGAGGCCGAACAGTGTATCCGGCTCTTTTGGGATCTTAGTATTGGAGACAAACCTAGCCAGGAACTCTTCGGAGAGCTGCTTCCAGCCATGAATTGATCCAGCGGGGAGTCGATCGAACCATCAGAGTCCGGTTTCTCCCAAGCTGGATGGGAAGACTTTGCACATCAGTGCCTCATCTCGGCTCCAGAGGGACATCATCTGTCTAAAATGGCTGATATGTGTCAGAGGGTCCGATTTCCCATCATACGAAGTGAACTTTGGTGGAGTGAACTTCTTTGGAGGTCTCATGGTCTCAATCTCCGGAGAGAATGGCGAAGAGACGAGTCTGTTCAGCGCTCGATGTTCTCTCTGGTGAACAGTACGGTCTAGATGATCTCGATGTTGCTCATTTTGCCTGTTGCCAATCAGCCAAGTGCGAAGGTCTTGAGGACGGTATTCAGTTTGTTGACTATCCGTCTTCTGCCTCTTGGCCCTCCTCCGGCGTGACCTACGTGTGTGGCTACTCGCCGCTTCACTCTGTGTCGGGATAGGTTGGCTTCGTTGCCCGGAGTCATTCCTAGGGAATTTTTTCACTGGTAGTTCCCTGGACGAGCTCCTTCATTGCAAACGAGAGGGCTCTGCTTCCGTCCTCTTTTCCGTTGAATCACCCAACACCTTCTTAAGTTGAGCTTTCAATTCATGTATCTCCATTCCCATGGAATCTGTAATTCGATCTCTATAATCCTTTTCCAGAAGGAAATGATGAGAAGAACCTCCGGTGAAGGGCAGTCGATGCTCGACGGATTCGGGGGTTCCATTATTGTTTCTAGTTTGCTCCTCCAGAACTGTCGGGAGTGCCAAACCTTTGTCCTTCGTCTTCTCCGTCTATGCAGTATGTGTTGAAGGCGGAACATCCTCAATCCCCATTGCCGGAACTGAATGCAGAGCTCAGAGATAAAGTGATCCACGCTCACCGCACCAATTGTGCGTACCGGATTCCGCACTAGATGAAAGTGGATTAGGGCTCCGCTCTCAGTTGGACTATCCAAGGACCGGGACTTCTGCCACAAGAAGCACCGTTAGAGCTGCCCGGCCGGGGTTGGCCGGATAACCCCTCCGGTGTGGGAATTAGTGATCGGAGAAAGATGGTTGAATTTGTATGTCAATGTGGTTTAGCTTGGAATAGTTCAGTTACCTTCAATGTGAAGTTCATGTTGTATATATAGTGTTCCTTACTTGCTTCTTATGGTGAGTTCATGGAGTGTGGATGCTGCCAGGTGTCCTTTCAGCATTGCTTCAGGTGGGGGACCACTTGGTAGTTGTCATTGATTGCATATTCTCATTGTAGGCATGCTGATAACTAACCACATTCCTTTGGTTCAACAACTTCCGTGATTCTAGGTGTGGGGGACCAGCTGAGGTAGCAACCTGCATATGCTTGCACTCACAAATCCCACGTTTCCTTGCAAGATTTCTCCGACTCGGTACTCATGTACTTTAGTACGGTACTGATGCACCGCAGCTCGGCCTTTTTCAGGGTCATTCATTGAGATGGGCCGGACCATTATCTATTCGGCTCACAAATTCCGTCCCGCAGCTCGGCCCAAACCAGCACTACGGCTGGGCTAGCCTTTCCACTGCCGGTTGGGCCCAAGTGCTTGAGGACTTGGGTGGGCTGTTGATCATGAAGTTGGGCTCAACTAGTTTGTCCATATACTCATTTGACCCACTTAGATTCGGACTTTGTCAGATTGGGCCGGCCAAAGGCTTGGACCTGACCCATTTCGCATTTAGCCCCTTCAATATGTAAGGGTTTTGCTTCTTCAAGCAATAAGATGTTGAATCCTTGTCCATAACATGAATTTAGTAGGGAAAGGTAGTAAGAATGAGGTGCTGCTTATGTTTTCCTACCACGTGTAAGAATACGAACGGGCATTGGTAATGTAGTGAGATGATATGTCTATTAATCAAATTACTTGGGTTATTGAAGTGGATCGTTGGTGAAAAGAAAGTCATGTTGTGAATCTTTCTATGGGATGATAAGTGAAGTTTTGTTCCTCCTTTCAGTTCGAACATATATTCTTGTGAATGAATGTAAATAAAAGGAAAATTGCGTTTCTTTTGTGGACTGCCATTTGTCTGAAAGACATAATGATACGTTTTGTTCTGAACCTAGCATATTGCAATCATAAACTCGCCGTTACTAATGAAGGATGAAATATTTGTATGAGAATTAATTCAAGGCTTGTTCCTTTATTGTGATCTGGAAATGAGTGCTCATTGGAATGAAACTTATGTGATCTGTGTTATTTAGAGATGTCATGCCACCAATTACATTCGATACTTCCGACATAGATGAATAATGTGTGATCTTGCGTGAGTTGACTATAGACCTAAGTGAGTAATGTCTCTGTAAAGATACTTTCGTATAAATGATTTTGAACATGGCTATGCTATACGATGTTTAATGAAATCTATGTTTTGGTTATGAAATGTTCTATATGATAAGTATTTTCTGAAATGATAAAATATGCTATGAACTTCCGACATGTTTATAATATGATGAGTTTTTCGAATAATTTCCCCAAAATGACTAGATATGCTACGAAACTCCGATTGTTCAGGATATGACAAGTTTTCTGGAAAAATATTTTTCCATGCATGAGTGAATTTCCCATTTGATAATTTATTGTGGCATGCTTGATGAATGCTCTGTGATGAACTTGAAGTCATTCTGTCTTATCTGTTATAAGTTGGACCAGAGGTTGTTCTGTCAAAGTTTAAATATGTTTAACGCTGTTGGGAAGTATCCCAACATCTGATAATCTTTGAAAGGTCTGATAAGTTTCTGAATAATGTCTCTGAACAACATATTGTGTGTAATTATGAAAGGGTCGATGAATTTTATGTATTACATATTTTTGGAAAATGTTTTTGTTCATGATTAGAATGTTTTACTAAATATGGAACAAAAAAAAAAGAAAAAGGATCGGATTAGGCACGATACTCAGCCTACTTTGACGTTACTGGAACAAGAATATAATAGCTTTATGGTGAATGTATTTTGTACTTGATGTCATGATGTTGACTTTAACATCTTCCAAGCGAATATGAATTTTAAATGATTATTACCTTACTGTAGTTTGGGAATTGTGACAATTAAGGTTTGATCCGTATTTGATTTTGCTAACAAGTTATTTTGGAATTTGGGTTACTATTTGAAGTCTGCTAAAAATCTAATTCAAATTGATAAGTTTACTTCTGATTATTTGAGCCTTCATTGAAGCTGAGGATTTGACTCTACATTTGGTTATTCGAAAACTGAGACCTTATTTATCCCATCTGCTATGAAAGTAAATCGCTTGGAGATACTTCAAGTTACCAAACCATTGTTCTGAATATTTAACTTATTAGTGAACAAGAGCCATAAGGTCGTTGATTTAGAACTTATTTGTTTATTTTGGGCTTAATTGTTGTAGTATGTTTCTGCCATTTGAAACCCAATCGAGTAGTGAATGTTTCCTTAACCCTTGAGGAATTATGGTAGTTGGGGTTGTTTGTGAACCTAAAGAGTTCGAATTATGTTTAATAGCTTGAGTCGCATGCCATCGAATACTTGAAGTGAATTCATTTCTGAATACCCTTGAGTTGATATACTATTTGGAAGATATAACTTGTGGATCAATGAATTGAAATGTACGAGGGTTGTGAATAGTGAGACGATGATTCGATGTTATTGAGTAATATTACCAATTGGGTTACCAATTAGCCGGTAAAGATGAATTACTTGTGATTCGGGGAGCAAACTTCATTGAAATTAACTGTATAGGATTGTGAATGGCTAAATAATTGAGAAATGATGTATATCCAAGACGAAACTTGACTTGTGGTAGGGTGAATCAAGTTTGGAGGACCAAACTTCTTCAGGTGGGGAGAATGTAACGACCCCAAAAGCCATATCCGAAATCACTTTTATGTCCTTGTGGGTTAATGCATTTTAATTTAACGATATCTGTTCAAATTGAGGAATTATCTGTTGAGTCACGGCTTTGAAATTGAAATTACCGACCTTTATAGGTTCAGAAATCAAAATTGAGTACTTGGGTATGTTAATGGAATTTTTAGAACTATTTGGGAGAATTAATTGGAAATCGAATTTGTCTGATTCGTTAATGCATGTTTGGGTGGTTAACTTTGTACTGCAAATTGAAGGCCTTAGAGACTTCAGAAACCAGAACAGAGGACATATTTATGATCAGCGCAATTTTTAGAGTCATTTGGGAAGTTTAATTGAAATTTAATTTTGTGCAATTCGTAAGGGCGTGTTTGGCCCTTCCTATATGTGGAAGCTTATATATATATAGATAGGTATGCTATATGAGTGGTTCAACTCAACCTTTGAGCCAAGAAAATATCTAAGGAAAGAAAAATCTGGAGAGAGAAGCAAGAGAAGAAGAGAAACCTTGAGGATGATGAAGAAATCAAGGATTTGGCTTGAATTCATCATGGTTATACAAGAATAGGTGATGGTGAAGGCTTAAGGTAAGATCCTCCCTCTCAATACTCGAAGATTATAGGCTAAAGAATGAGTTCTTGGGCTATTTATGATTATATGTAAGGGTTTTGCTTCTTCAAGCAATAAGATGTTGAATCCTTGTCCATAACATGAATTTATGTTACAACTTAATTTCTTGTAAGGGTTTATGGTTCTTAAAGAGGTTAAAGAGGGGTTCCCCATGTAAATAAGTTTTAAACCCCAAACCGTGGCTACTTTATGTTTTTGTGTTCTAATTCATAATCTTATTCTTGTGACTGAGAAATTGAGTAGTATTTTGGAGATATAAATTGGAATAGAAGCTAAGGATGTGAAATTTATCATGTATTAAAGAGTCTTGGGCCTTGAATTACATGAAATTGAGGTTTGATTTTGAAAATGAGAAGTTCCAATTTTTCAGCCATTTTCAGACTGCAAACTGGGGCCGCACGTGCGGCTCTGTTTCTCGCATGTGCGGGAGACAACTCTATTTAGTCAACTTTGAATAAGCATATCTTTTGCCTTGGGATTCTATTTTGAGTGATTCTTGAGCCTAAAATCAAGCCCGGGAAGTCTAGTTTCCAATGGAGGTGGTCTCACTCCCAAATTCTAAATACAAAAATAGTTATGCCCAAATTAGTGACGGCTGTTCACTTTCTGTCAGCCAATTTTATACCATTTCTTCACCTAAACCATTTCCCATTGATTTCTCCTGTTTTCTGAGACATGGATTATAACTTATTAAGGAATAATGAGCTTGGTACCACCATGGTTAATTGATTGAATGATCAAAGAGAATAAGTAAAGGATCGAGTATAATCTCATATTATGTGTTGTGCACTGTACTTGTAGGTTGAGACGAGGACATCGTCCCATTACTACCGTAGTTTATCATCAGGAGTAATAGTAGTGTAACAATATGTTTCACTTACTTCCTGTGATTATGATTTATGTATTGTTATTTGTGAATGGTCTATTCCATTGATGTTGTGCTTTGATTCAATTAATCGATATGCTTGAATAATGGCATTGATGTGGACCTAAGGTCGTTCTGTCCCTAGTAATAGACGTGGGCCCGAGGCCGTTATGATATGAATTTTTTTGTCCCTATTAATGCAGTGATACATTTGTCTTCTGTTAGTAGTTATTATTAATGTTCTGTTGTCCACAAGGCAACTATGTCAACTTGTAATAAACCATGAGAAAATCTTTGTGCACTATTAAGTAATAGTACTATAGCAATACGTTTTACTTGCTGTTAATAGTTAATACTGATGTTCTATTATCTGCAAGTTAATTATCTGAATTCATGATGAACAAATGGAACATATGTGTATTATGGAACAATGATATCTTTGTGTATCTGGAATCATTCTGTTTTGTTAATAATGGGCCCAAGGCCAATCTGTTGATATCTGGGCCTGAGGCCGCTCTGTATAATATGCTGAGCCTAAGGCCGTTCTGTATTATCTGTGGGCTTAAAGCCAATCTGTATCATGTCTGGGCTTAAAGCCGTTCTATATCACATCTAGGCTTAAAGTCGTTCTGTATTATATCTGGGCTTATAGCCGATCTGTATTATCTCTGGGCTTACAGCCGTCATGTATCATATCTGGGCTTATAGCCACTCTGTATTATATATGGGCCTGAGGCCGTTCTGTGTTACATGTGGGTTTGAGGCTGTTTTAAAATATGATTGTGTATAAGATCTGTGTACAGTTTGATATGCATATTTACATTCTCTAAGTCGATGCTCAATTAATTAACCTCCTTACATTGCTATTATTCACTGGGCCTAGCTCACTTCGTTTTTATGAATATTTCTGTAGGTGAGCCATCGGAGATTGACACTAGAGTTGTACTAAGGTTCGCCTGTCTGCCAAGTCACTGGGGTATGTCTCCATGTGGAGGCCTTAATTTGTGTTGGGAGTCATATAAATTATTAACTCTTATGTAAGAGTGTGTGAGATCTATATGAATGCTGTGATTATATATATAACTCTGGGAATGTATTTAAATGCTTAAATCCAATTAAACCATCATGTATGCACAAGCTCAATGGATGTTGTCTTTTATTGATATTGCTTCCGCTTAAGGCCTCGTATATGGTAAAATATTACTTAAAAATTCTGTTTTGAGGCCTATGTACAGGCCAATCATGGACCAAACTTTTAGGGACGGGTTTCGGTCGTGACAATGCCTTGTTGACCTTCCCTGGAGGGAGGAAGAGGTCTGGGAGACCACCTTTTCGTGGTCGTAGACCACTTTTCCTACTTGGAGATTGGTTTCCGGTTTTCTGAGCCTTGGGCCGCGCGCCTTGTCTCGGGACCGCTTAACGTTCTTCGTTTGGCTTGGTTTTTGAACCATGCCTTGTTAACCTTGCCTACAGGGACACTGTGGTATGGGAGACCACTTTTTGTGGTCGTAGACCACTTTTCCCTCATAGACCATTTTGGTGCTCGTAGACTGGTTTTTAGGACTTCCAGCTGCGCGCCTTGCCTCCCGGACTCTCGTCTTGCATCCTTTTTGGTTTGTTCTTGGCACAAACCTTGTTTTCCTTGCTTTGAGGGTGGAATAAGGGTGGGAGACCAGTTTCTCTCCCCGTAAACCACTTTTCTTCCCCACCAGCTAGTTTTCTACTCGACCAACTGGTTTTCTTGGTCTTTGGACCACCAATAGTGGTCGACCACCACACCATTGCCTTGCTTTCAGTGTGCAGATCACCTTTCCACCATGGCTGACCACTTCCACTGGTCGGCCGACCAGTGTAAGTAGCTGGCCAACCACTTCAAGTGGTCTGCAGCTTTCCATCACCTTTTTGGAGATATTTTCTAGCCAGCTGTAACTGCTGGAGGGCACAGAAACCATCCTCCGTACACGTGTATGGAGGGATGGCTTTAGACCTTAAGCTTGTTCAACAAGCTTGAACTTTGGTTCTCTATAAAAGAGAACCTCCCCCCACTTGCCTTAGGTTCAGATTTTGGTGCTTGAGCTATACATATCACTTTATCTCTATAATTCTCCATCTCTTTCATTTTTGTGCCTTAAAGTGTAGTTTCTTCACACTTTTTCACACAAATACATAGTGAAACACCACCCTTTCGTTGTTAAGGCACCTAGGAGCTGGTTTTTGAGTTTTTAGATTGGTTTGAGTCCAAAATAGCTGCTGGAGTTATTGCTCTAAAGTGGTTCTACAAGGGTGAGCTTCTAACCTCTTAATCCCCTTGTTTTGTTTAAGCTTTTGGCCCTACTTGCATGTTGTTTTAGGCCTAACTTTCTACTACAAAAAGTTCTGATTTTGCATGCTTATAATGTTTGTTTATGGCCTTGTTGGTGTTGGGGGTGGTCTACCCCCTCTTGTGCCTTGTTTGGTCTTGTTTTGTGCTTTCTTTTGAAGCTATTGGGACCACCTCATTTTGGCCATCTCACCACTGAAACTCAGAGAAATTTCAGTGGTGGAATTGGTGTTTTGAGGTCCCAAATAGGAGAGGGTCATCCGCTCTTCTTGTGTCTTGTATGCTTGTATATATGGTTCATCAAAGTGGCATGTTTGTCAAGCTTGTTTTAGCTCCATCTTAGCATGTATTAGGCCTTATTTTAGCATGACATACCACTGGTTTGATTTGTTTTTGTCTCCCCATACATGCTTTATACACTTGTAGTGTCAATCTTACAAACTAGCCTTGTGTGCTTCATGAAGTAGCATGTCTTTCTAGCTTGTTTTGAGTCCATCTCAGCATGTTCTTGGTGTTGTTTTGCCATGATATACCTCTGTTAAGGTTTGGTTTGATAGCCCCATGCATGCTTCATGCACTTGTAGTGCAGTTCCATTCAATAGCCTAACATGCACCTTGCTTTTGGACCATTATTCTAACATGTTTTGGCTTAACTCTAAGAAGCTTTTGTCCATGTTTTAGCATGCTTAAGCTTTGATTTGTGTTGTTTTGGTCATGCATGCATTGCTTTGTGTAGCCATGGTTCAATCTTGCTCACTAGCTTTGTGTATTGAGTCCATTAGCATGCATTACTTGGACTATTTTCATGATTTGGCATCATTTGAAATGTGATTTCAGTACATGTAGTGTAGTCATACACTTGCTTTTATCACTCTTTCAATGCTTTGAGAGGTTGGTTCTTTATGCCCTTAGCATAGGTCATTGTGTATGCCTCCATGCCTAAGCTTCTGAGCTATCATTTCAGTGTGTATTTGAGGTTATTTTGCCATGATATAACATTGATTTTTGTTGGCGAAGCCATCTCATGATTGGTCTTGGTAGGTGTAGTGTAATCCTCTCTTTTGGCCTTGCATATTTCAAGTTTCATGCTTACCATGCTAGCTTCTTTTGGCTTCCTTCCATGCATGTTTTAGACTCATTTTGGCATGTTCTAGGACTATTTTGGGTTGCCTTGGCCATATGCTTCATGTTTTGCATAGCTATAGTACAAATGCCTATGCTAGTTTCAAGCTTTGAGCTTCATAACATGCTTCATTCGTAACATGTACATGATTTGGCATCATTTAACATGGTATTTTAGAGCATGTAGCATTGCCATGTTCCTATTTCTTTCACCCTTTGAGTGCCTCTAAGGGTTGTGCATTGTTGTCTTGCTTATGGCCTAGTGTGTATGCATGCATGCTTAGACATTTGAGCCCCCATCTCAGCATGCTTTGGTCTTTGTCTTGACCTATTTGAGCTCTGTCCATGGTTGGTTCATGTATTTGTGCCATGTATTGCATGCCTCTTGTATAGTCCTCTTTGCTAGCTTTAATGATTAAGGACCCTTGCATGCCATACTTGTGTTGTTTGAATGATTTGGCATCATTTCTTACTTGATTTCAGTGCATATAGTGCTGTTACACTACCATGTTTATCACTTCTTGAGCGCTCTTGAGGGTTGTGCTCTTAGGCCTAGTTGATGGGCCATTCCATGTGCTTGCTTGGCTTTGCATTTCATGCCACCTATTTGGCATTATGGCCACTGTTTGGCATGACCGAGGTCCGTCCATATTTGGTTTAAGTCCATTGTGCATGCTTGTTTTCATGTTGTTTGCATGCTTATGTTGCATTGCATTGTGTCTGCATGCCATTAGTATTGATAGGTTGCTCATGTTGCATTGCATTGTGTATGCATGCATTACATTGTGTTTAGCATGCTTGAGTTGCATTGCATGTGTTTGGATTGGGTGTTAGTCCAAACACGAAACGAGGACGCTTCATACTTGAAGTGATGAAACGTGCCTCAATTCTCGATCGCCCTCTTGATCAAGCCTGATAGAGATTGAGGCATTTATGTGTTATTTGTGCATTCATTTACATTGACATGTGCAATCTTGCCTCTTTGGCCATCATTCATCGAGATCCGTGATTGGTGGCCCGAGGGTCGAGAACCACACTCCTTTGAGATCATGAAATGATAGGGAGGGTGGTTGTGCACACATATGTTGCAAATACATTGCCATGCCCCTTCTTGTCCTCTGTTGCAGCAAACTAGAGAAGTGCAGCAAAAACTGGTCGGCAGACCAGTAAAAGTGGCTGGCCGACCACTTTATCTGGTCTGCAGCAAAGAAAAGTGGTTGGCAGGTGGTCTCCCACATCAACAACTGGTCGGCCATGTTCCTACAGGTTCCCAATGTGGAGCAAAAGCTATCTGGAGCTTGGTGCAAGGTTCTGAGAACAATTGCAAACAAAGGCAAGTTGGGGCATCGCAACGGATTTCCGAATGAGGCGACCGAGCATGCATGCACTCCTCATCCCGAGGACCTCTTTTTAATGCTTTCCTTAGCTAGTTATGCTTTAGTTTATGTACTTAATTAGTTAATGCGCTTAACTGATTAATTTATGTTGTAATAACTAGTTAGTTAACTTGTTAGTTAATTAGCTTGTTTTGTAATAATTAGTTGTAGCTAGTTATTCAATTTGTTTTGTAATAATTAGTTTAATTAGCTTAGATTAGCTAGTTAGCCCATTATTCGGACCCTCCCGCAGGAGGGCCAACTGTTGTAACAAGCGTGTGTGTGTGATGCATGTCTTCCAACCTCCATTTCGTTCGCCCTTTTACTTAACCGCTTATGATGGTTAGTTTAGGGCATATTTCAATTGGCATCCTTATGCTTCGCATGCGTGCATCATTCATCTATCTTGCATGCACCAGGCTCGGTGCATCATACAAACTGCATTGTATTTCAATACATTAACTTGAATACGTGTTCAACAGCATGTTATCAAGTTGCATTCACATGACATCTTAGAATAGCTGAGCCTATCTTAGTTGAATTTTTGCATGTGTTGCATTAGCCATCTTAACATGAACTAGGATCATGCATGATTTCTAACTAGTTCTTTGTTTTGGCTCAGAGTACACTGTTAGTGTTTATGTTTTAGCATACTGCATGAGATGTGTATGTTTCCATGTTAGCATGCTTGCCATGAGGCTAACTGCTTAAGTGATTAACAGCTTGAATGCCTGTGGGTGAAGGTTGGATTACTTGAATTGGAACAATTCATCGAAATGTGTGTTTTAAGCCCACTTGAGGGTGGCAAAATCCATGACTTAGCCTACTTGCGAGAAACAAACTTCAAACCGTTTTCAAACAAACGAACATGAAATGTTTTTGTTCCAACTTAGGCGATCTAGTTTGTACTTGTATGTTGTGCGCATCATCTAGTAATTCTAGCTACTAAAATCAGAATAAGAGCACATGTGTTTTCAAAAACAACATATCATGTTAGTAAAGGTCGATCCTTTGATCGGGCAAGCAGGGGTGCTCATTGCATGACCTTCCCCTCTCGTACCCAAGTTCTCGAACCGAGGGAACTTTGGTGATGACGGACACGTGGCCTTAGTCACGAGTCAGGGTTTCCTAAATTTTCCAAAAATAAAACATTTAGGTTGCGACTCTGTATCTGGCAAAGCAGTCCATGTTAGCACTTCTTTATAAAAATCAGTTTTCCAAAATGATTTGTCGGATTTGGACTCTTTGGTGATTTATCGGTCTCACATTGCACTTTGTGAGATTAGATTCAGAACCGTGACATGAGTCCGAACTTGTAGTAGCTAAGAACAAATGATTCGCACCCTCGCGCGCAGAGCCGGGAGTTTTCGAGCGGTCTACAATTTCTGGAGACTCTGCTGGGGATTTAGAGAACTTGACTCGAACTCATGATATCTTGTTTTGATTACACTTATATGTTTCTTTGCATTGCATTTGCATCGGTGCGCCTAAGACACCGTGTTCGCCATATGTTAATCCTGAACAGTTTGCCAGAGGCCGCGTGCCATAAGGTTGACTGGTTACGGGCTCTGCTACGATGGGAACACAAACCTCGGTTGTTACCAAGGCACCGTTTTTGACCATTCGACCTAGTTGCATATTGGAAACTATAGTGACCATTCTAAACTAGGATAGGTTGCTTACCCGATTGTAGGTTGTTTGAAACCACTATGTGCGTAGTGAGATCCTAACTCCTGACAAAATAGGACAGGAAAACCCTACCCCTCCATAGGGGTGTTTTGGCTCTCATTTGCTTGCTATGTGCTTTTAGAGTGCATCTCTACAAGAATGCATGTATCAGTTTGCAAGTCTGGGTATCAGGCCCGAGGGCATCAGTATTGGGAGAATTAGTTTTTCCTGAGGGTATCAGATCTGGGGCAGTGATTTGGAAATAGTGATCAGAGTTTGAGAATAGTGTATTCAGCTTACAAATGCCAACTGTGTGTTGTCTTTATTTAAGCCGTTATGCTGTCCATTTTTCTGCATATTGTTTCCTTATTATGCTTTATTTATCTTTTTGCAAGGTAGTTTAGCACGATTGCATCCGACCAGGCAGATATTCCCCAAGCACTCTGGGTTAGAGGTCGCAGACTTCATCGATCCGCGGATCTGATAGACAGACAACCAGTGTTCCACTCATCACCCCCGATTATTAGACGAAGGTCAGTTAGGCGCAGTGCGTCAGTACAGCGGTTGCTAGATCAGTGGTCCTTACCCACTCCGCCAGTGACTAATCAGGTTGAGGTTCCAGTTTTTACCGCAGAGACAGATATACCGGTTGTTCAGTTAGATCAGCACAATATGGCATCTATGGAGGATATAATGCGTCAGCTCTAGGAGAGTATGCAAGCCATGCAGTAGGATGCTGCCCGTCAAGTAGAGTTTACGGCGTGCCAGGCCGAGGTTATGGCCCAACAGGCAGAGCTGATTGCTAGACTTTAACAACAGCAACAACCATAGCAAGCCGAAGCATCTGCTTCGCACCCACCTCCTCCCCCACCTAGAGTTCCAATACTCGGGGAGACTGCAAATGTCTAGGAAAATACAGACGTTCCAACGGGGCTAGCTCCGCCCCCAATCATACCTCAGCTATCCAAAGCGCCCACCAATCTAGTGGATTCACTGTTTGAGTTTGAGGTGGATCCAACAGCGCTAAAAGTAAGAAAGCTAGAAATGCTTTTCAAGAAGGCTCAAGGCGTGAAATCCATTCTGGATATAGAGGATGGATACACCGACTCGGCCGTGACATTGCTGGACCGATTTAAGATGCCGCACATAGACCGTTTTGACGGTTCTAGAGATCCTATGGTGCACCTGCAGCTCTTTTCGGATATCTTAAGGCCAATGGGCCTCTCCAGATTGCAGAAACTTTCCCTCTTTGGTCAGACCCTATCTGGTGTAGAGCTATTTGGTACGCAAAGCTGGAGGACTTTGTTAAAAGAAGCTGGGAGGAGATGGCTGAGGCCTTTATAGCTCAATACTCCTACAACACACAGATCGAGGTCACAACTCGTGATCTCGAGACAACCAGGCAAGCGCCGAAGGAGAGCTTCTCTGATTTTGTGACCCGTTGAAGGGCCAAGGCCTCGATGATGACCATTAAACCGGTTGACAAAGATCAGATACAGATGGTTGTGCACAGTCTCCAGTCCAAGCTTATGCAAAAGATGATCGTCCTTCCCCTTTCTACCTTTGCGGATCTACATGAGATCAGGGTGCAGATCGAGGATGCCATGAAGTAGGGTCTGATTGACCATGAGAGAGAGCAGCCCAAGAGGGCATTCAACCGTAGTACGAATGCAGGCACAAGCAATGCTGCAACTGCCAGAACTTCAGATGTGGGCATGGTCACCACCACCACCCCAAATACCCATGCAGCTACACCCTTTACTAGTGCGTCCGGAAGTAGTTCACAAACAGCCAGATTTGCACCCTGAGGCCAGAGAACCTTCACCCCACTATACATGTCTATATACAAAGCTTTGGGGGTTTTGATAAAAAAAAAAGGGCACTTGAAGTCCCTAGAGCTGCGGCCATTACCAGAAAACCTTCCTCCTTCCTATAACCCAGCAAAGTACTGTGTCTATCACCAACAGCATGGTCACAAAACCAACCAGTGCTTTAGATTGCGTTATGAGATTCAGAATCTCATTGACAACAAGGTGATCGTGCCTCCAGAGAAGCCGAATGTCACAACCAACCCACTCCCACCACATAACCACGCTCCACCTCCCAAACGCATCAACCTAATCCAAACCTCGGTCATTCCTTATGACCCGAGCATATATATCACCACCTCCCACCTACCTAAGCAGGAGGCGTTCATTCTGGACAGTGCAAATTTGTGCATGTTGGACATCTCTCAAACCCAACCAGTACCGGTGGTGGTGACTATCGAAGATAGAACAGGGATCACTTTGGGGGCAGAGACAAATGAGGAT
This sequence comes from Camellia lanceoleosa, assembly GCA_025200525.1. Taxonomy (NCBI): domain Eukaryota; kingdom Viridiplantae; phylum Streptophyta; class Magnoliopsida; order Ericales; family Theaceae; genus Camellia; species Camellia lanceoleosa. Next base: position 26,333,216 of record CM045767.1, read on the forward strand.
TCAGAGCCTGAAGGGTCAGCGAGATTTGTGTACAACCCGAGCAGTTACATTATACGAACAGATCAGCCTAAGCCAAGGGTGGAATTGCCAGTGGGGGCAGAGATCAGCGTGGTACGGGAGGATGGACCTAATTAGGGGCTAGATGACCTAGCGGAACTGGAAGAGGATATAGCCAACCTTCAATTCTTCAATGAACAGGATTCAGGGCACATGACTGTCAACTAGTTTGATCTGGAAGGGTCAGTAGAAGCTACTGGGTGGCTCAGCGATGAGTCGGATATTGTTGAGCAGTCTCAGACAGAACGGGGTCCGTCAGGCACGGGGACATCAACAGTGACCGGAATGGCCAGGAATCAGGAACAACCGCTGAAGAGCACCAGCGTAAAGAATTTCGCTCAGAATACGGGCAGTTTGAGTATAGAAGATTCTGAACAGCAGGCTGTACTGAAGCAGTTTGAATAGGAAAAGATCGAAGATCTGGAGAGGGCTAGAAAGGCCAAAGCCCCTACGAGGACGGAATGTGCTGTGAGTACAAGAACGGAACGTGCTGTTCACACAGAAGCAGTTGTAACGGAACTGGACAGGTGTCTATCAGTTTCCGATGGCATGTGGTGGGAAGACGATGACTTGTGTCTTGCCCACACTGACGAAGATTAGGGGCAGAACCAACCTGATGATACCTAGTATGTGGGAGAGGTGGATCACATGACCAAGAGTGGGCAGTACTTCAAGCCCCCACACTTGGATCAACCAGAGGTGTCCGGAAAGGACAAAGAGGTAGAAAGGTAGAAAGAAAAACTACTCGAAGAGGAAGCTCTACTGAAACAGCTTAAGAAGATACAAGCAGACATCTTCATCTGGGGACTGCTTATGGCCTCAAGAGTTCATCGACAGACTGTCCTTTCTACGATGGACAAGGCCAAACTTTCAATCGACACCATGCCTGAACAGCTGGTGGGGTTGGTTTTTTCGGGAGGAGCTTCCCCGACATTGACCTTCACTGACAAGGAACTGCCACCTGAGGGCGCGAATCATAACAAACCACTCTACATCTCTGTGGAGTGTAGAGATAAATGGATACTGGTGGTTCTTGTTGACACGTGATCTGCTATCAATGTGTGCCCGTCGAGGACGACATATGCTATCGGGTTGAAGCCTGCGGATTTTGTGCCTACTGCTCAGGTGATAAGGGCATATGACACTACCAGCAGAGAGGTGATGGGGACTGTACAAATTCAGACTCAGGTCGGTCCAGGACAACAGGATATTGACTTTCATGTCTTGGATGTTCCCGCAACCTTTAATCTACTCCTAGGGCGGCCGTGGCTGCACAAGGTGAAGGCGGTCTCTTTCACGCTACATCAAATGCTGAAGTACCCCTACGGGAAGGGGGTGGCTATAGTTTTTAGGAATTCGTTAATACATCCACCGCTAGAGGTTTCAACACCAGTTCTGGATATTGAGCATGGCGCAGCGGATGTGTTCCTATCAGGATTTACCCTGGCGGAGGCCCGGGTTGTACAGAACATACTAGCTGTTGATGAGGGGTTATATGTCAGCGCACAGTCTATGTACCTCATGAACAAGCTCCAGCACATCCCCGGGATGGGATTAGGAAAAAGTGGTCGGAAAGGCATTACAGCATCGGCCGAAGTGCCACACAACCCATATACCTTTGGCTTAGGTTATCTACCTACCAAAGATGACTGGGTGAGGAAGGGAAAAGAGATGGCCGAAAGGGCCAGAGCAAAGCAAACCGGGAAGCCTTATGAATTGGTGCACCGGCCTATCTAGGGTACTCTGAACGGACGCTTCGTTCGGGAGGGGGAAGACTTCTCGTTTCGCGAATTCCTAGAGCCATGGCTAAATGCAGAGAGGCAACGCCTGCTGGGATTTGAGATTTTCTTTGACTTGCAATTGTCCGAGGATGATGTTGCCAAGGAGCAGACAGGCCCACCAACTGAGGCTGAGCAGTGCAATGAGGAGGATTCCGAGAGCATAGAGATTGAAATGGGGGTAGCACTGGCTTGTCTACTCTCAGACCCTCAAATCATACAGGAATACTTGAGGGATAACTTCTCAATGTCCATGATTGGGAATGAAGCGGCTGTGAGCCCATCTTCAGAAATTCTGGATGCATCCATTGCACCCTCCCTCATTTGGCAATACGAGGAGAGCTTTTTATCAAGCAGCATCGGGTCAGGTAGTGAGCCGGAATCTGATTCCACTGAGTTTGTGGAGTCGGAATTAGGTTCCAGCTCGTCTGAGTTTGAGTCCGGTATTCTTAGGGGTGACAACCCGAATGCCACTGTCTTGTCCAGGTCGTCCTTTTCTTTTTCCTTTGAGTCTGTTGTAATAGAGGAATCAGGAAATTTGGAAGTGATTAATGAGAATGGAATAGTTGTGGCTTCCGAGTACTTTTTTTGTGCCCTTAATTTATTGCATTAATCAAGACTTTCAAAATTTTGATGAAAACGACGAGGAAGAAATTCCTCCGATTTTGCAATTTTTGCTTGATCAAGAGCAGGGGAGGTTTGTCAAACCCTTGATTTATGAAATCACCACAATTAATGTTGGTACTGAAAAGAACCCGCGGCTGGTCCAGATCGGGTCCACGTTGTCTTCAGAGGAGCACGAGCGCTTAGTCGCTTTATTAAAAGATTTCATAATGTTTTCACATGGTCCTACGAAGACATGCCTGGAATCGATCCTGAGATTGTACTGCACCGGATACCTCTTGACCCAGAGGCCTGACCTGTTAAGTAGAAGCTCAAAAGGATCCGCCTAGATTGGGCTCTGAAGATCAAAGAAGAGGTCACTAAGCAAATTGACGCAGGATTCCTGCTGGTATCTGAATACCTAACTTGGTTGGCCAATATAGTTCCAGTGCCGAAGAAGGACGGCAGAATTCGGGTATGTGTGGACTTCAGGGATTTGAATAAAGCCAGTTCGAAGGACGACTTTCCTCTGCCATATATTGACAAATTAGTGGACTTCACTACTGGGCATGCGTTGCTCTCATTCATGGATGGATTTTCAAGCTACAATCAAATATTGATGGCAGCCGAAGACCACGAGAAGACTGCTTTTACCACCCCGTGGGGGACCTATTGTTATAGGGTGATGCCATTTGGGCTGAAGAATGCTGGGCTACGTATCAACGGGCTGGGACCACAATTTTGCATGACATGATCCATAAAGAGGTTGAGATGTACGTGGAGGACATGATTATGAAGTCCAAGGAAAGAGAGGGCCACTACACCACCTTACAGAAATTCTTCCAACAGATCAGGGAGTATCGGTTGCGGCTGAATCCTCAGAAATGCACGTTTGGTGTTACAGCAGGGAAAATGCTGGGGTTCTTGATCACACAAAGAGGTATCGAGGTCGATCCTTCCAAAATTAAGGTCATCTTAGAAATGCCACCACCGAGGACTGAAAAAGCGGTGCGAGGCTTTCTTGGTAAAGTGCAATTCATAAGACGGTTTATTGCAAAATTAACCTTGACTTGTGAACCACTCTTTGGTCTCCTGAATAAAGGAAAGAAGTTCCAATGGGACGGCCGATGCCAAGATGCTTTTGAATAGATCAAGCAATATTTATAGAACCAACCTATGTTGTCACCGCCTGAGCCAGGAAAACCATTGATTCTGTACCTTTCAGTGACTGAAACTACAATGGGCTGCATGCTTGCACGGGAGTCTGAGGACAAAGTGGAGAAAGCTATCTACTACCTGAGTAAGAAAATGCTGGATTACGACACCCGCTACACTCCCCTGGAGAAGACTTGTTTGGCCTTCGTATGGGCTACCAGGAAGCTGAGGCACTACCTGTTAGCTCACTCTGTAATACTAGTTTCGAGATTAGATCCCATCAAATATCTCTTCGAGAAACTGACACTTACAAGTAGGCTAGCCCGTTGGTTGCTTCTGCTTTCCGAATTTGATCTGAAGTACATAACGCACAAGTCAATGAAAGAGAGAGCGGTAGCGAAGTTCCTAGCCAATCACCCAATTGAAGGGGATGAAGTAGTTCGGTATCTGTTTCCAGATGAGGCCATTTTGCATGTCGAAGAAGAAACTTGGACGATGTACTTTGACGGAGCGTCAAACCAATATGGGTATGGGATAGGGGTGTTGCTGATAGCACCCGACAATTCCCGTATACCTTTAGCATTCAAACTCTGGTTCAGAGTATCGAACAATGAGGCAGAATATAAAGCATGTATTGCTGGATTAGAAGTCACCTTAGAACTAGGGGCAAAACGGTTGGATGTCATCGGAGACTCGAACCTTGTTGTATCTCAAGCTAAAGGAGATTGGAAAATTGAAGAAAAAAAGATGAGAATCTATCATCAGACCTTGAAGGTGCTAATTCCTCGGTTTGAGAAGTTGAATTTCGCCCACCTGTTAAGAGAGAACAACAGGTTCGCTGATTCATTAGCAACTCTATCTTCTATGATAGAAATCCCTTTCAGAGTCCAGATGCGTCCGATCATCATCGAACAGAAATTCGTCCCGGCCTACGAGCTGATTGCTACCATAGATGAGGTACAAGATGAGAATCCCTAGTATTACAATGTCTAGAACTTCTTGGAAAAAAGGGCATATCCACCAGGGGCAAATGCCAAAGATAAGAGGGCAATTCGAAGAATGGTCGCTACCATCGCCTACTGGGTAAATCAGACAAGAGGGGTCATCTCGGGATGCATAAGCTATTTGTTGATGCTGAAGCATCCAAGCGCCTGATGGAGGCCATCCATGGAGGAGAGTGTGGAGCGCACATGAACGGGGTGATGCCAGCCCGGAAGATCCTTAGATAGGGTTATTACTAGTCCACCACGGAGGAGGATTGTATTGGCTTTGTCCGGTGATGCCACAAATGTCAGATCCATGAAAACCGCATGAACAATCCACCGTTGAAGCTGTACAATATGACTTCGCCATGGCCATTTTCAGTCTGGGGGATTGATGTGATTGGGGTTGTCACTCCAAAGGGGTCTAACGGGCATGAGTACATTCTGGTAGCAATAGACTACTTCACGAAGTGGGTTGAGGCCCAATCTTACGCGGTGTTGAAGGCATTGCATGTCGCTAAGTTCATCAGAAACAACATCATCTGTCGCTACGGGGTCCCGAATGAGATTATTTCGGACAATGGTTCCCACTTCAAAAAGGAGGTGATCAACCTGTTGGAGAAGTACAACGTGGCTTTTCATAAGTCATCTACATATCGGCCGCAGACCAACAGAGCAGTTGAGGCCGCCAACAAGAACATCAAGCACATTCTGCAGAAGATAGTGGAAACCTACCAGGACTGGCCAGATAAGCTGCCATTTACTCTGTGGGGCTACCGGACTTCAATTCGAACTTCTACTGGGGCAACTCCGTATTCCTTGGTTTATGGGATGGAGGCTGTTCTGCCTATCGAAGTTGAGGTTCCATCATTACGGGTATTGGCTGAGTGTCAAATAGCTGTGGCAGATTGGCAGGAAAGCAGGTTCGAAGAACTCATGCACTTTGATGAAAGAAGGCTGAAAACGCTGTATCATGTCCAGGGTTATCAACGAAGAATCGCTAAGGCTTTCAACAAGAAGGTTAAGTCCAGAAATTTGAAAGAAGGGGATTTAGTGCTCAAAGACAACCAAGCTCCCATCCATGATCCTAGGGGCAAGTTCAGACCCAATTGGATTGGCCCTTACATCATCAAGTCTAACTGGTCGGGTGGAGCTATCATTCTGATGGACCTAGATGGCCTAAAGTTCTCCCGACCGATCAACATGGATAAGTTGAAGAAATACTTTCCTTGAGTGGCTCGCTAGGCCGAAAACCCGAAAGGGCGACCTAGGCAAAAGTTAGAGCATGAAAAATTTGAAATAATAAAAACTGAGCTCGCAAGGTTGAAAACCTAGAAAAGGCGGCCTTGGCAAAAGTTAGAGCATAAAAGGAGAGTGTTAATACAGGAGTGAACCCGAGCCGAACTACATAAGGCTTGATTCCCATCTTTGGGATACGTAGGCAACTTCATTCTGAAGTCCAGCCATAAAACACTTCCTCGATCAACTTTGTCCATGTGATCATGTTGGTCATCTTTGTCTATTCTACATTCAAGAGCTCGGTTGTGATCTCCAGTGCAGTGCTATTCAGACTAGGGGAAACTTTCTAGTTGATAGGATCCGGGGTTGTACATCTCAGTGATAGATCTCGGGTGTGTCAAGTTTTGATCCATATCGAAAATGGTTTTGAAAAGTTTTATAAAAGTTGATTTTGCTCAAATTAATCTTTTTATGACTTTGACCATTTTTGGGCCAAACGGAAAATTTTCAGTACCCACAACCTTCAATACCATTGATTTCAGTACAGAGTTCTCCTACTCTTGAATACAAATTGAAGTTGCTTTTTATTACATTCATAAAGAAAACTTGAAAGTACTGATATATCAAGAAATTCGGGGCATGGATAAGTTAGGTGTTCCTGTGCCCCCTCCCAGAGTTAGTCGAAGCCTCTGATATCAAAGTAGGCCCAACTTATGCCTCTTCATCAAGCCAAGCTATGCACTCATCAGAGAGGGTGCAATTGAAAGTGGGAGTGGGGGCCAGAAGCTCTCTAGTCCTCCATGCTGTGGCATACCGAGCTAGCTATGCGCCTCGGACTGGAAATGTAGCAGGGTACTCTATCACTTCTTCCGGACAGGTTTGATCATATCCAAACTGGCGCCGGAATTGAAACGGGAAGTAAAAGACACAGTGAGTCAAGCCGATCAACTAAATCCCAGGCTGGCGAGACATAATGTAACTCATCGCCGGTAGATTGAGCCAAGGGCAACGCCAAGCAATGTTGAGGGCGGATAGACTGCACATCCATTCACACCACCAACCTTCATCAGGGGCATCGACTAGATGACTCCAAAAGAAATAGCCGCGAGCTGAATATGCAGGGCATGAGTCCACAACCTTCAACTTATCCATCAACCATATCTGGGGAGGGATGAAAAATGAGAGATTAAAGAATAGAGAGGTGTACGTTGAGATAAAAGTAAGAAAAGGGTTTTGAGAGAAAAACTGAGCCCAAGGGCCGAGTGATGTGAGAAATATATATGAGATAGGGTGGGAAACATTACCTGCAGCAGTAGTGGACTCCCCGTGAATCTAGTCGTCTCTCAGCGATAATAAAAAAAATAAACCCATCAATGTCTCAGCTACTGTCATGGCGGTACAGCTCTTGCCCTCTTTTAAGCCTTGGGCAACTTCGATCAAATGGACGCTAGACCCTCCGGAGCCTGAGGCAAGCAAGAAATGAGACAGCATGCACAAGCAAAGCGCATGTCGCCGAAAACCCTGCCAGTGATGATCGTCGTGGTCACCGGCATTAGAAAACCGATGAGCTAAGCTGGGGATGTCCAATGCTCCTTCGCGGATCAAAGACCGAGCGTCATGCATGGTGAGCCCGCACATCCGTCTTAAGGCTTGGATGTGGCCAAAGCAGAATTTGTGCAAAATCTCTTCCTCGTGTTTGGATTCCATCAAAGCTTCGAAGTCTTCGAAAGTGGGATATATCTCTTGTCCGCCAAAGCTAAAGACGTGTGTTACCGGATTCCAAAACCTTGTCACGGCATGAAGAAATGAAAAACGCAACGGGGTGCGACTCAGCGTGAATAGTGCATTTATGCCGAAGCCTCGAAAATTCACCTTTTCTGAGCCATCTAAGGTAGCAATCCAATTTGTGAGATTTTGGACAAGAAATGCCCCAATTTGGTGCAAAATTGAGTTAGAATGAGGGAACCACGAAGCTGGAACCTTTATGGAGGATAAGGCACTGTTTGGAGGACAAGTGTCAGAAAACTGGGGGTCCCCAGGCCAAGTGGTCTGCCGACCACTTTTTCTAGTCGACCAGCCACGTTTTCTGGTCAACTAGCTACTTTTTTTTGGTTTGCAGAACAAAAATTGATCGGCAGGCTCTTTTACTGGTCGGCCATGATCAAAAAGTGGTCTGCAGCCTTTTCCTTGTCTCCAGAAAAGAGTCCCTAGCTTTCCTGTGTGCTGGGAGTGTTCAAGGTTTGAGTTTACCTCTATTTCGGATGCGTTCTGTCGCTTTGTTTGTCCGAAATGCATTTGCTTATCGAGTTGTTAAGTTTTGGCTTATCGAGTTGTTGTTCGTTGCTTATCGAGTTGTAAACTTGTTAAAGTTTTGTTGCTGCTTATGGAGTTAAGTTATTTTGTTTGTTGCGTTGGTTCACTACCTGACTTGGCAATACATCAGTGTTCAATTTCTATTCAATCTCATTTTTGTGCAAAATGATGCGATGCGATGCTTAGAATACAAATACAACACTTTTTGAATGAAAAGTTGTTTTCATTCCATCATGGTTTCTTTTTGCAACATTTTACAACAAGGTACAAGTTTTGAAGAAAATAAAACTGCCTAAGCTGTACAATGTGCTATAACTACATGTAAAAAAGAAAAATAAAGCAGGAACATCTGCATCAGTGCTATCAAGCTCAAGACCGAGAGGCTCTCTTCACTCTCTTCGCAGTACCTGACCACCGTGGCACCCTGTCTAAATCGGAGTCACCATCCTCGGAATCCTCCTCAGCGTCACCTCCATTCTCGTAACCGTAACCGAGTCGCTATCCTCGCTGCAGATGTCTCTCGATCAGGATGTGCCGATTCTCCTCCTCGCTGGACTCCTCGTCATGTCTGATAGGTGCTTTACGTCTCCCTCGGCCGTAAGTCGAGACCCCTCTTCTAGTTGCTCGAGAAGGCCTGGATGGCCCGGGCTGTACAGGTGCGACCTAAAAAGACAATTTGAATACATCAGCCAAAGTATGTATATCAGATGCAAGAATGATGCATAGAATGAGCGCATGCAGATATAGTGTGTGAATGTGTTGCGACAGATGTGCTCTACACATGCAGTGAATCAGTGTAGTGAAATGTTTAGTTTTTGGTATGTCATCAGAAATATGATAAAGGCAAGGAAACTAGAAAGTACCGGGATACTGTAGGAGTGTAGCAGCATCTTCCTCCGCAAGACCAGGCTCTCGAGTGAGGCCACCACCCCGAGTGACCCCTCAGTATACTCTCTGGGAGGCTGCAGATGCAAGTTCAATTCATCAGTGACTGAATGAATGTCTAAATATCTGAATGATAAATGAAAACTATGGAGCATACCGGTGGTGAGTCAGGGTCACTGACATATCGATGATCAGGCAATGGAGGCTCTAGTGGAATCTAGTAAGATGTCCCATACTGCCAGCCTGTCAGCTCGGTCGGAAGATCTGGCCACCCAACATACTGGCAAGTCGAGGGCATCCCTCTAGCCCTGCTAGTGGAAGGGATGTCTGCAACTCGAGTGCGACTCGATGACGGAACGTCAGTAGCTCTCCTCATAGGGGTACGGACACCTTTCAGTGGAGGCATCAGGTATGTATGGCGCTATGTCGCATACTCCCCCTCCTTCAGGAAAAGAACTGCGTCAAAACCCAACATAAGGTCATCAACCTCCTGAGGAGTGACACTCTCCGTGGACCGCATGTCCAGTGGAGGCAGTGAGGGAATCTCCTGAGCGGCATTACCCATCGTCTGATGCATGAAGCAATCCCCGAGAAACTAGGCTCTGTCGACTGGTCCCTCAAACAAAACCCTGTATCGGGAGGCGCCCTATGCCCCAGTGAACTAGAACAGAGAATACCAGGGCATCGCCAGCCAAGGCTGCCAAGTGATCTGCGGATAGCAAGTGCATAAACTGATTAGATGTCATAAATATACAAGACGAATCAAAGCTGAAAGCATGAAGAACTAAGAGTTATGGATTACCTCCATCACCCGTACGGTGTCAAAGTACTGCCGGAGATACGGCAAAGTCTCCCGGGGCCTGGGCCGGCACTGACCCTCAAATCTACATGAATAAGGGATCTCGAGAGGTGTCTCAACCTCGAGCTTAGGGGCGAGTGTTGGGAAGTAAACCCACAGTTGTGAAAGGCAAGACAGTGGCTGCTAGAATACAAAATATACAGAAAATACAGAATCCTGAGTGTGGAATGCAGAATACAAAATCTAATGTGTGCAATGTGTGCCGTGTGCAGTGTACATATAATGAAAAACAGAAATGTAAATCAAGCGGGCAGAATGTACCTCCCAAGCTCGCCAGCGCCACCCCAATCAAAGTGTCAGACCTGTGATAGGTCTACCAGAGCACTGAGAAGACAAAGCTCGACCGTGTTCCCCCTGTCGAAGAACAGAGTGGTCCCAAGGAGGAACATAAAAAATCCTTGGGCATACTGCTGTACGGCCTCAATAGGCTCGGGTATAGTCCCCTTGTACTACTCGGAGAACCAGGTGTACCTGACCATGCCTGGTGACCTGCAGGGCGGTAGATGGGCTCCAAACAGATAAGTCCAAGCCGCCTCCCACTCACCCATATCGGTATCGTATGGGATCAGTTGGCCTGCCACGTCGAGGCCTGTCAGTATCGAAAAGTCATACGGGGTCATTGTCATGTCCCCGGTGGTTGAGAAATGGAAGGAGCTGGTGGTGTCCCACCATCTCTCTACAAGTGCACCCAGAAGGGTCCTGCTCGCCGAATGACGGGACAATCCCACACAAAATGGACCAAACCCTGCCTCATCCATAATATGTCGGACAGCATCTAGGAGCTCCATAAACCACTCCTTCGCAATGATCGATCCATAACTGTATGTGAAACGAGAAACTACCTGCATTCAGAATGAACAGATGTATTCAGTTGCAAAGTAAATAGATTACTGTGTTATGAATTGTGTGTTCAGATTGAACAGTGTGTTATGTTATAAGCTGCGTGCAAAATAAACTGAATACTATGTTATGAACTGTGTCTTCAGATTGAACAGTGTGTTATGTTATGAGCTACGTGCAAAATAAACCGAATACTGTGTTATGAACTGTGTGTTCAGATTGAGTAGTGTGCTATGTTATGAGCTACGTGCAAATTAAACCGAATGTTGTGTTATGAACTATGTGTTCAGATTGAGCAGTGTGCTATGTTATGAGCTGCGTGCAAATTAAACCGAATGCTGTGTTATGAACTGTGTGTTCAGATTGAGCAGTGTGCTATGTTATGAATTGTGTAATCAGATTGAACAGTGTGCTATGTTATGAGCTGTGTGTCAAATAAACCAAATATTGCGTTATGAACTGTGTGTTCAGATTGAGCAAAATACTGTGTTATGAACTATGTGTTCAGATTGAGCAAAATACTGCGTTATGAACTGTGCATTCAGATTGAGCAAATATTGCATTATGAATTGTGTGTTTAGATTGAGCAAATACTGCGTTATGAACTGTGTGTTCAGATTGAGCAAAATACTGCGTTATGAACTGTGTGTTCAGATTGAGCAAATACTGCGTTATGAACTGTGTGTTCAGATTGAGCAAAATACTGCGTTATGAACTGTGTGTTCAGATTGAGCAAAATACCGTGTTATGAACTGTGTGTTCAAATTGAGCAAAATGCCACGTTATGAACTATGTGTTCAGATTGAGTAGAGTACTGTGGTATGAACTGCGCGTTCAGATTGAATAGTGTGCTATGTTATGAGCTGTGTGCCAAGTGAACAGAATACTATGTTATGAGCTGTGTGTTCAGAATGAGCAGAATACCGTGTTATGAGCTATGTGCCCAAATGAGCTGTGTGCCCAAAATTAGCTGTATGCCCAAATGAATAAAGTGCTATGTTTCGAGCTGCGTACCAAATGAACAGAATATTGTGTTATGAGCAGCGTGCCAAACGAACAAAGTGTTGTGTTGTGTTGTGAGCTATGTGCCAAATGAATGGAATGCTATGTCGTGAGCTGTGTGCCAAGTGAGCAAAGTGTTATGCGTGAGCTATGTGCCAAATGAACAAGATGCTGTGTGCAAGTTGTGTTCAAGAATGAGCAGAAGTATTTTGTATGTAAATACGCTCAGACTGAGCAGATAAAGTACATAGCGAAAGCATGAAGAATGCAAGAATTGCAAACTACATCGCAGAAAATGTAAAAGTGAAGTACACACCTCGCACGCGTGGTGAGATAAGTGCGACTCCGGCTCCCGTAGCAGCAAGTCTACTGGTGCTCGCCGCGCGAAATTAGTAAAATGATAGAAGGTACTCGGAGGAAGGATGTGCTCCTGCGGGTGGTACCTCTCCGGGTCGAATGGCCGAATCCTCGGAGGCAATGGCATAACATCTGGCTCATCCTCTACCCTCGGAGAACCTCCGCAATATGGAATATCGTCAGCCATCTGAAGAAATCTACAAAAATGAGCAAAAATGAGCGAAATGAGCCAAAATTGCTAAAAGTCAATAAAAGTCAACTCACGGGAAGAGAAAAAATCAACAAAAGTCAACGCTCGGGAAAATGTGCCAAACTTCGAGAGAAACTTACCTCAAGTGGTGAAAATAGAGAAAGAAGCTCCCAAAACAAATTCTAATCGGTTCAAAACGAAGAGAATCGAAAGTTTTCGCGAAACAACTTCGCGTGGGGCGTTGGAAAATGCATATAAAGTGTAGATCTGAGAGAATAAAGGGTCTAGAGAGGAAGAGAAATGTATTTCGGCCTTGGAGATGTGATGAAAAGTGTTTTGGAGTTGAGTTTTTAAAGATCTCCATGTGAAAAGACCAAGCTGCCCCGAAGTTGTGTAAACTGGTCAGCCAGCCAATTTTTCTAGTCGGCCGAAGTGGTCCATTGTTCTCCATATGAAAAGACCAAGCTGCTCCATTGTTCTCCCTGTGTGTTTTGGTGATGATTGGAGTCCTTGGTCCACGACAAAGTGCAAGGAAAGCACACTTTCCGGCTCAAAAATGTCCCCGCGGGAACTTGAATTCAAGTCTTCGATGCGTAGCTCACCGTTACTCATCAGGAGCAAGGTGTATCCTTTTTGAGTACGTTGTGACCCCTCCGAGAGGTAAATCGAAGGTTCCGGTTAATTTGGTCTTGTTAAGGCTTGTATTTCTTTAATCGGCATTTTGTTTCAAACATGCAATTAAAATGGCACACTTTTCTCGTTGCATTGTTATGCACACCACTTGCTTGCATTGTTATGCGCGTTTCTCTTGCATTGTTATGCACTCCACCTGGGTTGTCACGCACACTTAGGTTGCATTGTCATCCACCTCTCCACTCGTGTTGTCACGCACACTTTGCGTTGTCACGCACGTTTACCTTGCATCGTTATGCACCTTCACTTGCGTTGTCACGCACGTTTACCTTGCATTGTTATGCACCTTTGCTTGCATTGTCACACACTTTTCACTTGCATTGCTATGCATGTTTCCATCGGCATCATATGTGCACGCGTTTATCTCGTATTAGAATTGTACCATGATGTAATGCGGAACATGTGTTACTACTATACTGTACCTATTGAGTTTCTTTCTTTTGCAGGCACGATATTGTATGTACGGTTCATTTGAAGCTGGTGTGACCAGATGATATTGTATGTACAGTTTATTCAAGACAAGTTCCGACGTAGTGAGAATTGTATAATTTTTTTACACCCTTTCTGCATGAGATGTAGTTTGGTTCGTGTTTACTTGCTCGCATAGCATTCGCTTAAAACGTTGCATTTATTTTACCTAATTGCTTCATTACAGCTCTCTTTGCATGATCATAAGTTATGTTCAGCTTTGTGCATGTCATTTTGCATCTTGCCCCTGCCTGCGGGCGCATCTCTTTGTTATCTTGCTTGTTTTTCTAAGTCTTTGGCCTTGCCAAAAATGGGTCATCTCTGGGCTTCGACATTCACTCACGTCACTTCTTGACTTCTGAGTTCTGTTAAAGAGGGGCAATTGTAGACAGCCCATTTTTGACCAACCTTAAGACTCAGACGTCATTGATTGAGCGCTCGGTGATAGTGCATGTTGTGCTCGTTTTGAGTTTCCGGAGTTTTCGACTGAGTGCCTTGCCTCCGGGCCTCTGAACTCTTTGTGTTTTGGCTTGGTTTGTGGACCATGCCTTGTTGACCTTCCCTAGAGGGAGGAAGAGGTCTGGGAGACCACCTTTTTGTGGTCGTAGACACTTTTTGTGGTCGTAGACCACTTTTCCTACTTGGAGACTGGTTTCCGATTTTCTAAGCCTTTGGCCACACGCCTTGTCTCGGGACCACTTAACGTTCTCCGTTTGGCTTGGTTTTTGAACCATGCCTTGTTAACCTTGCCTAGAGGGACACTGTGGTCTGGGAGACCACTTTTCCCTCGTAGACTAGTTTTCGGGACTTCCGGCTGCGTCCCTTGCCTCCCAGACTCTCGCCTTGCATACTTTTTGGTTTGTTCCTGGCACAAACCTTGTTTTCCTTGCTTGGAGGGTGGAATAAGGGTGGGAGACCAATTTCTCTCCCCGTAAACCACTTTTCTTCCCCGCCAGCCAGTTTTCTGGTCGACCAACTGGTTTTCTTGGTCTTTGGACCACCAATAGTGGTCGACCACCACACCATTGCCTTGCTTTCAGTGTGCAGACCACCTTTCCACCATGGCCAACCACTTTCTTCCCTGGCCGACCACTTCCACTGGTCGGCCGACCAGTGTAAGTAGTTGGCCAACCACTTCAAGTGGTCGGCAGTTTTCCATCACCTTTTTGGAGATATTTTCTAGCCAGCTGTAACAGTTGGAGGGCACAGAAACCATCCTCCATACACGTGTATGGAGGGATGGCATTAGACCTTAAGCTTTTTCAACAAGCTTGAACTTTGGTTCTCTATAAAAGAGAACCTCCCCCCTCTTGCCTTAGGTTCAGATTTTGGTGCTTGAGCTATACATATCACTCTATCTCTATAATTCTCCATCTCTTTCATCTTTGTGCCTTAAAGTGTAGTTTCTTCACACTTTTTCACACAAACACACAGTGAAACACCACCCTTTTGTTGCTGAGGCACCTAGGAGCTGGTTTTAGAGTTCTTGGATTGCTTTGAGTCCAAAATAGCTGCTAGAGTTGTTGCTTTAAAGTAGTTCTACAAGGGTGAGCTTCTAACCTCTTAATCCCCTTGTTTTGTTTAAGCTTTTGGCCCTACTTGCATGTTGTTTTAGGCCTAACTTTCTACTACAAAAAGTTCTGATTTTGCATGCTTATAATGTTTGTTTATGGCCTTGTTGGTGTTGGGGGTGGTCTACCCCCTCTTGTGCCTTGTTTGGTCTTGTTTTGTGCTTTCTTTTGAAGCTATTGGGACCACCTCCTTTTGGCCTTCTCACCACTGAAACTCAGAGAAATTTCAGTGGTGGAATTGGTGTTTTGAGGTCCCAAATAGGAGAGGGTCAACCCCTCTTCCTGTGTCTTGTATGCTTGTATAGATGGCTCATCAAAGTGGCATGTTTGTCAAGCTTATTTTAGCTCCATCTTAGCATGTATTAGGCCTTATTTTAGCATGACATACCACTGGTTTGATTTGGTTTTGTCTCCCCATACATGCTTTATACACTTGTAGTGTCAATCTTACAAACTAGCCTTGTGTGCTTCATGAAGTAGCATGTCTTTCTAGCTTGTTTTGAGTCCATCTCAGCATGTTCTTGGTATTGTTTTGCCATGATATACCTCTGTTAAGGTTTGGTTTGATAGCCCCATGCATGCTTCATGCACTTGTAGTGCAGTTCCATTCAATAGCCTAACATGCACCTTGCTTTTGGACCATTATTCTAACATGTTTTGGCTTAACTCTAAGAAGCTTTTGTCCATGTTTTAGCATGCTTAAGCTTTGATTTGTGTTGTTTTGGTCATGCATGCATTGCTTTGTGTAGCCATGGTTCAATCTTGCTCACTAACTTTGTGTATTGAGTCCATTAGCATGCATTACTTGGACTATTTTCATGATTTGGCATCATTTGAAATGTGATTTCAATACATGTAGTGTAGTCATACACTTGCATTTGTCACTCTTTCAATGCTTTGAGAGGTTGGTTCTTTATGTCCTTAACATAAGTCATTGTGTATTCCTCCATGCCTAAGCTTGTGAGCTATCATTTCAGTGTGTATTTGAGGTTATTTTGCCGTGATATAACTCTGATTTTTGTTGGCAAAGCCATCTCATGATTGGTCTTGGTAGGTGTAGTGTAATCCTCCCTTTTGGCCTTGCATATTTCAAGTTTCATGCTTACCATGCTAGCTTCTTTTGGCTTCCTTCCATGCATGTTTTAGACTCATTTTAGCATGTTCTAGGTCTATTTTGGGTTGCCTTGGCCATATGCTTCTTGTTTTGCATAGCTATAGTACAAATGTCTATGCTAGTTTCAAGCTTTGAGCTTCATAACATGCTTCATTCGTAACATGTACATGATTTGGCATCATTTAACATGGTATTTCAGAGCATGTAGCATTGCCATGTTCCTATTTCTTTCACCCTTTGAGTGCCTCTAAGGGTTGTGCATTGTTGTCTTGCTTATGGCCTAGTGTGTATGCATGCGTGCTTAGACATTTGAGCCCCCATCTCAGCATGCTTTGGTCTTTGTCTTGACCTATTTGAGCTCTGTCCATGGTTGGTTCATGTATTTGTGCCATGTATTGCATGCCTCTTGTATAGTCCTCTTTGCTAGCTTTAATGATTAAGGACCCTTGCATGCCATACTTGTGTTGTTTGAATGATTTGGCATCATTTCTTACTTGATTTCAGTGCATATAGTGCTGTTACACTACCATGTTTATCACTTCTTGAGCGCTCTTGAGGGTTGTGCTCTTAGGCCTAGTTGATGGGCCAATCCATGTGCATGCTTTGCTTTGCATTTCATGCCACCTTTTTGGCATTATGGCCACTGTTTTGGCATGACTGAGGTCCGTCCATATTCGGTTTAAGTCCATTGTGCATGCTTGTTTTCATGTTGTTTGCATGCTTATGTTGCATTGCATTGTGTATGCATGCCATTAGTATTGATAGGTTGCTCATGTTGCATTGCATTGTGTATGCATGCATTACATTGTGTTTAGCATGCTTGAGTTGCATTGCATGTGTTTGGATTGGGTGTTAGTCCAAACACGAGAAACGAGGGACGTTTCATACTTGAAGTGATGAAACGTGCCTCAATTCTCGGTCGCCGACCCTCTTGATCAAGCCTGATAGAGATTGAGGCATTTATGTGTTATTTGTGCATTCATTTACATTGACATGTGCAATCTTGCCTCTTTGGCCATCATTCATCGAGATCCGTGATTGGTGGCCCGAGGGTCGAGAACCACACTCCTTTGAGATCATGAAATGAGAGGGAGGGTGGTTGTGCACACATATGTTGCAAATACATTGCCATGCCCCTTCTTGTCCTCTGTTGCAGCAAACTAGAGAAGTGCAGCAAAAACTGGTCGGCAGACCAGTAAAAGTGGCTGGCCGACCACTTTATCTGGTCTGCAGCAAAGAAAAGTGGTTGGCAGGTGGTCTCCCACATCAACAACTAGTGGCCATGTTCCTACAGGTTCCCAAGGTGGAGCAAAAGCTATCTGGAGCTTGGTGCAAGGTTCTAAGAACAATTGCAAGTAGAGGCAAGTTGGGACATCGCGATGGATTTCTGAACGAGGCAACCGAGCATGCATGCACTCCTCATCCCGAGGACCTCTTTTTAATGCTTTCCTTAGCTAGTTATGCTTTAGTTTATGTACTTAATTAGTTAATGCACTTAACTAATTAATTTATGTCGTAATAACTAATTAGTTAACTTGTTAGTTAATTAGCTTGTTTTGTAATAATTAGTTGTAGCTAGTTATTCGATTTGTTTTGTAATAATTAGTTTAATTAGCTTAGATTAGCTAGTTAGCCCATTATTCGGACCCTCCCGCGAGAGGGCCAACTATTGTAATAAGCGTGCGTGTGTATGATACATGTCTTCCAACCTCTATTTCTTTCTCCCTTTTACTTAACCGCTTATGATGGTTAGTTTAGGGCATATTTCAATTAGCATCCTTATGCTTCGCATGCATGCATCATTCATCTGTCTTGCGTGCACCAGGCTCGGCGCATCATACAAACTGCATTGTATTTCAATACATTCACTTGAATACGTGTTTAACAGCATATTATCAAGTTGCATTCACATGACATCTTAGAATAGCAGAGCCTATCTTAGTTGCATTTTTGCATGTGTTGCATTAGCCATCTTAACATGAACTAGGATCATGCATGATTTCTAACTAGTTCTCTGTTTTGGCTCGGAGTACACTGTGAGTGTTTATGCTTTAGCATACTGCATGAGATGCATATGTTGCCATGTTAGCATGCTTGCCATGAGGCTAACTATTTAAGTGATTAACTGCTTGAATGCTTGTGGGTGAAGGTTGGATTACTTGAATTGGAACAATTCATCGAAATGTGTGTTTTAAGCCCACTTGAGGGTCGCAAAATCCACGATTTAGCCTACTTGCGAGTAGCAAACTTCAAACCATTTTCAAACTAACAAACATGAAATGTTTTTGTTTCAACTTAGGCGATCTAGTCTATACTTGTATGCTGTGCGCATCATCTAGTAATTCTAGCTAATAAAACCGGAATAAAAGCACATGTGTTTTCAAAAACAACATATAATGTTAGTTAAGGTCGATCCTTTGATCGAGCGAGCGGCGGTGCTCATTGAATGACCTTCCCCTCTCGTACCCAAGTTCCCGAACCGAGGCAACTTTGGTGATGACGGACACGTGGCCTTAGGCACGAGTTAGGGTTTCCTAAATTTTCCAAAAATAAAACATTTAGGTGGCGACTCTATATCTGGCAAAGCAATCCATATTTGGCACTTCTTTATAAAAATCAGTTTTCCAAAACGATTTGCTGGATTTGGACTCTTTGGTGATTTATCGGTCTCATATTGCACTTTGTGAGATTAGATTCAGAACCATGACACGAGTCAGAACTTGTAGTAGCTAAGAACAAACGATTCACGCCCTCACGTGCGGAGCCAGGAGTTCTCGGGCGGTCTACAGTCGTCGAAAGTGTTTTTTCTTGTAGTGTATCTGCATCTATATGTTCTTTGCATAGCATTTGCATTGTTAATATAAGTCACTGTGTTTTCCATCTGCTATTATTGGACGGTTTGCCAGAGGCTTGCCCAAAAGCTTGCCAAAAAGCTGATCAGTCGTGGGCACTGCTATGTTGGAATCACAAACCTTGGATCTGGATTACCACTGTACCGTTTGATCCTTTTTTCACTTCTTGGTGTTAGGTGTGAGAAGTATGTTAGGTAATCTTGCTGAGGTACCCGTTTGACTATTTGGCCTAGCTTTATGTAGTAAGCCATAGTGACCATTCCAAACTTAGGACAAGATGTCACCCATTTGCAGGATGTTGTGAGACTCTTTGTTTGAAATAGTAAATCCAAGTTCATGTCAAAAATCTAGGACAGGGAAACCCTACCCTCCTCATAAGGGTGGTTTGCTTCTTTTACTTGATATGTGCTTTTGCAGTAAGACTATACAAGATGGTTCATATCAGTATTAGTTTGAGAACAGAGTTCAGTGGGGATTGTGGTTCTTCAATTGTGTTTTTATCTTCTATGAATTGCACCGAAGTGTCGTCCGATTTTGATCGATAGTTTTTCTTTTCTGTCTTTTGCTAGGTAGTTTATCATCATAGCTTCAGAAAGACCCGATATTCCCTAAGTTGTGTGGACTTGCTCTGGCAGGCTATACAAAGCTCAAGACCTTGTTGATGGTTAACCAGTGTTAGTCTCACTTCCGCCAGTTGTTTGACAAAGACGAAACAGGCAGTCAACAGCACCAATACAAAGCATTCAGCAAACACCTACCCGTCCTCACTCAAGCAGTTCACCTGCATCTAACTCACCTAGACCAGCAATGGCACAAAATACAAAAGAATTTGCCGCCATGATGGAAACTTTCCAGAGAACCATGGATACTGTAAACCAAAGGATGGCCGCATATGATGAAATCATGGCTGATCTACAATGCACATCTGGGGCATCTGCGTCAACTATACATCCAATCCGAACTGCTCAGTCGAACCCGGATCCACCTCCACCAGTGGAATCCCCAAATCCCAGATCCTTAGGAAATATTTCCCCTGGCCTCAACTTCTAGGCCTTTGGCTCATCCCCCTGAGGGAATTCTTCCATTCGATATCAATGAAATTGATCCAGCTCTCATCAAGATTGTCAGGCTAGAGAAAGCGTTGAAAAAGTCCTACGGCTTCAACTTCATTCTGGACATTGAAGGCGGCTACACTAAGGTTTCGGTCAGATTACCGAAGAAATTTAAAATGCCCCATGTCGACAGATTCAATGGAAGTGGGGATCCGATTGTGCACATCCGTTTGTTTTCAGGTGCACTAAGGTTAATGGGTTTGTCTCGGGCGCAAAAACTATCATTGTTCGGGAGAACTCTGTCGGATATAGCGGCTATCTGGTATGCTAAGTTGAAGGACTCTACAAAGCGAAATTAGAAGGAGCTATTTGAGGCATTTGTTAACCAGTACTCATATAACACTCAAATAGAGGTAACCGTCAATGAACTGGAGTCCACTACCCAGAACCCCAAAGAATCTTTTATTGACTTCGTTGCCAGGTGGAGGGCCAAGGCAGCTCGGATGACAAATAGACCTTCCAAAAGAGAACAAGTTCAGCTAGTGGTCCATAATCTTGAGCCAAACATACTGCAGAGAATGATAGTGGCACCGTTATCCACCTTTGCTTCCTGTAATAGCGCCCGCGGGGGGCCTCCATGCTACAGTTCGGACTCCCTTTTTGTGTGGTTCTAAATCTGAACCAAAGAGTCCAACTCTGGCAAATCGTTTTGAAGAAAAACAGATTTTTTGAAAAGTAGTGCCAAACATGGACTGCTTTGCCAGATACAGAGTCGCCACCTAAATATTTTTTAAATGGGAAATTTAGAAAACTCTGACTCGGTGCCAAAGGCCACATGTTCGTCATCACCAAAGTAGTCTTGGCTCGAGAGCTTGGGTACGATTGGGGAAGGTCAGCTATGAGCACCCCCTTTCGCCCGGTCCGAAGACCGGCCTCTACTAACCGTGATATCCGTTTTTGAAAACGTTATGTGTTCTTATTCCAATTATTAACCTAGAATTACTATGTTATGCGCGCAGCAAACAAGTATAGACTAGATTGCCTAATTTGGAAATAAACATTGCATATCCGTTTGTTTTGAAAATGTTTTGGAATTTGCTACTCGCAAGTAGGCTAAAACACGGATTTCAATGAGTTTTCCAACTCAAGCAATCCAACCTCCACCCACAGGCATTCAAACAATTTATCACACATAAGCACTTAGCCGCATGGTAAGCACACTGTCAGGGCAACATTCACACGCATGTGGTATGCTAAAGCGTAAATACTTACATCGTACTCCATGCCAAAACAAGAAACTAGTTAGTAGACATGCATGTCCCTAGGTCATGTTAAGTGGCTAATGCAACACAAGCAATGGTGTAATCTAAACAGGCTCGGCTGTCCTAAGCATGGCATATGGAATGCTACAAATAGCACGTATTTAATTTGGAAATTGGGATACAATGCAGTTAGCGTGATGTACCGAGCCCGATGCATGTAAACAAATGCATGAATGCACGCATGCATTGCATAAGGTATGTTAAAATAAACGTGCCCTAATCTACCATCATAAGCAGGTAAATAAAAGGGAGAAAGAAATGGGGGTTGGAAGACATACACACACCCACACACACTTATTACAAATATGCCCTCACTCGGAGGGACCAAAAGAATATAGAGTCCGAAAATAATACAGTCCAAATACATAATGAATTATTACAGAATTTCTAATTATCAAATTAAATTTAATGTAACAAGAATGGGGCCTCAGCCCTGCCTCGGGATGCGCGAATGATGCATGCTCGAATCCGACTTGCCCGGAAACCCGCGCCATGGCACTGCTGCCTCTGTTTTTATTGCCCTGCCTCTTCAAAAATTCCCAAAGTCCCAGAATGCCTTCTACATGAACTCCAGTCCCCCACCGGCTAGAGGAAGTGACCACCGGCTGCTTAAATTGGCCACCGGCTTCTTGTAAAGTTCATCGGCACAAAAAGTGTGCCGGTCGGCACATTGTATTGCCAAAGTTCTGCAGAGGACGGTTTGATAAACCCATGGCATGGATTTTGAGCATATGTAAGCATGGCCAATGCCTCCTATCATGCTTGGGGACTCAAGGAGGCATGACTCTTGGTTCTTGGGCCATCAATTATGCATCTTGATGCATGATGGCCTAAGGAACCAAGGGTGCATTTTAATGGTAATGCATGCAAACAAACAAATGAAATCCAAGGCCTTATCATGTGTTAGTCAAAGGTCTTGGTGACCAAGAATTGAGACGAGTTGCACCACTTGAAGTGTGAACTCCTCTCAACCCTATGCTTGGCTTGACAATCCCCAAGCCAAGCCATGGAATGCATGTATGCAACATAGCTCAAATGATGCAACAATAGGACTAAGATGCAAGGCATACCAAGTGTCATGCAACTATCACAATAGGCATACAAAATGCTAGAGCATGCAAGGTATAAGTGGCATGCAAACATGGGCCAATCAAGCAATGGGACCAACCTACTACAACACTCGATGAGCCAAGCATGCATCAAGCATATAATGAACATACAATGGTGGCCTTAACTTCAATGGGGCAGCCCTCAAACCACCCCAAAACAGTGGCAAAACAAACCCTAAATGATGACCAAAATGCTATACAAACATGCAAGTTCATGGGCCTAAACCTAAGGCACCAAAAAGAGCACCTTACTACCACTTACACAACCACTCATGGCATGAATCTAACAACCAAAACAGATTTTTAGTATGCAAAATGACGCCCAAATCCCCTCACATGGCACCCCCAAAATGCATTAATCATGGAAGCATACACAAGGCCTATTCTTAGGCATAAAAGGACACACCTTTAAAGCATGAAAGAGATGACAAGTACAAACATATGAGCATGGATTAGGGTCTGAAATAGCATGTCAAATGATCCCAAATCATCTAAATAGACTATCCAATGCATGTACATGGATCACCTACCCAAGGCTTACAAGCCATCATGCAAAACAACCATGTCAAGCATGCTAAATATGACAAAAATAGTGGCCCACAGCCCTTATACATGGCAAAATGATGTTAGTATCTCCATGAAACTAAGCTAAAACATGCGAGAAAAACATGGCCTCAAAGCATGGCATATTTCTAGGCATAAGAGAGTATTTTAAATCAAACATAAGAGGCATGTTAAGGACCATAAAACCAACCTAAAACAGAGGCATAACATGTCATATGAACCACAAATATGCTCTGAAATGAAGCCAAAACCAACCATGCATACCTGCTATTATTTGAGCCCAAAACAAAGGCAAACAAGGGGCCAAGGGGAGAGGGGTGTCCCTCCCCTATTTAAGACTTAAAACCATCTTCCTCACCACTGAAAACCCACTGGTTTTCAGTGGTGAGAAGGCTAAAAAAAACCAAGCAAACAAGGCCTTACCAAAAAGACACCAAAAAGGCCAAACAGGGCCTAAGGGGGTGAGCCTTTACTCAAACCACAAAATGACCTTAATGAAGGTTCAAGAGCAAGTAAAAACAAGAGTTTTTTATGTTAAACACAAAACCAAAAACACAAAGCAAGACTAGTACAAAGCTAGAGCAAGAATGGGGAATCTAAAGTAATGTTCTTACCCTTGAAGATCCTTTGAAGAACAGGTGGAGCAGCCCTCCTCTAGTGATAAAAACCAGTCCAAAATCACAACAATCAACCTCCCAAGTCTCTCAATCTCGAGCTAAGGTGTAATAGTGTGTGTAATGGTGCAAAAATGAGGTAAAACTACACTTTTAGGCCCAAAAACACACACACAAGAGGAGAGAGAGGGAAAATATAGAGAGAAAGAGAGAGAGAGAGAGAGAGTGTAAGCTCTGGTTTTTAGTATCTCAAATGGCTAACCCCCCAGCCAAGAAGACAAGGCCTCCTCTTATAGAGGAGGCAATCTTGTAAGCTTAGCAACTAAGCAAACAAGAGGCTCATCCCTCCATACACGTGTATGGAGGGGAAGAAAAATGCTTAAAAATATCTCAAAAGCAGGCAAATTTGTCATTTTGACAAAATTTACTGCCGACTGGCACAAAAGAGTGCCGACCGGCACAATATAGTGCCAATGGCAGCATCAACCAGCCGGTGGCCTCTAGCCACTGCCGGTGGTGTGTGGGGATGCCTCACAAGGCATTCCCTGCCCCTCTAAGGCAAAACACAAGTGTTTGGTGCAAAACCAGACACAAAACAGTCAAGTTCGGAGGTCTTGAGGCAAGGCGCGTAGCCAAGAACTCCGGGAACTCCAAACGAACACGAACATGGATAATCACCAGGTGTTCAAGCGGTGACGTCCAAGTCTTTGAGGACGGTCAAAAATGGGGTGTCTACACTTCCCTACACGAGTTGGGAGTCTAGATTGAGAGTGCCTTCAAAAAGGGCATTATTCACAGAACAAGTGAACCTGCAAAAAGAACATTCTCCCGGGGTACCAATGCTAGTAATAGCACTATTCCGCGGCCTGTAGATGTTAGTACAGTTGTTACAATGGCCAAGATGGCTGATCTCTTTGCTACTGCCATAACCTTGCAACCTCCACAAAACACCGACCCACCTCGAAACCAAAGAGTCTTTACTCCCCTTCATATGAGCCCAGCCCGCGTCCTCAAATTGTTATTGGAAAAGAGACACCTCAAACCTCTCGATCCTCGACCACTTCCTGCCCCATTACCACCCAAACATGACGCTACCCAGTATTGCATCTTCCACTAGTAACACGGCTGTCCTATAGATCGGTGTTACCACTTACGTCATGAGATCCAGGATCGCATTGACAACAAAGTCATCGCCCTACCCTCCAAACCAAACGTAACTACCAACCCGCTTCCTACACATAACCAAGTCCCCCCACCTAGAAACATTAACCAAATCCATACATTACCACCCACCTATAATCGCAGTGCATATATTACCCCATCTCACCTACACAAGTTAGAGATGATTTTTTCGGAAGGCACGAACATGTGCATAATGGATTTAACATCACGAACCCAACCCAAGCCCGTGGTGGTAGAGGAGGAGAAGAAAGAGAGTCTACTAGAGAAGGATTCACCTAATACCCGTGTCATAGAGAAAATGGGCCTCACTTACAGAGGAATATGACCCCAGCTTATTTATTATAGTCGCCGATCAACCAAAGAAGTAGTTATACTCCCGGACTTCCTCAGTATCAATGCTATCAAGGAAGATAAATTAAGGGAACATCAGTATGAGTGGCCTGAACAAGGCCTTAATGATTTAGCTGGCCGAGCTAAAAGAGGATCTAGACAACCTCTACTTCTTTGAAAAAAAGGATACAAGAAATGTACAACTAGGTTGGTGGGATCCAAGCCAGCCGGAAACAAGCAATAGGTGGTTGAGTGAGGATAAGTCAGATGTTGAGGAACAGATAGAAGAGACTAGAGAAGAGCAAATTGGTGCTAGCGGCATGGCTGAGGCGACACCCCTAACTGAAAAAGAACGAATGTTGGAGCTATTCCAATAGGAAAGAATAGCATAAATCCAAAGGAAAATAGCCCTGGAGCAGGGAAAAGAAAAAGTGAAAGCAGAGGTTGAACCAACTACGGATGATATTCAGAGCACATGAAAAACCAAGTCGGAACCCAATGATAGGAAGAGAATGCAAAGCTCAAGAAGTATTGGGATTCATAAACCAAGACTGTGGTGGAGGAGGAATAGTATGATGACGGGGGGCGTGATGTGAACATGCTTTAGATAGAACCAGATAATGGTCCGACCATGGCTGTAAGAGAATGGTGGGAAGACAGACCTAAGTCATGCATACACTGACGAAGGGTGGAAGGCTGATACCCCTGATGACACTTGGTATACTAACAAGATTAACCACATGACCCCGAAGTGGTCGGTACTTCAAACCTGCAGCCTTAGATTAGCCGGAGTCCTCCAACTAAGAGGCTGAGAAATCAAAAGAGAAGGATGTTGAAGAAAACCTAGTCTTGAAATAGCTCAAGAAGATTTAGGCCAACATATCAATCTGAGGGCTAATCATGGCTTCCCAGGAGCATAGGCAAGCACTATTAGAGGCAATGAACTCGACCAAACTGCCTATGGACACCACTGCTGACCAATTGGTATCATTGGTTACATCGGGAGACGTTACACCAGTGATATCTTTTACAGATAGGGAGTTACCACCTGAGGGTGCCAACCATAATCGACCCTTATATGTAACCCTAGAAAGCCAAAAAAAGTGGATTCCGGTGATGCTAATAGATACTGGTTCAACGATCAATGTATGTCTAGTGAGGACTACCAATGCCATTGGTTTAAGGCTGGCTGACTTTGCACCCACGACTCAGGCCGTCCGGGCTTATGACAACACCAGCCAGGATGTTATGGGAACATTTAAAAGCCAAATGTTGATTGGCCCATCCGAACATGAGGCAGAATTCCATGTAATGGACGTTCCGGCCACTTTCAATCTACTCTTTGGAAGGCCTTGGCTGCATCAGATGAAAGCAGTGTTGTCAACGCTCCACCAGTTGGTAAAGTACCCCTTCAAAGGTGGGATTGCTATCGTGTACGGCAATTCTACGATCCATCCTCCTTGGGGGACTACCACACCATTATTGGAAATCATACACGGGGAAGAGGATGTGTTCCTTTCTGACTTCTCTCTGGTAGAGGCCTGGTTGGTCCAAACCATCATAGTGGAGGACGATGGAAATTACGTGAGTGCTTAGTCCATCTACATAATGAATAAACAGGGGCATATTCCTAGATCAGGACTGGATAGAAGTGGCAGGCAGGGAGGTACTGTTGCTAAGAAGATGAGTCACAACCCCCATGCTTTTAGGCTGAGATACAAACCAACTACTAAAGATTGGCAAAGAAAGGAAGCTGAGTTGTGAGGAAGGCTGAAAGCAAAGAGGACTGGGAGGCAATACGAGTTAATCCACAAACCAATATGGGGAACCCTGAATGGATGTTTTGTCTACCAAGGGGAAGATTTCCCCTTTTGTGGATTCCCGGAGCCCTGGTTTGACAAGGAAACAAAAACAAGGTATTTGGGGTTCGAAATCTTCTTCGGACACCAGTTACCAGAAGAGGGGGATGAGTAGACAAACATGAACCCTAGCACAGATCAAGGAAGGATTGTAAGCTTGGACATTGAAGAAGAAGAACTGTTGGGAAAAGCGCTGGCTGACCTACTAGCGAGTTCTACTGCTGGAGTTGAGTCTGTTAACTTGGGGGATAGTTTTACTATCTCAATGATTAAGGGTACACTGGCAGCAGATTTCACTAGCCTCATCATGGATGCGTCTGAAGTTCCACGCCTAGTCTGGAAGATCGAGAAAGGCATCATCAGCAGTTCTAAATCGGATAGTGAGTCTGAATCTGATTCCATTGAGTCTGTGAAGTCGGAATCAGATTCTAGTTCGTCTAAGTCTGGTATTTCTGGGAGTGGTAACCCAGATACAAAGGTCCTGTCACGGTCGTCTTTCAGTTTTTCTTTTAAGTCAATTGTAACTGAGGATCTAGACTATTTGAATGGGAATGCAGTAGACTTTGCCTATTTTTCTATGCCTTTGGTTTGTTGTGCTGATCTTGATTTCCAAAAATTTTGACTTAAACGAAGAGGAAAAAATTCCTCAGGTTTTGAAAATTTTGGCTAATCATGAGGAGGAGAGGCGTGTTAAGCCCTGTACAGATGAAACCCTATCAATTAACGTGGGTACTGAGGAGGATCCTCGTTTGGTCCAAATTAGGTCCACGTTATCTTCGGAGGAGTGCGAGTGTTTAATCGCTTTATTAAAATATTTCAAAAATGTTTTCACGTGATCCTATGAAGACATACCTGGAATCGATCCTGAGATTGTACAGCATCGGATCCCTCTTGACCCCAAGGTCCAACCAATTAAACAGAAGCTGTGCAGAGTCTGCCTAGATTAGGCTTTGAAGATCAAGGAAGAAGTTACCA
Source organism: Camellia lanceoleosa (assembly GCA_025200525.1). NCBI lineage: Eukaryota > Viridiplantae > Streptophyta > Magnoliopsida > Ericales > Theaceae > Camellia > Camellia lanceoleosa. The sequence goes on from CM045767.1 coordinate 26,361,182, forward strand.
AATAGATTAAGGCAGGGTTCTTGCTTGTATCCGAGTATCCAACATGGTTGGCTAATATTGTTCCAATTTCGAAGAAAGACGGTAGAATCAGAGTTTGTGTCGACTTCAGGGACCTGAATAAGGCTAGTCCGAAGGATGACTTCCCTTTGCCGCACATAGATGAGTTGGTAGACTTCACCGTCGGCCACGCCTCGTTGTCATTCATGGATGGGTTTTCCGGGTATAACTAGATTCTGATGGCACCTAAGGATAGGGAGAAGACTACTTTCACTACTCCGTGGGGCACCTACTACTACTGAGTCATACCATTTTGGTTGAAGAATGCTAGGGCTACCTATCAGAGGGCTACAACCACCATTCTGCATGATATGATCCACAAAGAGTTGGAGGTGTATGTGGATGACATGATTGTCAAATCCAAGGAGCAAGGGCCACTACACCGCATTGGAGAAATTCTTTCAACGAATCAGGGAACAAAGATTGAGGTTCAACCTGCAAAAATGCACCTTTGGGGTAACGACAGAGAAGATGCTGGGTTTTCTAATCACACAGAGGGGAATTGAAGTAAATCCTTCCAAAATCAAGGTCATCTTAGAAATGCCAACACCGAGGACTGAAAAGGAGGTGCGCGACTTTCTGGGTGAAGTGCAATTCATAAGGCGATTTCTTTCAAAACTAACCTTGACTTGTGAACCACTATTTGGTTTCCTAAATAAGGGAAAGAAATTTCAATGGGACGATCGCTGTCAGTATGCCTTTGAGCAGGTCAAGCATTACCTCCAAAATCCGCATGTGTTGTCATCACCAGAGCCGAGGAAGCCTTTGATTCTATATTTTTTAGTAACAGACTCGACCATGGGTTGCATGCTAGCTCAAGAATCTGAAGATAAGGTGGAGAAGGCCATCTATTACTTGAGCAAAAAGATGCTAGACTACGAGACCCGCTACACTCCCTTGGAGAAAGCTTGCTTAGATTTAGTATGGGCTACCCAGAAGTTGAGGCACTACCTATTATCTCACTCTGTAATTCTGGTTTCGAGATTAGATCCCATCAAATATCTCTTTGAGAAACCGGCGCTTACAGGCAGGCTAGCTCGTTGGCTGCTTCTTCTCTCCGAATTTGATCTCAAATACGTTACACGCAAGTCAGTTAAAGAGAGGGTTGTGATGGAATTCTTGGTGGATCATCTAGTAGAAGGAGACGAAGCAATGGAATACTTGTTCCCAGATGAAAATATTCTACACGTAGAGGTGGAATCATGGACGATGTACTTTGATGGGGTGGCTAATCAGTACGGTTATGGGATAGGTGTGTTGCTCATAACACCCAATGAGTCCCATATACCCTTAGTGTTCAAACTCTAATTTAGAGTATCTAACAATGAAGAAGAATATGAGGCGTGCATTGCTGGTTTGGAAGCTACCCTAGAACTAGGGGAAAAAAGGTTGGACGTTATTGGGGATTTGAATTTGGTTGTCTCTCAAGCTAACGGGGATTGGATGGCCAAAGAAGAGAACATGAAAATGTATCATCAGGACTTGGATATTCTGATTCCTAGGTTTGAAAAACTGACGTTTACACATTTGTTGAGAGAGAGCAATCGGTTCGCTGATGCATTAGCAACTTTATCTTCTATGGTAGACATCCCGTTGGAAGTGAAGAAGCGTCCAATCATTATTGAGTATAAATATATGCTTGCTTACCAAATCGATGCCGCAATAGATGAAACACAAGACAAAAACTCCTGGTATTACGACATTTGGAACTTTTTAGAAAAAGAGACGAATCCACCAGGGGCAAATGCCAAAGACAAACAGGGAATACGACATCTAGCCGTCCAATTTATCATCTGCGGGGGAAAGCAGCATAAAAGAGGTCATCTGGGAATGCATAAACTGTGTGTGGAGGAAGAGGAATCAAAGCGCCTTATGGAGGCTATCCACGGCGGAGAATGCAGGGCACATATGAATGGTGTGAAGCTAGCCTGGAAGATCCTCAGGTAAGGCTACTATTGGTCAACCATTGAGAAGGATTGTATTGGTTTTATACGGTGGTGCCACAAATGTTAGATCTATGCCAATCACATGAACATACCACCGTCATAACTTTACAACATGACTTTACCATGGCCTTTTTCCATTTAGGGAATCGTTGTTATCGATGCGGTCATGCCAAAGGGTTCAAATGGACACGAGTTCATCCTGGTGGCAATCGATTACTTCACAAAATGGGTGGAGGCCCAGTCTTACTCTGTATTGAAGGCATCACATGTGGCTAAATTCATAAAGAACAATATCATCTGTCGGTATAGGGTGCCAAATGAGATCATATTAGATAACGACTCACACTTCAAGAAAGAGGTGGTGGATCTACTTGAGAAATATAATGTGGCTTTTCATAAGTCATCTCTGTATAGACCACAGACCAACGGAGCTGTTGAGGCCGCAAACAAGAATGTGAAGAACATCTTGTGGAAGATGGTGGAAACATACAGGGACTAGCCAGATAAACTGTCATTTGAGCTCTGGGGCTACAGAATCTCAATCCGAACATCTACAGGGGCAACCCCCTATTCTCCCGTCTATGGAATGGAGGCTGTTTTGCTAATTGAAATTGAAGTGTCGTCATTGCAAGTTATGGCTGAGTGTTAAATAGCAGAGGTAGACTGGCAATGGAGTAGATTTGAGGAGTTAATGTTGTTTGATGAGAGAAGACTAGGGGCATTGTATCATGTCTAAGGTTACCAATGCCGAATTGCCAGAGCCTTTAACAAGAAAGTTAAGTCCAGAAATCTTAAGGAATGGGACATGGTATTAAAAGACAACCGGGCTCCCATCCTTGACCCTAGGGGTAAGTTCAGACCCAATTAAACTAGTCCTTATATCATCAAGTCAATCTGGTCAGGAGGGGCAATTATTCTCATAGACTTGGATGGCTTGGAGTTCTCACAACCGATCAATATGGATAAGTTGATGAAATATTACCCCTGAGAGGCTCGCTAGGCCGAAAACCCGAAAGGGAGACCTAGGCAAAAGTTAGAGCATGAAAAATTAGAAACACAGAAATACTGAGCTCGCAAGGTTGAAAACCCTAAATGGTGACTTTGGCAAAAATGAGAGCGTAAAAGGAGAGAGTTAATACTCGAGTGAACCTGAACCGAACTATGTAAGGCTTGATTCCCATCTTTGGGATACGTAGGCAATTTCATCTTGAAGTTCAGTCGTAACCATCTCCAAGTCAACTAACCTATTCATACATATGTGATCAGCCCATCTTTCTCCATTATCAGTTAGCCCGGTTGTGATCTTCATGATTAGTAGAAGAGCTGGTATGGTGGATGCAGTTGTGGGCAGTTATTGATCTTTTGATTCGAGGCTATACATCTTGAGGGTTTATTCCACACGTGTCAAGCAGTGATCATTCCTGAAAATTGCTTTGAAAAGTGTTAATAAAAGCTTATTTTTCTCAAAATTTTACCCTTTTACAACTTGGACCATTTTTGGGACTAAAAGGAACATTCTTAGTACTCGCAACTTTAATTTTATTTATTTCAACACAAGTACATTCTCCAACTCTCTGATTTAGATCAAAGTTTCTTTTACATCATAAAACTTGAAAAGAAATATCAAAGCAGTAAAACTAAGGGCATAGCTAAGTCAGGTAGCTCTATGTCTTCTGCTTGCACTCATGGAAGTTTCTACAACTAAAGATGGCTCAACTTGTTCCTTATCCTTGAGCCAAGCCACACACTCGCCAGAAAGGGCGTAACTGAAGCTAGGCGCAAGGGCTAGAAACTCTCTCGTCCTCCAAGCAGTGAGGTATTGAGGCAAGTGTGAACTACAGATGGGAAATGGAGCCGGGTATTCCACCTCCTCATCTGGACATCTCTGATCATACCCGAATTGGCGTCTAAACCAAAAGGGGAAATAGAACACGCAGTGTGTGAGGCCAATCAACTGTATACTCGACTGACGGGACATACTGTAGCTCATCTCAATCAAATTGAGCCAAGTGCAGTGCCAAGTGATGTCAGTTGCAGATCTGCTACACATCCAGTCACACCATAACCCTTATAAAGGTAAATCCACTCATCATTGGCGAAAGAAGTAAGCTTGGGCTGAGTACTCGGGGCAAGGGTCCACCACTTTCAGTTTATCCATAAGCCATACCTGGGGAGGGATGAAAATAAGAAAGATTAAAGAATAGAGATGTGTATGATGAGCGAAAAGTAAGAAGAGGTTTTGAGAGAAAAACTGAGATTAAATGTCGAGTGATGCGAGGAATTATAAGTAAGAAAGGGTGGGAAATAATACCTGAAGAAGTAATGGACTCCCTGCAAAGCGGGTAATCTCTCGCCGATGGAAGGCATCCAAACCCATCATGGTTTCAGTCAGGGCTAGGCCTATGGAACTCATACCCTCTTTCAGACATTCGGCCACTTTGATCAACCAGATGTTGGCTCTATCGAAACTAGGGGCAAGGAGGAATTGCGCATGTAAACATAAACAGAGAGAATGTTGTCGATAACCTCGCCAGAGAAGGTCGTCCCTGTTTCCAATGGCGGAAAATCGATGAACTAAGCCGGGGATGTCTAGCTCCCATATCGGCCAGGAACCGAGCCTCATGTACTGAACACCCACACATCCATCCCAAAGCCTGGGCATAGCTGAAACGGGGCTGAGGCATAGTTTCTTTGTTGCGCTAGAATTCCATCAATACTTGAAATTCTTCGATCGTCAGACATATATCTTGTGACTTGAAGAAAAATACATATGTGATCGGGTTCTAGCATCGAGCAACGATGTAGAGGAACAAAAAACAAAGCAAAGTACGGCTTAGAGAAAAAAGAGCATTCAGGCCAAAACCACGAAAGTTCACCTTTTCTGAGCCGTCCAAAGTGGCTATCTACTCTCGGAGCCTATTATTGAGAAGAGTCTCTATCTTGAGAGCAAAATACCAAGGACTTGCTATTCTGCCAGAAAAATAGCTTGGGAGGACCTTTTATAGACTTTAAGAGGGAGCAGTGCATGACAACTAGACAGCACTGACCGACCTCATTTTTGGGCCCGACTATGCTTCATTAAAGCCCAGCCGTACCTATTTGGACCCGGCTGGGTCTAAATGTTGGCCTGGGTCAATACAGTTGCAGAAAAGGGCTGGCGTTTGCTTCAGTGTACTATGGCTTTATTTTGAGTCCTGTGTTATTTATACCAAGTGTTTTGGTATTTTCAAGTTGTTTTTATTTCGTTTTCGTGTTATCGAGTTGTGTTTTATATTTTGACCGGTTGTAAGTTGTTATCCGATTCAAGAATCAATTCAAGAGCAAGTATTCACAGTTGTTAATAGTCTTGTACAAGAGTATCATGCAGGCGCCATTCATTTATCACACTTCATGCGAGAAGATCATTGTAAAAATCTGTCTTTTTTATAAACTGGTGGGCCTAACCCCAATCATTATTCACAAAGACCAAAAACAAAAGAAAAGTCTTCAAAAACAAAATACATAGGTCTATCCGAAGCTAGTTCCTAACTACAAAGAAAAAGAAAAGGCAAAAAAATCAGAAACCCATCATCGCTCTCCTCCTTCTTGGCTGTAGAGGAGGTGCATCACTATCATCACTAGGACTGATAGACTGCATGTCAATCGCCTCTCCCTCCTTCTCGGAGTTTGCGTACTCCTCGAAAAACTCCTTGGGCGGTGAGCGCTGTCTCACTCTACCTCTCCCTCGGTCAGCTCCTCTTCTACCTCTCACTGGGCCCTGTTTCTGTCTCCTAGCTGAAGGAGGTCCTGCAGGTGCAATTAGTGCTGGCTCAAGCTGAAAGAAAGAAAAAAGAGAGATTACAAATATCAGAAGAGACCAACAGAGTTGTGGGCAAGACGGTAATAACCGTAAACTAGGAGCAAAGTGTACCTCAATCCCATGGGTAGCTAGAGTAGTCTGTCTTCTCCACACCGTCAAGAGTAGTCTATCAACTGTCCGGAGGAGATCATCAACATATCCTGCAGGCACCTGCAAAAAATGTAAGAATATGAGACAATATAATGGTATACAGTGGACAGCAAGTAATAAAGCATAATGGGCAGAAAATAATGAAGCACAACGGAAAGTACAGTGAGGTGATGTATAGAAATGTGTACCTATTCGACCCCGGGAGCGATCACCAATCTACGATCCTTCTCGTCAATATGTTCAAGGGAGATCTACTAGATCACCCCATCTGGTCACATGTATACGACCTTAGTCAGAATCGCAGGAAGCCCAGGAGCGGGAGCGACGGCGGGAACACCTCTAGCAGTAGTAGTAGCAACCTCCAGAATGGCATGGGCCATGCCCTGGGTAAGAGGCACCGTCACAAGAGTCTGCAAGAAAATAGTGAAGTCACTAGGCTTATGGTACTGACCACCTTTCTCCCCTAGCATCTGGGTCCATCATGGAGGTCATCAACTATCCGCATGCCTAGAGAAGGAGGATGTGGGATGTCGGGATCAGCTACGCCTCATGCCTGACGGATGAACCTCTTCCCCAAGTAATATGCCCTGCCAAAGGGACCCTCAAACAAAATCTGCATGGTGGAGATGTGCCATGCAGCAACATAGGTTGTCCTTGCTGCCTGAGAGATACCCGCCCAGGGGTGCCAATCAACCTATGGAAGTAGATGTCAGATGTTAAAAAATCTATGCAGTATGGAAACGAAGTATGGAAAACAGTGCAGTGTGGAAACACAGTATGAAAACAGTGTAGTGTGGAAACGCAGTATGGAAACAGTGAAGTGTGGGACAATAATACGGAAATAGTGTAGTATGCACATAGCATGTAGCAGTTAAAGACTAGTATTTTGTTACCTGATCCGCTGTGATGGTGTCAAAGAAACAATGAAAGTAAGGAAAGTCTCGATCCATGCAGCGGCGCCGCTTAAATCGGGAGTTGTAGTACCTAGAGCGAGGTATTGACAATTCAACCAGCCTCACTGGAACCGGAGGCAGGGAGGTGAAATGCATGTAAACCTATAGCTGTAAGCAGAAAGACATGGATAAAGTAGATAAACAGTTATGAACAGAGCAGATAAGCAGATAGATACAAGAAATGCAAACAATAATGAGTAGAAAATGCAAGTGCAAAGCTGAACAGAATGCAAAGCTGAACAGAAAGTAAGTATGAGGTGTACCTCCCAAACCCTCCAGTAGTCGCCAAGTGTATCCGCCTTTGGGCGGGATATGGAGCTCATGTTGCAATATATGGTGTCTAAACCAGTGCTACCCCAGTCATACTCTGCCACCTGTGGTAGGTGCACGAGTGCTCCAAGGAGATATAGTCCCATGGTATTTTCGTTGTTCGCAAACAAGGTAGTACCAAGGAGATACATAAGGAAGCCACGGGTGTACTGGGCGACCTCATCTGGAGTAGCTGGCTAAAAGTTAGAGAAGTGATCAAAGAACCAACTGTACCTCACCATCCCATAGCTGGTGGTGTCTAGGATCGCCTCGAGGAGCTGACGCTGTGCGACTCTCCATTGCATCATATCGAGATCACATGGGATCGGGCCGCCAACCTCGACCCCCAGGCCAGTGGGCATTGAGAAGTCATATGAAGTTAGGGTCAGCTCCCCGATCAATGAGAAGTGGAATGAATCTGTGGTGTCCCACCATCTTTCCACTAGGGCCCTGTAAAGCAGTGGCTTAGCCCTTATCTGTATGAGCCCTGAACAGAAAAGCCCGAAGCTGGTAGCATCGACCAGTGTGCAAACCTTCACGAGAAGCCTTTCGTACCAGTGCTAAGGGCCAGATGAGGACCCGTAACCACCAATCCTCTTGGCTATCACCTGTAAATGGAGAATATTATCAATACGTGTGCAGTAGTAATGAATAGTTGGGTTACGAGATTCAACATATGTACAAAACAAAGAAAAGGTTGCTTACCATGGAAGCATCGACGGACAAGTGCTCCGCTGGCTCTCACAGCAAAATATCCTCATCTATCCCTGGAATGAGGCCCTTGAATCTCAAGATGCCACTTGGGGTCGGAGCATGTGTACGTGGCTGGCAGGTGATTGCGTTGAATGGCTGATCGGCAAGAGAAAGAAGCGCGGGGTCGGGAACGTCCTCAAACTTGATATCCACACCTAAGATGACGCAAATATCCATAACAAGGTTGGGGATGAGAACCTCATCACTAGCCATGGGGATGTATGAGGGAAAATGAGAAAGTGAGCAAGTGAGTGAGTTTGAGCCAGAAACCTCAAAACTTCAAACCCATGAGAGAGAAAATGGAAAACAGAGTGAAGAATCAACGGGGTAGAGGGAAAGTGTGTGTAAGTGGATGAGAATCTAAGGAAAATCAAGAGGAATCCCAAAACTCAACCAAAACAAGTTTTGTTTGGTTCAAAATATAGAAGATTGAAAGGATTTTAAGGAAAAATTCGCAAGGATTGTTGGGTAACTCAAAGAAAGAGGAAATCTAGAGAGAGAGGGAGGTTAGAGAGAGTTGAAAGGGAGTTTCATATGGGAATGTGTGAGAAAATGAGGGTTGGGTTTGTTTAAACAACTGTGGCTCGCGGAATGACCAAACTGCCCCGTGTCGCCATCGCGACTCGGCCGGCTCCATTGGAGCTCGGCTGTGCTTCATTGGGGGCCGGCCGGCCCCAAATGCAACCCAATTTTGTGTTTTTGTTTGTTTAAGTGTTGGGCCTCAATTTGAAAAAGGAAAAGAAAAAACAACAACAGTAAAAGGGAAACAGAGTAAAGCAAAAACTGAGGGCAAAATTAAAATAAAGAAGAGAAAAGCGAGAAGGAAAGGAAGAGAAAGAACCAAAAAGAAAAAAAGAAAAAAAAAAGAGGAGAAAAATGAGAGGGAAGAGCAAGAGGAGAAAAAAAAGGAGAATTTGTTCCTCTTTGATGGTTTTGGTTTTGTTTCATTAGTTGCGTCGGCATCTCATAATTTGGTTCAAATTCTGAATTTGTTTCGTTCATTTATTTGTTTGTTAATTTGTGTTTGGTCCAAGTTATATTTGTTCCGTTAATTTATCTCGTTATTCCAGATTTTGTGCACTGTGGAATCCTGGTCCAAATTGCATGCTTAATCAGGCCTATTTTCAAATTTTTTTTATTTATTATTTTTCTTGTCTTGCTTTTATGAAGCTTTGTTTAGTTTGTTAAAATTCGCGTTCAAATCTTCGTCAAAATTCGTGTTTATGTCTAGTACCTTGACTTGAGTTATCTCCGTGAGCCATATGGCTTTATTTCTGAGGCCTTCCCAGGAATGAGATAATCTCGCTCATTTCTGAATTTGTCTACTTCTAAATTTGGCTGCTTATTCATTATTTTTATCTCCTCCTTTCGCATGTGACGCATTAGGATTGTTTCCAATCGGTTAAAAACATAGGCCATGCCCCGATGTTCACACCAACTCTCCTCCTATCATGTGCCACGTGTTAGGATTGTTTCCATTCGGTTAAAAAAATTTGGGCGTGCCCCGTTGTTCACACCACCTCTCTTCCTATCGTGTGCAACTCGTTAGGATTGTTTCCACTCGGTTAAAAGCATTGGGCATGCCCCGGTGTTCACACCACCTCTCCTCCTATCACGTTCGATGCGTTAGGATTGTTTCCACTCGATTAAAAACATTAGGCGTGCCCCAGTGTTCACACCACCTCTTCTCCTATCGCGTGCGATGTGTTAGGATTGTTTCCACTCGATTAAAAACATTGGGCGTGCCCCGGTGTTCACACCACCTCTCCTCCTATCGCGTGCGATGTGTTAGGATTGTTTCCACTCGATTAAAAACATTGGGCATGCCTTGGTGCTCACACCACCTCTCTTTCTATCGCGTGTGACGCATTAGGATTGTTTCCACTTGGTTAAAAACTTTGGGTGCGCCCTGGTGTTCACACCACCTTTCCTCCCATCACGTACAATGCGTTAGGATTATTTCTACTCGATTAAAAATAGCAGGTGCTCCTGTTGTTCACACCACCTATCCTACTATCGCATACAATGCGTTAGGATTGTTCCCTTGGTTAAATATAGCAGGTGTGCCTATTGTTCACACCACTATTCCTCCTCTCACATGAGACTCGTTAGGATTGTTCCCATGGTTAGAAACAACAGGTGTGCCTGTTGTTTACACCACCCTTCCTCCTGTCGTGTGAGACGCATTAGGATCTCAATTACTCGATTAAAACATCAGGTACGCCTAGGGTTCACTCCAACTTCAACCCTCTCTATGTGAGACGTAGTTTGGCATGAAGCTTTTCGTTTTCTCTACGTGAGACATACACTTTTTGCATTACTTCATTGCTTGTTAACATATATGTGAGTGTGTCATTGCATTGTTGCATTGCATGATCATAAGTTATCTTTCTTGCATATCATTTTGCATTTTTGCCCTTGAACTACGCATGGTTTGATACCTCTCAAAAAGGATACGTAGGAAACCTTCGGGTTCAATCTTTGGTATTTGTATTTTGGTTTATTTTCATGCCCAAGTCTTACGGCCATGTCAAATGGGTCGTCTCTGGGCTTTGACATTCACTCACGTTATTTTATGACATTGAGCTCTGTCAAAGAGGGGCAACTGTAGACACCCCATTTTTGACCACCCGTAAGACTTAGGTGCTTGGTCCAGCACATTCGATGATGAAAACTACATTGTGTAATTCGAGTTCTCGGTGAGGGAATCGAAGACCGGGTCCCTTAATCATCCCAAAACCTTCTTACTTGTCTTATTCTTAGCTTAAAGGTTCATTTTTGAACATTGTGCTACCTTACACTGAGCCTGAAATATGGAAATGAGGCAGCATTTTAGGGCTCAGCCATGCCCTATTGAGAGCCTGTCGAGCCTTGCTAGCGATACATGCTGTTTTGGGCGAGAGCCCACCAATTGTCTTTTTTTGAAGATATTTTCTACTTGTTTTGCTCAAATTTTATAAAAACGAGGTTATACCTCCGTTTTGAGGGCTGAAAAATTTCAAAAGAACATATATACACAAGAGAGAGCTCCTTCTTCCTATACAAGAAACCTTTGAGCCAACCTATTTTTCTTGATCAATATCCATACACCATACACCACCTTAGAGCCTTGGTTGAGGCTTGTGCATCATAATTCAAGCTTGAGAGTGTGCTTGAACCAAGTTTGTGTTACAAACAAGAGCTTGCTTCCTTGAGAGGCATAAGCTTACCACCTTCTCTTTTATTTCTTTTTCTATCTCTTGTTAGCTACTTCTTGTGTTTTCATGCTATCTTGAATCCATTTCAAGTGTTTAAACTTGGGTTTAGATAGCTACCAAAGGGTAGAAAAGGTTAACACCTTCTCTTGCACCTTATTTCATAGCTCAAGCCCATGTTTTTACATTCGCCTTTTAAACTGATTTTCAGAGCTTAGAAAAGGCTAAAATAAAACATGGTTTGAAGTCGAAAAAATGGAGAGGTTAGCCACCTCTCCTTACTTTTTTGTTCACTAGCTTTACTTTGTCTTATTCCTTCCTACCTTTTTATGCTCTCCAACAATATTTTTGGTCACTCTTTTTAGCATATTAGGGGTTGTTTTAGGGCTGTTGCAATTTATTTAATTAGTATATGCTCGAATATCAAAGCTTGTTGCATTGTAAGTCTTCACATCTAGCGTGTTATGTTCTATTATACATGTTTCGGTAGCTTTTCTATGATTAATTAAGAATCAATCTTGCAATCATGTTTGCAACTTCCCCAATTTCTTCTTTTCTTCACTTGTTTGAGAGTTACTTCAACCGATCAATGGTTATTCAAAATATGAGCTAGAGATCTGTGCTCAATGGCTTAATCTCTACGGAGGTTCATCGTTAAAGGCATGCTCTCTCCTTCATATTTAGGAGTACCTCTTGCTTGACGTTCTTCTCATTTAGCGGAATTAATCATCACCTTGGACAAATGGATTAAAGAATGGAAACAACTAAGGAAATTAGCTTAAAATTGGATCAACCTACATAAAGACAATGAATACGGTCTCTTGGGCTCGGCTGGACGTTATGCTGAGTCTATTGTGTCAAGAGTCATCACACATCAATTCATGGTGCTTTGACGACCCTTGAAGCGTCTCTAATTCCCTCTTTGAGTTCACTACATGATAAGAGGGATGAGTAGGTGTCGTTCATTGCATTCATCGATTTTTGTCCAACTCGTGCCCGAAATCATCCAAAAATCAACTTGCTCATTGATGGTTTTGGAAGCAGTTTCGTCTTTCTCTCGAGGCTTTCCATGATAGAGAAGGGTAGAAAGGACAAACAGGCCTCAGAAAAACTCTATATGCACTGTTTTCACCTTAGAACACAAAAACAGAGTTTTGCACAAAATTAGGGCACGGTCGGCCCTATTTGGGCCCGACCAAGCTTCATTGGGGGCCACCTAACCTCCAATGTTCAATAAATAGAGTGTTTTACAAAAACAGAGGGCGGTGGCTGAAGGTGAAACATGGCAAATTCCAAGAAAGGCCGACAGAGTCACTTCTGAAAACCGTCACGTACATGCCATCCTTGTGCTTCTTGGTTTTATCAGATGTTGTAAATTAATGCTCTCATTATCGTTGTAATTAAATATAATTTTGAATGTTTATTGTTGATTAACTTAGATAGTTAGTTTTATTATTCATCCTTGTTATAATAAATTGGGTAGCTAGCTTATTGCTTATTATTAGTCTTTGTTGTAATAGCTTAGCTGAATTAGTTATTTATTCATCAATTTGGTTTTGTAATAGTTAGTTTAGTTTGGACACTTGGACATTTATTCGGACCCTCCTGCACGAGGGCAAAAATATGTAATAAGCGTGTATGTCTTCCAACCCCCATTTCTTTCTCTCTTTTATTTACCCGCTTATGATGGTAGAATAGAGCATCGTGTTTAATTAGTATTCTCATGTTCACATACATTTGTTTCATGAAACATGCGGGTTCGGCTCATCATACTAACCAATGTCAAATGTCAATTTCATTGCTTGAATACATGATTTATCACATATCTTGAATTGGATCGCATACCATGCTCATAGCTGAGCCTATAAAATTGCATAAATGTGTGCGTTGCATTAGTCATATTGCATCGTTTAGAAACATGCATATTTTATAAGGTTTTTGCTTTGTTTGGGCTTGCCTTGGAGTACTAGGTGAGCGTTTATTTCTTTAGCATCTTGCATTGTGTGTGATTGTTGCCATGTCCAGCATACTTTCCATGAGGCTAAATACTTAGATGATATACCTGTTTGAATACCAGTGGATGAAGGCTAATTACTAAAATTAGGACAAATTGATTAATGTACAAACTCACATTTTCAAGTGACGCGTATTCAAAACAATTTTCAAACAAGCATGAAGTCAAAGCATTCCAATTTTTAAAAATTAGTCTATACTTGTGTGCAACACATAGTAATGTTAGTCTAATAATCGGTATAAGAGCATATAATGTACCTAAAAATCATATCATGATTAGTAGAGGCCGATCCTTGATCGGACGAGTGGGGTGCTCATTTCATGACCTTCCCCTCTCGTACCTAAGTTTTTGAGCCGAGACACTTTGATGATGATGGACTAATAGCCTTTGGCACGAGTCACAGATTTCATAAATTTTTAAAAAAATATTTAGGTGGTGACTTTGAAATCTGGCAAAGTAGTCTATTTTTGGCATTTGATTTAAACATCGATTTTCCAAAAAAGAATTGCGGATTTGGACTCTTTTTGTGTTTTCCCTATTTCACATTACACTTGTGAAATCAAATTCAGAACCATAAGGGTCCGAATTGCAGTGCTAGTCGTTTCCGAAAGGAGCACGAAAAGTAAGCTACAGTTACACCCTTTGTATATGATGTAAGCCTTTAGGCATTTTAATTTGATTTATAACATCTTTGTATGTTTTTGTTACAAAACATCCATTTGACTTAGATGTTTCATCTAGGAATGTATAAAATTTGAATAACACATGTACTGTGTGCTTATGTTATATACATCTACATGAGTGTTGTTAATGATCGTCTATCGTTGGGTGGTTTACTCACGTGGGCCGGACCTCGTAAATCTGGGGTGTGACAAGTTGGGTCCATGATTAGAGATTATGGGCGCCTTGTGGAGGCGGTGGCTCATCTTAAGACTATAATGCAAATGGAAGAGGAACAGATGAGGGGCTCCAAGAGGAGTCAAGATGTTCAGGGGAATAGTAAGAGACAGAGGGGTTCTACTCCACAGCAGTCCCAAGCAGCACAGTCGAGGTCCACCCTTCCAGTACCAGGTTCAGGTTCTAGGAGAAGTCGTCAGGGATATTTCACTTGCTTCAAGTGTAGCCAGTTGGGCCACAAGTCTCTAGTTTCCCAGCAGAGAGGAGAAAGGCAACGGTCTACATCTTCTTGGGCTCGTTCTCAAAGCCAGAGCCAAGGGAGAGGGAAGCCGCTCACTTGTTATCAGTGTGGGCATGCAAGGCACATAAAGAGGTTTTGCCCTCAATTGGGTGGCACCCCTATTGCGTCTGTGTCACAGCCCAAACCCGCCCTTATGGGTTTAGCATCAGAAAGCCAAGAACCCATGGTTACCGAAGGCTCGCTAATGAAGACAAGATTACAGTCTGAGGGGCATGGCGGAAGCCAAAATAGTAAATAAATAATGTCCAATGAGCTGTGACAGTCTGTATGCAAAAAGACTTTTCATACATATATACAAACAGTGCAAAACAGTATGTACAACATTTACAATTATTCAGAAACAGGGACCTAATCCCTATTAAACAAAGACAAGATTAGTCTAAAAGCTTATTACAAAACAGATGCAGAGACAAACGGGGGAAATAAAACACCCCTAAGCCATAGCTTAGCAGGCTCAGAACCTCGCAGTGAGGCACAGTGGTTGGCTTAACAAAAAGGGGAGTCTAACCCACGCTCCTAGCTCCGGTCTGGTGCTTGAACACCTACATATATATATATATAAAAACAGTGAGCTAAAGCCCAGTGAATAACATAATGCGTAAAGAGGTTAAGAATGAATGTCCTTTCAGTATTGAAAACAGTCAATTGATTTAGTATATCAGTTATTCAGTCATAACAGTCATATGTGGTACATCCATTAGCATAGCAAGATAAGAAATGAGAGGTCTTAAAAGACCGAATAATGAAGTTCCAAGATAGAACCGACAGAGATCTCTATAAAGGACGATAAGAAAGAATTGCTATGGATGCCACAATACAGTTCAGAATAGAGGACAAACATTCAAGCAGTAAACAGTATTAGTTCAAAAACAGTACAGTTTAAACAGTCACATTTGAGCATATCTTTATATAATGTTACTCACAGAGTTCTGGGCTATAAGCAGCTAGAGCGCGTCTCCGGAAGCCAACCTTAAACAGTGACAGAATGAACACACACTAAGTTACACAGTCGGGAATCAAGGACTTAGTCCCTACTTAGACTCGGTGTGGTTCTACATCTATATCCTCATTAAGATGCCTTAAACTAGGCCTAAGAATGCCTATGATGGAATGAGGATGCAAAGATGCACTTTAAAAGCATTTTCAGAATTTTCAGAAAACAGGGGTCCTGCTCGAGCGTGGAGTTCCTCGCTCGAGCGGATATACAAATAAATGTTCGTGCTCGAGCGTCACTTCCCATGCTCGAGCGGACTGCAAAACATGGCAAAAGTACTGGATGTGCGAAAATCACGCTCGATTGGGCGCTCGACACCCAAAGACACAATGTCCCGCTCGAGCGTAAATTACCTCGCTCGAGCAGACTGCAAAACACAACAAAATGCTGGGAGCACGATTTTCATGCTCGAGCGCCAGTAAGCCCGCTCGAGCGTGAGTTCAAAATCTATAATTTTCATATTTGAACCTTAAGCTCAAATTCAACTTCAAATGTATTGAATTTGATCCTCTTGGGCTAATTTTCTGGAAAACACTTGTAAATTCATAGTATAACATGTTTCAAAGCTCAATTTAGGAAATCAAAGCCCAAGGGTGGCTCAATTAAACTCAACTTCAAACCAATTTTCATGAATATGACTTCAATTAAACATGCATGCATTAAACTAGCTTCCAAGCTTCCAAACATGCTCTAATGAGCCAATTCTTGTAAAAACAAGATGAAATCATGGACTTAAACGTAAATATGAGCATGCATGTAACAATCTTTCATGAAAACAACTTAAAACTCATCAATATAGGCATGCATGCAAGGAATGAGCTTCAATTCAACATTAAAAGACCAATTCTTGACTTAGCTCTTTAAACTACCATAATCCATGCTAGATAGGACTTAAATACACAATTAAGAGGATAAAATTCATACCTAGGTTCCTCAATTACAAGTCTAGAGGCTCAATTATGCAAAACTCCTTCAATTTCTCAAGATTTCAAGCAAAACCATCAAGAACAACTCAATTCCCTCACACTCTTCCTCTCTTCTCTCTTGGTTGGCTATAACAAGGAATTTGGCTGAGGAAATGTTTTGTTTGAGTGTAAGGAGGCTCAAATATGTTTAGGTAGTGGGCCACTAGTGTGGCATTTAAGTAATTAAGTCCAACTATTGTAAATTAGCATTATTCAATCTAATTTAATTATACCAAATCACATTTTAACTGAATATGCCATAAAATCACATAAATTACGATGAACACAAAACATCAATTAAATTTCAGATTCGACCGCCAATAAGGCCTTCAATTTGCAGTTTAAAGCATAGAACAAAAACAGATAATTTTAACAGTCAACAGATAGGTATGCAGTTCAACTAGCACATTCAATCAGTCAGTTCAGTACTTCAATCAATTCGATTACTAATCATATTCCGTCTCAGTTTAGCGATGTCAAGAGGGTTATCGGTGATCGATGGTGAGGGTTATTACACCGTTCGAGGCGAACATAGAGCCACCGGACCAAGACAAGTGCCTTGAGGGCTAATTAGAAAGCCTCTTCGGCTAAGTCAGTGCATCAGGCTTATGTTCTGAGGGGTGAGCAGGTTGACTAGAGACCTTCAGGGCGTGTTTATGTTGTTACCACTCCAGACTTGGTGCTAACGCCTTCGATAGTGAGAAGTACTTTCTTGTTATGAAATTCCATTGCTAATGTATTAATTAATATAGGTGCATCCCATGCTTTTATCTCGTCTGCATTTGCATCGGCTTTGGGGTTAGAGTTGGCTCGGTTAACATCTCCTCCCAGTGTAGAGTCGCCTATTGGTGGTGAGATTGTGATACCCCTGTTCCGTAATTAGTTAATTGGTCCTTAATCTGAATCTGATTATATGTTTGATATGATTTGGTGTGCCAATTATGTGAATATATGTGGTGTTGAATTTCTATCTGTCCACCGTAGGAATATCTGTTGATTTTACCTCTTCGGGAATTAAATTGAGGGCCTTATCAGCCACAGAATCCAAAATTGATTGCGCCATTGTGATTGGCATAATTTTTAGAACCTACGGTGAAATTTAATTGAAAAATTAATTCGGATCAAATTAAATTGATTTAATCAATGAATTGGTGCCCAAGTATTATTATTATTATTATTATTATTATTATTATTATTATTATTATTATTATTATTATTATTATAATGGGAATTAGTGGGTTTTGTTGTGAAAAGGCACTATACACTCAAGTCCTCTCCTTATTTTCTTTTGACTGAAATTGTGCTCTAAGAGAGGGGAGAGCCGAACCTAGAGAGGGAAGGAGCTCAACATAGAGGAATTGCTAGGAAACTTGATGATCTTGGACCTACACTCAAAGAATCAACCATAATTTGTGGGAATTAAGCTCCTAGGTGAGTAAACACCCCCTTGGTTTCTAGATTTGAGCTTGTGAATTTGTGTACTCAAGATTGATTATTGGTCAAGAGCAAGAATTGTGCCATAAGTGAAGGGATTGTGTATTATTTGATGAATTTGAAGCCAATAGATGCATGCATGTAGGAAATTGTTATAAATTTCCATATTTGAACACAATGTGTATGATCTATGTTGAATCTTGTTTGAAATCCATGTATTTGATCATCTCTTCACCAATTAAGTTGATATGAATGAATATTTCTCACATGCAAGAGTAGATCATCGAGGTATGAGCTTTGTATGTTTGAATTTGATGTATTGGTGATGAGTTTGGGTTAATTTGAGGCATGCATGTAAGTAATTCAAGAAATGGAGCTTCATTGTGTTATGATTTGGTGTTGGTGTCATGGGGATATATGTATGTGTGAAATTGGAGCCATAATATGCAAGAAATGTGGTTCAAATGTCGAAATTAAACTCCAAGAACAGTTCTGGAATTTCCAGAAAGTTTGATGTCCGCTCGAGCGGGGAAACCGTCGCTCAAGCGTGAATTTCGTACTCCCAGTACTTTTTGCAGAGTTGGATGTGCGCTCGAGCGGGATATCTCACGCCGGCGAGGACCTATGTAGAAACGGAAGTCCGCTCGGCGTCGAGTTCACGCCGGCGAATTTGAGGTAACCAGCCCTTTTACAGGCTTAAGGTCGCTCGGTCCGCCGAAAGGAAGTCCGCGCCGAAGGACCCTGCTTTCTGTTTTTTGCATTCTGTGTTCTATTTTCCGTTCTTTTTCACCTGTAAGCACTCTTAGGCATATGTTAAGCATTGTAAATGAGTTAATGAGATAAGAATAAAGCCTAAAGAGGAATATGTGAATTAAAGAACGGATTGAACTATTAGTGACCCTTTTGTGTTCATGAAATGTGTAGGGTCAAGCTCCGGGGCAAATCCACAAGCCAATCACTGTCAGTAATATGAATATTTGAATGCTTGTGAATGTCCAATTGTTTATTCCTTTATAAGCTTTATGAATTGCTAATTGGGATTGTGGACGTAAGTCTAACATGGATAAACATAAATGGACCCAAGGTCGTTTTCTTAAACATAAATGGACCCAAGGTCGTTTTGATAAACATAAATGGACCCAAGGTCGTTTTGATAAATATAAATGGACCCAAGGTCGTTTTGTTAAACATAAATGGACCCAAGGTCGTTTTGTTAAACATAAATGGACCCAAGGTCGTTTTGATAAACATAAATGGACCCAAGGTCGTTTTGACATGAATGAGTGGGCCGAAGGCCGTTCTGACATAAATGAATGGGCCAAAGGCCGTTTTGAAATAAATGAATGGGCCAAATGCCGTTTTGAAATGAATGAATGGGCCGAAGGCCGTCCTGACATAAATGAATGGGCCAAAGGCCGTTTTGAAATAAATGAATGGGCCAAAGGCCGTCTTGAAATGAATGAATAGGCCGAAGGCCGTTCTGACATAAATGAATGGGCTAAAGGCCATTTTGACATAAATGAATGGGCCGAAGGCCGTTCTGACATAAATGAATGGGCCAAAGGCCGTTCTGACATAAATGAATGGGCCGAAGGCCGTTCTGACATAAATGAATGGGCCAAAGGCCGTTTTGACATAAACGAATGGGCTAAAGGCCGTTTTGATACGAATGTATGGGCCGAAGGTCGTTTTGACATAACCGAATGGGCCGAAGGCCGTTTTGATAAGAATGGGAATCTGAATGGGCCAAAGGCCAGAATGTTTGGAATTATAATCACTTGATTCGTATTTCGTATAGTTATATATATCTGTTAAATAGAAATATGAATTGGGCCCAAGGCCGTTTGGAAAATATTGTTCTACATTGTTAAGTAATTTCTGTATTTGATATTATTAATTGGGCTATCACTCACGCTCATTCATGTGTTGTAGGTGAGGCAAGAGAAGTCCAAACCCAGCCCCAGTGAAGTCTACCAGGAACAACATGAGTTTTGGAGAGTCAGCCTTGTGTCTCACGCACGAGACCCAACCTTGCCATTTTCTTTATATATTTACATTTTGTCTTGTTGGCAAGGACCTTGTGTATATCGGTATGTAGTTTTGATATGGGTTGACTCAGTTTAGATGATCCTGTCTGAAAAGGATTTTGTGGTACTGTATTTTGTCATGGGTTATTAACATATATGCGCATGGTTGTTTTAAAGTGCATATAAGCATGGCTCTATGGACAAAGTCTTTAATTATTGCTTCCATTTGGCCTCTTTACTCTGTTGAGTTACGTCTGTTTTGGTTTGAGGCCGTAGGTAATCTCAAGATTATTGGCCGGTTATGTCCTTAACCCATAGGGGCGGGTTCGGGTCATGACAGAGTGGTATCAGAGCACGAGTTAATAACTCACACACTTGTCCAAAAGAGCAATGAGCGTCTAGAAAGGATCTAGGATGCATTCATGTGGTAAATATGAATTTGGAGGCATTGATAATATGCTTAACTATTTTGATATGAACTTTGAAAGCATCAAGAATATGCTAAGTGTTTTGATTTGAGTAATTATGTGCTATAAGTCGTAATTTACTTGCATTGCAATTATCGGAATATGTATGCTTTTTGGTATATGCATACTTGTGAACTTTTGTTCAGCATTTAATGCAAGTTTAATCGGATGGTAAATAAGAACTCTATGAGGCTATGTTTAGCCTTAATTACTTTCTGATGATATGAAATGACAAGTCCCCTAAAATGCTATGTTTTGTATGAATTAATGACTGTTCAAAATTCTCCTTGAACATAATTGTGGTATCCTTAGCGGAGGCCCTCGCCCAGGGGACATAATACTGTGGCTTATGGTCATGAGGCCCTAGCCCGGGGGAAATAATACCGTGGCCTATGTATGAGATATGTTGATATGCTTGACCAACATGATATGTCACGCTAAAGGAAGTACCACACATGATTCGAATATCAGATATGAATTGTTACACTAATGTGTACAACAAGTTCGTTTTGCTATAATGCACATACCTGAATATATGAACCATGAAAAGTTGTTTATGTGCATTCAATTCTGCCTACGGGTGTCTATGTGAAATATGAACATGATTTGAGTATATAATTACTTAGTAAATGTTCAGCATGCGATATCTGTTAAGTATGCGATTATCTGTTACGTATGTGATTAATTGCGTACGATATGTGAAATGAGAATATAAATACGTGCCTATGTACGAACGTGATTATGTGTTTATTTTTGTATTGGACACCCTCGTATTTGGCAAAGCTTAATAAGAAATTGTGTAGAGTATGGATTGAGTAAGGGCATACGAGCTGGAAGGCTCTTCCACAGCCCGACTTGATAGACTGGAAAGAATGGTACAGGAAACGATAGAGATCTTAAGACAGTAACGTCAGTTGCCGCTATGGCAAGAACTTTTGTCACCATCAGTGTAAGAAACACCGAAGAGTTTGTTATCGGGCTCTGAGGCTTGTTATAGATGTAGTAAAATGGACCATACGGTAAGGAACTGTCCCCGGATTGACCGAAATGTGAATGAATCCTCTGCCTCGGCTAAATTCGTACCAGTGGTAAAAATTGTTACTCAGGATAGAGTAATTGCACTCATCCCAGAAAGCACTCAGAATGTTGTAACCATTATCCCAGGTATCTATACTATTTACAAATGAATGCTTATGTGTTGATTGATTTTGAATTAGTACATGTGTACATCTTTGCTTGGGATATTATTTGATTCGAATCGACATATCCTTTCGTACTTGCTACATGTGTATTTAGATTTGTTGGACCACAAGATCGAGACCGTATTCATTGAATGTATATGTTCCATTTGGGAAGTTTGTGAAATATGTACTGGGGTACCGATTAACTCTGCATATGCACATGTACATCTGAACCTGTGCTTAGGTTAATTTGTTATATTACTGTTTCAATGACTAAACCACTAGAATTATGATTCTGTAATCGTGTGACCGAGTTGAGCGCCCTAAATGATGAACTCTATAATTGTGAGACCATATATTTTGTTTGGTAGAAAGTTGACTGGATGATGTGACTATACTGGGCTCGACTCATAAACCTATGCTTTTGTGACTAATTTGGAACTTTTGCGTAACAATCCTATACTATGTGTACCCGAGGAACTCTGTATATTGTATTACTGTGCACCCTGGTCTTGCATATAAGGCTTATTTGGGATCTGCTATACTGATTATGATACGTACCTCCTGATATGAACACTTGCATGCTTATGTAACTATACCTGAACTTATGTGGACAATACCGTATTGTACATGATTTGACACACTTTGATATGAACAGTTGTGATGAATGATTTTGATATAACCTTGAGAACTGATAAACTTAGGGCAGTTGTGAAACTATCAGCCATGTGCCTAAACAAACGAAGTGAGCTTTACAGAACCAAATGTACCCTATTCGAGAAAACTTCTATCTGACTTGATCCAATAGAACCCTTGTCTAAATTGACCCGATAGAACCCTCATTGGATATAATTTGATGGGACCTTTGTTTGATTTAATCTGACAAGACCTTTGCTTGGATTGATTGATAAGAACCTCTATCTGAGTTGATTTTGTAAAAGGGGGTTAAGAATTGTCTATAAATAAGTGGCCAGATTATTATTGGTAGGAAAATTGATGGACCCAAAACTTGAATCCGTTTGGAGTGCTTGACTTATTTGAAAGACCTTTTGTGGGCTATCAACAGATTGATCTACCTATGAACACAATTGAGAACCAACTTTCAACTATTGAAGACATATGTGTAATAGATGAACTGAATTGTACAAATCCCGTGATTGGGTGTCTTAAGGAACGATGCTTGTGTAATGTCCCATCCTGGTTGGTTTGACGCTATGGGGACTGATGATGGCAGATTGATTTGATTATAAGCAGTACTGAACATTTGTCTTTGACTAATCAGAATATGTTTTGTAAGGAAGAGTAGTTGCGTCATTGTTATCAGATTTTGGGAAATCAGGTTGTAGTGAGTGGTTTTATGTTGTTTGATGACATTCTTGGGGCGTCCTTTTGTGCTAGGGGACGTTAAGCCTATGTAGCATCTTTGTTGGGATATTTTTTTGCCACCGACGGTCTTGTACGCGTGGGTTTGACTAATCGATCTCGAGTCGGCCACTGACGGTTGTGAACGGGTGTGCTTTGATTCCGAGACGATTATTCTTTTGTTTTGACCGGAATGTTATCCGTTGGTAATATGTAGATGTTTAAACATCCAAGAAACATCGAAAAATCCTGATTGTCCGTAAGTGCGTGAATTTAGTACGCTTTGTGAATAACTGCTCAGTGTCGTCATATTCTGTGATTGGGGCTCTGAGAATGTGTGAATTGTGTTTGACATGTGATTGACTCCTTCGATAATGCCTTTGACATCATGGGGATTAATATATGAATTGCCTTCTGCTTCGAGCGACTATGAAATAGTGTGAAAAGACTCTTTGGAACAGGGAATTGAATGTTGAATCGAATTGTAAACTGTTGAATGAATTAAGAACACGTGTATTCTATTAGAAGTCGACTGCCTCAGTGTTATTGTACTTTACAATTAGTATTATGGGGATATTAGCCTATGTGCATTGTGAAATTATTGAAGAATAAATTGAACCTTTGTGACCAAGGAATAGACCGAACTTCTGTGATAAAGTTAGCTGGCATCTGAAATGAATAAGTTGGCGAACTACCTTGAAGAGGGCAATTGGTGAATTTGTGCCTAAATGTTTTCGGTGCCAACAAGTCAGAGTGGAATAACAGATATCGGCTGAACTACCGCAATCTCTCTCTATTTTGGAATGGAAATAGGATATGCGACTACGAATTTCATTGTGGGGCTACCTTGAGCACTCAAGGTGTAAATCCCAGTTGGGTTGTTGTATGTGGAATTACTGAATTTGCTCGTTTCCTCCCTGTGACATTTTCATATGATGCTAGTAGACTAGCCATTGTTTACATCGATAAGATTGCTCATTTGCATGGGATCCCGGTATCTATTGTTTAGACAGAAATTCTAACATGTGTTTGAATTCTGAAAAGCCTTCAAGAGGCAATGGGAGGAGGGCTCAGCTTCTGTTCTATTATGTTACCCGGATCTGGAGGTTCCTTTATGGAACTGGTTATCCGTAACCTCACGTGTATATGTTCTGTTCTGTTCTGTTAATGCTAATGGATGCATCACGTAAACTTAATCATGACTTATGATTTTTGTATATGATCTAGACAAATTATGAATTTGATATGAAACTGAAATATGACTCGGCGCTGTTTTCCATCTGCAACTGATGTATAATCAGAAAGAGATTTTTAGACTCTGGGAGAAATGCTCCAAATGTGTGCTTTAAATTTTTGGGAAATTGGAAAAATCTATCCATGGTTGGCAGACCTTGCTCACGACGATGGCTTACACCCCAGTTTCGGTATGGCGCCATACAAGCCTTGTATGGCGGAAAAATGGTAAGTCTCTGACTAATTGAGAATAGAGCGTTGCTTGATTTTGACACTAAGTGAATGACTATTAAGAAGGATTGGAACCGTTGAATGGAAAGTGTTCCGAATTGTTTCGACTAAAGGTAAATTAAGTTTGGAGGACCAAACTTCCTAAAGGGGGGAAGACTGTGATACCCCTGTTCCGTAATTAGCTAATTGGTCCTTAATCTGAATTTGATTATATGTTTGATATGATTTGGTGTGCCAATTATGTGAATATATGTGGTGTCGAATTTCTATCTGTCCACCGTAGGAATATCTATTGATTTTACTGCTTCGGGAATTAAATTGAGGGCCTTATCGGCCACAGAATCCAAAATTGATTGCGCCATTGTGATTGGCATAATTTTTAGAGCCTACGGTGAAATTTAATTGAAAAATTGATTCGGATCAAATTAAATTGATTTAATCAATGAATTGGTGCCCAAGTATTATTATTATTATTATTATTATTATTATTATTATTGTTATTATTATTATTATTATTATTATTATGGGAATTAGTGGGTTTTGTTGTGAAAAGGCACTATACACTCAAGTCCTCTCCTTATTTTCTTTTGACTGAAACGCCCATGGATTTTATCATCAACTTGATGAATTAATTTCAAGATATAAGGATTTCCTATTAGAACAGGTTGTTCAAAAGGATCCCCCGTTCTTCCATCAAATATTCTACTTTTTCCTGGATACTCGGGTTCAAATACCCATGGATTCATTGCTTGCTTCTTGGCTTCATATATAATTAAAACACTAGTTTTTTTTCGCCTCTTTGTTCATATTTCTCATCAAAGGGGAGAGCCGAACCTAGAGAGGGAAGGAGCTCAACATAGAGGAATTGCTAGGAAACTTGATGATCTTGGAGTTACACTCAAAGAATCAACCATAATTTGTGGGAATTAAGCTCCTAGGTGAGTAAACACCCCTTGGTTTCTAGATTTGAGCTTGTGAATTTGTGTACTCAAGATTGATTATTGGTCAAGAGCAAGAACGTGCCATAAGTGAAGGGATTGTGTAGTATTTGATGAATTTGAAGCCAATAGATGCATGCATGTAGGAAATTGTTATAAATTTCCATATTTGAACACAATGTGTATGATCTATGTTGAATCTTGTTTGAAATCCATGTATTTGATCATCTCTTCACCAATTAAGTTGATATGAATGAATATTTCTCACATGCAAGAGTAGATCATCGAGGTATGAGCTTTGCATGTTTGAATTTGATGTATTGGTGATGAGTTTGGGTTAATTTGAGGCATGCATGTAAGTAATTCAAGAAATGGAGCTTCATTGTGTTATGATTTGGTGTTGGTGTCATGGGGATATATGTATGTGTGAAATTGGAGCGATAATATGCAAGAAATGTGGTTCAAATGTCGAAATTGAACTCCAAGAACAGTTCTGGAATTTCCAGAAAGTTTGATGTCCGCTCGAGCGGGGAAACCGCCGCTCGAGCGTGAATTTCGTGCTCCCAGTACTTTTTGCAGAGTTGGATGTGCGCTCGAGCGGGATATCTCACGCTCGAGCGGGGACCTATGTAGACAGGAAGCCCGCTCGAGCGTCCGAGTTCACGCTCGAGCGGGAATTTGAGGTAACCAGCACTTTTACAGGCTTAAGGGTCCACTCGAGCGGGGACCCTGTTTTCTGAAATCCTATTTTTGCATTCTGTGTTCTGTTTTCCGTTCTTTTTCACCTGTAAGCACTCTTAGGCATATGTTAAGCATTGTAAATGAGTTAATGAGATAAGAATAAGGCCTAAAGAGGAATATGTGAATTAAAGAACGGATTGAAATATTAGTGACCCTTTTGTGTTCATGAAATGTGTAGGGTCAAGCTCCGGGGCAAATCCACAAGCCGATCACTGTCAGTAATATCAATATTTGAATGCTTGTGAATGTCCAATTGTTTATTCCTTTATAAGCTTTATGAATTGCTAATTGGGATTGTGGACGTAAGTCTAACATGGATAAACATAAATGGACCCAATGTCGTTTTGTTAAACATAAATGGATCCAAGGTCGTTTTGATAAACATAAATGGACCCAAGGTCGTTTTGACATGAATGAGTGGGCCGAAGGCCATTCTGACATAAATGAATGGGCCAAAGGCCGTTTTGAAATAAATGAATGGGCCAAAGGCTGTTTTGAAATGAATGAATGGGCCGAAGGCCGTCCTGACATAAATGAATGGGCCAAAGGCCGTTTTGAAATAAATGAATGGGCCAAAGGCCGTCTTGAAATGAATGAATAGGTCGAAGGCCGTTCTGACATAAATGAATGGGCCAAAGGCCGTCTTGAAATGAATGAATAGGCCGAAAGCCGTTCTGACATAAATGAATGGGCCAAAGGCCGTTTTGACATAAATGAATGGGCCGAAGGCCATTCTGACATAAATGAATGTACCAAAGGCCGTTTTGACATAAAGGAATGGGCCGAAGGCCGTTCTGACATAAATAAATGGGCCAAAGGCCGTTTTGACATAAACGAATGGGCCAAAGGCCGTTTTGATACGAATGTATGGGCCGAAGGTCGTTTTGACATAACTGAATGGGCCGAAGGCCGTTTTGACAAGAATGGGAATCTGAATGGGCCAAAGGCCAGAATGTTTGGAATTATAATCACTTGATTCGTATTTCGTATAGTTATATATATCTATTAAATAGAAATATGAATTGAGCCCAAGGCCGTTTGGAACATATTGTTCTACATTGTTAAGTTTTTTATGTATTTGATATTATTCACTAGGCTATCGCTCACGCTCATTCATGTGTTGTAGGTGAGGCAAGAGAAGTCCAAACCCAGCCCAGTGAAGTCTGCCAGGAACAACATGAGTTTTGGAAAGTCAGCCTTGTGTCTCACGCACGAGACCCAACCTTGCCATTTTCTTTATATATTTACATTTTGTCTTGTTGGCAAGGACCTTGTGTATATCGGTATGTAGTTTTGATATGGGTTGACTCAGTTTAGATGATCCTGTCTGAAAAGGATTTTGTGGTACTGTATTTTGTCATGGGTTATTAACATATATGCGCATGGTTGTTTTAAAGTGCCTATAAGCACGGCTCTATGGACAAAGTTTTTAATTATTGCTTCCATTTGGTCCCTTTACTCTGTTGAGTTACGTCTATTTTGGTTTGAGGCCGTAGGTAATCTCAAGATTTTTCGCCGGTTATGTCCTTAACCCATAGGGGCGGGTTCGGGTCATGACAGAGATTGTCTTGGAGCAGGGGTGTTGGGGTTAT
The DNA here is from genome assembly GCA_025200525.1 of Camellia lanceoleosa. Lineage (NCBI taxonomy): Eukaryota > Viridiplantae > Streptophyta > Magnoliopsida > Ericales > Theaceae > Camellia > Camellia lanceoleosa. Next base: position 26,388,720 of record CM045767.1, read on the forward strand.
GACATAGAGGTTGTTGATTGCCAACTTTCTTTTACATTTGTGTTGATTGACTTGTCTAGCTTTGATGCTATTTTGGATATGGACTGGTTGTTATCGTATCGGGCTGTCATAAATTGTTACTGTCAGAGAGTTACTGTGTATACCTTGAGCGGTGATTGCTTTTATTTCTTAGGGGACCGGGTTGGCAAAGTCTTATCACCGGTATATGATCCGCGTGGGTGAAGTGAGCTTAGTTGCCTTCTTGCCAACTTCTTGGGTAGTGAGTGTGATAAAGTCCGAGTTGAGTTGCCAAGGGTAGTTTGTGAATACCCGGATGTTTTTCTTGAGGATCTCACTAGTTTACCACCTCATCGAGAGATCGAGTTTTCTATTGACTTAGTGTCTAGCACGACACCAATTTCTATGGCATCATATAGGTTTACACCTGCTAAGTTGAGTGAGTTGAAGATTCAACTCCAAGAGCTGCTACATAAAGGTTTTATCTACCCTAGTACTTCACCTTTCAGAGCACCGGCTCTCTTTGCCAAAAAGAAATATGGTGCGTTGCGACTTTGCATCAATTACTGGATGTTAAACCGAGTAAATGTTAAGAATAAGTACCCAATGCCTCATATAGACGATTTGTTTGATCAACTGAAGGAGTCGTGTTGCTTTTCTAAGATAGACCTGAGATTGGGTTATCACCAATTGAGAGTAAGGGAGGAAGATATCTCGAAGACGGAATTCCATACAGGATATAGCCATTATGAGTTTCTGGTGATGCCCTTTGGGCTAACCAATGCACCAGCTGTGTTTACGAATTTGATGAATTGAATCTTCCGTGAGTTTCTAGACCGTTTTGTGGTCATCTTTGTTGATGATATGTTGATTTACTCGCCCTTTGAGGAGGAACATGAAAAACACTTGCGGGTAGTACTTGAGTAACTTAAAGCCCACAAACTTTATGCCAAGTTTAGGAAATGTGAATTCTGGTTGAGAGAGGTTAAATTCTTAGGCCACGTGGTATCCGGGGAAGAGGTGACTGTAGATTCATCCAAGATAGAGGCAGTGCAAGATTGGGAAGAACCTAAGAATGCTTTTGAGATCCATAGTTTCTTGGGGTTGGCCAGGTATTAGCATCAGTTGGTGAAAGATTTCTGTAGATTAGTTTCACTGTTAACTAGACTGACGAGAAAAGGAATTAAGTTCGTGTGGAACGAGACTTGTGAGAAGTCTTTTCAAGAGCTTAAGGTTAGACTTACCACCGCTCCAATATTGATTATTTCGGAGAGGAGTTTGGGCTATTCGGTATATTATGATGACTCACGAGAAGGTTTGGGTTGTGTATTGATTCAAGAGGGAGATGTAGAAGCTTATGGCTTGTGGCAGTTAAAAACACATGAGAGGAACTACCTTACTCATGAGCTAGAGTTAGCGGCAGTGATCTTTGCCTTGAAGATTTGGAGGCATTATTTGTATGGTGAGAAGTTTGAGGTATTTTCTGATCACAAGAGTCTAAAATATCTGTTTACATAAAAGGACTTGAATCTGAGGCAACTGAAGTGGATGGAGTTTATAGAAGATTATGACTTTGAGTTGCATTAGCATCCGAGGAAGGCCAATGTTATGGCCGATGCTCTAAGTAGGAAATCCAGTGATAGTATGGCTTGTATTGCCATCAGGGAATGGGAGATGTTGGGTGCTATTGGTGAGTTTGATTTGCATCGTGGCTAGTCCGTGGAGTTTGCAGTCTTGTTTTCGGTAGTGGCACAACCTTCACTTGTGAATCAAGTTATAGAAGCACAAAAGAGTAATCTTGAGGTAGACACCCTTCGGGAAAAGATTTCTAGTGGAAAGGTAGAGAAAGGCTTGAATGTGTATCCCGACTTGAGTGTTAGATACCGTGACTATCTTTTCGTGCCAAAGTCATGTCGAGAGGAAGTACTCTGAGAGTTTCACCATTCACGCCTTGCGGTGCATCCGGGAGGCACAAAGATGTATCATGACCTTAGTCACTAGTTTTGGTAGAGGGAAATGAATAAGGATGTGGTCATGTTTGTATCAAGGTGCCTTACTTGTCAACAAGTGAAGGCCGAACATCAGAGGCCAGCGGTTTGTTGCAACTCTTCCCTATAGCTGAGTGGAAGTGGGAGCATGTTATGATAGATTTTGTTGTGGACCTTCCAAGGACTTAACAGGGTAGTGATGCAATTTGGGTGGTAGTTGACCGTTTGACCAAGTCGGCGCACTTTATACCTATGCACGTGAGTGACTCGGTAGATTCTCTTGTCGACATTTATATTAGGGACATGGTGAGGTTGCAAGGGGTCCTTGTAACGATCGTTTGGGATAGAGATCCGCGTTTCACATGTTAGATTGGATCGACTTAGAGGTAGATGAGGATGTCTCGTATGATGAGAGACCAATGAAAGTCTTGGATACTCAAGATCAAGTCTTGCGAGGCAAGACAATTCCCTTAGTTAAAGCATTATGGAGACATTACAGAGTTGATGAAGCAACTTGGAAACGTGAGTTGGAAGTCTGTGAGAAGTACTTAGACTTATTTGTTGATGTTTGAGCATGTTTTGAAATTTTGTTATGTTAATGAAATATGAAAACATTATACATGTTTTGAGAATATGAAAACATTGTATATGTTGTGTATGTTTTGGAAACATGGGAATAATATAAACATTGTATATGTTTTAGAAAATGTGAATTGTACTTTCAATGTTGAAACTTGTATTGAGTTAATGAGAATAGATGATCGGAGAATGAGTCATGGTAATAGAATTGATTAAGTATCATTATCGTAATTGGTTTAATCATAGTTTTTAAAACCTAATTTGAAATTCCTTAATGCTGTGTTTGGTTTGAGGATTTAGGGAGGGATTTGGGAAGGGAAAGGGAAAAGGTGTGTGAAACTATGTGAAATATAGACATATTTTATTCACATTTCACTGACCTTTTCCATTTCCCTTTCCAAATCCCCCAACCAAACATAGCATAACGGGGAGATTATAACGATTCTGGTTTAGACCCGACCCATTTTTCATTTTGGACTCGGGTTTCATGGTTTTGTATTGTTGTTCAAATCTTATTTCTCTTATACTTGTTTGAATTTGGCTATTGGATTCTAGTGATTGCGCTTGGAATAGGTTGGTTGCTTGGTTTTCAAACTTTTGTTGCCCAGAATTTTACTCCTTCGCTCGATCGTCACTTCTTGCACTTGAGTGGGCTTTGTGAACTCTCAATACTTTTGTAGGTCTACAAATTTACTGGGAGAGTGTATTCTACGCTCAAGTGGTTATTCTTATGCTCGAGTGGCTTCAGCTCGAGCGGCCTTTCTTGCGCTCGAGCAATGGTCTGTTGTCTGCAAAACTACTGGAAGTGTGTATTCTGTGCTCAAGCATCACTTCTTGCGCTCAAGCGGAACAACTTGTTGTGTCTGGATGCTCGAGCGTCACTTCTTGCGCTTTGCGCTTGACTAGACTATGCATGTATCAGTTCGTAATCAGGCCAATTCTCCTCACTTTTTCATCACTCTCTCACTCTAAAACATTTCAAAAGCATAGATCTAGAGTTTGTCTCTTTAAAACTCCCCATCTCTCTACATTTTCACCTAGATTTAGTGGTTTCTCTACCTGTGTAACTTTGTTAAAAAGGTAGAGCATCTTATGGGCTACGTTTTCGTCCGAATAGAGTTGGGTTTGGGTTTCAGCTTCATCCAAGTTTCTTCCTTGCTTTGCTCGTCTTCTAGCTTAGACGTAGGAATTTTCTACACTCTTTTATTTTAACTTAGTTATTTGTTATGTATAAACAATATTGTGATTTTGGGAGAATTTTGAACAAACCTAGGGTTTTGTTTTAAAATCAAAAGAGGGGTTTCTCTAATGTGTTCTTGAAAAGGGTTACGAGAGTGAATATGAGGTGGTGTTGTAGTAAAATTATTGATTTTGATACTTGGGTAGGATTTTAGAAGGAAATGGAGTTTTCCCTAAAATGTCTCAAAGATTTATATTTGATAAATACATGGAATTAGTATTGAAAATGTGAAATTGGGTAGATGTTTATGTAAATGGTGGAGTTGAATATGCATTATTACTCACGTATGGAATTTGATAATTTAACTGTCTTGGATATTGTATAGCTGTTTAGAAATATCAATTTTGGGCTATCGGTAGAGGATAACTATGATTATTGTAGAAATTGTATGAAAATTAGGTGAATTGAAACTAACTTCTCATCTATTTGCATCGTATGTTGTCACATCTTTAATACATTGTCAATGTATGACGTTTGGGAGGAAAAAGGGGATGTACTCCATATTTGGGAGAAGAAAGGAGATGCACTCCATTGAATTAAGTTTGCCAGAGTGTCCAAGGTGAAAGTCCTGAAAACCACGAGTATACATGGGTGCCGATTCCCGCGAACGAAATATCTATAAAATGTCAAATAGAAGTGTTTGTATTATGGCTGTATTAGTTGGAGACCCGCTGAATTGTATCCTTAGTTTGGTTGTCTGGATAAAATGGGAATGACTCATGATTTGAGATAAAATGAATCGAGATATAAAGTTTGACATAGAATGGTTTTGCAAAAGAGTTACAAATGATTTATTCACAGTAATTGTACGTGCATATCACACTTATGTCTTTGTTAAGATTCATACATTGTATTATAATATTTCTACTAGGCTTTGGCTCACCCTATTTGGGAAAAACCATTTTCAAGTAGTGGTGATATGCCTCCACCAAGGACATAGCTTGGGAGGATTGTAAAGTTGAAGGCTCAGTTTTGTTATTTTTGTATGTAACTTTTGTACAACCAAGGGCTTTAAATTTATTGGACCTAAAATCCACTTTTGTTGTAACCAAAAACTATCTTGGAAAGTTGTAAGCCTTTAGGGAAATTCTTATCTGTTTAACTTTTATTTCTTGTCACTACTTAGTAACACATGCTGTAGATTCAGGATGTATCATGTATAAATGTGTATCGCATGTGTTACCCCTTTGTATAACCGAAACTTATATAATAGAAGCACATTATACTCTGATGCATATTGCTATATTTATTTATCGTCTTGGATGGTTTATAGAATTTATTTCGGGGCGTTAAATATGGGTTTGGTTCTACTTGTAATTTCATTTATTTATGATACTTAAATACATAATTAGTGTGTTATGAATGAGTGCTACTAAATGTCCTAACCTATTTACTTTAGACCTTCTACTTCTTTGAAGCCCACTTACATAATTGAAACCTTCTCATCTTTTCTGTGATACGAACTATACCCTTGTTCTTTAGACCTCAAACTCTTCTTCTTCTAGCAACTCCTTCCATCCCCCAAAAGTCCTTCATCGTCAATGACCTTTCTTTTGACAAGCTCCACCCTCATCCGCCAGAGCCCTCCACCTTCGGCGACCCCCCTAATTGTTTTGATTTGCTTGTAAGCAATTACGAAAACCCAAAACAAGACAAGCCAACAGATAAATTTTGAAAACCCACTTCAATTTTGCCTCAAAACATTAGATTTCTTTCTTCGGAGAACAACCCGGGAAAAAAACATAACGAATATCAACAAGGGTACCCACAAAAGTCCTAAATATAGCTACAAGGATTGCCAATACGATCTTAGTGAGACCCAATTTCAAGGATTCAAACCAAAACCCAACAAGGGTTTGTTGAGTACCACTCAAAGGGATTGAACAAAGCACAACCCATTGAATGAACATATTCTTTGAGGATTCAAAAAACGCCGTAGAGAATGAATGTAACACCCCCAAATAATTAATATAGGAAAACTCAGACATACTCCGACAATATGATCTTGTTCCTAACTTAATAACTTCCATTGCATATATCTGTACAAAATATAATGTCTCATCATTAAAATCATTATCAAAATCTTTAAAATTTGTATTAATTATACTCCAAAGATTAACAAAAGTATACATTCAATATTTCCTAGGATATGAATTTAAGCATGGCAGTGACAGTAGACTTGAGCAAAGCGTTTATAGGCTTGAATTGCGATGTGGCATGGTGGTGATGCGGACTAAATTGATTAAACTAGTGAATAAAAATAAAATAAATTGATTTAGTTAATAAAATAAAATATCACGCTAAAATCATAACTATTTCATTTTTTTTTTCTTACAATTATCAAACTAATTACAAAAAAAAGTTAAAAATTATTCTAAACATAACTTTTTGAATCAGACTAAAATAATTAAAAATTTAAGCTAAATTAGCTCATTTCAAAGGAGGGCTCACTAGGTGGCAACAAAGAAATATGGACAAGAGGATAGTTCAGTGGTGGAACCAAAAAATTAAATTTGAGCTACTTATTAATTATAACTTCAAAACAAAAAAACAAAAAAAAAAAACAAAAACAAAAACAAAAATCCCTAACCAAGAATAATAAGGTAATAATAATTTTTGAATTAATATTAAACACAACACTTAAATAAATTATTACAAAAATATTTCATATAAAAATTTACGATTAACCTTAAGAAAGATAAAAAAGATAATGTTATTTGTAACTAATATATCACAGATAGTGACGAAGGGGTCATGTCCTCCCCCCCTCCCCCCAACCCAATGTGCGGGCGGATTTTGGATTTTTTTTTTTCCAAATATAAAGAAAATATTTTAAATAAAAAAAATCCTAAAAATATTATTTAGAGTGAAATGACAATTACATTTTTTAAATTATGAGAACAATAATAGTTATTTTGATTGAAAATAAAGAGATTATGATAAGTCATATATTATCTATGAAAATTTCAATATAATGGTAATATTTATCATTATTGACATCCAAACATAATTAATCTGAATGAAGGTATAAAATTTATTAAATTGTTAGTTATATTTGACATATGGTGTTCATCATCTATGTGTTTATTTACTATTGGTTAGTGATATCACATGTCAATGATGGCATCATATTACTATTATATTGAATTTTTATTGAAATTTTGTATAAAAAATTACTTTATCATTATATAATTTATTTTAAAATTTATATCCACGATTTTTTTTTATTATTCATGAAACACTAGTTATAAACAATATTAATTTTATTTTTTTTAAATCTTTTTTGAAATCAATCGTAAAAATTTATGTGAAATTATAATTAATTAGTGTTTCTCTGATTTAATTTTTTTTTTTACTCAGTCATTGATCATGGACAATGCAAAATAATCATATAGTAGATAACGCTTAAAATAAATTGTATAATAATAAAACAACCATTATTATTTTAATTTTAAAAAACCATACTTTAAAATTGAAGTGCTCACATCTTGCTTCTACAGGCTTCCCCTGCTCGGTGTAGTTCGATTTTACAGTCTTGGAGCACAGCTTTGTAGAAGAATTGATTGGGCAACATTTAAATTTTGCGCCACCTTCTTCTTACTCTACCTGTTGGCGATGTTCCTGCTGTCTTCTACTGAGATGTTCATATCTGATTTGTATATTTTCGTGCTTGTTATATATATATATTTCTTTTTGTTTTTGTTTTGAATTTCATTATCATATATTGTTTTTGTAGGTTTACTTGTTTGCTGCTGTTGCTTTTGGAGGCCTACAGCTTATCTAGTACTTGTAATTTCAGCTGTTATTTTTATCCTAAATCACGTTTGAGGTTCAATTTCTTGTCTTTGTTATAAGCTTATGACCTGGGTAGATGAGTATGTCTTGAAAATTTGAAACTTTGTATATATATGTTTTAGTTTGAAACAGTATAATTTCAAGTTTATATTTTTTCTATGAAATTTTGTTCTGTGAATCTTACCCTCTGTAAAGATGGAGTGATTTGGTAAAAAAATGAAGATAAAGTGATGTTTGGTGTATAAATTAGGTGACAAATGGTGAGAATTATTTCATTTAATTAGTTATAAAATTTTTATGGGTAAATCACATTGATTGAAAGGGGATTTGTGGCATTCAACAAATTGTACAAAATCATATATAGTCTTTACCTTCGATTTCGAATTCACCGGCTGCTGATATACCAGATTGCAAAACCACAAAACCTGGTACATGAGGATTATTAATTTCTTACTAATGTTTCTTCCTTCATATTGAGTAGATTGTTATAGTTCTCAATATATATTCTTTTTTTATTTAACACAATGATGAAAAATCACTATCATTTATTTCATTTTCTCATCTAGGTGAGAGACCATAATCATATTATTTCATGTGTCATGTAGTTTGCCTAATGGATTAGTATCTAAGAAAATGATTAAAACTCAGCTAAACTGAGCCAATTAATTGTAATGGTTGGAGACTTGGAGTGGGGTGGAAATTCTTGTGTTCTTGGTTCAGATAAGGAGAACTTGAAAATAAATGACTGTCTTAGCAACCCATTAGAGTCTTTTAGTTTTTTATAAAAATTCTATATACATGAATTCATATTTGAGTTTCAATAATATTTATATGGATGGAGGAGTGAAGAAGAATATGGCATCAACTCAATTTGAAGCAGTGGAGGCATGTCGGTTTCCTTCTTGGGATGAACCTGCTCTCAAGATTCATTTAATTGCTTCTATGTTTTTCCATTGTTGCAACTTACAGCTTATCTTCTATTCTATAATATTTTTTAGTGTTACCAAGTTTTGGAGCTGAATTAAAAGCCACCAAAATCTACAAAAATTGAATGGTTAGATTTGTCATAGTCTATCATGATTCTGCTTGTGCTTTTCTCTTGTATTCTCAATTGAAACCTACATGGTTCTTAAAACATTTTGGCATCACATGCTTGACAGACCACCTTCAAAATAACACTGCACGTGCCATCCGAGTTGACTATATCTAATATGCCAGTTGTTCATGAACAGCTGAACGGGCATCTAAAAACAGTAAATTTTGAAGAATCACCAATTATGTCAACTTATTTGGTGGCTGTTGTGATTGGTCTATTTGATCATATAGAAGAAAAAACGGCTGATGGTATCCATGCAAGTTAAAGGATTATTTCAATTGTTTCAACAGATTCTTGTTTCTGTTCCATAGTTTCTCTAATTCTCTTGTAGGGATTAACGTTCATGCATACTGTCGTGTTGGTGAGAGTGATCAAGGAAGGCTTGATTTAGATGTTGCAGTTGATATATATAAGAAGTAAGTAATTCTAACCGTAATTCGCTGTGAAATAATCATCAGAAACTTATGGAGAAGATTGCTTAGGTTGAATCAATTCACCATATAGTTCAACAAACAAGAAGTATAATAGAGAAAATTGAACATAGATGTGGTCATTGAGATTTTTTATTTTTTATTTATTTTTTACTTTCAGTATATAGGTGGAAGGTTTTTGTTGATTATTTTACTTTTACCTCATCTTCATTCCCTTCGTATTTATGTTCATATAAAATAAATACCAATTTTTACCAAGGTTTTTCTATTGAATACTTTTGTTCTGCCAGTTTGCAATTATGGTGACAAATGAAGTTGCACATCAATGGTTTGGCAATTGGTAACAATGGAATGGTGGACTCATTTATGGCTTAATGAAGGTTTTGCAACATGGGTAGTTCTTTAATCGTAATCTTTCTACTTCGTTGCTTCTGCTTTTTAGGGATTTCCTTGGATGTGATGTTATATCTGTACTGTTCTCTCCTACTTTTATTTATCCAGGTAGTCACTAACACCTTATTTCCTGAGTGGAAAATCTGGACTAAATTTCTTGAAGACACTGCTGGGGGTTTACATTTGGATGCACTGCAATCCTCACACCCAGTGGGGGTAAAAATAGGTTTCCTTGAAGGTGTATGCATTACCTGCCTTGTTATTAACAATGAGTCAATGGCATCCTTTATATGGTTATGATTACAAAATTTATTTTGAGAAATAGCTTTTCCATCAACAAGTTTGATGCCTGTTATACTGACTTCAAAGCAACATTACCGAACTGATCCATAATGATGCCACCACCACTTCTGAATGCATTCGTGTGTGCTTATGATTGTGAATGCAGAGCCCACACGCTTGTGTCAGTTTGGGTTAATAGAAACATGCTGTAGGCCCACCTTCATATTTTACAACTTCACAAACAATATGATACCTTAATATTGGAGCTATTTACTTCAACAAGTATTGCTGTTTGAAAGTGCACCAAGAATTCCAGTTTTGTCTGGTAAGCATACATTTGGAGGTGGAGATACATCATGCTCATTCAATTGATGAAGTTTCTGATGATAGTTGTACAAAAGGGTGTGCTGTTATTCAAATGTTAATGGATTATCTTGGCGATGACGTTTTTCAGGTAAGAATGTTCCATTTATAAAGATATATGTTTAGTAGTCAGTCATATAAATTACTAGTTCATTCTATGTAATCTGTAAATATATAGTCAAATTCTATTTGTAATTTATCATGAAACTGTGATTGCCTATTAAACTTAAAACTAGAGATCCTTAAATAGTATTTCAAATCTAATTACGCAGATGATGATGTGTTTGCTGAGCTGTGGCAGCTATCTAATTTTCTTATGTTAATGATATGAGCCAATTCATAAATACCCTAAAATATTGCAATTATGTTGAGGATTATGTCCTAGATCCATGTTGTTACTATAGATTAACAGGCAGGAAATAGGGCTTCTATTGCCAGCAAGCGTTCCCTCTCTTTTCTTCTTTATCAGTTTTGGCTTTTGGTCTAAAAACATGAACTTTAATTAAATTGTCAAATGGTGCGTGGTGCATTGACCGTTTTGAATGTTTACATATATATTCAAGGCTTGTGAATTGGGATTGATAATTTGAAGTGAGCTCTATAATAGTTTTATGGTTATGATGAATAGTAAAATTGCACTGTAATAATTTTTAGCAAAATTTTAGTCAACAACAAGGTGACCCCCACACGCCACGCTTGTGGAGTCCAACTGAGTCTGGATCCTCTACCGTGTTTCCCTGCCGTGGATCCTATGGTACCCCAAAACGATGTCGTTTTTGGGGCAAAACTTCAATTAAGAAAGAGGAAAAACAAAAAAAAGCACAGAACTAGAGAAAACAAGGAAGAAGAAGAAGAAGAAGAGAAGAGGAGAGAGAAAGTGGGGGAGAGTTTCATTGTGAGAAGAAGAGAAAGAGGGGAAGTGCCGTTTGGCCTCCCTCTCTCTCTCTCATGTTTGGTTTATGAAATCGATTATGTTAGGTTTTCAATTTTTTGTAAGCGAATGATGAAAAGCAAGTCAGCTTCTTGACTGGATATGGACAATAGTTACGATTCAGTCAACTATACATACAAAAAAACTTGCGACACCAAAATCTCTCTAGTTACACTTGCCTGAATTTGACCCGATTCTGCTGATTTTTCAGGCCCTTTAATTACTGGAACATTCTTTCTTTCTTTCTTTCTTTAATTTATTCACCAAAAAAAAAATAATAATAAGAGAGGAAGAAGAAAGAAGCACAGAGGAAGAGCAACAATAATTGAGAGTTCTGTGATACGATTTCCATGATCCAACAATAATAATGATGGTTTTTCGCAAGTGATTTTTTCCCCTCTTTTTGTGATTCTAGTTTTTCAATTCTGTTTAATCTACTTCATGATTGTTGATTGAGTTACACAAATTGGGTTGGCTTCAACTTTTTCTTTAATCAGACTGGTGTCAAACTAGGATTTTTGTGTTTACTTTTGTTTGATTTTGTTATGTGTTTTGAGGCTTTTCATTGCTTCAATTTTGTAAGCATTATGATAATCAAATGACAGACAATTTATTGGTTGTGTTTGGAAAAATTGGATTATTGTTCATTCACTCTCCCCCACTTTCTCTCCTCTTCTCTTTCCTTCTCTTCTCTGGTTCTGTGTGAATATTTTTTTTTAATTAAAATTTTGCCTCAAAACGACGTCGTTTTGGGGCACTGCAGGATCCACAATGAGGAAACGCGGCAGAGAATCCAGACTCAGGTCCAACTCGTAGTTATGAAAAAAAGAAGATGAATATCTAACTTTTGCAGCATGAGTAGCTTATTTATAGGCTGATGATACAGTGCTCGTGAATAGCATAGCCCTCATTTATCAAGTCGTTTTTTTGAGGTCAGTGGTTTTTTAATTATAAAATAATAAAATATAGTAAAAAATTAATAAGATAAAATGTCATATTTAAATTATAATTATTTTATTTTTTTCTCACAAAAATAAATAATAAAAAAAGTCAAAAAAATCATTCTAAATGAATTTTTTAGTCTCAGGCTAAAATAGTCAAAATGTTTAAAAGTCAAAGAGTTCAGTTACTTCTCAAACAAAACCTAGAGTGCTAATTGCGTAAATTGAAATACGTAAATATGAAATATTGGGGAAATTTGGGAAGCTAGCTAAAAGTTAGCTGGTAGTTTTTAACCAATTTTAGGTCACATTACCTTTCACATTTTTTACACACAACATGACAAAAAATTAAAAAAATCAACTTTTAATCAACTTTCTAAATCACCGCATAATATTCTAGAAATATTCTCTAAAATGCTCACCAAACAGAGGATACACCTCACAAGTTTCCAACAAATTAAAATCATCACACATTACATTTACTTCTACTTGCCATTTTATGGAAATTTCGTTCGCGGGAATCGGCACCCATGTATACAAATGGTTTTTGGGACTTTCACCGTGGACACACATGCCAACTTAGTTCAATGGAGTTCATCCCCTTTCTTCTCCTCAAAGCATGGAGTACATCCCATTCCTCTTAAATATTATACATATACAATATATATCATTCATAATCATATTCAATGATAATGGTTAAAGGATTAATTTCAATTCGCCTGATCCATATGCAATGTCTACAACAACCATGACTATCCTCCACCGATAGGTCAAAACAGTTATCTCTAAACAAATATACAATCTCTATAACAGATAAATCATCAAATTTCCATAGGTGAGTGATTAAGCAAATCTAACAACACCATTCATATATACTTCCTCTCAATTTCACATTTTTCATACCAATTTCATTATTTATACAAAATAATTATTCAAGATATTTTAGGGCAAAGCTCCCCATTTTTCAAATATAAACCCAAAGGCCAAAATCAACTATTCTGACACAAGATAACCTCATATCCAAACCCCATAATCATTTATACAACACCCACATAGAAACCTCTCTTTTCAAACTTGAACCCAAACCCTAGGGCTTGCTCAAAACACCCCTAAATCTCACCATTTTCATACAACAATCTATAACCAAGTTAAACCCATATTAAGGTGTAGAGAGTCCCTACCTCAAGTTTAGAAGACCAAAGGAGCAAGGAAGAAACTTCAACGACGTCGAAACCAAACTTCAATCAGATCAAAACGGAGCTCTCAAGATGCTCTACTCTTTTCCCAAAGACACTTGGGCGGAGAGATCAACGGATCAAGGAGAAAATGTAGACAGAGCGAGTATTTTTTAGAGAGAGTGTCTCACCTTAGGATTTTTGGAGGAAAAATTTGAAAAAGAGATGTAAAAAGTCATTTTCGCGATCTGACATACGCACAGTTCGCTGGAGCGCAAGAGTTGATGCTCAAGCGTCAGACACAACAAGTTGTTCCGCTCGAGTGCAAGAGTGACCTGCTCGAGTGCAGAATACACACATCCAATACTTTTGCTGATGACAGACAAACCACTTGAGTGCAAGAAGGGCCGCTCGAGCACCCATCTGCTCGAGCGTAGAAAACACTCGTCTAGCACTTTTGTAGAAGTGCAAAGTACTGAGAGTTTGCAAATCCCGCTCGAGTGGAGGACCAAAAATCTAGGCAACATAAGGTTTGAAAACCAAGCAACCAATCTACTCCAAACACGCTCAACACGTCCAAATAACCAAATTTAAGGAGGAATAAAAAGGAAAACGACAATAAACAACATTCAGAAACCATAAACCCGAGTCCGGACTACCACAAGTGTCGGGTCAAAATCGGGATCGCTATTATATATATATATATGTATGTGTGTGTGTACGTTATATTCAATTAAAATTATTTAATTTATCTCATATTTACATATATATATGACCATAAAAGAAATATTTAATTGTTAATTTTGTGACTATTTTTGTAAAACATGATATCTGTAAAGATTGTTATGATTGTTATGGGTTTGCTAATTGTTAATTTTATGGCTATATTTGTTAAATACGGTGTATGTAAAGATTGTTATGGGTTTGCTACTATTGCCTACTGTTGTAAAAAAAAAAAAAAAAAAAAAAAAAAAAAATGATGAAGTAAAAAATCTTTTGTTTCAGCCATTAGAAATGGCAGAGGATGAAACCAAAAAGAAAAAATACCTATTCCTTATTCCTTGGTCTCAAATACTTACTGAACTCTTTGTTATAGATGTATAAATCTCTACATCTATATATCTATACATATATATATATATATTAATATCTATAAAAATCTATATATATGTCACTATATATAAATCTTTACATCTATATATCTAAATTAGTGCTTTTTATCATCTGGGCCTTGCTTATTTTGATTAAAAAAATTAATTCCATCGTGGCTTTCCCAAGTGGGACATCTTCAGGGTCATCTTTTTGCTTCAGAACTCAGGTTCTAAAGAAGATGACTTTGATGGAACAAAGGGTATTTTCATCTTTTTGCCCTCAAATGAAGGGGTAATATGGTCATTTAATATATGCAAGTTACGTCGTCCGTTCTAATATGACGGAATGGTGGAATCTTGATAACGTCAGTTAAAGTAGGGGAGATTTTTGTAATTATTCAAACTACAGGGGAGGTCCTTGTATTTGTCAAAAACCTCAAGGGAGGTGAGTGTAATTTACCCTCCATCTTAAAATAGTATATAGAAGAGTTAGATGGCTTCTTTTATCCCCAAAAAACCCAATCTATTTTTTTTTTTTTTATACTTCTAATTTTTAAAATTGAAACATCATTTTTTTATGTCCACAAAACAAAATTGATAAACACATATCCAAAAGTTAAACATTTTTTTTTTCTTTTTCTTTTATTTATTTTTTTAATAGATATGATGTTTATAAATGAAAAATGTTTGACACCTCAAAAAACTTTCCAATAATCCGACTTATACTGATGTGCTCATAAGTGTCAATTTTTACACAAATATGAGAAGAGAATTAATCAAACTATACATTTCAACCAACCACATAATCAAACTTTCACTATTTCAAGATATTATTTCACTATAATTCTAATTAAGAGAATATTCAACCCTTAATACTTTTTTTATCGAATTATAATATGATAAAAATTTAAAAAGATAAAGCGTTGGAAATTATTGTTTTTTGCATCAAAATTGATTAAAAGAAAACAAAATTGGGATAAGAATGAAAGTTCTTTTAAAAATTGATACAAATTTAATGAAAAAATTAAAGTAATTCATATCAATTTATTCAAATTTAAAATCAAATTAGATAAAAATAAATAAATAAATAAAAGAAAATGATGAGAGGTTGGAAATATTCTAAAACTTTCTTATTCTTAAAAACAAGAAATCCGTATGTGTATTATATTCATATTGTATTTTTAGTTATGAAATTGAAACCAAAAG
The DNA here is from genome assembly GCA_025200525.1 of Camellia lanceoleosa. Lineage (NCBI taxonomy): Eukaryota > Viridiplantae > Streptophyta > Magnoliopsida > Ericales > Theaceae > Camellia > Camellia lanceoleosa. The sequence goes on from CM045767.1 coordinate 26,404,228, forward strand.
AAAAGTAACTTAAATTATTGGATTAATAACAATAATATCATATCAATTATTGTTAAATATCACTTCACTTCACATTTAATAATAAAATAATATATTTGTCTTAATTATAACTTTTAAATTTGTATATTTTCATAACAATAAGAGGTTTAACTTTTTTATTTTTTTATTTCTTACAAATTATCAAAATTACACTAAATAGATTTATACATATATATATATGTATATATTTAAATTTTTTAAACTAATAATTTTAAAAGTTATAGACATAAAAATTAACTTATAAATTTCATGTATGCCACAAGATAATATTAAATTATTTCAAAATATTTATAATGATTTTTTTTTTTAGTTTATAAAATCTCGTGCATAGCATGGGTTACCACTGGTTATTATATATTATACTTTCACACTAGCTGAGAGCACCATATAACTTACCTTTCTATAAAAAAAAAGAAAAAGAAAAAAGAATGGCTTTAATTTTGAGTAAACTATCGATGAACTATTAATAGGTTATAATAATTTGGCTTAATTCTCATAAAGTCCCATTAAAAATAAGTCATACTAAATCGTCATTAAAAATAATTTTGTGTAACGATTTTTTGCATATGTCGCTAAAAATTGACAATTGATGTATAGTGATTCCGGTTCTTGACCCAACCCATTTGATATTCTGGAATTCGGGTTTTATGGTTTCCAAATGTTGTTCATATCTTTTCCCCTTTATTCTTACTTGAGTTTGGCTTTTGAGTTGGTTGGAGCATATTTGGAACAGGTTGGTCGCTTAGTTTTTCAAACTTTTGTTGCCCAGAGTTTTGCTCTTACGCTCGAGCGGCACTTCTTGTGCTCGAGCGGGCTTTGCAAACTATCACGGCCCAAACCCGTCCCTATAGATTTAGCATCGTAACCGGCCAGTAATCCTTGGATTACCAAAAGCCTCTTAACAGAACAATGTATAATTAGGGGTTGCGGAAGCAAATATATCAACAATACATAGTGCATAGAGCCGTGCAGACATACATGGGACAGAAATTTAAAACCTTATGTAATATGTTTACATACACATGACATCAAAATGCAGTAATCTTCATCACATTTAATACAGTTGTAGCCAAAAGGGGTATAACCCAATATACACATAACAAAAGACTTGTTCGTATTACTAAAAATACAAGGTCTTAACTTACGCCGTTTAGACTTGACTTGCGCACAAAAGGGAACCTCCTCGGAGGCACAACGACTGGCTAACAAAATAGAGATACCAGATCCTCAACTTTGGGTCTGGTCACGTGCCTGGTCACCTACATACATAATATGAATAGTGAGCGGAAGCCCAGTGAATAATAACATAGTAAAGATTTTAATGAATAATGCCCAGAACATATTTCAAATCTCATAGCAAATTAGAATCATAATCAGGTTTATAGCGGAAACAAAGTCATAGTCTTATTTATATTTAAATCATGTGTGGAACATCCATTAGCATAAACATGTCTCTTTGGTCAAGCATATCAAGTTCCAAAAAGGAACCTCCAGTACCGGGTAACATATCTCATACATGACCCACGGTATTGTTTTCCCCGGGCGAGGGCCTATGCCACGGTATTATCTCCCCTGGGTGAGGGCCTCATGACCATAAGACACAGTATTATGTCCCCTGGGGCGAGGGCCTTTGTTAAGGACACCACAATTACTTTTCCAAAAAATTGGACATTCATTCATTCATACAAAATATAGTATTTTAGAAAACTGATCATTTCGTATCATCAAAAAATGATTAAAGTCAAACATAATTTTACAGAGTTATTACTCACAGATAACTTTGGCAGTAAACAAATGGATCAACTGCTCACAGCGTGTGACCTATACCAAACATAATAGATACATATAACGAAACACACACTCAGTTGATACTTAACTTCTTTCGTTTAATTCTTAGTGTGTTCTAAGTGTTAACCTCTTATTAAGTCTTAATCATGGCCTAGGAGTGCCTAAGATGCAATGAGGATGCTAAAATGTACTTGAAAACACTTAACAAAATTCTTGAAAACAGGGGTCTCGCTCAAGCATAGCTTCCTGCGCTCAAGCAGACATGTAAAAATGTAGTGGTTGCTTGAGCGCACATTCCTTCACTCGAGCGGCTTACAAAGTACTGGTTGCTTAATTTTTTCGCTCGATGCTCGCTCTACGCTCGCTCGAGCGTGAGACTCAAGTCCTCACTCAAGCGCAACTCTTGTTGCTCGAGCAGTCTGCAAAACACTCAAACTTCTGGGAGCATGCATTTCACACTCGAGCCAACCTTTGGTTGCTCGAGCGGAAGTGCAAAAATAAGGCGGTCACTTGAGCATAGACTCCTTCGCTCAAGCGTATGAGCAGAATTTTGGAATTTCCAAATTTGTTCCCAAGCTCAAAATTAAATTTCCAAACCTTCAAAACACATTCTTTTGGGCCAAAACTTAGTAAAACATTAGGAAACTCATAATACATGATGAATTACAAACTATTTTGCAAAAGTAAGCCCAAAAGCTAAGCCAATTGTATTAAACAAAGCTTGAAACATGAAATAACATAACTTGCATGTAATATCATGAATTTCAACTTCCCAAAACATGATCAAATGAGTCATTAAGCTCAAAAACAAGTTGAATTCTTTTAACAAAACCAAGATATAAACATGCATGTGGGAATTCTTGTAAAAACAACTTCAAAACCTCATGATATGCACATGCATGCATGAGTCATGTTCAATTCTATCATCTAATCTCAATTCTCTATGAATAATGCATAACAACTTCATTTCTTGTTGATTTCACATGTAATTGAGTCTAAGGTTACAAAATGTGAGTTGAAGTATTACCTAAGGCTCAAATTCTTCAAGTTAGAGTTTAATTCCTTTGAATTCACTTCAACCTCCTCCAAATTCTAACAATCACTCTACAATTGAGCTCAATTTCCTTCTCTCCCATTCTCACATGTTTTTTATGGTCACGCAAGAGGAAGTAGAAGTGTAAAATTGTGTAGGAGGTAATGAGGTGGCCTTATATAGGCTTGATTAATAATTTTATTAGTTTGGGCTTAATTGAGCATTTTATTATTCTAATTTAATCTTTCCGAACCGAATTTTAAATAAACCTACCATAAAATTCTAAAAATTCTAATTAGCACATAAATCAAGTCAGTTTCTGAATCTGATGCTGGTAAGGCTTTCAATTCACAACCAAAACCAAAACATGAACAGATGTTTCTACGTTAAATAGATATAAACACAAATAAGGCAAGATATGATGCAATATTTCACTTCAATTCCTTATTAGACATAATTAAGCATAGATTAACGTTAATCATGGGTCAGGGTTGTTACACAAACTCTCAGTACTTTTGCAGGTCTGCAAAACTACTGGGAGAGTGTATTCTACACTCAAGTGGGTGGGTGCTCAAGCGGCCTTTCTTGTGCTAGAGCGTTGGTCTGTTGTCTGCAAAACTACTGAATGTGTCTATTCTGCGCTTGAGCGGCAATTCTTATGCTCGAGTAGTAATGCCATTTTTGATTTTGTCTTGGCGCTCAAGCGTCACTTCTTACGCTTGAACGGAACAACTTATTGTGTCTGGCAATCGAGCGTCACTTCTTGCGCTCGAGTGGACTGTGCATATATCAGTTTGTAAAAAGTTCATTTTACATCACTTTTTCAATTCTCTCTCTTTATCTCTCTACCTTTCAAAAACCCTAGATCTAGAGTCTCTCTCTCTAAAACTCACATTCTCTCTATATTTTCACCTAAATCTAGTGATCTCTAAACCTATGTGCCTTTGTTAAAAAGGTAGTGTGCCTCAAGAGCTATCTTTTGGTCCGATTAAAGCTTGGTTTTGACATTTTTGAAGTTTCTTCATCTCTTCCTTTGGTCTTCCAAATTGAGGTTGGGACTTTCAACACTCTCTATGAGTTTTAACTTGGTTATTTCTTGATGTGTAAGAAACATTGCGTGTTGAGGTGATTTAACAAACCTAGGGTTTGAGGTTTAAATTCAAAATAGGGGTTTTCAAATGTATGTGTTTGAAATAGTTATGAGAGAAAATGTGAAGTTGTGTTGTGGTAAATTTGTTGATGTTGATATCCGGGGTAGATTTTGGAATAAAAATGGAGTTTTGCCCCAAAACGGTTCAAATTGTTATTTTGTATAAACTAATGAAATTGGTATTGGGAATATGAGATTGGATAAGGGTTTATGTCAATGGTGGAGTTTGATTTGCATTATCACCCACCTATGGAAATTTGGATAATTTTATCTGTTGAAGAGATTGAGTATCTGTTTAGAAATATATGTTTTTGATTTTCAGTGGAGGATAGCTATGATTGTTATAGAAATTGCATGTGGATTAGGCGAATTGAAACTAATCTCTTATCGGTTGTCATTGAATATAACTGTGTATTTTAATACATTGTATATGTATGATGTTTGGGAGGAGAAAGGGGATGTACTCCATTGTTTGGGAAGAGAAAGATGATGTACTCCATTGAATTAAGTTGGCATGTGTGTCTAGGGTGAAAGTCCCAGAAATGTTGTATATACATGGGTGCTGATTCCCACAGATGAAATTTCCGTAAAATGGCAAATGGAAGTGTTTGTATGATAGTTATGTTGGTTTGAGACGCACTGAGTTGTGTCCTCAGTTTGGTTGTTTGGAATGAATGGAATTGACTCATGAATTGAGATAAAATGAATTGAGACAAAATGAATTGAGATAATAGGAATTGTGAAATAAAGATTGGCATGGCATGGTTTTGCAAAAGAATTGTAAATAGTTTTATCATTGGACATTGAACGTGTGCATCATACTTATATCTTTGTTAATGTTCATATATTGTGCTAGATTGTCTTCTACTAGGCTTTGGCTCACCCTATTTGGGAAACTCATTTTCAGGTGCTGATAACATGCCTCCTCCAAGGACTTAACTTGGGAGGACCTGGGAGCTGAAGGCTCTGTTTTGTTATTTTGTATTTACTATTTGTACTAGCTAAGGGCATCATATGTATGGAGCTTAGGACTCTTTCTTTTGTTGTAACCAAGCATAGCCTTGAAAATTTGTAAGCCTGTAGGGCACTTATTTTGTTGATAATTAAATTGGTATCACATGTTATAGATTTAGGGTAGAGCTTATGAATGTATATCGCATCTGTCACCTTTTGTAAGTTAACTCTAATTAATGAAAGTTTATTATTTTGTTTATGTCATCTTGTAAAAGTCATTTGTGGATGAATTATTGTAATTATTTTGGGGGCATTGTAGCTTGGTATCAGAGCGTACCGAGTTTGAATATTTGGATACGTGGGAAGTGGTTATTACCACAATAGGTATGTCTCGCTTGATAGAGACATTAGAATGTATGATGTGTGTAGACACCCCATTTTTGACGGCCCTTCAAGACTTGGATGTTCTTGCAGGTACATCTGATGACAAGTCTGATTGCTTGCCAAGCGCTCGAACTCCTCAACAGAATGCCGCATCTTTGAGCCTTTTAAACCCTACATCCATTTTGTCTCATTTTTGGATCATGCCATGGTCTTTCCCTTCTACAGTCTCTGGTGGCCTGCCGGCCATCTATGGAGGCTGTCGGCTAGAGCTTATGGTCTATCGGCCATTAATGTGCCTTGCCGGCCATCACTAATGGTCGGCCGGCCACCAGTGTTTTCTGCAGATATTTTATACCAGTTATGCCAACTGTTTGCACAGATGCTTGAATCTATCCATACGTGGAGGGCTGGATTGTATAGAATTCATGTTTTCTATATATAGGGACCCCCTCACTTATGTTTTGAGGTTAGAAGATTTCAAAATCAAAATTTTCTCTCTCTCTCTCTCTCTCTCTCTCTCTCTCTAGATTTCTCTCTCTCTTCCAATTCTCTACACTTTTGCCTACTTACACTACACTCTTGCCTTTACTTCCTTAACAAAACTTGATCACCCTTGAGCTGAGGTTCTTTGAGGCTTTCTTGGAGCTCTACAAGTTGGTTTTGGCTTGAATTGTTGCCTAGAATCACTCTTCTCTTCAAGAGTTATAATGTTTGATTTGTTAGCTTACTTTGCATACTTGTTTTCCTATCCTTTTTTTTTTTTTTTTTAATACTGTTTTGGGCCATAAAAACTCTATAAAAATGGGCTGAAATTTGTGATTTGAAGCCATTTTAAGATAGGGGTGGTTTACCCTTCATTCTACCTTGTTTGTAAGGCTTCTCCACTTGTGTTTCCCATCTTCAAACCATCTTTTTTTGGGCCTTTAAACACTGATCTTCAGTGCCAAAAAATATGTTTTGAAGTCCAAAATTGGAGGGGTTAGCCTCCTCTCCTTGTGTCTTGTTTGCTAGCCTAGTTAACTCCATGTGTTAGCATGATTTTCTAGCTTTTTGTAGCTTTACTCCAGCATGTTTTTGCCTTTGTTTTAGACTGCTTTAGCTCTGTTTTGGGTTGTTTGGGTCAGTTAGGCCTTGTTTTGCATGGTTATAGTGCAATAGTTCTCACAAGCTTGGTGTTTTAGGCCATTAGGCACATCTTGTTTGAGTTGTTTGCATGTTTTGGTGTTATTTAACACTTAATTTCAGCACTAATCACCTCTGCAACCTCCCTCATTTCTTGGTTTTTCTTTTTGCTTTGAAAGGGGTTTCAAGCCATTTGTTTGCCTAAGTGTGGAATTAAGGTTTCATACTTAATGGTTTAATCCCTTTGGGGGTTCATTATCAACGGTATGAGACTTCTTTCATACCCAAAGCAACTTATGTTTTGGGCATTCTTTCCATTAGAGGACTCTAACTCACCTTTTGGACTTAATTGGAATAAAGAATGGTTGGTAAGTTAAAATAAGTAACTAACAACTTGGGACTAAAATTGAGCAAGATAATAACTTGTATGTTGTGTGTTCAATCGGACGTTAATTGAACACAAGGAAAGTTGGGACAATTCATACTCAAAGTGATGAAATGTCTCAAGTTTCTGAGGTCTCCATTGCCCTTGATCATGCATGATAGGGTGATGGTTCTTGAGTGTCTTGTTTTGCATTTATTGAACTTGCACCTCTTGAGTCACAAGCCATCATGAAATGAAATTGCTTGGATTGGTGGTTTGTGGCTTAAGTTCACCTTTCCTTGGATTTATTCATGAGAATAAGGGGTGAGTTGTGCAAACAATCCTTGGAAATACCCTCTTTTTGCTCTATTTGTACTCTGTTGCAGCATGATGATCTAGTGCATTAGTGGCCGGCAGAGCACCATAGATGGCCGGCAGTACTTTCTAGTGGCCGGCTAGCCACTGATGTAAACCTCAGGAAAATTTTGGTAAGGTGGAGCAGAATGGTTCTAGAAGTGTTCAACTGTGCAAATAGAGGCTTTCGAGAGCAAAACAGAGGTCTTTTCGGGTGGTATTCGAGCATGTACATCTTCCATTTCCCGAGGCAGAGTAGTGGCAGCATAGTTAGAAATGTTAATTGCTTAGTTTACTTACATTTGTGTTGTAGCTTAATTAGTTAGCTTACTAGTTAGTTCATTCAAGTGTTGTAATAATTAGTTAATTAGTTTCGCTTTTTATTTCATTTGGTTTATAATAACTAGCTTAATTAGCTTAGCCCTAATTAGTTGCTAGTTAGTTTTGCTTTATTCATTTGGACTCTTTGTCGTGAGAGCAAAATGTAATAATGTGTATATCTTCCAACCCCACGTCTTTCTCCATTTTAATTAATCGATTATAATGGTTAGATTAGGGACATGTTTCAATTAGCATACCTTATGCTTGCATCCATTCATCTTGTTTTGGATGCACCAAGGCTCGATACATCATTCAAACTGCATTGTTATTTCAATACCTTCTTTGAATACATGTTTAACCGCATGTTATCAAATCAAATCATATGCCATATTAGTAGCCGAGCCTATTAATTGCATTCTTTGCATGTGTTGCATTAGACACTTTGTATAGTTAGGAATCATGCATATTTTTTCTAACTCATATTTTCTTAGCATGGTGTACTAAGTGAGTTTTTAGTGCTTTAGCATACTTGCATGAGTGTGAAAGATTGCCATGACTAGCATGCTTACCATGAGGCTAAATGCTTACTTGTTAAACTGCTTGAATGCCTGTAGATGAAGGCTTGTTGCTAGAATTGGAATGATTCAGTAAATGTGTGTTTTAAGCCCACTTTGTTGAGTGGCAAATCGGTTTTAAGCCCACTACGTTTGGTTGCAAATTCGCAAACTTTAAGCCCACTTGAAGTGGCAAATTCAAACCCTTTTCATAAAACAAACATGAATTGAATTGTTCCAACTTGAGCAAGCAAGTAAAGCTAGCTTCATAACCAGAACAAGAACACATAATGTTTATAAAAAATCATATCATGATTAGTAGAGGCCAATCTTTGATCGGGCGAGCGGGGTTCTCAATTCATGACCTTCCCTTCTCGTACCCAAGTTCCCGAGCCAAGGCAACTTTGGTGATGACAAACACGTAGCCTTTGGCACCAGTCATGGGTTTTCTAAATTTTTCCAAAAATAAAATATTTAGGTGGTGACTCTGTATCTGGCAAAGCAGTCCAATTTTGGCATTTTTGATCCAAAAATCAATTTTCCAAACGATTTGTCGGATTTGGACTCTTGGTGTTTATCAATTTCACATTGCACTTGTCAGATTAGATTTAGAATCGCGAGAGTCTGAACTATAGGGCTTCTTTTTGAGTTTCCGAAAGGGGGCGCGAAAAAGCCGAGCTACAGTTTCTGGCAACTCTGCTGGGGATTTAGAGAACTTGACTCGAACTCATGATATGATATTTTATTTACACTTATGTGTTTCTTTGCATTTGCATCGGTGCGCCTAAGTCACAGTGTTTTCCATCTGCTACTCCTGAACGGTTTGCCGGAGGCTCGTTTGGAAAAGCTTGCCAAAACACTGACCGGTTGCGGGCTCTGCCACGATGGGAACACAACCCTTGGAACTGGACTACCACTGTACCGTTTGATCCTCTTTTCACTTCTCGGTGTTAGGTGTGAGAGGTATATTAGGTAGTCTTGTTGAGGTACCCTTTTTGACCAGTCGGCGTAGTTGCATATCAGAAACCATAGAGACTGTTCAAAATTAGGATAGGTTTCTTACCCAAATTCAGGATTGTGTGAAACACTTTGCTTAAATAGTGAACCTTAGTTCCTGACGAAACTAGGACAGGGTAACCCTACCCCATCATAGGGGTGTTTTGGCTCTCACTTAACTAGTATGTGCTTTTAGAGTGAAACTCTACAGGAATGTATGTATCGGTTGCAAGTTTGGATATCAGATTTGGGGGCAGAAATCAGTGTTGAGTGCAGTTCTACAGCTTATGATTGCAATTGTGTTTTGTTCACGTCTAAGCTAAGGTGCTATGCGGTTTCTGATTTTTGCTTTCTTTTGCTTTATTTCTTTTTGCAAGGTAGTTTTTCGCAATTGCTTTGGACGATTCTGTTACCCCGCAAGCACTCTGTACCCATGTAAGGAGACTTTACAGATCCGGGGATCTTGTCAGGAGACAACCAGTGTTTTCTTCACTCCCACCGGTTACGAGACTAAGGAGGGTTAGTCACAATTCGCCAGTCCAACAGTCACCTTTTACTTCACCTGTGCCTAGTCAGGCTTAGTCTTCTACTTCTACTCCAGTGAGAGAGTACTCGTCAGTTCTGATGGCTCAACATCCACCGATTGGCATGGAAGACATGCTTCGTCGTCTCCAGCAGACCATAGAAACCATGCAGCTAGATGCCGCCGCCAAGCTAAGGTCATAGCCCACCAAGCGGAAGTGATAAATAGGCTTTAGTAACAGCAACCACAGCAAGCAGTGGCTTCTGCTTTCTATACACCCCCTGTAGGTAGTCTAGCACCTGGAGTCACTATCAATGTCCAAGGGAACCTGGGCATTCCAATGGATCCGATCCCACCGCAAACCTCCAAGGCACCAGTGTACCAAACTAAGGCGCCATTTGAATTCGAGGTTGACCCCAATGCACTGAAAGTCAACAAGCTAGAAAAACTTTTCAAGCGGGCACATGGCGTGAATTCAATCCCTGACATCGAGGATGGATACACAAACTTCGCAGTAACTCTGCCGAACAGATTCAAGATGCCACACATAGACCGGTTTAATGGCTCCAGGGATCCTATGGTCCATCTGTGGTTATTCTCTGATATCCTGCAACCAATGGGCCTTACTAGACTTCAAAAACTGTCGCTTTTTGGCTGGACCCTATCGGGTATAGCACCCATCTGGTACGCAAAGTTGGAAGACTCTGTGAAACGGAGCTGGGAGGAAATGGCTGAGGCCTTCATCGCATAGTACTCCTACAATACCCAGATCAAGGTCACAACCTGTGATCTTGAAGCGGCCCATTAGGAGCCGAATGAGGGCTTCTCGGACTTTGTAATGAGATGGAGGGCCAAGGCCTCTATGATGACTATCAGGCCATTTGAGAAGGATCAAATCAGAATGGTGGTCCGTAATCTGCAAGGGAGATTATTGCAGAAAATGATAGTCTTGCCATTGTTTATTCGCTGAGCTCCACGAGATAGGGGTTCAAATTGAAGATGCGATGAAACATGGGTTGATAGCTGATGAGAAGGAATAGCCCAAGAGGCCCTTTACACACAATTCCCATGCAACCACGAGTGGTAGCACCTCTACACGGCCTTCGGATGTGAGTATGGTCACCACTAAAGCCACGACTACTAACCCTTTCGCCAATACAAATCCATACACCTCAAACAACCAGGCCCGATCTCAAAGGGTCTTTACCCCACTCTATATGCCTTTATCCAAAGCCCTAGGGGTCTTGATCAAAAAGGGGCATCTTAAAACACTACAACCTCGCCTTCTACCCTATCCTCCCCCTCCCCCTCCCCCTCCCCCGAAACACAACCCGGCCAAATATTGCGCTTTTCACCAACAGCACGGTCATGACACTGATCAATGTTATAGGCTGCGTCATGAGATTCTAGATCTCATCGACAATAAGGTGATAGCACCTCTCCAAAAACCCAATGTCACTACAAATCCCCTCCCACCACATAACCAAGTCCCTCCACCCCGGCATATAAACCTCATCTACACACTAGCCGTCCCTTATGACCCCAGTATATAAATCACCCCGTCTCACTTACCTAAACCGACGTTGTTCATCCCTGAGAGCATGGACATGTGCATGATGAACATGTCTACACTCCAACTTGAACCCGTGGTGGTGACAGTAGTAAATGAAGGCAGGTTGACCTTGGTGGAAAATGTCAGTTCGTTGCCTGAGGGCTCTGAGGACTTATCTGAAGGGGTGTACAACCCGTACTGCTATATTGTACCAATCAATCAAGCTAAACCAGAAGTGGTGTTGCCGGCTGGGATGGAGATCAGTGTAGTTCGAGAGGATGGCCTAAGTCAGGGATTAAAGGATCTGGCCGCCTTAGAGGAGGACATAGACAATTTGCAGTTCTTTGATGAGCAAGATCAAGGAGACGTGCATATTGATTGGTTTGATCTGAACGGGTCGACAGCCAATTCTGGGTGGCTAAGTGATGAACCCGATAGAGATGAGCGAACTGAATTGAAGTTGGAAGAATAGAAAGTGGGAACAGCTGCAATGGCCGAAATGGCTAATGGGAAGAGTAAACTGCCAAAAAACACCAGTGCAGAACAATTGGCTTAGGAACTGGGCATTGTTACTACTGTACATACAAAGCAAGAAGCTACACTGAAGCGTTTTGAGCAAGAAATTGGTGAAAGCAACCGAAAAGCTAGAAAAACCCAATACCCTGTAGGGGAGATTTGTGACGAGAAGATAATCTGAACGGAGCTGGACAAATGCTTGTCAGTTGCTGAAGGAATCTAGTGTGATGACGACAACCTACACCTGCCTCATACTGATTAGGATTGGGGTGAAGACCTTCCTGACAACACTTGGTATGTGGAAGAGGTCGACCATATTACGAGAAGTGGCTGATATTTCAAACCACCTACCAACTCGAGGCATCTGGGAAGGATAAAGAAGTCGAGAGGCAGAAGGAAAAACAGTTGGAAGAAGAGGATGTGTTGAAACAGTAGAAGAAGATTCAAACTGATATATGTATATGGGGTCTGCTTATGGCTTCGCGAGTGCACAGACAGACTGTACTATCGGTGATGGATAAAGCTAAGTTGTCCATCAACACTACCTTGGAATAACTGGCAGGATTAGTCTTCTCGGGAGGAGTTGTGCCAACTCTAACCTTCTCGAACAAGGAACTGCTGGCAAAGGGCTCTGCACACAACAAGCCTCTATACATATTGGTGGAGTGCCGAGAAAAGTGGGTGCCAGTGGTATTAGTCGATACTGGGTCAGTAATCAACGTCTGTCCTTGTCGCACGACTTATGCTATTGGCTTGAAGCCGGCGGATTTCGTGCCTACAGCCCAGGTGATCCGGGCGTATGACAATACCAGCAAAGAGGTAATAGGAATGGTACAGATCAAAGTACAAGTCGGCCCAGCTCAACAAGATATTGAGTTCCATGTCCTGGATGTTCTGGTCATTTTCAACTTACTACTTGGGTGACCCTGGCTGCACCAAGTGAAAGCTACCTCTTCCACCCTCCACCAAAGTTGAGGTACCCCCATGGGAAAGGGGTGGCCATAGTCTTTGGGAATTCATCTATATATCCTTTGCCAGAGGTAACTACACCTGTGCTGGAAATTGTTCATGGTAAGGAGGATGTTTTCCTTTCGGGGTTTACCTTGGCTAAGGCCCAGGTCGTGCAGAATATCTTGGCAGTTGATGAGGGCTTGTATATCAGTGCCCAATCTGTATACTTCATGAACAAGCTCCAACATATGCCAGGAATGGGGTTGGGAAGAAGTGGCGAGAAGGGCATCACTGCATTGGCTGATATGCTATATAACCCGCATGCCTTTGGTCTTGGCTAAACGACCACCAAGGAAGACTGGATTAGAAAAGGGAAAGAAATGGCAAGAAGAGCCAGAGTTAAGCAAACCGACAAGCGCTATGAACTTGTGCACTGACCAATCCAGGGGACCATGAATGGTCATTTTGTTCGGGAGGGAGAAGACTTCCCATTCTATGGTTTTCCCGAACCTTGGTTCAATTCTGAAAAGCAGCGGGTTCCTGGTTTTGAGATGTTCTTTGACTTGCAACTGCAATACACTGATACGGAGGAAATGGCTAAACCGACTGTTAAAGCTGTGAAGAGCACAAAAAGTGATTCCGACTGTAGGAGTAGCACTGGCATGTCTCCTTTCGGATCCTCCGATCAACTCAGAGAACTTGGGGGATAACCTGACCATTTCCATGATCGGGGACTAACCGGGTGTGAACCCTTTTAGCAGCATCTTGGATGCATCTGACGCACCATCCCTCGTTTGGTAGCTGGAGGAGGGTTACCTATCATGTAGTTCTGAGTCGAGTAATGAACCAGAATTTGATTCCACAGAGTCTATGGAGTCAGAATCAGATTCTGGTGCTTTTGGGTCTCAGTGCGGTATTCCTGGGGGTGATAACCTGGATGCCAAGGTTTTGTCCAGGTCATCATTTTCTTTTTCCTTTGAGTTAATTGTAACCGAGGAACTAGATTAGCTTGACCTTATGAATGAGAATGCCACTGCAGATTCTGAGTATTTCTCTGTGCCGCTTGTTTATTGCATTGATCATGATTTTCAAAATTTTGATGAAAACGATGAGGAAGGAATTCCTCTGGTTTTGAAAATTTTGATTAATTGGGAGGAGGAGAGGTTTGCAAAACCCCTTGTTGATGAAATCATTGCTTTTAATGTGGTACTGAGAATGATCCGTGTCTGGTCCAGATCGGGTCCACTTTGCCTTCGGAGGAGCGCAAGCGCTTAGTCGCTTTATTAAAAGATTTCAAAGATGTTTTCGCGTGGTCCTACAAAGACATGCCTAGAATTGATCCTGAGATTGTACAGCATCGAATCCCTCTCGACCCAGCAGCTCAACCCAGCAAACAGAAGTTGTAGAGAGTACGCCCGAATTAGGCTTTGAAGATTAAGGAAAAGGTCACCAGGCAGGTAGACACAGGGTTCTTGCTAGTATCTGAGTATCCAACTTGGTTGGCCAACAATTTTCTAGTGCCAAAGAATGATGGCAGAATTCAGGTATGTGTGGAATTCAGGGATCTGAATAAGCCAATCTGAAGGATAACTTTCCTTTACCGCACATCGATGAATTTGTGGACTTCATCGCGGGTCATGCATTGCTCTCCTTCATGGATGGATTTTTTGGGTATAACCAGATTCTGATGGCACCCGAGGATAGAGAGAAAACCGCCTTCACTACACCAAAGGGGAACCTATTACTACAAGGTGATGCCGTTTGGGCTAAAGTAGCCGGGGCTACCTATCAATGGGTTGCAACCACAATTCTGCACGATATGATTTACAAAGAGGTCGAGGTGTACGTAGATGACATGATTATCAAGTCTAAGGAAAGAGAGGGACACTATGCCACCTTGAAGAAATTCTTTCAACAGATCAGAGAACACAGACTGAGGTTAAATCCACAGAAGTGTACTTTCGGTGTAACAGCAGGAAAAATGCTGGGTTTCTTGATCACATAGAGGGGCATCGAGGTAGATCCTTCCAAAATCAAGGCCATCTTAGAAATGCTACCACCAAGGACTGAAAAAGATGTACGAGGCTTTCTGGATAAAGTGCAATTCATAAGACAGTTTATTTCACAATTAACATTGACTTGTAAACCACTTTTTGGTCTCCTGAAGAAAGGAAAGAAATTCCGGTGGGATAATTGATGTCAATTTGCTTTTGAGCAGATCAAGCGGTATCTTCATAAACCGCCTGTGTTGTCGCCGCCAAAGTAGAGAAAGCCTTTGATTTTGTATCTGTTAGTAACGGACACAACGATGGGATGTATGCTTGCTCAGGAATATGAGGATAGGGTGGAGAAACCCATCTACTATCTAAGCAAGAAAATGCTAGATTACAAGACCTGCTATACCCCGTTAGAGAAAGCTTGCTTAGCTTTGGTATGGACTACTAGGAAGTTGAGGCACTACTCGTTAGCTTACTTTGTAATTCTGGTTTTGAGATTAGATCCCATCAAATATCTCTTTGAGAAACTAGCGCTTAAGGGTAGGCTAGCCTGTTGGTTGCTTCTTCTCTCTGAATTTTATCTGAAGTATGTCACTCGTAAGTCGGTCAAAGGAAGAGCAGTAGCAGAGTTCTTGGCAGATCACCTAATAGAAGGGGATGAAGCGGTATAATACCTGCTCCCAGATGAAGCTATTCTACAAGTCGAAGAAGAGAATTGGACAATGTACTTTGAAGAAGCATCTAATTAGTATGGTTATGGGGTAGGTGTGTTACTGATAGCACCCGACAATTCTCATATACCTTTAGCCTTCAAACTCTGGTTCAAGGTATCCAATAACGAAGAAAAATACGAGGCGTGTATCGCTGGTTTGGAAGTCGCCCTGGAACTAGGGGCAAAAAGGTTGGATGTTATCAGAGACTCGAATCTAGTTGTGTCTCAAGCAAAAGAAGATTGGAAGGTTAAAGAAGAAAAGATGAAGATCTATCACCAAACCTTGGACGTTCTGATTCCTAGGTTTGAGAAGTTGACTTTCACATATCTACTGAGAGAGAACAACAAGTTTGCTGATGCCTTATCAACTCTATCATCCATGATAGACATCCCACTTCGAGTTTGGATACGTCCGATCATCATTGAGCAGAGGTATATACCGGCCTATGGGACTATCGCCACAATAGATGACGCACAAGATCAAAACACTTGGTTCTACGATATCTGGAACTTCTTGGAAAATGAGGTTTATCCACCAGGGGAAAATGCCAAAGACAAGAGGGAAATACGGCAGATGGCCATTCAATTTATCATCTGTGAGGTAAACTGTACAAGAGGGATCATCTGGGAACGCACAAGTCGTTTGTCGACGTAGAGGAATCAATGTGTCTAATGGAGGCCATCCATGGAGGGGAGTGCAGAGCGCACATGAACGGAGTAATGTTAGTCCGAAAGATTCTCAAGTAAGGTTACTACTGGTCTACTATGGAGGAGGACTGTATCGATTTTGTTCAACGATGCCACAAATGCCAAATTCATGCTAATCGCATGAACATCCCGCCGTCGAAACTATACAACATGACTTCACCATGGCCTTTCTCAGTCTGGGGAATCAATGTCATTGGTGCAGTCACACCAAAAGGGTCAAATGGGCATGAATACATTATGGTGGCAATTGATTACTTTACAAAGTGGGTGGAAGCTCAATCTTATGTAGTGTTGAAAGCAGCACATATGGCTAAGTTCATCCGAAACATCATCATTTGCCGTTATGGAGTCCCGAACGAGATCATTTCAGATAATGGCTCCCATTTCAAGAAGGAAGTGATAGACTTGTTGGAAAAATACAACATGGCTTTTCATAAGTCATCTACATACCGGCCACAAACCAATGGAGTTGTTGAGGCCGCCAACAAGAACATCAAGCATATTCTGCAGAAGATGGTTGAGACCTACAAGGATTAGCCAAACAAATTGCCATTTGCACTCTGGGGCTAGAGAACTTCAATCCGAACGTCTACTGGGGCAACTCCTTACTCTCTTGTCTATGGAATGGAAGCTATTCTGCCAATCAAAATAGAAGTGTCGTCGCTGTGGGTTATGGCTAAGTGTCAAATAGTAGAGGCAGACTGGCAGTAGAGCAGGTTTGAAGAACTCATGCTATTTGATGAGAGAAGGATGAAAGCATTGTACCATGTTCAGGATTATCAACGTAGGATTGCCAGGGCTTTTAATAAGAAGGTTAAGTTCTGGAATCTCAAAGAAGGGGATTTGGTGTCAAAAGACAACCAAGCTCCCATCCATGACCCTAGGGGCAAGTTCAAACCCAATTGGACTGGTCCTTACATCATCAAAATTATCTGGTCGGGTGGAGCTATTATTTTCATGGACCTGGATGGCCTAGAATCTTCCCAACCGATCAACATGGACAAGTTAAAGAAACACAATCCCTGAGAGGCTCGCTAGGTTGAAAACTCGGAAGGGCGACCTAGGCAAAAGTTAGAGCACAAAAATTTGGAAATAAAGAAAAATTGAGCTCCGAAGGTTGAAAACCCTAAAGGGCTTCCTTGGCAAAAGTTAGAGCGCAAAAGGAGAGCGTTAATACTCGAGTGAACCCGAACCGAACTACGTAAGACCTAATTCCCATCTTCGGGATACGTAGGCAACTTCATCCTGAAATTCAGCCATAAACACCTCCAATTCAACTGTTCTGTCCATGTGTCTGATCAGGTCATCTTCGTCTGTTCTTTATCTGAAAGTTCGGTTATGATCCTCACTCTGAGAGAAGAGCTGGTTTCAGTGTTGAGTAGTGTTATTTAGTCAAGAGGCAATTTGTTATCTTTGGATTTAGGGTTATACATCTCGAAGATAGATTCTGTGTGTGTCAAATGGTGATCCTTATTGAAAATGGTTTTGAGAAGTTTTGATAAAAGTTGATTTTTGCTCAAATTTTACCTTTTGCAACTTAGACCATTTCTGGACCAAAAGGAAAACTTCCAGTGCTCACAACTTTAATTTTATTGATTTCAATACAAAGTTCTCCAACTCTCGATACAAATCACAGTTACTTTTATTACATTCATAAAACTTGAAAAGTAAAGATCAAAACAATAAACTAGGGGCATAGATGAGTCAAGTACTCTTGCGTCCCCTACTTGTGCTTGTGGAAGCTTTTGATGCTAAAATGTGCCCTATTTGGGCCTCATCTTTGAGCTAAGATAGGCACTCACCAGAAACGGCGCAGCTGAAACTAGGGGCAGGGGCCAAAAGCTCTCTCGTCCTCCAAGCAGTAAGGTAGCTAGCCAAACATGAACCTTGGATGGGGAATGAAACCGGGTACTTTACCCCCTCCTCTGGGCAAACCTAATCATGTCCAAACTGACGTCTGAACCAGAATAGAAAGTAGAATACACAGTGTGTCAGGCCAATTAGCTGAATGCCAGGTTGTCGAGTCATGTTGTAGCTTATTTCGGTCAGATTAAGCCAAGGGCAACGCCAAGCAATTTCAGCAGCAGACCTGTTGCACATCCACTGGCACCAACATCCCTCATTTAGGAAATTCACTAGCTATTGGCAGAAAAAGTATGCTCGGGGCTGAGCATACGGAGCAAGAGTCCACTACCTTCAGCTTGTCCATTAGCCATATCTGAGAAGGGATAAAAGAAAAGAGAGATTAAAAAATAGGGAGATGTATGTTGAGTGAAAAGTGAGAAAAGGGCTTTAAGAGAAAAACATAGCATGGATGTCGAGTGATGTGAGAAACACATATTAGAAAGGGTGGGACATTACCTGAAGAAGTAGTGGACTCCATGCGAATTTGCTTGTCTCTCGTTGATGGAAGGCGTCTAAGCCTATCAAAGTCTCGGCCAATACCAAACCAATGCAACTCTTACCCTATCTCAAACCTTGGGCCACTTCGATGAGCCGAATGCTAGACCCTCCGAAACTAGGGGTGAGAAGGAAATGAGCCAACATGCACAAACAAAGCGCATGTTGCCGAAAACCCCGCCAAAGAAGATTACCTCAGTCACCAACTTTAGAAAATTGATGAATTAGACTGGGAATATCCAGCTCTCCATTGTGAACTAAGGATCTAGCCTCGTGTAAAGTAAGTCCATACATCCTTCCCAAAGCTTGGATGTGGCCAAAATGGACCTGAGGTATGATTTCCTCGTCGCACCGGGATTCCATTGACATTTGGAATTCTTCAATTGTCGGGCATATCTTTTGTCCCCCGAAGCTAAATACGTGTGTAATCGGGTTCCAGCATCTAGCCGCGGCATGAAGGAATGGAAAAAAAAGTGGAGAACAACTCAACGGGAATAGTGCATTTATGTTGAAAGCCTAGAAGTTCACCTTTTCTGAGCCATCTAAAGTTACAATCCAATTCAAGAGTTTTTTAGCGAAAAACGGCTCCATTTGTGAAGAATTTATAGCTGAAATAAAGAAACTATGAGGTCCAACCTTTTGTAGAAGATAAGGCAATGAGTGGAAGCCAGGTGTCAACAATTTGGAGGTCCTGTACATCGATGGCCAGCAAGGCTCATTGATGGCCTGCAAGAGGTATTGATGATCGGTAAGCCATCTCACATGGCCGGCAATCACCACTCATGGCCAGTAGTCTCTGTAGACCCAACTTTCTTCACGCACCCCCTTTTTGGAGAGGCGCGAATTGGTCTTACTACAGTTCGTACTCCTGTCATGGTTCTGAATATAATCTCACAAAGTGCAATGTGCAACTGATAAACACCAAAGAGTCCAATCCGACAAATCATTTTGGAAAATCGATTTTAGATCAAATAACGCCAAAACTAGATTGTTTTTCCAGATTACAGAGTCGCCACCTAAATATTTTATTTTTGAGAAATTTAGGAAACCCTGACTTGTGCCAAAGGCCACGTGTCCATCATCACCAAAGTTGCCTCGGCTCGGGAACTTGGGTACAAGAGGGGAAGATCTTGAAATGAGCACCCCCGCTCGCCCGATCAAAGGATCGGCCTCTACTAAGCATGATATGTTGTTTTATAAATGATGTGTTCTTATTCCGGTTATTAATCTAACTTTACTATGTGATGCACACAACATACAAGTATAGACTAGATCGCAAGAATTGGAACAAAACAACTCATGTTTGTTTTCGAAAATGGTTTGAAAGTGCCACCCTCAAGTGGGCTTAAAACATGATGATTTGCCACTTCGCAAAGTGGGCTTAAAACTCACAACCATCGAGTTGTTCCAATTCAGGCAATCAAGCCTTCACCCACAGGCACTCATGCAGTTCATTACTTAAGCAAATAGCCTCATGGCAAGCATGCTATCATGGCAACACTCACACTCATACAAGTATGCTAAAGCGTAACACTTACAGTGTACTCCGAGTCAAAACGAAAGCTAGTTAGAAATATGCATGATCCTAACTATATAGAATGCCTAATGCAACACATGCAATTATGCAACTAAATAGGCTCAGCTGTCTAAGATAGCATATGAATGCAACAATTTGATACACGTATTCAAATAAGTATTGAAATACGATGTAGTTTGAATGATGCACCGAGCCCGGTGCATGCAAGACAAATGAATAAATGCAACCATGCAAAGCATAAGGTATGCTAATCAAAATGTGCCCTAAACTAACCATCGAAAGCGGTTAAGTAAAAGGGAGAAAGAAGTGGGGTTGGAAGACATGCACACACGCACGCACATCTCACAGGAGGGTCCGAATGAATAAGCTAAGCTACACTAAGCTAAGCTAAACGAACAAATCTAATTAAACTAATTAGACTAATTATTACAAACCAACTGAATAACTAGCAAACTACTAATTATTACAACACTTTAACTAATTAACAAATTAATTAATTAAATTACAAATTCATGCTAACTAACAAGTAAAGCTTTAAACAATGTTGCCTCAGCTTTGCTCTAAGAAGTTGAACATGCATGCATTCGGTTTCTCGCCCCAAAAAGCCTTCTGGTTTGCTCTTGGGAGGCTCTGTTTGCAGGGTTACTCCAAGAACTTTATGCTCTGCCTTACCAATTCCATGCTGAGGAATGCACCAGTGGCCTACCGATCATGAGGATTTTCTGCCGGCCAAGATTGGGCTCTGCCGGCCAACAATGAAGCACTATCGGCCAATGATGAAGTACTACCAGCCACTGGTGTGCTGTTTCACCAAACTGCAACAGAGCACACACAGAGGAAAATGGAGGGTTTTTCTAGGACATGTTTGTACTGCACCCTCTCATTATCCTCTCAAAACATCAAAGGAGGGGAGCTATTGGGTCTAAAACCACCAATCAAGCATTTTCAATGCATGATGGCCAAGGATCCAACTTGTACACATTCAATAAATGTATAAAACAAAGACTCAAGTCCACTACCTCATCATGGATGATCAAAGGCAATAGAGACAAAGCAAATTGGCTCATTTCATCACTTTGAGTATGAAATGGACCAATCTTCCTTGTGTTCAATATAACGTCTGATTGAACACAATGCAATGCATACATAACATGCTTATCTTGGTCATGTTTTACTTGGTTCATTTTGTTTGCTCATTTTAGCATTACCAAGCCATTCTTCAGCCGGTTAAGTCCAAGTGATTGTCCTCTAATGAGAGACGGGGGGGCTAACCAAAGGATGGTTTAAGACATGAGAGAGCTCATGCCTTTGGCTAGTAGAAACCCTCAAAAGAGAGTTAAAGCCATTAACCACAAGCTCTATCTTATGCTAAAACATAACCTTAAGACCAACCAACCCACAAATCCAAATTAAAAAGTGAAGAAATGAGGGAGGTTGCAGAATTTCAGTGCTGAAGTGGCATGAAACACAAGACTATAACATGCAAACAACTCATGTACAACATGTTGAGAGACTTAAGCATTAAAGCTAGTGAAGAGCACTACACTAGAGGCATGCAATATCAAGCACAAATGACCAAACCAACTTTGGACAGAGCTTAAACATGCCAAAACAGTGGCCAAAATATGCTGAGATGGAAGCTTAAATGGCAAGAAAAACATGCTTATGCATTAGGCTACAAACATGGCTCAAAGCACAACTCTCAAAAGCAATGAAAGGATGGAATATGTGAGAGTGTGACAAAGATATATACATTGCAATTACATGTTAAATGATGCCAAAACATGCAATCATCACATTCACAACATGTTAGAGGCCTTAGAACTCAAAGTTAGTAAGGGCCTTTGCACTACAACCATGCATAACAAGTCTCATATGACCAAGACCACTCAAAACAGAGTTAAAGCATGCTAAATCAGTGGCAAAAACATGCTGGAATCAAACTAACACAAGCTAGAATGATAGGCTAAATCATCAAGTATGCTAGGCTAGTAAGCATGATTGCACTACAAGTACAAAAAGCAAGCAACAAGTGACCCAACCAGCCAAAAATAGAGTTGAAGAATTTCAAAATAGAGCCTAAAACATGCTTGAATTAAGCTATAAAAAGATAGAAATACATACTCGCATATTAGGCCCTCTACACTTGAAAAGAAGACACAAGGAGGGGAGGCCACCCCCTCCTATTTTGGACCTCAAAACATGGTTTTCACCACTAAAATTCCCTTGGAATTCAGTGGTTAAAAGGCCAAAAAAAGTTGGTTTGAAAGGTGATGAAAGATGGCACAAAAAGCTACACAAGCTAAGGAACAAAAGGGAGAGACAACCCCCTAACACAAAATAGGCTTGAACTACCATTTTTAGGACTGAAAAATAGAGTTTTTACAGTTGAAAACCAGCTCAAAAATAGTTTGCAAACGTGGCAAAACAAGTGTGCAAAACAAGTTTGAAGGGTGATAGTTATACCTCTTGAAGCACAACACACTTCTAGACAACAAAACCAAGCAAAATGACCTTCAAGAGCTCCAAGGAGGCTCCAAGAGAGATTCAAGCAAACTCAGCCCAAAGATGAACCACTCTTGTTAAGGGTTGATTGGCCAAAGTTTGATGTATTCAAGCTTCTAAGCACAAAAGCTTTAGAGAGAGAGAAATCTAGAGAGAGGATTGTAGAGAGAGAGGCTCCCAAACTTCTTCCTAAATTGTTCTAACCTCTAAAACCATAGATAAGGCTCTCTATATATAGAAGAATGAGGCTCCAGGTCGAAAATATCCCAAAAGAGACAGCTATAACAGTTGGAGAACAAATATATGCAGAAAACTGCCTTTTTGCATCAATGGCCGGCATTGCTTCATTGATGGCCGGCACATGATCATTGTTGGCTAGAAAGAATCACCCTTGGATGGCAGGGGGATGGCATAGGCCATTCATGGCCGGCACATGGCCAGAAAAGCCCATTTATGGTCAACAACCTCCACCTCTGGTTGGCCAGAAAAATCTGCTTTTTGGGCCCGACTTCAACCGGACAAAACTCCTTCATCTGGACTCCTTTGTAGGTCATTGTTGAGCCTAAACTGATGCCCTCGAATTCTTCTTTCCAATGGTGGAAGCCTCACATCAAAATTCCAAGTGTGCAAGGAGATATGCCTGTTTGAGTGAAGACTGCTCAATTTCGATCCTACCTGGATTCATGCCGAACTTCTCCTCAGCTAGTTTTCTTCCCTCCTCTCCTCTTTTCTTCAACCCCAAACCCCTAAATAAGGTGTTTTGAAAGATTTTTCAAATATTTCGCCTATCTTTCAGTCATTTCCACTTTGTCCTTGCTCGGTATACTGAAAAGCGCAACATTTAACAAAATGCAAGCCTTGGAACATCGTAGAAGCATTTTCAAAAACTATTTTGAAAGGGAGGGCTTTAGGGTCTCAAAATCATTTTGGTCAAAATAGTTTTGGTCCAAAAAGGGGTGTGAAGTTGGGATTTGAAGCTCCTCTTGCTGAAGAAATCGAACCTTTACACTGCACAACTTTCATCACCAAGTAAACAATTAGTGGCCCCCAAGTCTTGAGGGCGATCAAAAATGGGATGTCTACAGTTGCCCCTCTTTGACAGAGCTCGAAGTCATGAAATGACGTCAGTGAATGTCAAAGCCCAGAGATGACCCATTTTTGACAAAGCCGAAGACTTGAACAAACAAATAAAATGAAGATGCAGAAACAAATGGTTGCGACCGCAGGCTGCCCACGTATCCCTTTGCAAGGAATCAAATCAGTGTAGTTCAGGGGCAAGATGCAAAATGATACACAATATAACAAAACAGTGTAACAAAACAATGCAAATGACATGCAATGTAATTGGAATAATCAAACCACAAGCAGTGCAAACCACACAAATACCATAAAAGGATGGAGATACAAAATCAAACTACGTTTAACACAGAAAATGTGCCGGAATCCTCAAACCACAATTTTCTTTAGTGGAATAGGCGTGCGCACATGCAGAAATGTGTGTTTCACAGAAAGAATACAAGTAATTTGGTGGCATGATATAAGTGAGGAATGATCTGCTGAGGAAAGATCATGATCCTAAGTGTTGAATACAACAAAACAAACTACGATGCAATGGATGCAGTGAATAAGGCGTAAGCCAAACCATATCTTGCCTAGAAAAGCCATGGACACAAACTAGACCACGTCTAACACAGAAAAGGTACTGAAACCCTCAGACCACAATTCTCTTAGTGGAATAGGCGCGTACACATTATCACAGAACCATGCTTCAATGAAGGAAATGTATGAGCACATGCCAGACTAAGCTTAACATAGAAAGGACAATATGATAAAACAATGCAGTAGATGCATGTGATAAATGCTATATGCAACGCAACAAACATAATGAATGATGTAGCTAGGAAATGGGAGTACCTTACAGAGGCAATCGGTGATGACTCACCTTATGCTGCTAGGGATCTTCCTCTTCTTGGTTGTGCTTCCAAACCATAGGTACTACTTTTCTCCCTGGCTATGGTCGCAACTTTCCCTATTCTTTAACAGGGTGACAGACTAGGTTGGTTCAGTATCCAGAATTGAGGCGCATACACGCTACCTCAACCTATGGGGCTTCCATACAGATTTCAAGCCGAGGATACACCCTAGGTATTTAAACCATACTTTAGTCTCAGAAATTCCAAACCTTTGCATTCTAGGCATCGGCCGTTCGAACTCTAGTTTCCACCGTCTCAGTTGATCTCCTTGGAACTCACTACAAACACAGACAGGTGGCTATACCAGACCACTAGAAGTCGTTCAGGCATGACAAACACCAAAGGAATTGCACCTTTAGAGGATTTAAGATCTCCTAGACCAGGGAGTGCACAAGACAGTGCGGAGCAGCGTGAATGCACAAAATAGTTCCATACAAGGTGCACAAGACAGTGCGAGGCAAGGGTGAATGCACAGCAATTCCAGTAAGGTGCACAAAAAAAGTGCGATGCAATGCACTAACAAGTGCAGGTAAGGTTCGCAAAATAACGCGAGCAATGCACTAACAAGTGCAGGTAAGGTGCGGAAAACAGCGTGAGCAATACACTAACAAGTGCAGGTAAGGCGCACAAAACAGCGCGAGCAGTGCACAATGCAAAAGATACGAGCATTTTCTATGCAAGATGAAAGCAAGTAATGAAATGCACAAGATAGTGCAATGAGCAAGAAAGCGCGAGTGAGACACAACCACAAGGTGCACAAGATAGTGCAAGTGGCACACAACCACAAAGGTGCATAAGACAGTGCGAGTACATCCAAATGCGCCACACGCGAGTGGAGAAAGGTTGCGCATGAAAGCGCGATGCACAAGACAATGCGAGTACATCCAAATGCGCCCGAAAGGTTGCACAAGAAAGCGCGATGCACAAGACAGTGTGAGTACATCCAAACGCGCCACACGCGAGTGGAGAAAGGTTGCGCAAGAAAGTACGATGCACAAGACAATGCGAGTGATACATGACCACAAGACTTAGACAAACATTCAAGATAACAATACATAGTTGCACCCGCAGGCTGGGGCAAAGTGCAAATGGCATGCACAATGCAAAATATAACTTATGATCATGTAATGAGACTGCAATGAAGCATTTAAAAGCAAGTGTTATGCAAAGAAAATGTGACATTTTAAGCAAACCAACAAGGTACAGTAATCTCACACATGAGAAGAAGTAAGCAAATAAACACGCCACGCGTGAGAATCACAAATCGAACTGCATTTCATGCAGAAAAGATGTAAGAAAATTATGCAGTCTTAACTACGCATCACGTAAGAAAGGCAAAGAACATCATAACCCTCGGGCGCACTCAAGGTGGGAAACAAGATCCCAATGCGTGGCACATGCGAGGAAAGATGGTGTGAACCTAGGGACACACCCTAAGGTTTCGAACCAAAAGAGAACAGCAATAACAAACAAAACACATCCAAAATGTTATGCAGCCCAAAACAAAGAGCGGTATAAGCAAAGGAATCTGTCCAAGTGCTTTTAACCACAACATCCTAACGCGTCATGTGCGAGAGGGAAAAGAGAGTGGTGCAAACACCAGAGGGTGGTATGAACATCGGGCGCACGTCCCAATGTTTCTAACCAAAACAAGGCAGTTCGAGGGATTGGAATGGTCTCACCTGAAATTTCTCTGAATGAACCATACACACAATAACGTGTATGTAAAGAAAGACACTTAACAAGTGTGATATAGTAAGAGTGCATATTCCATGCAAGACAAACCACCAAGATATAAAGGAAACGGCACATTCTATGCGAGAATGAAAGCATGTTCTACGCAAAATAACAAGAGCATTTTCTATGTCAAAATGAAAGCATATTCTATGCAAGAGACAGGCATATTCTATGCAGCATTGAAAGCATATTCTATGCAAGAGATAGGCACATTCTATGCAACATTGAAAGCATATTCTATGCAAGAATCATAAACGATGCGTGGCATGCATGCAACAGAAGTGTATATGAAAGGGCACATTCTATGCAAGAAGGGAGGCAAATATGTACTTTGGTGCCTCCAATTTACCTCTCAGAGGACTTTGCAACATGCTTAACTCAAAAAGGACACACCCTGTTCATATCTGCGAGGGGTAACATCTGCATGCTGCTTTAATTGCCATCCTTACTTGAAGCAGGCTTAAGCTTGGGGTTGAGGTACACTCATACTCCAGAGAAAGGCGAGGCCTGAGAAGGTGCATCTGGAATGCAGTCTCGGACTTTGCTGAAGTTGAAACATGCTAAGATGCTCCAAATTTTCCCTCTTTTCTTTTGCTTTGCAGTCTGGAACCCATATAGCTTCAGATAGGTCCTGGTTTTATTGTTCTCACATGACCTGGGTTGAACCTTGCAGTTTTATGAAAGAACAAATCCTGTTTTGTACAAATGTAGAGAATAGCACAACATTCTGGGCACAAAACGATTCATTTTTTTGAAATTGAGAATGAGTTCTTAACTGGGTATTAAGCCTATGACTGACCACAGTCAAAATGACTCAACAAAGGAAAAACAAAGGTATAACAACCTAAACACATCTATTTACACTCAAAACGACTCAAAACAAAAATCGAGACAAACAAAAACACACACAACAACACTCAAATGTATTCTAATGGTGAGAAACCTCTCAGTTCACAGGAGCCAGTTTCTTCGGGTATTGTTTCCCACCCTTTCTCATTTGTGATTCTCACATCACTCTGGCACTCAATCTCTTGTTTTCTAAAAAAGCCCTTTTCTTACTTTTTCTCTCAATGCACATCTCTCTATTCTTCAACCTCCCTTATTTTTTATCCCTCCCCTGGGTGGTTGGTGGATAAATAGGAAGTTGTGGGCTCTTGCCCCTAGTATGATACTAGATTCTCTTTCTTCCGCTTACAACATTGAGCTTTCCCATAGAGGGGTTGTGATACGATAGGATCTTGTGATGAATCCATAAACAACATCGTTAATGAAGCCCTTGGCCAGTATGGATGTGATCAGACCTGTCCAGATGAGGGAGTGGAATATCCTGCCCCTTTCTAGCGTATGCTTCGCACTTGGTTTGATACCTCATTGTTTGGAGGATGGGAGCTTTTAGCCTTCTGCCGTTAGCTTCAATTGTGCCCTTTTCTGGCAAGTAGAGTGCCCTTTTCGGCAAATATGGCGCCCTTTTTGGCGAGTATGTTGACAAGGGGGAAAAGATAAAAAAGCTGACTCGACTGTGCCCCTAGTTCATCATTTTGACCATTTTTTGTTTTGGCTTTCTACTGAAACAATTTTGACCAACATGAGAGTTATATTAATACACTTGTTCGATTTTCTGATTTGAAATCATGCAAGTCAGGTTGTAAGCACTGAAAATTTTCCTTTTTTGGGTCCAAGAAAATGGTTCGGTTTTGGAAAAATGGAATAATTTTCGAGAAAATTAGTCAACCTCATTAAAAATTCTCAAAACTGTTTTTGCAAATGGCCACTGCTCGACCAAAACGGAATCTACTCTCGAGATGCACAACTTCATATCTGAACTTTGAATCATCTTGCAGCTGAATCTTGTAACGGAATAGGGCACCCGAATTTGAACGGAGACAAGCCAATTTGCACATGGATAGGATAGCCGAGTTGAACAAGGATAAACCAATCAACATAGATGAGCTAAGCAGGCTGAAAAATGGTTGGGGCCGAACTTCAGGATGAAGTTGCCTACGTATCCCAAACATGGGAATCAGGCCGTACGTAGTTTCGGGTTGAGGTTCACTCGGGTGTTAACACTCTCCTTTTGTGCTCTAAGTTTTGCAAAGGCCGCCCTTCCAGGTTTTTAACCTTGCGAGCTCTGTTTTTACTTTCTTTTCATTTCTTTTCATCTCTTCTTTTTCTTTTCTTTTCATTTCTTTTCTTCTTTTCTTTTTCTTTTCATCTTTTTTTTTCTTTTCATTTTTTTCATTTTCTCTTTTTCTTCTTTTTCTTTTTGCTCTAACTTTTGCTTGGGTCGCCCGTCCAGGTTTTCGGCCCAGCGAGCCTCTCAAGGATAGAAAAGTGTAAATTGTCCATGTTGATCGGTTTGAGATCTTGAAGCCATCTAAATCCAGGAGAATGGCTGCTATTCACTGATGATATAGAAGTTCATCCAATGGGGGCTGAAGTTGCCCCTAGTGTGGTGGATAGGAACTCGATTGTCCTTGAACAATAAATTTTCTTCTTCTAGCTGCTGGAATTTGGCTTTCTTGCCAGTCTTCATTAGCTTGAGAAATGACTCATCTTTTGAATCTTTGAGCATGTCTGACATTTTTGCCCCTAGTGCAAGGGCTACTTCTGATCTAGCTTCGCAAGCTTCCTTTGATAACATCTGATCTTCTTGCCCCTAGTTCGAGGGCTACTTCAAATCTGGCCTGGCGAGCCTCCTTTGATATCATACGACCTTATTGCCCCTAGTTCATAGGCTGTTTCAAATTTGGCCATACAAGCCTCATATTGTAGTTGACCGTTGAACATTCTGAATCCAAGTTCAAGGTTTGAAAGCAAAAGGGGTCGAGTCTCGAGGCTGAGAGCGATCCTATGCTGCACAATCTCAAAATCAATTCCACACATGTCTTCGCAGGACCACACAAAACATTTTTTGAAATCTTTTAAGAAAGCGACTAGTCGCTCGCACTGAAGACAATGTAGAACCAATCTGGATCAAGCTAGGATCTTTCTCAATACTCACATTAACAAACATGATCTCATTCATTAAGGGCGTAGCATGCCTCTCTTTCTCTCAATTGATCAATTTTTTACAAATCCCAAGGAATTCTTTTTTCTTTGTTTTCACCACACTGTTAGAAAAGTTTTGAAAAACCTAGGTCAATGCAATAATTTCAAGGCACAGAAAAGTAGGTGAAAATCTCTGCCATTTTATTCAGACCTTCTGGCACAATTGGCTTCATGGTAGAAACAGACTCAAAAGAAAGAGTTTAAAAGACAAACACAAAACAAGATAGTGATGTCCGAGGTAACACCCCCGAAATCACCCGACTCTAACACAACAGGACTGACTCGATATAACAAGACAGACTCAATACAACCCAGTAGAACTGACCCAACACCCAAGTCAGAAAGTAAAATAAACAGCATTTGCAAATTGCTCAAAACAGTGCGTGTCATCCCCATATCTGGAGTAAAATGAGCGCCCTCAGCAAGTGGTTCATCCCCTAATCACATAATCACATTATCCCCTAAGTTCACCGATCTAGTGCCGATAGACTTTTCAGGACCTGGTGCGACAATGACCTCTTTATCAATCAGATCTTGTATTTCATGGCGAAGACGAAAACACATGTTAGTGTCATGGCCGGCTTGTTGATGGAAGGCACAGTACTTGGCAGCATCATGCTTAGTTGGAAGAGGATTCGGGAGAGGCCGAGGCTCAAGGGGTTTGAGATGGCCTTGCCCTATAAGGATTTGGAGGGCTTTGGACAAAGTCATGTGGAGGGGATTGAAGACCCTCTGGCCTTGGGGTGGGTACTTTGTAGGTTGCGGAGTAGTTCCGGATGTGCCAGTAACGGGATTGGCAAGTGCTGACTGGGTTTGATGATCTCTTACGAGTGTAGGATTGGAGTTGAAAGGAATGTTTCTGGTACGACATCCCTTTTCCCGGCTTGTCCCTTGATTCAGAATGCTCCCATCCCAAGCGACAAAAGTGTCATCCACAGTTTTCGCAACCACTGTAAGCACTTGCTATTTGTTCATTCCTTCGGCCTTCAAAGCCTCAACAACCCACAAAAGGTGTTCATGGGGACCAATGCCTGCCCCTACCTTGTTCTTGCCACTTACCTCCACTTTGCCAAGGGATTGGCCTTCTTCCAATGCAACCTGTCCCAAGATTGGGGAGCCTTTTGGCGTGAAATTTATGGCATGTGATGTGGTCGATGATAGAGCCAATATCCCAAAGGCCAGATGTGCCACAGTTCTCTGAAGATCTTCAATCATTTTCATCAGCTCATAAGTAGTGGGTTCAAAGGTTTGAGATGATTGGGGTTCAAATGCATCCATCATGCATAAGTCCATGCTTTCTAGGATAAACACCTCAGGCTTGGGTAGATAGGCTGAGGTGATGTATATGCTGGAATTGTAGGTGGATGGCAATGTATGGATGAGGTTGAGGTAGGCAGGAGATATTTGGTCATTGGGGTCTGGAGGTGGAGCTATCGTCCGGTTGTTGATAAGATTCTAGACCTCATGACGAAAGCGGTAGCAACGATCAGCGCCATGACCGTGCTACTGATAATACACGTAGTATTTGGTGGGGTTATGTCTGGCAGGGAGTGGATCAGGCAGAGGTTGAGGATCAAGGGGTTTGAGATACCCTCTTTCCATCAGGACTTTTAGTGCGCTGGTTAGGCTCATATAGAGGGGGGTGAAAGTTCTGCCTTGAGCTCGGGTTAGGCCGGCTATTTGTAGGCTTGGTTTGGCAAAAGGGTCGGCTGTGGCGACTGTATTGATTTCAGTGGGTTTGGGAATATTGCTACTACCAGCATTGGTATTCCCTGCAAAAACCCTCCTTATCGGTTCACTTGTTCTAGGAATGATCCCACTATTGAACGCACTCTCGATCTGAACCCCCCAATTCATGCAAACTTTTGAAAGTGAATAATGGAGCGACTATTAACTTTTGCAACATATCATGCTCAAGGTTGTGCACCACTATCCACACTTGGTTCCTCTCAGAAGGCCGATCTGTCATATGTGCTACCTTTGCTCTCCACCGTGCAACAAATTCTATAAAAGACTCTGTAGGATTCGGATGGGTTGTTTCAAGCTCTTAAATGGTCATTTCAAGTTGGGTATTGTAAGAGTACTGATTAATAAAGGCCTCAGCCAACTCTTCCCAGTTCTGCTTCACTTTATCTTCCAACTTGGCGTACCAAGTGGCTGCTATGCCCGACAGGGTTCTTCCATACAGAGAGAGTTTCTGTGGCTTAGTCAGACCCTTAGGTTTCAAGACATCCAAGAAAAGCCAAATATGTACCATAGGATCTCCAGACCCGTCGAAACGGTCAATATGTGGCATTTTGAATCTGTCTGGGAGTCGTACAGTAGCCTCAATGCACCCATCCTTAATGTCGGGAATGGAGTTAAGGCCCTACGCCTTTTTGAATTGCTTCTCAAGGTTCGCAATTTTCACCACTGTCGGATCGAGATCATTAGCATCAAAGGGATAAAGCCTCTCATTAGGCTGCACCAGGGGTTTGAAAACTCGAGCTTGAGCTAACCCTTCTCGGAGATCCAAACCATGCGAATCTTCAGCTTGCGGAAGTGGGTCAAAGTTCGGCTGGGGTCACGAGGCTGAATGTGTGGTAGTTGTCCCAAATGGGCATTGCACTTCGGCATTGGTCGCATCATGCCTGGCGATTCCTTGGTTTAATGCCGCTATCATGGCCACAACTTCTTCCTGACTCTATGCCATCACGGTCTGCTGAGTTTAAACAAAGGTGATGTGACTGGTGACTGTCAGATCAGTTGAACCGGTGAGCCCTGATTGGCCTTTCTTTGCCTTGCTTCAGCGAAGGAAACACTGGTTGCCTTTGAACTAAATCTCCTGACCTGACAAAGTCTATCAATACAAGTCCAATGCACCCGGGGGATATTAGAGCCTTCTGAAGCTATAGTTCTAGGACTACCTAGCAAAAGAGAAAACATACAGCACCTCAGCCTGATTTCACCAGAATAGATATGAGCATAGTTGAATGACTGTACTCTTTACTGAATTCTGCCCCCAAAACAGATACCAACTTGGCAACTGATATACACATCCCTATATAGTTTCACTGTAAAGCACATACCAGTTAAAATGAGAGCCAAAACACCCCTATAGTGGGGTAAGGTTTCCCTGTCCTAGTTTCGTCAGGAACTAAGGGTTCACTACGCACACATGCAGTTTCATACAATCTTGTATTCGGGTGAGCAACCTGTCCTAGTTTGGAACAATCTCTATGGCTTTCGATATGCAACTAGGTTGATTGGTCAAAAAGGGTGCCTCAGCAAGACCACCTAATATACCTCTCGCTCCTAACACCGAGAAGTGAAAGGAGGATCAAACGATACAGCGGTAGTCCAGGTCCAATGTTTGTATTCCTATCGTGGTAGAGCCCACAACCGGTCAGCCTTATGGCATGCTTTTCCAAGCAAACCTCCGACAAACCGTTCAGGAATAGCAGATGGAAAACACTGTGACTTAGGCGCACCTATGCAAATACAATGCAAAGAAACACATAAATGTAGATAAAACAACATATCATGAGTTTGAGTCAAGTTGTCTAAATCCCCAGCAGAGTCGCCAGAAACTGTAGACCCGACTTTCTTTGTGCGCCTCCCTTTCGGAGAGGCGTGAATTGGTCTTACTACAGTTCGGACTCCTGTCACTGTTCTGAATCTAATCTCACAAAGTGCAATGTGAAGCTGATAAACACCAAAGTGTCCAATCTGGAAAATCATTTTGGAAAATCGATTTTAGATCAAATAATGCCAAAAGTAGACTGCTTTGCCAAATTACAAAGTCGCCGCCTAAATATTTTATTTTTGGGAAATTTAGAAAACCCTGACTCGTGCCAAAGGCTACGTGTTCGTCATCACCAAAGTTGCCTTGGCTCGGGAACTTAGGTACAAGAGGGGAAGGTCCTGAAATGAGCACCCCCACTCGCCCGATCAAAGGATCGGCCTCTACTAAGCATGATATGTTGTTTTATAAACCATGTGTTCTTATTCCGATTATTAATCTAACTTTACTATGTGATGCGCATAGCATACAAGTACAGACTAGATCGCAAGAATTGGAACAAAACAACTCATGTTTGTTTTCGAAAATGGTTTGAAAGTGCCACCCTCAATGTGCTAAAGCGCGGATTTGCCACCTCAAGTGGGCTTAAAACATGATGATTTGCCACTTTACAAAGTGGGCTTAAAACTCACAATCATCGAGTTGTTCCAATTTAGGCAATCAAGCCTTCACCCACAGGCATTCATGCAGTTAATCACTTAAGCAAATAGCCTCATGGCAAGCATGTTATCATGGCAACACTAACACTCATGCAAGTATGCTAAAGCGTAACACTTACAGTGTACTCCGAGCCAAAACAAAAGCTAGTTAGAAATATGCATGATCCTAGCTATACAGAATGCTTAATGTAACACATGCAATTATGCAACTAAATAGGCTCAGCTATCTAAGATGGCATACGAATGCAACAATTTGATACACATATTCAAATAAGTATTGAAATACGATGCAGTTTGAATGATGCGCCGAGCCCGGTGCATGCAAGACAAATGAATGAATGCAAGCATGCAAAGCATAAGGTATGCTAATCAAAACGTGCCCTAAACTAACCATCGAAAGCGGTTAAGTAAAAGGGAGAAAAAAGTGGGGTTGGAAGACATACACACACGCACGCACACTTATTACAACATTGCGCCCTCTCGCAGGAGGATCCAAATCAATAAGCTAAGCTACACTAAGCTAAGCTAAACGAACTAATCTAATTAAACTAATTTGACTAATTATTACAAACCAGGTGAATAACTAGCAAAATACTAATTATTACAACACTTTAACTAATTAACAAATTAATTAATTAAATTACAAATTCATGCTAACTAACAAGTAAAGCTTTAAACAATGCTGGCTCGGCTTTGCTCTAGGAAGTTAAACATGCATGCATTCGGTTTCTCGCCCCAAAAAGCGTTCTGGTTTGCTCTTGAGAGGCTCTATTTGCAGGGTTACTCTAAGAACTTTATGCTCTGCCTTACCAATTCCATGCTGAGGAATGCACCAATGGCCTGCCAGCCATGAGGATTTTCTGCCGGCCAAGGTTGGGCTCTACCGGCCAACAATAAAGCACTGCCGGCCAATGATGAAGTACTGCCGGCCACTAGTGTGCTGATTCAGCAAACTGCAACAGAGCACATATAGAGGAAAATGGAGGGTTTTTCTAGGACATGTTTGTACTGCACCCTCTCCTTATCATCTCAAAACATCAAAGAAGGGGAGCTATTGGGTCTATAACCACCAATCAAGCCTTTTCAATGCATGATGGCCAAGGATCCAACTTGTACACATTCAATAAATGTACAAAACAAAGACTCAAGTCCACTACCTCATCATGGATGATCAAAGGCAATGGAGACAAAAGTAGATTGCCTCATTTCATCACTTTGAGTATGAAATGGACCAATCTTCCTTGTCTTCAATATAACGTCTGATTGAACACAATGTAATGCACACATAACCTGGTTATCTTGATCATGTTTTACTTGGTTCATTTTAGCATTACCAAGCCATTCTTTGGCTGGTTAAGTCCAAGTGATTGTCCTTTAATGAGAGAGGGGGGCCTAACCAAAGGATGGTTTAAGACATGAGAGAGCTCATGCCTTTGGCTAGTAGAAACCCTCAAAAGAGAGTTGAAACATGTCAAAATAGAGCCTAAAACATGCTTGAATTAAGCTACAAAAAGATAGAAATACTTGTTGACATGTTAGGCCCTCTACACTTGCAAAGAAGACACAAGGAGGGAGGCCACCACTTCCTATTTTGGACCTCAAAACATGGTTTTCACCACTTAAATTCCCCTGGAATTCAGTGGTTAAAAGGCCAAAAAAATTTGGTTTGAAAGGTGATGAAAGATGGCACAAAAAGCTACACAAGCTACGGAACAAAAGGAAGAGAGAACCCCCTAACACAAAATAGGCTTAAACTACCATTTTAGGACTGAAAAATAGAGTCTTTTATAGTTGAAAACCAGCTCAAAAACTGTTTGCAAAGGTGGCAAAACAAGTGCGCAAAACAAGTTTGAAGGGTGATAGTTATACCTCTTGAAGCACAACACACTTCTAGGCAACAAAACCAAGCAAAATGACCTTCAAGAGCTCCAAGGAGGCTCCAAGAGAGCTTCAAGCAACCTCAGCCCAAAGATGAACCATTCTTGTTAAGGGTTGATAGGCCAAAGTTTGATGTATGCAAGCTTCTAAGCACAAAAGCTTTAGATAGAGAGAAATCTAGAGAGAGGATTGTAGAGAGAGAGGCTTCCAAACTTCTTCCTAAATTGTTCTAACCTCTAAAACCATAGATAAGGCTCTCTATATATAGAAGAATGAGGCTCCAGGTCGAAAATATCCCAAAAGAGACAGCTATAACAGTTGGAGAACAAATATATGCAGAAAACTGCCTTTTTGCATCAATGGCCGGCATTGCTTCATTGATGGCCGGCACATGATCATTGTTGGCCAGAAAGAATCACCCTTGGATGGCAGGGGGATGGCATAGGCCATTTATGGCCGGCACATGGCCAGAAAAGCCCATTTATGGTCAACAACCTCCACCTCTGGTTGGCCAGAAAAATCTGCTTTTTGGGCCTGACTTCAACCGGACAAAACTCCTTCATCTGAACTCCTTTGTAGGTCATTGTTGAGCCTAAACTGATGCCCTCGAATTCTTCTTTCCAATGGTGGAAGCCTCACATCAAAATTCCAAGTGTGCAAGGAGATATGCCTATTTGAGTGAAGACTGCTCAATTTCGATCCTACCTGGATTCATGCCGAACTTCTCCTCAGCTAGTTTTCTTCCCTCCTCTCCTCGTTTCTTCAACCCCAAACCCCTAAATAAGGTGTTTTGAAATATTTTTCAGAGATTTCACCTCTGTTTCATTCATTTCCACTTTGTCCTTGCTCGGTTTACCGAAAAGCGCAACATTTAACAAAATGCGAGCCTTGGAACATCGTAGAAGCATTTTTAAAAAATATTTTGAAAGAGAGGGTTTTAAGGTCTCAAAATCATTTTGGTCAAAATAGTTTTGGTCCAAAAAGGGGTGTAAAGTTGGGATTTGAAGCTCCTCTTGCTGAAGAAATCGAACCTTTGCACTGCACAACTTTCATCACCAAGTAAACAATTAGTGGCCCCCAAGTCTTGAGGGCGGTCAAAAATGGGGTGTCAACAGTCTCTTACTTGACCAGCTATCCCTCTTTGTGTTGAACAATGCTGGAAGCGTGTGTTTTGTTTTGCTTTTAGTCTATTTTAAGGTCTTGTTTACAATCCTTTCGGCTTTCGTAGGTTTGTTATTTTTGTATGTCATTTGTTGTTGTGTTGTTTTGTTTATCGAGTTGTATGTTGTCTGTTTATTGAGTTGTTGTCGTTTTGTTTATCGAGTTGTTGTTGTGTTATTTATTGAGTTGTATATTGTTTTCAATTGTTGGTCGGTTCATTACCCGATTAAGAACATTGTGCCAATTCAAGTGTGCAATTTTCATTATCAAATTCAATCTCATTTTCATGCTTCGTGCTCATGATGCAAAATACAACACTTTTTCATAAATAAATAAAAAAATTGGTTTTCATTCCGATCATTGTTGTCTTTACAAAAGTACAGTATAAGTTTTTAAAGCAAATAAAACATGTCTGAAGCTGTACAATGTGCTAAAACTATAAATAAAAAGAAACTAAGCAAAAATACAAAAAATTAGCGCTAGTCACCTCAGGCTGGAGAAGCCCTCTTCGTCTTCTTCCTCGGAGGAGAGGACTCTGGGGCACTATCTCCGTCAGTGCTGCTGTCTGAATCTAAACCAGAGTCTGAACCGAAGCCATCTCCGCTCTCTGCCTTAGAGCTCGCCTTGACATCGCCCCCACTCTTGAAACCTAAGCCGGCATCATCACCTCTACTCTCAGATGACTCTGAATGCTGACTCGCTACCTCCTTAGAGTCGCTCATCTCAGCATCATCATCACTCAGAATGGGCTTTGAAGGGGTGCTCTCAGCTTGGGTGCCGCTGGCTCTATCTCGGCCACGTGCCAGAGCCTGTCTCTCTCTCCTCCCTACTGCTGGAGGAGGTACTACTGGTGCAGGTGCTGCAGCTGCCGTTGGCGCCATTGGCATGGGTGGGATCTAAAAAAGACAGTTGTTGCATATCAGTTACAACGTGTGTATCAGATGCAAGCATATCATGCAAAATAAGTATATACAGAAGTCAGATACGATATGTGAATACAGTATGCAAGCGCGGTGTGTCAGATGTGGTCTATTGATGCAATGTATCAGTGCAGTTTGGGAAGTTTTCAATGTCGATGTCAATGTGCCAGTAGAAAGTGGATACCTGGAATGTAAAACTGAAGAAATTACCTAAACACCGTAGAGGCTGAGCAGTGTCTCTCTCCTCTGCATCATCCCCAACAGCGAGGCTATCAGCTCGAGGGCACCTCTTGTGTACTCGATCAATGCCTGCAAATGTATTTGAATGATTAGTAGCTGCCATGAATATATCTGAAACGAAATATGGAGTGCAAGTGCTAAAGTGTGGTTCATACCGGAGTCGAGCCTCGGACCCCAACAAGCTCTTGACCAGCTGCTGCGGGCTCAATCGGGACCTAGTAGGCCTCCCCAGTGTGTCGCCAGCAAGTCAACGTGGTAGGAAACTTTGGCCAATCAACCCTCTACCCCGCTTGGGAAGCCTCTCTGCCATAAAGAGATTTTAGCGAATCAACTTCGCGTAGGGTGTTGGAAAACGCATAGAAAGCCCAAATCTAGAGAGAAAGAGTGTCTAGAGAGAGAGGGGGATGATTTTCAGGCATGAGGAAGTAAGGAAATGAAGTGTGGAGGTGAATACTTAAAAACCCGAACCAAATTGTTCAATTTACCCTCGATCTGCCATCAATGGTCGGCAAGGCTTATTGTTGGCCGGCATCTGGCCGGCGGCCCTCCTTCATGACCGGCAGGTGGCCGGTAGCTTTCTTTGGGCTCTTGATGCTGTTTTGTGTCCTTGGTTTCCAAGAATTGAAAGGATTGTTCACTATTGAGCTCATAATGCCTCTACGAAAGCTCAAAACTGTGTTTTCGGTGCGCGATGTTCGTCACTTGTCAACGTGAACGAGGTGTATCCTTTAAACACATTGTAATTCTTCCAAGAGGTGAATCGAAAGTTGCCTTTGAGTTTGTTTTCGTCAAATCAGGCTTCGATATCTTACATAGAACGTGCATGTCCTACTCGTTATTGCATGGAACATGCACTTCACTTTGTGGCATAGAATATGCATTTCACATATGTTGTTGTCAGATGTGCATCTCACGGGAATTTCCTGCGTATCTTGCATTCGTTCTTGAGTCATGCATGGAATCTACATCCGCTTTTTTGCATAGAATATGCTCCCGTTACCAATCATGCATAGAATATGCTTATGCTTTTGTTTCTTGCATAGAACATGCCATTAACATTGCATCTCAATTGTTTGTCTTGCATGGAACATGCATTTTTACTGTATCGCATTTGTTAAGTCTCTTTCCTACGCATGCACGATATTGTATGTACGGTTCATTCAGAGGAGTTCCAGGTAAAGTCATTCTTGCCCTTCAAATCGCATCCTTTTACCCTTTCCTCCTCTCACGTGAGACGTGTTAGGCTTGCTTTGGTTGAAAGCATTTGGGTGCGTCTCAGTGTTCACACCACCCCTTCCTCCTCTCGTGTGAGACACGTTAGGCTTGCTTTGCTTAAAAACATTCGGGTGCATCCCGGTGTTCACACCACCCATTCTTCCTCTCACGTGAGACACGTTAGGCTTGCTTTGGTTAAAAACATTCGGGTGCGTCCCGATGTTGACACTATTCCTTCGGTTAAAAACATTCGGGTGCATCCCGGTGTTCACACCACTCCTTCGGTTAAAAATATTCGGGTGCGTCTCGGTGTTCACACAACCCCTTCGATTAAAAATATTCAGGTGTGTCCCGGTGTTCACACCAACCCCTTTGGTTAAAAACATTAGGGTTCATCCCAATGTTCACACCAACCCCTTCGGTTAAAAAACATTCGAGTGCATCCCGGTGTTCACACCACCTTCTCCTCCTCTCGCATGAGACGAATTAGGATTGTTTGTATCGGTTAGAAACATTTGGGTACGCCTGGTGTTCACACCATCCTTTTTCTCCTTCTACGTGCAACACGTTGGAATCTTAGTTGAGACCTCAGGTGTGCCCGACGGTTATGTCGTTCTTTGCCTTTCCTATGTGACCCGTAGTTAAGCCTATATAATTTTCTTACATCCTTTTGGAATTGCTATGCTTTGTTTCAGTTTGTTTAACTGTGGCATTTCTTTGCATAACATTTACATTTAAATGTTTCATTGCACAACCTCATTGCATGATCATAAGTTATGTTCCTGCATATCATGCATATCATTTGCATTTTGCCCCCGAACTACACTGGTTTAATTCCTTGCAAATGGATACGTAGGCAGCCTATGGGCGCAACTATTTTATTTTTTGCCTTGATTGTTTATCCAAATCTTATGGCCTTGTCAAAATGGGTCGTCTCTGGGCTTTGACATTCACTCACGTCATTTCATGACTCTGAGTTCTATCAAAGAGGGGCAACTATAGACACTCTATTTTTGACGGCCCTTCAAGACTTGGATGTTCTTGCAGGTACATCCGATGACGAGTCTGATTGCTTGCCGAGCGCTCGGAGTCCTCAACGGAATGCCGCAAGTTCGAGCCTTTCAAACCCTGCATCCATTTTGTCTCATTTTTGGACCATGCCTTGGTCTTTCCATCTTACAGTCTCTGGTGGCCTGCCGGCCATCTATGGAGGCTGCCGGCCAGAGCTTCTGGTC
Source organism: Camellia lanceoleosa (assembly GCA_025200525.1). Lineage (NCBI taxonomy): Eukaryota > Viridiplantae > Streptophyta > Magnoliopsida > Ericales > Theaceae > Camellia > Camellia lanceoleosa. The sequence continues at coordinate 26,444,316 of CM045767.1, forward strand.
TTCCAGCCAATGATGTGCCTTGCCGGCCATCAATGATGCCTTGTCGGCCATCAGTGATGGCCGGCCAACCACTAGTGTTTTCTGCAAATATTTTATGCCAGTTGTGCCAGCTATTTGCATAGATGCTTGCATCTATCTACACGTGGAAGGCTGGATCTTCTTGTATAGAATCATGTTTTCTATATATAGGGACCCCCTCACTTATATTTTGAGGTTAGAAGATTTCGAACTCAAAATTCTCTCTCTCTCTCTCTCTCTCTCTCTCTCTCTCTCTCTTTCTCTCTTGCAATTCTCTACAATTTTGCCTACTTACACTACACTCTTGCCTTTACTTCCTTAACAAAAATTGATCACCCTTGAGCTGAGGTTCTTTGAGGCCTTCTTGGAGCTTTACAAGTTGGTTTTGGCTTGAATTGTTGCCTAGAATCACTCTTCTCTTTAAGAGATATAATATTTGCTTTCTTAGCTTACTTTGCATACTTGTTTTCCTTTTCCTTTTTTTTTTAAAAAAAAACTATTTTTGGGCTATAAAAACTCTGTCAAAATGGGCTGAAATTTGTGGTTTAAAGCCATTTTAAGGTAGGGGGTGGTTCACCCTTCTTTGTACCTTGTTTGTAAGGCTTCTCCACTTGTGTTTTACATCTTCAAACCAACATTTTTTGAGCCTTTAAACACTGATTTTTAGATTATTTTCAGTGGCAAAAAAAATGTTTTGAAGTCCAAAATTGGAGGGGCTAGCCTCCCCTCCTTGTGTCTTATTTGCTAGCCTAGTTAACTCCATGTGTTAGCACAATTTTCTAGCTTTTTCTAGCTTTATTCCAGCATGTTTTTGCCTTTGTTTTAGACTACTTTAGCTCTGTTTTGGGCTTTTTGGGTCAGTTGGGCCTTGTTATGCATGGTTGTAGTGTAATAATCCTCACAAGCTTGGTGTTTTAGGCCATTAGGCACCTCTTGTTTGAGTTGATTGCATGTTTTGGTGTTATTTCACACTTAATTTTAGCACTTATCACCTCTGCAACCTCCCTCCTTTCTTGGTTTTTCTTTTTGCTTTGAAAGTGGTTTCAAGCCATTTGTTTGCCTAAGTGTGGAATTGAGGTTTCATACTCAATGGTTTAATCCCTTTGGGAATTCATTACCAACGGTATGAGACTTCTTTCATACCCAAAGCAACTTATGTTTTGAGCATTCTTTCCATTAGAGGACTCTAACTCACCTTTTAGACTTAATTGGAATAAATAATGGTTGGTAAGTTAAAATGAGTAACTAACAACTTGGGACTAAAATTGAGCAAGATAATAACTTGTATGTTGTATGTTTAATCGGACATTAATTGAACACAAGGAAAGTTGGGACATTTCATACTCAAAGTGATGAAATGTCTCAAGTTTCCTAGCTCTCCATTGTCCTTGCTCATGCATGATAGGGAAATGGTTCTTGAGTGTCTTATTTTGCATTTATTAAACTTGCACCTCTTGAATCACAAGCCATCATGCAATGAAATTTCTTGGATTGGTGGTTTGTGGCATAAGTTCACCTTTCCTTGGATTTATTCATGAAAAGGAGGGGTGAGTTATGCAAACAATCCTTGGAAATATCCTCTTTTTGCTCTGTTTGTACTCTGTTGTAGCATGATGATCTAGTGCATCAATGGCCGGCAGGCCGCCATACATGGCCAGTAGAGCACCATAGATGACTGGCAGGCCACTTCCATAGTCGACACCTGGCTGGTAGTACTTTCCAGTGGCCGGCTGGCCACTGATGTAAACCTCAGTAGAATTTTGCTAAGGTGAAGCAGAATGGTTCTGAAAGTGTTCAACTGTGCAAACAAAGGCTTTCGAGAGCAAAACGGAGGTCTTTTCGGGTGGTATGCGAGCATGTGCATCTTCCATTTCCCAAGGCACAGTAGTGGCAGCATAGTTAGAAATGTTAATTGCTTAGTTTACTTACATTTGTGTTGTAGCTTAATTAGTTAGCTTACTTGTTAGTTCATTCAAGTGTTGTAATAATTAGTTAATTAGTTTAGCTTTTTATTTCATTTGGTTTGTAATAATTAGCTTAATTAGCTTAGCCCTAATTAGTTGCTAGTTAGTTTTGCTTTATTCATTCGGACTCTCCATCGTGAGAGCAAAATGTAATAATATGTATGTCTTCCAACCCTACGTCTTTCACCCTTTTACTCAATTTCTTATACTGGTTAGATTAGGGACATGTTTCAATTAGCATACCTTATGCTTGCTTCCATTCATCTTGTCTTACATGCACCAAGGCTCGGTACATCATTCAAATTGCATTGTTGTTTCAATACCTTCTTTGAATACGTGTTTATCCGCATGTTATCAAATTGAATCATATGCCATATTAGTAGCCGAGACTATTAATTGCATTCTTCACATGTATTGCATTAGACACTTTGTATAGTTAGGAATCATGCATATTTTTTCTAACTCATATTTTCTTAGCTTGGAGTACTCTGTGAGTTTTTAGTGCTTTAGCATACTTGCATGAGTGTGAGTGATTGTCATGACTAGCATTCTTACCATGAGGCTAAATGCTTACTTGTTAAACTGCTTGAATGCCTGTGGATGAAGGCTTGTTGCTTGAATTGGAATGATTCAATAAATGTGCGTTTTAAGCCACTTTGTTAAGTGGCAAATCGGTTTTAAGCCCACTACGTTTGGTGGCAAATTCAAACCCTTTTCATAAAAAAAAACATGAATTGAATTGTTCCAACTTGAGTAAACTAGTCTATACTTGCTTGTGCGCATTACATAGTAAAGCTAGCTTAATAACCGGAACAAGAACACATAATATTTATAAAAAATCATATCATGATTAGTAAAGGCCGATCTTTGATCGGGCGAGCGGGGGTGCTCAATTCATGACCTTCTCCTCTCATGCCCAAGTTCCTGAGCCGAGGCAACTTTGGTAATGACGAACACGTAGCCTTTGGCATGAGTCATAGGTTTCCTAAATTTTTCCAAAAATAAAATATTTATGTGGCGACTCTGTATCTAGCAAAGCAGTCCAATTTTGGCATTTTTGATCCAAAAATCAATTTTCCAAACGATTTGTTGGATTTGGACTCTTTGGTATTTATCAATTTCACATTGCACTTGTGAGATTAGATTCAGAACCACGGGAGTCCGAACTGTAGGGCTTCTTTTCGAGTTTCCGAAATGGAGCGCAAAAAATCCGAGCTACAATGTGCTTACGTGATAACATGCTTATGTGATTATATGGGTATAGGATTTAGTTTCCAGGATGTTGATTGAGTCTACTGGTTTCTAGAAGTCCTATTAGAAGAGCACTTGATCACTGCTGCTTCTAATTGGAACTCTGGCAATGCCGTGGGACGGTCACTATCCAAGAATGAAATTCGTATGTGTTTATGTGACTACGTACTTATATGGAATGAATTACTGTTGTCCATCATTTTAGGACACGAGTGAGTTAACTTCAACACATTTGTAAATGTGCTAATCTCTTTTGTTACATTCATTAGGATGTCAGGACGCGATCGTGGTGGTAGGCGTGGTAGGCCTAGACGGAAGGAGATGGCGATACCGGATGATATTTCGACATAGGAGGAGGGAGTTAGTCAAGCCAATGTGGCCAAACCAGTGGGTCAGTAGGCCATGGGCACCTTAGTTCACGAGATGGCCAGAGCGTTGTGGGAATCCATGGACATTCTCAGGGTTAAGAATCAAGTCTAGGCCCAAGTAGCTGAGGTAGGGCCATCTTTCTTGAAATAGGAGTTTTTCCAGTTGAATCTGGATGAGTTTGTGGGTGATCCTAAGGAGCCACTGAAGGCAGATGACTTGTTAGAGAAAATGATGAAGATGTTTGAGATGCTCGACATCGAAGACGAAGGTTTAAGAGTGACCTTGGCATCCTTCCAACTGAAGGGAGATGTGGGTCAATGGTGGAAGTAGGCGCGCGGGCGTATTGGAGGGACTTGGGAGGCTTTCATCAATGCCTTCCAGGATAAGTACTTACCTCCCACTGTTAAGAAGAAGTTGAGAGACCAGTTCTCTAAGCTTATCCAATTGAACACTCTGGTGGCCGAATTTGAGGCCACATTCACTAGCCTCTCTAGGTTTGCACCAGAGTTAGTGGCGACAGAGGAGCGCCGTTGTTTAGAGTTTGAAAAGAGATTGAGGATCGAGCTCATGTTTAAAGTAGTTGGGCCAATGATTAGAGACTATGGACGCCTTGTGGAGGTAACAGCTCATTTGGAGACCATAATGCAGATGGAGGAAAAGAGGATGAGGGGCTCCAGGACAAGTCAGGAAATTCAGGGGGACAGTAAGAGGCAAAAGGGTTCTAATCCCCGTCATCCCAAGGAGCTCAGTCGAGGTCTACCTTTCCAGTGCCAAGTTCGGGTTTTGGGAGAGGTGGTTAGAAAGATTCCACTTGTTACAAGTGTGACCAATTGGGTCACAAGTCTCCAGGTTGCTCATAAAGTGAAGGAGGACAGTGATCTGCATCGTCTTCAGTTTGTTCTCAAAGCTAGAGTCAAGGGAAAGGCCAGCCGCTCACTTATTATTAGTGTGGGCAGGCGGGGCGTATGAAGAGGTTTTTTCCTTAGTTGGGCAGTACACCTAGTGTGTCTGGTTTGAGGCAGACACAGAGTCACCAGCCAACACAGTCAGCACAAGCCTCGAGAGCCAATCAAGGAGCCTCCTCAGCTCAGTCAGTGTATCAGGCTTATGCTCTGAGGGATGAGCAGCTTGAGTAGAGACCTACTGGGCATGTGTATGCTGTTACCGCACCAAATCTTGTACCAGCACCTTCAATAGTGAGAGGTACCTTCTTGTTTTGCAATTTAGTTGTTAATGTGTTAATTGATACAGGTGCATTCCATTCATTTATCTCGTCTGCATTTGCATCGATTTTGGGATTAGAATTGGCTCGATTAGCATTCCCTATCTGTGTAGAGTTACCTATTGGTGGTGAGATAGTTTTGAAGTAAGGGTGTCAGGGTTGTGACATAGAGGTTGCCGGTCGCCAACTTCCTTTTTCATTTGTGTTGATTGACATGTCTGGCTTGATGTTATTTTGGGCATGGACTGGTTGTCTTCATATCGGGCTGTTATAGATTGCTACCGCCAGAGAATTACTGTATGTACCTTGAGTGGTGATTGTTTTTTTTTTCTTGGGGAACCGAGTTGGTAGAGTCTTATCACTGGTGTATGATCCGTGTGGGTGGAGCAAACTTAGTTGCCTTCTCGCCAACTTCTTGAGTACTGAGTGTGATGAAGTCCGAGTTGGGTTACCAAGGGTAATTTGTGAATACCCAGATGTTTCTCTAGAGGATCTTACTAGTTTGCCACCTCATCGAGTGATGGAGTTCTCTATTGATTTAGGGCCAGACACGACACCGATTTACATGGCACCATATAGATTTGCACTTGCCGAGTTGAGTGAGTTAAAGTTTCAACTCCAAGAATTGTTAGATAAGGGTTTCATTCTCCCTAGTACTTCACCTTGGGGAGCACCGACTCTTTTTGCCAAAAAGAAAGATGGTGCGTTGTGACTTTGTACAGATTACCGGAAGTTGAATCGGGTAACCATTAAGAACAAATACCTAATGCCTCGTATAGATTATTTGTTTGATTAGTTGAAGGGGTCTTGTTACTTTTCTAAGATAGACTTGAGATCGGGTTATCACTAGTTGAGGGTAAGGGAGGAGGATATCCTGAAAACGACTACGCGATATGGCTATTACAAGTTTCTAGTGATGCCTTTTGGGCTAACCAATGCCCTAGCAATGTTTATGGATTTGATGAATCGGATTTTCCGTGAGTTCCTACACCGTTTTGTGGTCGTTTTTATGGACGACATCCTGATTTACTAACCCTCTGAAAAGGAGCACAAGGAACACTTGCGGGTAGTACTTGAGTTACTTAGAGCCCACAAACTGTATGCTAGGTTTGGGAAATGTGAATTCTGGCTGAGAGAGGTTAAGTTCTTAGGCCATATGGTATCTGGAGAAGCGGTGACTATAGATTCATCCAAGATAGAGGCAATGCAAGATTGGGAACCACCAAAGAATGCTTTCGAGATCCATAGTTTCTTGGGGTTAGCCAGGTATTATCATAGATTTGTGAAAGATTTCTCCAAGCTAGCCTCACCATTGACTAGATTGACAAGGAAAGGAATTAAGTTCGTGTGGAGTGGGACTTATGAGAAGTCGTTCCAAGAACTTAAGGTTAGACTTACTATTGCACCAATATTGATTATTCCGAAGAGGGGCTTGGGCTATTCAATGTATTGTGATACCTCACGACAAGGTTTGGGTTGTGATGGGTTATGGTTTACGACAACTAAAGACACAAGAAAGGAACTACTCTACTCATGACCTAGAGTTAGCGACTGTGATTTTGTCCCTAAAGATTCGGAGGCATTATCTTTATGGTGAGAAGTTTGAGGTGTTTTCTGATCACAAGAGTCTGAAATATCTGTTTATAGAGAAAGACTTGAATCTGAGGCAGAAGAGGTGGATGGAGTTTATAGAGGATTACGATTTCGAGTTACATTATCATCCGAGAAAAGCCAATGTTGTGGCTAATGCCTTGAGTAGGAAATCCATTAGCAATGTAGCTTGCATTGCCATCCGGGAATGGGAGATGTTGGGTGCTATTGGGGAGTTTGATTTGCATCTTGACGAGCTAGTTGAGTCTGCAGCGTTGTTTTTGGTAGTTGCACAATCTACACTTATGAACCGAGTGATAGAAACATAGAGGGGGGACCTTGAGGTAGAACCCCTTCGAGAGAAGATCCTCAGTGGTAAAGTATAGAAGGGTTTGAATATGTATTTCAATTCGAGTGTTAGATACCTCGACCTTCTTTTCGTGTCGGGGTCTTGCGAAGAGGAAGTACTCCGATAGTTTCACCATTCACGCCTTGCGGTGCATCCGAGAGGCACAAAGATGTATCACGACGTTAGCCGCCAGTTTTAGTAGAGTGGAATGAAGAAGGATGTGGCCGTGTTTGTTTGAAAATGCCTTACTTGTCAACAAGTGAAGGCCGAGCATCAGAGGCCAGCGGGTTTGTTGTAACTCTTGCCTATAGCCGAGTGGAAGTGGAAGCATTTCACGATGGATTTTGTTGTGGGTCTTCCGAGGACTCAATGGGGTAGTGATGCAATTTGGTTGGTAGTTGACCGGTTGACCAAGTCGGTGCACTTTATACATATGCTCGTGAGTGACTTAGTAGATTATCTTGTCGACCTTTATATTAGGGACATAGTGAGGTTGCACGGAATCTCTGTGACGATTGTTTTAGATCGAGATCCACGTTTCACAGCTCGGTTGTGGCAGAGCTTATAGAGTGCCTTGGGCACGAAATTCACTTTTAGCACTGCGCATCACTCTTAGACTGACAAGCAGTCAGAACACACCATTCAAATTTTAGAAAATATTCTTCAAGGCTGTGTCCTTGACTTTAGGGATTCGTGAGAGAGGCATTTGCCCTTAGTGGAGTTTGCCTATAACAACAGTTTCCAATCGAGAGTAAATGTGAAGTAATTGGTCTAAAATTTGTTAAACCCTAGATCTAGAGTCTCTCTCTATAACTCACATTTTCTCTGCATTTTCACCTAGATTTAGTGATCTCTCTACCCGTATGCCTTTGTTAAAAAGGTAGTGCACCTCAAGAGCTCTTTTTTGGTCTGATTAAAGCTTGGTTTTGGCATTTTTGAAGTTTCTTCATCTCTTCCTATAGTCTTCCAAATTGAGGTAAGGGCTTTCTACACTTTCTATGAGTTTTAACTTGGTTATTTCTTGATGTGTAAGAAACATTGGGTGTTGATGTGATTTTAACAAACTTAGGGTTTGGGGTTTAAATTCAAAAGTGAGGTTTTCAAATGTATGTGTTCAAAATGGTTATGAGAGTAAATGTGAAGTTGTGTTGTGGTAAATTCATTGATGTTGATATCCGAGGTAGATTTTGGAACAAAAATGGAGTTTTGCCTTAAAATGGTTCAAATTGTTATTTTATATAAACTAATGAAATTGGTATTGGGAATATGAGATTGGATGAGGGTTTATGTTAATGGTGTAGTTGGATTTGCATTATCAACCACCTATGGAAATTTGGATAATTTTATCTGTTGAAGAGATTGTATATCTGTTTAAAAATATCTGTTTTGGGCTATCGGTAGAAGATAGCTATGATTGTTGTAGAAATTGCATGAGGATTAGGCGAATTAAAACTAATCTCTTATTGGTTGTCATTGAATATGACTGTGTGTTTTAATACATTGTATATGTATGATGTTTGGGATGAAAAAGGGAATGTACTCCATTGTTTGGGAGGAAAAAGGGAATGGACTCCATTGAATTAAGTTGGCATGTGTGTCTAGGGTGAAAGTCCTGAAAATGTTTTATATACATGGGTGTCGATTCCCAGGAACGAAATTTTCGTAAAATGGCAAATGGAAGTGTTTGTATGATAGTTATGTTGGTTTGAGACTCATTGAGTTGTGTCCTCAATTTAGTTGTCTGGAATGAATAGAATTGACTCATGAATTGAGATAAAATGAAATGAATTGAGATAATAGGAATTGTGAAATAATGATTGGCATGGCATGGCCTTGCAAAAAAATTGTAAATGGTTTTATCATTTGACATTAAATGTGTGCATCATACTTATATATTTGTTAAGGTTTATATATTGTGCTAAATTGTTTTCTACTGGGTTTTGGGTCACCCTATTTGGGAAACTCATTTTCAGGTACTGGTGACATGCCTCCTCCAAGGATTTAGCTTGGGAGGACTTGGGAGCTGAAGGCTCTATTTTATTATTTTGTATTTATTATTTGTACTAGCCAAGGGTTTTTGTTTTTTTTTTTTTTTATATGTATGGAGCTGAAAACTCTCTCTTTTGTTGTAACCACGCATAGCCTTGGAAAGCTGCAAGCCTATAGGACACTTATTTTGTTGATAATTAAGTTGGTATCACATACGATAGATTTAGCGTAGAGCTTATGAATGTATATCGCATGTGTCACCTTTTGTAAGTTAACTCTGATTAATGAAAGTCTATTATTTTGTTTATGTCATCTTGAAATAGTCATTTGTGGATGAATTATTGTAATTATTTTGGGGGCGTTATAGATGACTTTTTTTTTTTGTCACAGTTTTTATAAATTGACGATAAAACTTACAATTAGTAATATTTTTCTGTGACAAATTTTTCCAATTATTGCAGGAAATTAAAAATTACTGACTTTTTTTGTGACATTTTTTTAAACAATCACTAAAACTTATCATTAGTGACATTTTTTGTAACAAAATTTTCAATCTATCGCTGAAAATTAACAATTAGTAACATTTTTTTAATAGTGTTTGATAAAAATAATACAAACGAGAAATATCATTTTCCCTCCCAAACTATTACGCAATAATTAATTTGACACCTAGATTTCATCTTATTTTAATTTAACATTTAAATTTTTTGAAAATTTGTCAATTTATCCCATCATATGATTTCGTCTCCAATTAAATGGAATGTGCTAACAAGCCGCTATACTTCATTTTGAATTTCATTTTACCTCTCAAATTATACCTTAAAAATCAATTAGACCCCCAAATATACAAAACATTAAATTTAAATATTTAATAAATAATTTTTTATCTCAACGATGAAAAAAATTAAATTTTAAATAATATACTTAGCAAAAAAAAAATAATAATAATAATTAAAAAACTATAAAAAATCCTCATTTGGAATTGTCTCTTTAAGTCTCAAATTATCTTGAGTCAATCTTGGAGAAACTAATTAAGTCAAAAATTCCTCAGCTACTCTATATGTGTGTACGCACGCCCAATTGTAAAGAATTTTTTTCCCAAATTAATTTCAATAGAATTGATCGACTAATAGTAATTTCAAAATTGAGTGGGGTAAAAATTTAGACCACGCTTATTATAAGTAACATCTTCTTTTGAAATTTGAAAATTAATATTGAATGACAAAAATGAATGTCAAAATTTGCCTACAAAATCTAGATTACCTACTCAGTCGTATCATTGATTAAATGATAATTTAACGCAAAAGTTAACAATTATTGTCTAAATGATACTCAATAAAACTAATACACATTTTTTTTATTTAAAATTTAATTTTTTTATTTTTGAGATAAAAAATTATTAATTAAATATTTATATTTATTTTTTTAGGGGCTAATTGATTTTTAAGGTATAATTTGGAGACAAAATAAAGTTTCAAATGATCAATTTGATGCCACATTGGCACATTTCATTTGATTATAGATGGAATCAGACAACAGAGGTAAATTGATTAAATTTTAAAAAGTTTAGGTGCCAAATTGAAATAAGACAAAGTCTAAGTGCCGAATTGATTATTACATAATTGTAACGCCCTCAAAATAATACATAAAGCCCCACATTTCTCGACAAGCATTGATATAAGAGAAACAAACATCTTTCTATTCATCAGAGTATTTATTACAAAAATATTACATGTTGACAACAAACGTAAATACCCTATGAGCTTACAACTTTCCAAGCCAACACTTGGTTACAAAAAGTGAGTACTAACTCAAATACATATTAAGCCTTTGGCTTGAGTTTACATGTAATACATCAAAAGATTAACAAAATAATCAAAAAGAGTCTTCAACTCCCAGAACCTCCCAAGCTATGATCTTGGCGGTGGCATATTACCTGGACCTGAAAATGATATCCCATATAGGGTGAGCCACAGCCCAGAAGAGATACACTAAACCAACTATAAGTAATGACCAAAATAACAGCATGTGATAGATGGTCAACACTTATAACAAATTTATATCACATTACAGTTCCATGACAATCATGTCCATATTACATTTCACTTTCCTTTACTTTATCAATTCATTTCATAAACGTGGCTCAGAACCTAGCTAAACAATTTAAAAGAGATTACATCTCAAATTTTATCAGTTTCATACTTTGCAATTCCTATGAGATCACAACTCATATTAAAACACTTCCAATACTTCACGTAATACACATATTTGCTGTATTAACACTTCCATTTAGTACACATATTTGCTGTACAAACATTTCATAAAGATACACATATTTGCTGTATCTATGGAGTCCATCCTCTATCTTCTCCCAAACTGGTTTGAGAGTCCATCCCCTATCTTCCCTCAAACCGTGGAGTACATCCCCTATCTCCTCTCACACAATACACATATTCCAAGTATATAAGCAATTATCATACACAAGGATCAGTTAATACACATATTTGATGTATTATCCCAACTGTCATATTCAATGACATATTCACATGATTAGTTTTGGTTTTCCTTAGTCAACATGCAGTGTCTACAACAGTCAAGACTATCCTCCACCGATAGTCCAAAGCAGATATTTCTAAACAGAACATAAATGCATAAACAGATATTATATCAATATTTTTCATAGGTGAGTGATTAATTTATTCGACTACACCATACAATCCCATACTTTCCCAACTTCAATAATCTCAACTCAATTTCACATTTCCCAAATTAATTATACAAATTAATTATTCAATACAATTAGGGCATTTTCTCCCTTTTTTCCAACAATAGCCCTAAGGCTCATTTTTCACCCATAATCCATAAACAACCTCCATTTCAAGTCTATAACACAAATATGACTCAAACATGGAAAACCCCTCTTTTAGAAATTGCACAACAAGCCCTAAGTTTTTCAAAATTACCCAATAACTCCAACATATCAAAATGTCAAAATTTAAAGACAAAACTCATAAAATGGAGTAGGATATCCCTACCTCGAAATTAGAAGCCCAAAGGAGAAGATGGCCAAAATCCAAAGTGCTCCAAATCCACTATTTTTCAGATTAAAACGAAGCCCAAGGCACCCTCTATCTTTCTTACAAAGGACTTAGGGTAGAAACACACAAGAAGGAGATGAATACTTAGAGAGAAGGTGTGTAGAGAGAGAGGGAGCTCGGATCTAGGGTTTACAAAACAAAAGAGATGAAAAAGTGAAATGTTATCCCGCTGCTGCCTGCTGATATAACACAGGCTCGCTCGACCGAAGGATTGGTCGCTCGAACGACCAGACACAAAGAACCCTCGCTCGAGCGAAGAAAGTCTCGCTCGAGCCAACAATACGAAGCTTCAGGTCTCACTACAGGAATTATAGGTTTTGACGACGTTTATTTAACGGCGTTTTATGAAACACCACATTTTATACTATTTAAAGGTGTTTTTTAACCGTCGTTTTTGTTTAATGTTAAAACGGCATCGTTTCACTATTTGAAGGCGTTGAAAAGCGCCTTCAAATGCCCTCTCTCTGGCTACCTAGTTAATACACTCGGTCACTCATCAGGGGATGCCCTAATCTTTTACTCACTCATCAGTCTATCGTTCGTTCTCTCTCTCTCGCTCTCTCTCTCTCTCTAAACAGATGCCCTAATCTATCTCTCCCAGCAGAATGCCCTAATCTCTTCCAGCAGAAATCAACGGATCAATTTCGATTTTGATTTCGATTTCATCTGAATCCTTACGCCTTCTCTGATTTCGATTTCATCTGAATCTCTGATTTTGATTTCGATCTCGAAGCTCCACCGCCGCCACCATCTGCACCAACGAGGTAGGTGAGTTCTCTCTCTCTCTCTCTCTCTCTCTCAGTGTCAACCTCTCTAAAGCTTATCATTCACAGAGATTCAGATCGATCTCGTGATTTCATCTCAGAGCGATTTCGATTTCAAGCTCCAAAACACCATCTGCACCATCGCCTACTAAGGTGAGCTCCATCGCCTCTTCTCTCTCTGAAACTCTTCATTTCAAGCCTATTTCAATCTTTGTAATGGAAACATCTCTCTCAATTCATTATTATGATCTTCAATAAAGCCTTGTAAAGACTTTGGATGTGGAAGAACTTGTATTGAAAATAGAAAACAGTGATTCAAAAACACTTGAATTAGTGATCTGTTGTGGATAATAATCAGATTAATACTTGGATACTATGCTCCTTTTTTTTTCGTGAAAATCATTATATAGGAAGTTTCATTGAGAAGTATGAGTATATGAGCTTCTCTATAAACACTGCAGCATTGCAATTGTGATATTTTTTTTCTTAGTTAGCAAAAATAGCCTTGACTGCTCAAGTCAATGTGAGATGTGTGTTTCAAAAAACCTTAATCGGTCATCTATTCAGATTAGTAATTAGCATTTTTTAAAAAAATATTTTTATCATTGAATTGCTTATTATTATTATTATTATTTTAGTTTGGTACTACCCTCTTCTGATAGATTGGTAAAAGAACTCATTCAAGGGGGTGTTATTTAAAAATAGCATTGGCAAACTGGAAAATTATGAGAAAGTGGGACAGTTAGGAGAGAGAATTTTGAAAACAATGTCAGAGTGCATGAATCAAACTCACCCAACAGATCTAGGACTAAACAACACCTCAGGTTTTATGGACAACCCCATTTATGTGAATTCATGACATAGGAAAAAACCAAAATGTAGTTTTCAACGATTTTTTTTCTACGCAGAAGTCGACCGAGGAAGTTGCAAATTAAGTAGTTTTCAATGGAAAATTTTCTTTTTTGCTCCTATTGAAAAAATTTTAGATGACATATAAGAAAATTTTAGAAATTCATCAAATGCAAAGGATATTGTTGTTTATGATGGCACAGCTACATGTGATGATATGGGAGATTATGATTTGTAAATTAGTACCCAAATGGAATCAAGTAAATTACCAGCAAAGCCTTATCCGTAATCAACTTGTTAGTTTATTTGTGTAATCACGTTCAATTCTATACCTTCTTATTGTAAAGTTAGAATTTTATTTGTGTTACAAAGTTGATGTTGTGTTAGAATTTAAATCTGTTATGGATTTAAAACAGACTGTGGTGGCTTCTACTGATTGGTTAGTGTTGTGGGCCGACTTTAGCATTGACCAAATAATGCAAGCCACCTCAGACGATTGCAAGTCAGCCTTGAAAAGACTATGTTCTCACATTATGTCAATGATCCCATGTCTTTCTTCTTGAGGATGGTGACAAAGTCCATTTGTTGGATAACATGGAATCATATGAAATGAAAAGAAATTTTAGGAGGCAATATGGACCACATGATTATTCGAATTAAGAAGAAAAATATTATTAGCATATAAAATTGAGGGTAGTAAAGGAAGGAGCACCAACTTTCTTAAAATTAAAGAATATATGTCTAGTGTGGTTTAATTTCTCTATCAAGATGGTGACAAGTCCATTTTTGTGGTACTATGGAGCATGGAATCACATGATGGGAAAGAAAGTTCTAATACAAAAGTTGGGCTTTGTTTAGCTCGCCTAGCAATTCATAGGTTTCATTTTCTAATTTCTGTCATGTTGAAAATCTCCTAGCACATTATCAGTTTCTACATTTCCAGATGAATAAACTATTTGTGCTTGGAATGCATGAGAATGGCAGTGGAGAACTTAACTAGGTGACCTGCCCCAACCCAACACATCTATTTACATATATAGTTATGGTCTGGTTAATATTACTTTTTCAGAACCAGGATTGGCTCATGGTCTGGGCTGTGATGTGTAACAACCCTCATCTTGATTTGGCCATGCTTGTGTGCATCTTTGTATGATCTTGCCTTGCCATGATTATAATCTTGTTATTTTGTTTTGTCTTGCTTGTCAAGTGTTTCTTGCTTGCTTGATCTTGTACCTTGCTTGATGTATAGCCAAGGTCAGCTTAGCTTAGCTCGCCTTTAAACCTTTGTACTTGGAATTGTTTTGGAACCTTGGTTGACCTGTATCTTCACCTCGGCATGTTTGCCGAGATGTCACTCTTTGGGCCGATGTGTTTAGAGCCGAGGCCGAGATGTTTTGTGTTAGTGATCCTTGTCCTTGGGTAGGTGTGGCCTAGACCGAGGTGTGGCACACCCAGGCCAAGGTGTGGCACCACTCAGTCAAGTGCCGATCTCCCTAGCCGATGTCCTTGTTATCCTTGCAGAAGCTTTGACTTTAGCCGATGTCCTTGCTTGCCGATGTGTTTTGCCATCTAGCTTGTTGTATACGCTTTGTCAGAGACTCGTCTTGTCAATCAGTCACCTTTTTGAACTGAACCAACCCGGTGATGCCACGTGTCCGAGCTGGAGGCTAAGTCAGCCGACAGGCCTATAACACATCATTTTGTATCCTTTTTGGCATCATTTGGTCTCAATCTTTGTTCCTTTAGAGAGAGAAGCTCTAGAACAAGGTGTGAGAGTTTTAGAGAGAGAAGTTGAGTTCCGAGCTTGATCGTGGAAGATCGAACCGTTGGATTTGAGTTTTGAGGTTAGATTCTTGCTTTACTTTGATTGTTCGTATCAAACATCTAGCTGCATTGCTTGATCGAATCCGTTTTGCATGCCATGCATTGATTTGAAGTTGGTCTTGAAAGAGAAAGTTAGTATTCATGTGTTCTTGATGAAAGTTGCACTTTGATCTAGAAGTTTATGGCTAGAGCCATGTTATTGTGTTTGTTCTTGCATGTTCTTTGTGATTGGGTGCCTAAGTCCACGTTCTTGAACTCTTAGCATGAAACCCCAGATTTTGAATAAACGAGTTATGGTTCTAACATGCATGTTCTTGATGTTCTTGTTCCTTGCATTCTTCAGAGGGAAACTCAGGTTTCCCGACTTCGTTTGTATGTGGCCAGCAGGACCACACCTCGGCTAGGAGGTGCGGGACCTCGGCATGACCTGGGCAGTACCCAGCTTGACTTAGCATGTTTCGTTTCGTTATTGATTTGGATTCGGTGGTAGTACCGAGATCATTATGTGTAAATAAAGCTTGTTTTGAGAATGTGATTTGCCATGTGATTTGTCAGGACTTTGATCTTGCTTTGAGCCTACACCTGAAGAGCCAGGTGAGTGGTGCTTTTAATAAAGCTATGTTAAGCTGTTTTGATAAATCTTGTTTCGCCTTGTTTTTGATGAAAGTATTTTGTTAAGCATGAATGGTTAGCCTACTTCGATGTATCAAGTATGAGCTTTGTTTTGATGTATCTTGAAAGTCCCTTGTACTGGAGGACTATAAAAGTATGAGCTTTGTTTTGATGTATCTTGAAAGTCCTTGTCTTTGGAGGACTATAAACTTCGCAGATTAAGTGTAAAAGTCCCTTAGCTGGAGGACTCTAAACTTTCGCAGTATTATGGATAAGAGGATACGGTCCTTTCTTGAAACATAAGTCCCTTGGGCTGGAGGACTCTAAACTTTCGCAGCACCACTTGTTAAAAAGGGCTACGGGCCTGAGTGACGCCAGCTTTGTATTAAAAGGATACGGTCCCTTCCTGAAACATAAGTCCCTTGGGCTGGAGGACTCTAAACTTCGCAAAGACCACTTGTTAAAAGGGCTACGGCCCGAGTGACGCCAGCTTTGTATTAAAAGGATACGGTCCTTTCTTGAAACATAAGTCCCTTGGGCTGGAGGACTCTAAACTTTCGCAGCACCACTTGTTAAAAAGGGCTACGGGCCTGAGTGACGCCAGCTTTGTATTAAAAGGATACGGTCCTTTCTTGGAAAAGTTATTGGGTTAAAAAGGGCTAAGGGCCTAAGTAACATAAGTCCCTTGGGCTGAAGGACTTTAAACTTTCGCAGCACCATCTTGTATAAAACGATTACGGATCGTACAATCTTGTTTTGCCACTAATGGGTTACTACACGTATTGTTTGTTCGGACAGCTTTTGATTATGTTTTGCCGATGTCAGTGAGCATCCCCTGAAATTTGTAAGTCTTAACAGATGAATACGGTTCATCCCTTGATTCGGTACAGTTTTGATGTACTTTGCTTGATAGAACCTCGGCTAATGTTTTGATGGTTTTGATATGTTTTGTTTTGAACAGACTCCGGCTATATTCATGCAAACCTTTATTATTAGTATCATTCACTGAGTTTCCATACTCACCCTCTATATATATATGTAGGTGATGAGCAGGACGGCGGTGACGCCTAGATGTGTTTGCAAGACTTATTTTGGATTCTTGATTTTTACGTCGGCTTGTTTTGCATTCTTGTCGGCGATACTATTTCCACTCCGGCATTTTATGCTTACGCCGGCATTTGTATTTATCTCGGCGATCTTGAAAATCATGCTTCTTGGCTCATATTCATTGTATTTTGTACTTGTCGGCTTAGAAGCCTTTTGATCAAGATTTGACTTGTATTTTGATAACTTGACCGTTGTAAGACTATATTGAATATGTCTTTTCATTTGATTTACGCACAGCTCTCATGGACCACTCGTAATTTGATTTATGGCTTCCGCATTTTTTGTAAGCCCCCTATGTGTACTCTGTTGTGTGTGGATTTTGGTAAGTTGGCCTTCGGTAATCACGGATTACTGGCCATCACGGCACCATCCTACTAGGGGCGGGTTGGGGTCGTGACAGAATGGTATCAGAGCACAAGTTCCTTATTATACGTTATTCACACACTTTGAGTCCTAAAGAGCATAGGATTTCCCGTAGAAAGATGCTAGGGTTGCATCATATTGCTTACTATTTGAACAAGGTGTGCATTGTCTTTACTTGCTTATTTGTTACTTGCCTGCATGGTTATTTGTTAATTGCTTAAGAGTCACACTTTGTATAATGATAGTATCATGAGGAGAGGTAGACCTCCACTGGGCCGAGATCAGTCTGAAGACAGATTGGACAGAATGGAGAGATTAATGGAAGGATTGACCCGTGAGTTGAGGCAAATAAGACAGCAGTACACTAGTGCCACTTCGACCCCGGCCGAGCAGACAAACGGCCGAAATGTAGTTCCACCTCCTCCAGTGCCACAGGTTCTTCCACAACCAGCCTTATATGGAGATGGCACGATAGCTTTGATCAGGGAGTTCAAGAAGATGAAACCACCGAGGTTCTCTGGAGGTATTGAGCCAATGAAGGCCGAGGCGTGGGTGTTAGAAATGGAGAAACTGTTTGAGATTTTCCCCAGCACCGATGCTCAGAAAGTGACTTTAGCTGCATTTACCTTGGACGACGATGCTCGGAGATGGTGGATGATGATCAGAGAAACTAACCCTGGTTTAACTTGGGCAAAGTTTTTGGAACTGTTTTACAACAAGCATTTTCCCCTCAGCGTTCGGAATCGCAAGGCTACCGAATTCCAGATTTTGACACAAGGCAGCCGAACAGTGGCGGAATATGATCGTGTTTTTACTGAATTGGTAAGGTTTGTACCTCACATGATCAACGATGATTACATGAAGGCTAGAAAGTTTGAAAGTGGGCTTCGCGGACCGATTCAAGACCGTGTTAGTCTACTCAATATGCCGACCTATCTTGAAGTCTTTGGACAAAATTTTTTGGCTGAACTAAGAGCAGATACGAACTCGAGAGAGAATCGTGAAAGAGGCGTAACCATGATAGTCATCGAGCACGGTTAGGCGCCAAGAAGAGGATGAATAAAGGCGATCGATATCCAAGGCAGGAGGGTAATACTAAGCCGATGTGTTCAGATTGTGGGAAGCAACATTTCGGGGTTTGTCGTCGGACGTCGGGAGCGTGCTATGAATGTGGAGAAATGGGTCATTTCGTGAGAGATTGCCCTAAGACAAAGGCCGAAGCCAGTAAGAAAAGTGAGAACACCTCAGGTACCGTTCCGAAAGGTAATACGGGGAAAGGACAAATGAGACAGGGCAGAGTATTTGCACTAGTACCCGGAGACACTCAGAATGCTGAAGCTGTGGTGTCAGGTACACTCTCTATTTGCTCTCAAGATGCTTATGTGTTGATTGATTCAGGTTCTACGCATTCGTTTGTATCTACTAAGTTTGCCGAGAAGATTAGTAGAAAACTAGAACCCCTTGAACATGTATTATCTGTGTCTACTCCATCTGGGAGGCCTATGATTGTTGCATCCATTTATAGGGCGTGTGTTGTCATGATTGGGAATGTTGAATTGTTAGTTGACTTAATGCCATTGGATATAGCTCATTTTGATATTATACTGGGAATGGATTGGTTAGTAGCAAATTACGCATCTATAAATTGTGTTTCGAAGAGTGTCACACTGAAACCCCCAAATCTAGCCGAGATTATTTTTCAGGGTAAGGGAGTAGTGCCCCCACCTTACTTAATATCATCCATGAAGGCCTGTAAGTTGATCCAAAAAGGGTGTAAGGGTTATCTGTGTAGTATACTGAGTAATCAGAATGGAAATGCCATCTTAACCGACATTCCAATTGTTAATGAATTCGCCGACGTCTTTCCGAATGATTTGCCTGGCCAATTAGTTGATAGAGAAATAGAGTTTACTGTTGATGTCATATCGGGAACACAGCCGATCTCCAAAACACCATATAGAATGGCCCCAGCCGAACTTAGAGAATTGAAACTACAGCTGCAAGAATTGTTGGACAAAGGATTTATTAGACCGAGCACTTCACCATGGGGAGCACCCGTGTTATTTGTTAAGAAGAAGGATGGTTCACTCCGCCTTTGTATCGATTATAGGGAACTCAATAAGGTCACCATTAAGAATAAGTACCCACTACCTAGGATTGATGATTTGCTCGATCAGCTACAAGGAGCGCGAGTCTTTTCTAAGATTGACCTTAGGTCGGGCTACCATCAGCTTAAGGTTAAAGTCGAGGATGTTGAGAAGACTGCTTTCCGGACTAGATATGGCCACTACGAATTTCTAGTGATGCCTTTTGGACTGACCAATGCCCCTGCTGCATTCATGGATTTAATGAACAGAGTCTTCAAGCCCCACCTAGATGAGTTTGTGGTCGTTTTCATCGATGATATTTTGATCTATTCCAAGAGTGAAGTTGAACATGGAAACCATTTGAGACTTGCTTTGCAGATTTTGAGAGACCGGAAACTATATGCTAAGTTTAACAAGTGTGAGTTTTGGCTTTCTACTATCTCATTTCTGGGTCATGTGATAAATGAAGAGGGTATCTCAGTTGATCCTAGCAAAGTTGAAGCCGTAGTGAATTGGCCGAGGCCGACCAATGTGTCCGAGGTTCGAAGTTTTCTTGGGTTGGCAGGTTACTACAGGAAGTTTGTGAAAGATTTCTCCAGGATTGCAATTCCATTGACACAATTGACTAAGAAAGGAGCACCGTATGAATGGACTGAAGACCGAGAGTCAGCCTTTCAGGAACTAAAGACGAGGTTGATTACTGACACCGATCGTACTTCCATCAGGTAATGAAGAATTTCATGTTTATAGTGATGCGTCGCACAAGGGTTTGGGTTGTGTATTAATGCAAGGGGGTAAAGTCATAGCATATGCATCTCGTCAACTGAAGCCACATGAGAAGAACTATCCTACCCATGATTTGGAACTAGCAGCCGTGGTATTCGCATTAAAGATTTGGCGTCATTACTTTTATGGAGCTTCTTGTCAGGTTTTTACAGACCATCAGAGTTTGAAGTACCTGTTCACTCAGAAAGAGTTGAATTTGAGGCAGAGGATATGGCTTGAACTGTTAAAAGACTATGATATGCAAATTCAGTATCACCCAGGGAAAGCTAACAGTAGCGCTACGAAAGCGTAAAGTCAGTTGGAAATTTGGTATGTCTAACCTTGATTTCAGCAGAACCAACCATCGTTGAAGAAGTAAAGACAAGACAAATGGATGATGAGTTCTTCAGAAAGGTAGCCGATGAGATTGTTACGAAGCCGAGGTCAGGGTACACTTTTGAGAATCAAGTACTCAAGTTTGAAGGGAGATTGTGTGTGGCCGATGTTCCAGAGTTAAAAAGGAAAATTTTGCTGGGAGCTCATAATTCCAAGTTTGCTGTTCATCCAGGGAACACTAAGATGTACCAAGACGTGAAACAGACATTTTGGTGGCCGAACATGAAAAGGGAAATAGCCGAATTCGTGTCTCAGTGTTTGCACTGTCAGCAAGTAAAAGTAGAACATCAAAGACCAACAGGACTCCTACAACCTTTGCCGATCCCTGAGTGGAAGTGGGAACACATCTCCATGGATTTTGTGATTGGGTTGCCGAAGACACAGAAAGGTATGGATTCGATTTGGGTTGTGGTAGATAGACTAACCAAGTCAGCACACTTTTTGCCTGTTAAGACTACTTTCAACGCCGATCAACTTGCCCTACTATATGTGAATGAGATTGTTAGACTCCATGGAGTGCCGATGTCAATAGTGTCAGACAGAGATCCTAAATTTGTTTCCAGATTTTGGCAGAGTCTACAGAAAGCGTTTGGAGCCGAACTGAGATTTAGTACAGCTTTTCATCCCCAGACAGATGGGCAAACAGAGAGAACGATTCAGACACTTGAAGATATGCTTAGACTTTGTGTATTGGACTTCCAAGGAAGTTGGGGAATGCATTTGCCATTAGTGGAATTCGCCTACAACAACAGTTATCAAGCTAGCATTGGCATGGCACCGTATGAGGCTTTGTATGGGAGAAAATGCAGATCGCCGATATGTTGGACCGAAGTTGGAGACAAGGCTCTGCTTGGTCCCGAACTGATTCAAGTAACAACAGAGAAGATTAAACTTATCCAACAGAGGATCAAAACTGCCCAGAGCCGACAAAAGAGCTACGCCGACCAGAGAAGGAATGAGTTAGAATTTGAAGTTGGGGATCATGTATTCCTGAAAGTTTCGCCAATGAAAGGAGTTACCAGATTTGGGAAGAAAGGTAAGTTAGCACCCCGTTATATTGGTCCATTTGAAGTTCTTGACAAGGTTAACCCCGTTGCCTACAGACTTGCTTTGCCACCAGAACTGAGCCAAGTCCATAATGTATTTCACATTTCGATGCTAAGGAAGTATATTCGGGATCCACTGCATGTAATTGAATATTCTGGAATCGAAGTGAATGAGAATTTGGGGTATGAAGAGAAGCCGACATCTATTGTTGATAGACAAGTTAAGCAATTGAGAAACAAATCCATACCAATGGTAAAAGTGGAATGGAAGGAGCATTACGGCAAGGATGCCACATGGGAAATGGAAGAAGAAATGAGAATTCGACATCCAGAGTTGTTCTTGGAACAAGGTACCTTAAGTTTGGGGACCAAACTTCTTTAAGGGGGGAAGGATGTAACAACCCTCATCTCGATTTGGCCATGCTTGTGTGCATCTTTGTATGATCTTGCCTTGCCATGATTATAATCTTGTTATTTTGTTTTGTCTTGCTTGTCAAGTGTTTCTTGCTTGCTTGATCTTGTACCTTGCTTGATGTATAGCCAAGGTCAGCTTAGCTTAGCTCGCCTTTAAACCTTTGTACTTGGAATTGTTTTGGAACCTTGGTTGACCTGTATCTTCACCTCGGCATGTTTGCCGAGATGTCACTCTTTGGGCCGATGTGTTTAGAGCCGAGGCCGAGATGTTTTGTGTTAGTGATCCTTGTCCTTGGGTAGGTGTGGCCTAGGCAGGTGTGGCACACCTGTGCCAAGGTGTGGCACCACTCACCAAGTGCCGATCTCCTAGCCGATGTCCTTGTTATCCTTGCGTAAGCTTTGACTTTAGCCGATGTCCTTGCTTGCCGATGTGTTTTGCCATCTAGCTTGTTGTATACGCTTTGTCGAGACTCGCCTTGTCAATCACCACCTTTTGAACCGAACCAACGGTGATGCCACGTGTCCTAGCCGAGGCTAAGTCGGCCGACAGCCTATAACACATCATTTTGTATCCTTTTTGGCATCATTTGGTCTCAATCTTTGTTCCTTTAGAGAGAGAAGCTCTAGAACAAGGTGTGAGAGTTTTAGAGAGAGAAGTTGAGTTCCGAGCTTGATCGTGGAAGATCGAACCGTTGGATTTGAGTTTTGAGGTTAGATTCTTGCTTTACTTTGATTGTTCGTACCAAACATCTAGCTGCATTGCTTGATCGAATCCGTTTTGCATGCCATGCATTGATTTGAAGTTGGTCTTGAAAGAGAAAGTTAGTATTCATGTGTTCTTGATGAAAGTTGCACTTTGATCTAGAAGTTTATGGCTAGAGCCATGTTATTGTGTTTGTTCTTGCATGTTCTTTGTGATTGGGTGCCTAAGTCCACGTTCTTGAACTCTTAGCATGAAACCCCGATTTTGAATAAACGAGTTATGGTTCTAACATGCATGTTCTTGATGTTCTTGTTCCTTGCATTCTTGAGGAAACTCGGGTTTCCGACTTCGTTTGTATGTGGGGCAGACCACACCTCGGCTAGGAGGTGCGGGACCTCGGCATGACCCAAGCGAGACCAGTTTAACTTAGCATGTTTCGTTTCGTTATTGATTTGGATTCGGTGGTAGTACCGAGATCATTATGTGTAAATAAAGCTTGTTTTGAGAATGTGATTTGCCATGTGATTTGTCAGGACTTTGATCTTGCTTTGAGCCTACACCTGAAGAGCCAGGTGAGTGGTGCTTTTAATAAAGCTATGTTAAGCTGTTTTGATAAATCTTGTTTCGCCTTGTTTTTGATGAAAGTATTTTGTTAAGCATGAATGGTTAGCCTACTTCGATGTATCAAGTATGAGCTTTGTTTTGATGTATCTTGAAAGTCCCTTGTACTGGAGGACTATAAAAGTATGAGCTTTGTTTTGATGTATCTTGAAAGTCCCTTGTACTGGAGGACTATAAACTTTCGCAGTACTAAGTGTAAAAGTCCCTTAGCTGGAGGACTCTAAACTTTCGCAGTATTATGGATAAAAGGATACGGTCCTTTCTTGAAACATAAGTCCCTTGGGCTGGAGGACTCTAAACTTTCGCAGCACCACTTGTTAAAAAGGGCTACGGGCCTGAGTGACGCCAGCTTTGTATTAAAAGGATACGGTCCTTTCTTGAAACATAAGTCCCTTGGGCTGGAGGACTCTAAACTTTCGCAGCACCACTTGTTAAAAAGGGCTACGGGCCTGAGTGACGCCAGCTTTGTATTAAAAGGATACGGTCCTTTCTTGAAACATAAGTCCCTTGGGCTGGAGGACTCTAAACTTTCGCAGCACCACTTGTTAAAAAGGGCTACGGGCCTGAGTGACGCCAGCTTTGTATTAAAAGGATACGGTCCTTTCTTGGAAAAGTTATTGGGTTAAAAAGGGCTAAGGGCCTAAGTAACATAAGTCCCTTGGGCTGAAGGACTTTAAACTTTCGCAGCACCATCTTGTATAAAACGATTACGGATCGTACAATCTTGTTTTGCCACTAATGGGTTACTACACGTATTGTTTGTTCGGACAGCTTTTGATTATGTTTTGCCGATGTCAGTGAGCATCCCCTGAAATTTGTAAGTCTTAACAGATGAATACGGTTCATCCCTTGATTCGGTACAGTTTTGATGTACTTTGCTTGATAGAACCTCGGCTAATGTTTTGATGGTTTTGATATGTTTTGTTTTGAACAGACTCCGGCTATATTCATGCAAACCTTTATTATTAGTATCATTCACTGAGTTTCCATACTCACCCTCTATATATATATGTAGGTGATGAGCAGGACGGCGGTGACGCCTAGATGTGTTTGCAAGACTTATTTTGGATTCTCGATTTTTACGTCGGCTTGTTTTGCATTCTTGTCGGCGATACTATTTCCACTCCGGCATTTTGCGTTTACGTCGGCATTTGTATTTATCTCGGCAGATCTTGAAAATCATGCTTCTTGGCTCATATTCATTGTATTTTGTACTTGTCGGCTTAGAAGCCTTTTGATCAAGATTTGACTTGTATTTTGATAACTTGGACTGGTTGTAAGACTATATTGAATATGTCTTTTCATTTGATTTACGCACAGCTCTCATGGACCACTCGTAATTTGATTTATGGCTTCCGCATTTTTTGTAAGCCCCCTATGTGTACTCTGTTGTGTGTGGATTTTGGTAAGTTGGCCTTCGGTAATCACGGATTACTGGCCATCACGGCACCATCCTACTAGGGGCGGGTTGGGGTCGTGACATGATGTGGATGCTTTTCAATATGATCAAGTTTCGTAAGCCTTGCACGACTTGAGATAACATGATGGTAGCAAAGCAAAGCAACAACTTTGATCCTTGTGCTGCTGCTGCTAATTTCCCTTCAGGTAATGGACTTTCTAATTTTACCATCAGATTCTCAAGTATTCATCACTGTTGTTTAGCTGGCTCTCGGATGTGCTTACAGCTTGAAAGTGCAAATAACATTTTTAAAAATTGGACATGTCAGGTGTGCAAGCATATTTGGCTGGGCTTACATTCGCATTAGCCGTTTCACCTTGCAAAGATCATTGTCGGGCAACCCCGCTGGATATGTAGCTGCATCCAAGGTACCTTTAAATGTTTATTGATTTCAATTTCCATCTGAATTATTACCTTTTCAGACTGCTTTATACTGATCGTTCTGGGCCTATAATGATGGCTTAGCACACTTATCTCTATCTCTCATGTTTGGATGCATCATATATGCTATACATTGCATTTGAGCTTCTAAACCTATTATTTAATTACATAACAAGCAGGTCAACTTAGTATGACTGCATTTATCTTAACATTCACAGTTGAGGGAGCAAAATTGGCACAATATTGCTGGGGCCAATATTTGTAATTTTATAGGAAACCCAGTTTGCAAGAAGTCTACCCAAGAGAAATTTTGAGACTCAGGAGGGGCCATGGCCCCCCTTCATCCAAACATAGGCCCACCCCTAGATCCATCTTTTGAGTTGATAGTTTGCATAATGCTTACTGGTTGATTATTTAATTCGATCCTAAGTTCCAATATTGAGACAAAAAATGCAGTCATAAATAAATAACTAATGTGAAACTCCTAACAGGATCCAGTAATAGGGGGCAGCTTACTGTTGACATACACAACTGGCTATGTTGCTCCTCTACTTCTAGCTGCTTCTTTTGCAGGAGCATTGCAGGTATACTCTTTTTTCACTATGTAAAATCTCGTATGTGAACTCTTGATGTGCATAATTTACTGCTGCTTTTCCCCTCCTTTCTGAGGTATATATAGATAGTGCATTGTGGGCCAGGGCCAAAATTATGATTGTTCCAATGACTTAGTGTACTTAGCCAATGATTTGGCAGGGCCTACTAGGGAGACATTGGGACTATGCCCAGATCTTCCTACCATCGGTAGGTGGAGGCCAAATTCGTGCCATCACTGATAAACTGTCTGCCACTATGTTTTGTTCTTACTCGTACACTTTTTGTTTGTCTAATTTTTATTGTTCGTTTGTATCTTGGGCAATTTCTAACACATTGTCTGCAGAGCCTGCTTTCATTCCGCAAATTCTCATCATGGATCAACCCAATGAGGTATTTTCTCCCCATTTTTTGGCATTAGGATAAGTTGTGCTTGAGGTTCCTTTTTTGCATCTACTCTTCAATGTTCATCTTCATTAGTGGCCAGATGTTTACAATTCTGTTCCTTCGAGTGTGGTTGTCACTCATACACATGTATTTGATGTATTTGATAAAAATATTCCAATGGAAAACATATCAAGTGGCCTTGCACTCTAGAACTTCTGATCAGGTTAAGGTTGTTACACAGATAAATTGATAGTCCAGAGTTTTTATGTAGAACTTTCTTTATCATGCATACGAGGGGAGTTGCTTGAAGATTCATGCCTAGGTGTACCTGGATTCCCACTCCATCAATAGTAGGTGGGTCTTTGGAGTATGGGCTTTTGTTCATGGATTTACAGTTTGTAGCAATGCCAATATGTCTGTTCTTAATTCTTTTGAACATGAATTTTGTATGGTGAACAATAGTTTATGAAGCACATACGTTTCTACAATGGAGTTGTATCCATATTGTATCCTCTACCTGTCATCTAACCACCACACCCACTCCCTCTACCACCTCATCTCCATGATCCAGCCATGATATGGCAACAATGACGGTGCAATTAGCCTTTCTTTTTAATTTTCTTCCTTGGTCTCAATCTCTTCTTGGTTGGCATCTAGGAAAAAAATTAACTAGTTATCAATTTATCTCCATTTGTTTGTACTTTGTATATGTGGTTTTATACAAAACAAACATGGAAATGGTCTTATACAAAACAAACATGGAAATGGTCTATTAGTCCAAGGATTATTCATCCTTAGGATATCAGTTTTAGGATTTGTACTCTTATTGGGGGGGAAAAAAAAAAGAAAAGGTCTTGGAGAATAATATGTAGAACTTTTATATGCTTCTTGTTGTCCCTTCTTTTTAATTAAAAGACTCACCATTGTCTTTATAATTTTAAAAATATAAAAGATATGTCATTTT
Source organism: Camellia lanceoleosa (assembly GCA_025200525.1). Classification (NCBI taxonomy): domain Eukaryota; kingdom Viridiplantae; phylum Streptophyta; class Magnoliopsida; order Ericales; family Theaceae; genus Camellia; species Camellia lanceoleosa. The sequence continues at coordinate 26,471,499 of CM045767.1, forward strand.
AAATATATTTTCTATATAAAATTTTTGTTTGGAAATCATTTTTTTTTTTTTTTTTTAAATCTTTACACGGTTATGTTTAATTTTTTTAAAAATTGTGGGGGTGGGAAGGTAAGAAATTGGTGGATGTATCAAATTACCTTGCATTACTTTTTGTCATTTTGGTTGAAATTTGTTGACTTCTGTTTATATGGTTACCTTTGTTCTGTTGTATGAAGCCTTTTGATTGATGTTGTACATAATCCCTTTTTTATCCGTTTGATGTATGATTCTCTTATACTTATTTTTCTATAAATTTTCCATTCTTATCTGTGCAGAGGCATTATAAATTTTAATTGATATTTTACTAGATTATCATGCATGTTAGTTTTCTTCTTTCAATTGTTTTTGTTTTATCTTTGTTGCTAATTCTGATTTATTATTCTTGTAACTAGATGACCACTGCCATAGCCATTGAGGACGTAAGAAGGGAAGTGAAAATTTTGAGAGCTTTAACAGGGCATAACAATCTAGTCCAATTTTATGATGCATTTGAAGACCATGAAAACGTCTATATAGTGATGGAGTAAGCTTTGATCTTGACACTGCTTTGAACTTCATCTCATTATATTGGATTACACATTGTGACTGTGTTGAACCTGATTAGCAATGATACATTTGCAGCTGTTGTAACCAATTTAATTGAGACGCACATGATTTTTCTTCTTTAGCTAAAAGCTCCATTTTAATAGCTAAATGTTATGCTTATATCAATTTGAAGCTGTGCACTTGTTCTGAGTTTATGTCTCGGCCTTGATGAATATTTATGAATTTCTTCTTTAGCTAAAACTTTATTTTCCTGTTCATTGCACTTTCTAAGGTGTTGTCTATGAGTTAAATTTTAGTTTTGTGACTCAGTTTTCTTGACAAAGGAAGCTACCTACTTTTCAATTTCAATGACTACCCAAATGGAATGGTGACACTTTTCAATTTACTAATAATGGGAAACTGGCAAGCCTGGATGCAGGTAACACTAATCTGTCACGATCATCTATATCTTCTCTTCATTCATACTGCTCTGTGCATGACTGAAGAATATGTCAACTTGTCTTTGCAGTTCACTTGTGATTTATGCTTACCTAGTTAACTAGTGAAAATTATGTCCTTTGTGGCTTGTTCTTATTTGTTCCATATCCTTGTTAGCAACCAAAGGTTTTGGTGCCTTGTTTATCTTGAGCTAACAATTAATCAGGATGGCGCACCTTGCAGAATATACAAAATTGTGTTTCCCACAGGACTAAATAGTGTTGGAGATGCTCAATATGATTGACTTTGTACTTTTCTTTTGATAACAGAAATCAAAGTTTGGCTTGAGTTGCTTGCCTAATGGATTACTTGTGTCAATAGATATGTCTAGAACAACTACCTAGTCTAACGATGAAATAGAAAAGCAAAAATATTGCTGATACCGTAAATAAAACATGGTGGAAGCCAAGCTAATTTGGTGTTACACTGTTACTTTTCTATAAAAGATCAAATTAAATTCTCTGAAGCCTGCTTCTAATGCCTCTCTTTGACTAAAAATTGAGTAGACTCCTTTTGACAGCTTGACTTGCTTTGACTGTGTTGGGCTGGAAATCCTACCCATCTCATCATAAGAAAGGTGTGGTAAAAATCTTTTGTGCTCATCTCATCGGGTGGTTCTCTAGATGGATTTGAATGGAACTTCTTTATTCCGTGTTAACAATTATATTATAATTCATTTTCTGTAGCTCTGAATGAAGATGTGCAATTATTTGATACCTTTAGCAAGTTATCATGATGTATCAGCAGATATCTTACAATATTCCAGATATGCCAACAAATGATATTACAAAAATCCGAAGCTCTCAGTTTTATTTGGATACCAGATTGGCCAAAAAATTGTTATGGATTCATTTGATGCTGTTTAATTCATGTGATGCCTAGTGGAATGCATGATATATTTTGATTTTGAGATGCGCAACTTTCACCACCTATGGCCTTTCTCTTCACAATATTGCCCACTGCAGTCTGTAAATTTGCTGCTTGAATATATGGAAAACATTGTTTTGTTCTGCTGGTATGTGCAGAGAGATCTAAGCAGCTGGACTGGGATACACGGCTAAATATCATCATTGGAGCTGCAAAAGGGCTGGCATACTTGCACCATGATTGTTCCCCACGAATTATATATCGTGACATAAAGTCAAGTAACATTTTGCTTGATGGGAATTTTGAGGCTCGAGTATCTGACTTTGGATTAGCCAAATTATTAGAAGATGAGGCATCTCACATTACGACTATTGTAGCTGGAACATTTGGGTATCTGGCTCCAGGTAAGGCAATTTAAATTACAGCTGACACTCAAATGCTCAAAACTTTATTATTGAGATTGTTAGTGGGGAATACTACTCTTGATGTTGGTTTCACTAAGACTGATGTGGGGCAGTCTGATAGGTGGGTTTGAGGCTACCCTGCCTAATTACATAATAAAATTAGGAAAGCAAACTAGATGACATGAGGATAAAATAGGACTCAAATAAAACCAAAATTCAACCATACGAGGTCCTAACTGGATATCCTGACTTGATATCAATAAATTTTCAAATTTTGCTACTTCTTTACACTGCTTTCATTCAAATATGTATGACATGATTGTGGAGCTCACAAGGTGAATTAAGCTTCTTATTTTCCTTGATTAATGATTTCATATGAATCTTCAGAAGATCAGAGGTTCCAGCCTCCAGATCACCAATCTCTTGTTTTGAAGGGAAAAAAAACAGTATTCCAGAGATGATGTTAATTTAATAGATAATAGTGAGTTCACTTGGTGCAGTATATAGCACCTTGACATGACTGACTTTAAATGTCAGGACAATCACCAAAGATCAACTTCAAAAGTATATATCGACACACATCCAGAATGGTAGGTGGTGTCATAAAGTTATGAGCATTTTGTCTGTTCATAATTTATTGCTAGTTCTAATTAGTTGTTAACATGTTGGCTTCACCTTTATTCATCTGTCAATTATTCAATGCCGTCAATTTACTTTCTTGAAGTCCTAAACATTGGGTGTTCTACCTGGAGCTACTATTCTAGGTAATTGTTGCTTCTGGAGCTGTGAAGCATGAGGATCTTGTTGAGCAAGTGAAGAAGTTGTTTACCAAATTGTCATCGGATCCAACCACAACTTCTGAATTAGTTGCCAAAGGGCCACCAATTTTTTCAGGATTTTTTGTGTTAAAATCCTTTGGTTTTTTATTTTTTTATTTTTTTCCTCGGATCTGACAGTGGGTGTTTTGGTTCACTTCTTATTTTTTGTATTAAATGGGGGAGTGGTGAGAGAGAGAGGAGGGTAATGTTATTTTGTGGCTTTGTATATGAGGTAGTGATTTTTTGATTGAGAATTGTGAATTCAATTTTTGGATATGTTATTTTGTGGGAAAATTAATGCTATATTAAATTGAATGGGAAAGTGAATTAATGTTATATTTGTTATTTGAATGGGAGTTATTATTTCATATTAGTGTTATTTAGTTTTATTATTGGTGTTCTTTTAGTTCAATCACATAAAATTAGCACAATTTCATAACCACAAAAAAAAGAAAGAAAAAAGAAAGATAAGACGGCGTTTTTAAAATGTCACTGCAATGGTTAGAACTTTTAAAATTAAAAAAACCTATGAAGGCGTTTTAAAAACGTCGCTAAAATCATAATGACATCACAGTACTGTTAGGGCAGGACATTTGGCGGGGTTTTTAAAAACGCCGCCTATACTAATACAGCGACGTTTTCCAAACGCCATAAAGTTATAGCGACGGCCGCGTCGTCGGCGTTTGGTACTAACGTCACAAAAAGTGTTAATGACGTTTTTGATACCTATAGCGGCGTTTTTTAAACGCCGCTAAAAGTCTAATTTCCAGCAGTGACTGCAACCCAAAAGCACGCTCGAGTGACAGAATGCTCGCTCGAGCGAAGAAACTCAAAACATACACCTCGCTCGCTCGAGCGAAGGAAAGCTCGCTCGAGCCAAGAAATGCAACCTTCAGGTTCAGAACCAGACGCAGACGCAAGCTCGAGCGAAGGACTTCTCACTCGAGCGACCAGATACAAAACTCAACTCTCACTCGAGCGAACAAACCCTGGCTCGAGCGAAGGATAAAAAATAAAGAGCTCGCTCGAGCGACAAAAGTCTCGCTCGAGCGAAGGACCAAAATTCTGGGCAACAACCATTTGTTCCCAATCACACCCAACTTGTAACAAACTTGCCCAACACATCCTATAACTCAAATACAAAGTATTGAAGGACGAAAACAAGGTATAAACAACAATCAACACCACGGAACCTAAGTCCGAAAATACTATATATAAAGGGGAAAACCTGAGATCGCTATAATAATAGTTTGAGAGGCAAAATGATATTTCCTCTTAGAATAATTTAGTAAATTACAATAGTAGTTCCTGTAATTTAAGAGAAGTGTTAATTTTTTTTTATTTTTTTTGGATTGGTAAAATAAACTTTATTAATTATTTCAATGTAAAAATAGAGATACTCAAAGAACTAAAATTCAAATTATTTAAATTAAAATTATAAGAATGAAAGTGAAACTTTGAATCACAATAAGGGTGAGAAATGTGGGAGCTCCTTTGCTTTGAACCGTCTTGTTACCCGGCGCAGGTACTGTAGGACTTCCATTGACAGATCCACGCCCGTCAACTGCACCCAAAAAAAATATAAAATATAAAATTTTTAAAAAAATTTAATGGACTAAATTTCACACACATATATACAAATATACATTTGTGAAAAAATTCACTTTACACTATGATATGACTCACAAGTAGTTTACACTGTCTTTTAAAAATAAACACATGTTTTTATGGTGCTTTTAAATTAAAATGATACTGTTCAAATAGAATGAGATTTCTGTACAAACGATTGATTGGAGAGTGCGAATTTTTTTTTTTTTAAAAAAAAAAATCAAAATAAAATGTCAATGGTTAAACACATTTATCATTTCCTTCATCTTCTACTTTCAAACTGCAATGCAAACCTTAGTTAAACCTAACTGCAGACACACACACACACACACACACACACACACAAAATCCGATTTTAATTGCTTTCAAAAAACAGAGGAAAAAAACTTCGAAAAATAAAAATGTGTGTTAATTATATTTTTGGTTTCTAAAATATGAGTTTTGTGTTATTTTAGTTTTTAACGTTTAAATCATGTCAATTTATCCTCCAACATACAAAAGGTTCTAAGTTGGTCTCAGTATTTAAATTGTATCAATTTAATTTATAGTATATAGAAAGTGTTTTAATTTGGCTCGTAATTTGGTCCTCCACTCTAACTCCAATAATAGATGCCAAAACTTAGTTAAAGATTTATAGTTTTAGCTGGTTAAAAGACAATGCTTTTAAGCTATTTTCGGTCACATAACTTTTTTACTCTATTACACGTGTTTTTTTTTTTTTTTTGTAAAAAAAAGTCAAAAAAAAGTTTTAACTAACTTTTGATTTGTCATTAAGTGAAAACTCACCTAAAATATTACTCTTTTTAATCTTCAAAATAATATGTGATTTGTATCATTTTGAGATCTAAAATGATACATTTATTCTTGATTTTAACAGTTTCTATTGATGGAATTTGGTTAGGGGACTAAATTGAAACACGTTTTATACTTTGGGAATCAAGTTGATTCAATTTTAACATTATGGATCAACATTATGGATCAAATTGAAATAATTTTTTATGCATTAGGAGTCAGAAGCACATAATTTGGGAACAAAAAAGATAATTAAGCCTATAAATATATGTTATCGTTATGAAATGAACAATGAAATACATCATGAAAAGTAAAAGATGCAGATCTCTTTGACTGGGAGATCATCCCAATTGGATAGTGATATTGGGCCTTTGTTGACTTAACATGGTGTTTGTTTTGATAATTAAAAATCGTTCATATTTTAGGATTTTTCAAGCAGATCATTCATACAAGAAATTAATTTAATCTTATTAGTCTCATAATTGAATTTTATTTGTCTTCAAAAAAATATATGGCAAATACAATTTAAAATGTAGACCATCAATTATTTTTAAAACAAATGTGATTCATCGTCGGGCTATAGTTGTCTAATGAATTTTACTTTTTGTATGAATAATCAGTCTAAATTTTTTTTTTAAAAAAAAACAACAAATTATTCGGATCATTAAAATGGTTTGTGGTGATACTTGGAGGCTCAACAACATCAAATTAGGATCACTAAGGGGAGAGAATATGCAACAAAAGAGAAATATTTTGACAACCTATTTTAAGATGGAATTGGTTTATATATACTCACCAGATATGATGTTGAACATATTGAAGAGGATAATCATCAAGAAGAGCAAGAAATGGACAAGGGAGGCCAAGCGACCCATTATATTCCTTGCTTTCTTAGTTTAGAGGCCTCATGTTATTAACCCCTTCAATTTATAGTCCCTCGTCCAACTAAAAAACAAAAAAAAGAAAGAAAATGTTAAAAACAACCCTTAAGGATTGTTGTTAGTTGAAAAAAGTGTAAAAAATATGTTAAAATGTATAAAAGATATTTAAAAATATAGGGTTAATTCCACTATTAACTCAATAGTTTGATCCAAGTTTCAATTTGATCTCTATTATTTTAAATTGAATAGTTTGGTCCCTACACTTTAACTATAGTTTCAATTTGGTCATTTCCTTCAAGTGAGAGATTAAATTTAACGATTTTGAGATATTTTTCAGTATCTTAAAATATACACGTAGATAAAATTTACGAAAATTTGAATAGTAAGACAAAATTAAAACTAGATTTAAATTATATGGAACAAATTGTTCAAATTAAAATTGTAGGGACAAAGTGAAATTTAAGTCAAGTTGTAAAGGTGAAAGTGTAGTTGACCCAAAAATATATAAAAATATTTTGCGATATATGAATAGTGTGTTGAAATTATAAATATTTTGGTATTCTGTATTTTTAGGGAAAATTATAAATTTAGAGAAAAAAAAAAAAAAAAAACCCACCAAGATTTAAGCCATGTAACAAAAGAAATCATGAGTTTTAATTTTATCAATTTAAACCTTGTACTTTTGATTTTTTTTTTTCAATTTAAATCATTTGACTATTTTTGTTAAGTAAAATCAATAGAAAAATTGATATTTTAGTCATTAAACTCAATAAAAAAAATATTTTAGACATATTATATATATATTGAGTTTAATGACTAAAATATTATTTTTCCCGTCGGTTTTACTCAAGATTTATTTTCTTAGAAGACTCAAATCTTAAGATTTTTTTTTTTTTGTAATTATCCCAATTTTTTTTATACAGACAGTAGCATAATTCAAAAAAAATATAAATATAAATATAAACTCGTCAATTTCTAGTCTCCTTGATCTTATCTTAGGCCCCGTTTGGGAACTTACTTTTTTAGCCAAAAAGTCAAAAAGTTACTAGCCAAAAAGCCAACAACACATACCAAAAAGTCAAAGTTTCTCTTTTTTCTCTACTTTTTGCACATCTTTTCCTAATTAGCCAAAAAGTCATCCCAAACATACAAGTTTTTTTTACCTACCTTTTTAGCCAAATAGCTAAAAAGATACTAAATTAACCTGTTCCCAAACGAGGCCTTAATATAGTTTTTTTTTTTTTTTCATATATATATTTTTTTATTTGTGTTGAAGTCCAAATTAAGAGGGTCATAAATAGGAATTAGGATCCTCTCTTTAACTTCTCTACTTGACTCCTTGCTTGTTGGGCCATTGGGCCCACTTGTGAGCCCAATTTCGATGATCCGAACCGTTCACATTTAAAGATTCATTGAGTATATCACACCTGCAAAAAATGAAATTGATCGAATATCAGAAAGCATATATTCGGTGAACTGTTTATTAAATTGTTTTAAAAAATGATTTTTAGTTTGATGACTCGAACACGTAGTTTCTAATATCTGATCAACTTAATTTTTTACAGGTATGATATTATCAACAAATCTTAAAATGAAACGGTTCAGATCATCGAAATTGGGTTCAAAAGTGAGCCCAATAACCTAGTAAATAGGGAGTTAAGGAGGGAGAGTAAGGAGAGATCCTGATTCTAAAATGAAGACCCATTTTTCTATTCAAATAGGAGATGTGACATGATAAATTGGAATTTTCATCTCGTAGACTTTGCAATGTTACAGTCACCATGGACCGTCGTTTTGGTTGTCAATTAATTACGTAAAAGTCTTTTGATCAATACAAATATTTTTTTATCTTATAGTTAGATTTTAATCAAAGAGTGGGTAGGAAGAGAATAAAACAACCCTACACATTGCTTTCTAATTCTTGGACTGGGGCATGAGCAAGACTCTTGACTCCGTAATTTATCATTAAGACATCTTATTAAAAAGTTAAAAAGTTAAAAAAGTCAAAAAATTCTTTCCAAATTAGGATTTTTAGTTCAGGCTAAAATAATCAAAAAAATCAAAAAGTCAAAAAACCAACTCACTTTCCAAACGGAGGCTAAAGATGATTCCTTTAGTTATAATCTAATTTTACTAATAAATTAATATTTTATAATCTTGGCAAAAAGACCTCTACAACTTGACCTTAAGAGAGTCATAGTTTCACGGTGTTAAATAACAGAGTTTTTTAAATATGTCGTTATAAGTCACAGACTCGCACATAAAGATTCGAACTCACATTCCAAATAATGGATACAATTTGCCCAATCTTAGAAGACTCATCCTACCAACCATGTGTGTCAATGCACGAATGGATGGCCCTGGGGAGAATCAAACTATAGATGTAGGAAAGTTTTAACCACTCCATTAACTCTCAAGATTAACCCACTTAATTTATATTACAATTTTTTATTAGCTAAAAGTATAACATAAATAATATCATATAATATTTCAAAATATAATTATTAATCAATGATAGATATAATTTTTTTGAAAAATTAATATTCAGTGGTAATTTTTAAAAATTATTAAACATTAATAAAAAAATTATAATTATAATTATTACAATAATATTTATAGGGAAAAATATCATATTGGTAGGATGTAGAAAAAATAATTACAAATTAATAAAAAAATTTTATAAATATTAATAATTAAATTTATGATATTTTTTTATGAATTTTTTTTTCTACATCAATTTTAGGTAATAACATCTATTTATAGAAAAATTATTCAGTGCTCATAGATGTCACGTGACGATAGTCCTCAACAATTACAATACATCATAGTTTCTCTTGTTTTTCAATTATTAACAAAAAATCATGGAACTCTCTTATTCACCGATCGCAATAGTATAGAGACACCACCAACAATATTCCAGGACCCGCCAATACCTTCTGGACGTGTTTGATTCGCCGGATTATGGGGGAACTATCTATTATTTGGATTGTAATCCAAACAGTGCTTCTTATCCGCCGTTTGATTTTTTTTTTAATCTGCCAGATTCCATGTCCGGCTGGACTCCTTATCTCTCATATAAGGGACTATTGTGTCTTGGGGGGGTATGGGACAATTTTGGAGGGACTATCCACTGTTGGGATTAGGTGGTCAAAATGACCATTTTGACCCTCTATTATTTAATTATATATTATATTTAATAAAATTCAATAAAATTTAAATGTCTCAATTTAAAAATAAATAATTTTATTTAACTTTTTATTGATATTTTATTTATTTAATTTTTTAAAATAATTTTTTATAGATATTTTATTGATGTTTTATTTTAAATTTTGTTTATATTTTATTTAATTTCATTATTTAAATTTAATAGATTTTTTATTTAATTTCATTGTTTGATTATTAGTATTTTTAAAAACAAATTTATTTAAAATTTTAATTAAAAAATAATATATATTTTTATTGATATTTTATGTATTTATTTATTTTTTAAAAAATAAATTTATTTAATTGTGTAAAAAATAAAATAAAATAAATTTTTATTGAATCTAACTAAAAATAATTAAAATATTAAAGATATGTTTAATATTGCTATTATTTAGTAAATAATTGAAAATGGGTAAAATAGTTATTTATTCATTTATCCTATCCAATCCGTCCAACCAAACGTTGAATTTATTAAAAATAGTCATTTCTAGACATCTAATTCCATAAAAAAATAAACACAAAATATATATCTAATCTAACCAAATAATCCAGAGTCTCAGGATTCAAATCCAATAGATTCTAATTCCTCCTTATTCAGTCCGTCTAATCAAACACACCCTCTCTTATTTATAATCGTTATCGTTTTTCTTTTCATTTTTTTCCCTCGACAATCATTGTTAAATTGTTTCCCCTAATTTTTCAGTCAAAGTCGTTGGTGGATGAGACGCTTCTTTTGAAAGGTTAGCGTTCTTTTCTATGAGAATCTCCTGTGCGTGATATGCGGGTTGGGGTGAGGTTTATAATCGTTATCGTTTTTCTTTTCATTTTTTTCCCTTGACAATCATTGTTAAATTGTTTCCCCGAATTTTTCAGTCAAAGTCGTTGGTGGATGAGACCCTTCTTTTGAAAGGTTAGCGTTCTGTGCGTGATATGCGGGTTGGGGTGAGGTTTGATGCGGTGCGGTCACTTGTAAGAGTCGGTTTGGTATAGACTATATAATCTATCTTTTTATCTTTTTTTTATCACATCATCTCTCTATTTTTTTACATATCTTTTCGTAAAAAGATAAAAAGTATACTTTTTTAAGACATTCCAAACCAACCCTAAATATTTTTAGGTATATCTTTAAAATTTATTTAAAATACAAATAATTTTTTATTATTTAAAAAATTATAAAAAAAATGTATAAATTTTTTTAATAAAATTAATTAAAAAATAAAATTTTTAACTGCTCTTTTATATAATAATAAAATTACTTTAATTATTAATTAAAATATATTTCTAACATAATAAAAAATATTAATTGACTTAATAATTTAATGATAAAATAGATTATTTATTATAAAATTAGAAATTTCACCAGGTAAGATATAATTTTCACAACTACATAGGACAATTCATATTTCAAGCAAATTTCAAAAGATGTATAAGTAATTTACCCATATTTTTAAGTATTCTTCATGTTATTACTTTTTGGGTTAATTACACTTTTCACTCTCATAGTTTGATTTAAATTTTATTTTAATCTATATTGTTTCAATTTTAAAAATTTAATCCCTATTTTACATCCATTTTCGATTTAGTCATTACGTTAAATTTGTTGAAAATTTTATCTACGTGCTCATGTTAGAAAATTGACAAGTATTTTAAAATTATTAATTTTAATCTTTAATTTACAGGAAAAGACTAAATTAAAATTACGCTTAAAGTGTAAGGAACAAACTATTCAATTTGAAACTATAAGAATTAAAATAAAATTTGAGTCAAACTATAAATGTGAAAGTGTAATGGACTCGTATTTTTTTATAGTTATATTTTCTATATCAAGTTTATTTGTAATAAAAAGGAAATTATTTAATATTTTCGGAGTATCACATTTTTATATTCCTTAATCAATTATCATTCATTATGTCACATCATGTTTTTTAATCACCCAACATAATACCACACATACCCACATTCTTCACCAAAAATAATATTATAAAATATCATATGTTTATACTCCAAAATTATTGAATAACTATCATGTATATAACATTAATGAATCATTTTGGGTCAATCTTAATTTGGATATTAGTCATGCCATAAACCATTTTGGGTCTTTTGGTCATATCTGGGGCAGTAAAATTTTTTTTATAAAATCTATTTGCAAATCAGGGTGTGTGGCGTTCGTACGCTGTTAATTTGGATAGAACAGCAAAATGCGGTTTTATTCCATAAACTATAAAAAGTTATGTATTTTTTTTTTTCAAAAAGAGGGAGGGTGTGTGCATGGGGCAAACTGTAGTGGTAGCGCTTTGAAGAAATGGTAGCCCCCAAAAGTAGGGATATGAATAAGTTTACCGCCGGTATTTAAGTAAAAATAATCATTAAATTGATAATGTTAGTTTTATTATTTTGAGTATAGATGTAGATCATTTCTCTCATGAAATTGTACCGAATTGAACAATTTAATTTGGTGTAATTTAATCGGTTTAAGACCTTTCAAGCTTGAGTCACTTTTTAATATAATTATTAATCTATATGAAAATATTGAATTAATTATTTATCCATCATTTCAAATATATCTAATCTATCTATTTAATAAATATTTTTCAATTCTTAAATTAATGAAAATACAAAAAAAAAAAAGTTAAAAAATATCATGACTTCAAGAATAATAAGTTATGGTTAAAATTATATATAATAATAATTTCGTGTTCAAAAAAAATATAATAAGAATTTACAAATCTAGATTATAGAGATGATATGTTCAATTAATTACGGAGCGAGGCACACCTGATGGTCATAGGAGAAGGACTTTAGCGGCGAAGCCAGAGGTGTGTTTTCCAATGAGGAAGGTGGTGGGAGGACTTGGGGTCACTGCTGTGCCTGTTGTGTTTTATTTTGAGATGTATTATGGGCTTATTTATATGATCTGAACCGTTTCATTTTGTAGGATTTGTTGAGTACTTCAAGCCTACTAAAAATCATATTAATCGGATATCAATAACTGTATGATCGAATTGCATATTTTTATACTATTTTTCAAAAGAAAAACTTCTTGTTTATTTTTTTGGTTATCAATCATATAGTTATTGGTATCCGATTAATATGATTTTTGGTAAGCATGAAGTGCTCAACAAACCTTACAACATGAACAGTTCAAATTATAAAAATAAATTCGTAATGCACCACAAAATGAGGTACAACAGTCACTGCTGTGCCAAAGGCACAATAGTAACCCCAATTCCGTGGTGGGTCGGTCTGGGGAGATGGTAGGATTATGGTTAAGGTTTGAAAAATTAGGGTTAGAAGGTTAGGCATAAGAGTAAAAATGGGACTTTATGTTTGGATAAAATTGAAATTAAAAAAAAAAAAAGACAAGAAAAAGAGATGGGGTCCTAAGAAAAACAGTAGGGGTAAATAATACAACTTTTTATGAAAATGAAGTTAAGATTCCCACTCGAAAACTTAGCCTCCATATCATATATTTCCAATTATAATGTGAAAGACGACTAGGGTCGGTTTGCGATGTCCTAAAAAAGTATACTTTTTAACTTATTGGTGGGTTTGGATTGGGTTTGGGTTGGGTTTGATGTGATGTGTTAGAGAGGTAATGTGATTTAAATAAGATGATGTGATTTAAATAAGATAGTAAATTTTTGACTTTTTAACTTATTTAGATTATGCCAAACTAACCCTAACCACCTATTAGTCTACTTTTTGGATTACTTCCATCAATAGCATCAAGTACAATCTATTATTATTGTTTTCTTCTTTTTGATTTCACTTGATAATTTTAAACAATAATGATAGAGACTTCTTTTTTAAGAAATCTCATAATTTTTAAAGTGATCCACATTACTTATGATGCGAGTCTCACACATACATAAGTAGACCTCACATATACATGATTGATTGATGTGGTTCACTTTGAGGGTTATGAATTTCCCAAAAAATGAATCTCACTCTTTTTCCAATTTTGAATTTGAATTTTTATTAAAGCCCTATAGCAGCACAAACGTGTCACCTGCCTACCCCACCCAACACCAGATTGAGCGCAGGTTCGGTTTGGTTATATAGATTAGAGCTCAATATATTCTTTTTACAGAAAAATTCTTTTAATATTTTATTTGAATTCTTTTGGATTTAATTTTTTCTTTTCAACGGAGGTGACTGTAATATCCAAACAGGAGCCTCCGATTCCTCTAGACAATCACAAACCTTTGTCAGTTTTAAAGAATTGCAACCTCTCTTAATAATCTTTACGATGGCTATAGAAAAATTGTCACTCACTTTCTAATTCTTCCTGCTCATATTCTACATAAGTTTTCGAGAGTACATAACATAGTTTTCGGTTTACTGGACATATTGATTGTAATTTGCTTCAATTTATTAATAGATTATTTCATCCTAAAAGATGAGATCCATAAATTTATGGAGACAGTATTTTAAAAAAAAAAATACATTTAAGGAGACGGCATCAAACACTTAACCTGATCTAAATTTAATTTGTTTTCTGTAATTCTGTAAGTATTTTCTGCAATTTCTAGTTTCTGTTTTGTCACTTAATTCACATACTGTAGCCGGATGATTGTTCCAAATTTTTTGTATGCCAGATGTTTAATTGGGTCAGACTTAGACATGATATTTATTATTTTCTGTAGCTTAGGTCAGAGTTAGGTCTGCCCCAACTCAACTCAATGTCCACGAGTGGTGCTGGCATGGCAACGGGGAAGAAGAGAGCAGAGTGGTAAGTGGGTGTGCTGTAAAGTTTGAGAGAGATGACAGGGGAATATACCATTTAAAAAAAGGTTAACTTCGGCTAAATTAAAAAAAGTACATTTATTTTTTTTTGAATTATATCAATTAATATTTTATCTTTATTTTTTTTATACATAATATAAGAAAAGTCAAAAAGTACATTTATTTAGTCTTTCTAAACTTGGCCAAAATATTAGGTTGATTCGATAATTACAAATTTTATTTTATGATATTTGTCTTAACAAAAAGAAAGATAATTATGTTTTTAAATATATATATATTTTATGGACATATATAATAAAATGAAAAAGTTATAATTATGGGATAGATTGAATTTTTTGTGATTGATATATATAAAGGAATCTATAAAATAAACAATTTGAATCACCAAAATAAGATTTGTGATGGGCCTCATGAGTTCTTTAAATTCTCTCAAGTTAAAATTTAAATTTAAAAAAAAAATCTAACTTTTAAAAAAAAAAAAAATTTATTGAGCAAGTTATTTTTCTTCGAAAAAGAAATCGAAGCAGGACGTGCAACGAGTCCGAAATTTTATTTTATTTTTTTTTTCCAAGCCCATAGTCCTCTTTCTAAATTATTTGGTCTGCTCATAGTGGAATTCAACCACTCCCACTATCTCGAAATTACTCAGAAGAATCCTTGCCAAAATATGTTATATAAATATAAATATATATAGATTTATAAATAAAACTTTATTGGGTACACAAAACTCACGCAAATATTTTAAAAAAAATTATTATGTAGTTCAAATTTAGTTTAAATACAAATCCCTAAATATATGAGTTAAATTTAGGTCAAGTTTGGAAAGATACTTTTTTACTTTTCTTATATTATGTATAGAAAAAATAGAGAGAAGATGTTAATTGATGTGACCTAAAAAAAATAAAAAAATAAAATAAGTGCACTTTTTTAGTTTAGCCAAACTTGACCTTAGATCATACAATAACTTTCTAAATATTTTTTTGTCCACTAGTTGTGTGAAGATATATATATATATATATTGATAGGATCAGGACATTTAACTATCCCTATCTATCTAGCAAATCTACTTAACAAAATTCTTAGTTGGAATAAATAGCAATATGGTGAAGAACAACAAGGCTTGTGCTCTCCTCACTTGCTGCTTCCTCTTGATTTGGTTACTCTTCTTTATTGCAGGTGGTTTTGCTGCTGCAAGACAACTAACCACTGTCTCTCCAACCGGTTTGTTCTCTCTCTCTCTCTCTCTCTCTCTCTCTCTCATCGATACTTAAGGGCAAGTTACTCTAATTCTCCTTGTACTTTGCTACTTATATTATTTTGATCTTTTCAATTTCAATTAACTCAATTTTAACTATTAAGTTTACATTTTGTGTCAATTTTGGTGTAATTAATAACATCACTGGGATTTTTGACAGAAAATTATCATTGAGTTTGTTAAAGTTATCACTGAATTGATTAAGTTTACAATTTTATCTATAAAAACATGACACATGTTCATGTATGCATTTTTCATAAAAAATGTCAACAATTAGAATCAATTAAACTAATTTGGGACAAAATCAAAAATTCAAAATTAAAATTGAACTAATTAAAATTACAAAAAACCAAAACGGTATAATTTACCCAATAATTAGATTTCTTTTTGTTTGATCCAATTGTTAT
Source organism: Camellia lanceoleosa (assembly GCA_025200525.1). Taxonomy (NCBI): domain Eukaryota; kingdom Viridiplantae; phylum Streptophyta; class Magnoliopsida; order Ericales; family Theaceae; genus Camellia; species Camellia lanceoleosa. The sequence goes on from CM045767.1 coordinate 26,487,546, forward strand.
GGTTGGTTACACAATCTGAAAAATCTAAAAATCTCCGAGATATTGATTTGTGATTATATTTCAATTTTTAAATAATAAATAATAATCTTAATCAAACAATCAAAGACAAATCGACACAATGATTTAATGTGAAAAAATCACAATTAGAGCGCCTCCAATTATGATAAAAAAACGCAGGCCAAAACTAAGAAGATCAAAAAGGAATTATACAAGTGTACCCTCACCTAGCGAATCGACGCCCGAATTGAACTGACCCCAATGTACCTCTTCCACCACCGTCTTCACTTCGGAATTGTCTTATCCAACGTTGAATCCACAAAGCCGATGTTGAATCCATGGCGATGAGCCACTCCGGAATCCACTAAAGTTTCAGGCTCAAATTCTTCCAAATTTACCGAAGAACAACTCTCTTTTGTGAATAAAAGAAAACAAACAAATCTATTGATAATGTTGATATAAAGTTCATAAATCCATTGATCATTATTAAATCATCAATGAAACATTCATAAAATACCCTCCAGTATAAAACACTTTGTTTTTTCTTCCTCTTTGAAAATCTAGACGACACAAACTCTAAAATAAGCAAACAGTGCACTTTATAGAAAACAGGATCGCGCAGATTGCTCGAGAGCACATTTCATCACTTGAGTGGTGTGCGCTCTAGCAATATGATTAAAGGCGGTGCGAAACATATAGGTTGACCACTCGAGCGCAACTTTCACCGTTCGAACAGTAAAACTTTCTTTCCAAAAGTTCAAACGCTCTACAAAAGTACTGGATGATCTTTTTTTTTTTGTTCAAGGGCACAAATGACCGCTCGGGTGGTCAAACAGCTCGATCCCCGTACATAATCAGCGAAGTAGCAAACATAAAATGATTAAGATCACAAATTCTTCTACAATGCACAATTCAAGTTAGATTCACATCTAAACACTCATAGTTTCATTTAAACAAAAATAGTGAATAAATTTACAACTAAAAGGAGTTTCGTCAAACGAGATTACCAATTACAAAACCTAACACAATCTTTTATTTTCTTCATTTACTTGGCAGATCGGGAACCTCTTTTCAATCCATGTAAAAGTAATTCACCCCAAGCCCATGGCAGTTGCAAAGAAATATCTGAAACAAAGCACTAAAGAGAAGACAAAGTGAAATGAAGCAAGCAAAACATGTTACTACTTGTAAGGGACACAGAGGGCTATTGGTATTAGTGTTTAGTTTTTCTTTTCTTTTATTTTTCTCAGTTCTTATTACAAGGAAAAATAATGATGTGGTCACATCGCATGGGATTCACTTCTATTATGAGTAGATACTATTGTAAAAGAGTGTGTTGCTATAAGCTTACTCATGTATCACTACAAGAAAATATACCTTTGGCGACTAAATTTTTAGTCGCCAAAAGTCGGTTTTTTAGTCGCCAAAGGTCGAATTTCCACTTTCCGCGACAAAAACTTTTAGTGGCCACTGTTGTCGCCAATGGACGGTCGCCAATACCTTTGGCGACTAAAAACTTCTTAGTCGGCAATGTACAGGTCTTCAGCGACGAAAAAAATTGTCGCCAAATGCAATATAATTTTTGGAAATTTGACCTTTGGCGACTAAACTTTTAGTCGCCAATAGTATTTTTTTTTTTTTTATTATTTAAACCTTTCGGCAACTAAAGTCGTTGGTTGCCAAAACCATTTCCAGAAAAAAAAAAAAAAAAAAAAAAAAAAAAAAAAAAAAAAAAAAAAAATAAATAAATTTGCCTTGGCTGCTCCCAAGGTTTGAACCTGGGACGTCCAAGCCATGCTCCCCACTGTGCCTTCACCCACACGCGTTCCCCACTAGACCACCCCAACCTCACATGCGTAGTAGTGCAATATATATTATTTATATAGTATATTAACCGCAATTAATAGAAAATAATATTTATAAATATAATTTTTTTAATTCAAATAATTTATGTCAAAAAATAAATTATTTACTAAAAAAAAATTAGTCAACTTTTGGCGACTAAAACCATTATTTAGTCGCTAATTGTATTATTTTGGGCTACTAATTATTTATTTGTCGCTAAAAAAACAGGTTCTAAATTAAAAAGCAGCAGTTTTGGCGACTAAACTGAAATTTCGTCGCCAAAAACCCTACTTTGGGCGACTAAAATGGATTTTGGTCGGCAAAACCCCCACTTTCAGCAACTAAATTGTTTTTAGTCGGCAAAACTGCTATAATCAGCGACTAAACCTATTTTTAGTCGCCAAAACCATACATTTTCGCTACTAAATTATTTTAGTCGCTAAAAACCGTGACTTTTGGCTACTAAACAAACTTTAGTCGCTGAAAACCGTATATTAGGCGACAAAACTTCCTTTCAATCGCTAAAAACCTGTTGTTCGGCGACTAAACTCTTTTAGTCGCTAAAAATCTACTTTTTGGCAACAAATTCCAATTTAGTCGCCATTTCCCTCACTTTCAGCGACTAAATTTCATATTTTGGTCGCCAATTCTGTTTTTTGTTGTAGTGTATATGTAGGCAAAATTATGTTGCCCGTACACGTGGATTCAATTTCAAGTATAACTCATATATGAGAATTGAAGAGAAGTTTGTGTATTATTTTGATTTTATTTTTTAAAAGACTTAGGTCAAGTTTGGGTACTCTCAAATAATCTAAAAAGTCAAAAAGTTACTTAAAAAGTTAAAAAGTTAACACTATTCACCAAAAGTCAACAATTACGGCTGTACAACTCCCAATTCAAATTTTCCTCTAAAAATCAATTTTCACAATTTTTTATTACACATTTTTTCATAAAAAGTTAAAAAGTTAACCCAAACATCCATATTTTCAACCTTAATTTTTTTGTCCAAAAAGATAAAAAGTGCACTTATTTAGTCTTTCCAAACAAGGCCTTAATTGGTTTATTCCGGTTATGAGAATTTATTGGTTTGACCATTAAGGGGTAGACTAATGGTGAAAATTTTGAAACAAAAAAGATACAATCTTTTCATGTAAAGTAGGCCTCACCTTTTTATAGATCCATGCTCATAGGAAAGAATTGTGTCTAATTCTATAATCAATTTTTGTGCTCTTAGAATAACTATACAAAATTTATTCCCAAATTCTCCTTGAGAGGCATTGTGATGGTAAATTATAGGGGTGTCTGGCAAAGGTTTTTTTTTTTTTTTTTCATTTTTTGGGTTAAAATCTAACCTATAATTATTTCACTTTTTTTTTTCACAAACATCACATCTAATTACAAAAAAAAAATCTAACTGTCTTTCCAAATACAAAATTTTAATCTACTAAAATAGTCAAAAACTAAAATAACATACTAAAATAGCAACTTCCCAAACACCCACTACATCTACATGATAAATTAGTTGAACAGCAACCAGTGGCAACACTAAAAAATTCTATAGATGGAGTCACTCAAAAAATTTAAGCTCCACATTTAAATTTTTCCACCTTCAAGTAAAATAAACTTTTAATAAAACACTTGTAGGAACAATCTTCTGTGTACAATAAATAAATTGAAACTAAATCAAACAAATAAAATAAATAACGTATCGAAATTATTTTATCGAACTGAAGAATAATAAAAAAGATCAAGTCGAGTGTGTGACACTCTATCCTTAAGATAGATTCGCCCCGCTATGGTGCTTACAGACTAATGGCGTCTATCTCCCAAGATACAATGATCTTCGCAAATTTATATTAGCACTCCAAACAAATTTGTCTGGCGTACTAGAACCTGTGTTCTAAACTCTCTAAATATTTTCCTAAAAAATATATGAATAATATATATAACAAAGCAAAGATTGGACAAGAAGAAAATGGATTTTCAGACTATTTTCTGATTAGAATGACTGCTGGAAATGGTAGTATTTATAAACAACCAAGGCTATCCGAACAGGTGCTGTATTTGAATGAATAGATACAAAATTAAACTGAACAGATATAGCACTGTTTCAGACAGATAATTGCTGGTAACTACTGCAATTATATATTTGTTCAGAAACTGCTTACCAACCGAATCTATTTTGGTCTTTTCGAACCTGCTGGACTTGGATCGAAAGAGGAAAGAAATTAGGACAAAAATTAAATTCAAATTTGAATTAAATTAAATTTTCCCACAAGTATTTTTTGAAAAAATTCAAATAAATTTTGTCCAAAAAATTAATATAAGGACCGACCCGACCCACACACTGTGTTCCTACGCTGTCAGACCTTTGACCGGACGGGACGCGGTGGCGTCTTGGCGTGTGTGTAGTGGTTTGAGCCAAGGTTCCATTTGTTCATAACTCCTCCCTTCTACAAACTTGGGGTGCCCATTGGGGCCCAATCCAAGTTAGTACACCAATAACTTATATACACACAAAAGCTCTCTTAATGTTTCAATATGGGACAACCCAATTCAAGGAAACCCACATTTACTTCTTTAATTGTCCATTCCATGAACCCGAAAAACAACGTCAACATCCCATTCACTCATAAATGGTTTTGAAAAACCGTCTTCACCGTGTGGATTGTCATACGGCAAGAAACATGTCACCTCTTCGGATCCAACCCAAAAGACGTTTGGGGCCCACTCAATTTTGGGCTCAAAGTTGGCTCAAAATAAGCCTATAAAACCAAATTTCCAACAATCCCCCACATGAATGGAATTTCATAGAGAGAAAATGCAACAACATAATCTAATTACAGAGAGTACAGAAATTAGAAATATTCTACAAAGGATATATAGCTTTTGGCTTTTGAACCTTCCCTTGTGAGACACTATCAGATTTACTAGCTAACCAGTGAACATGATGTCTTGAACTGTTCAGCCGTTTAAGTAAATCAAGACAATAAAACTCACAGAGTATATCCCTAGATACAGTTTAGTTCTCACTATTGCATTCATTTTGGTCCTGAACAACCTGATCTTTCATGAGTGCTCTAGAGAATTGTAGCCCTTCACAAATCTCATAGAACTGGCCCAGTTCACACTCATATAAGTGATTCTTATGAAGAGTATCCTGCCATACTCCACTAGGTATACCTAGATATAAGAATCATTAAAAGTATTACTTAACCTAAAACATTGCAGACATCACTATTTCATCATAGAAATAGGTAGGAGTTTGACTCCCCAGTGATCCTTCTAAGTCATACACAACTCGGTTATCCTTTTGAACCTAGATCTTAGGATCTCCAGTCAACTAGGTTGGGTTGCCGTTGTGGTAACTCTTATTTAATAGGCTTAAGTCTCATTTCCCTCAATGAATTCTCAACTAGCTCTCTTGCTAACTCTTTGGTTAGTGGATCCGCTATGTTGTCTTTAGACTTCACATATTCAATGAAAATAATTCCATTAGAGAGTAGTTGTCTCACTCTACCAATTGCTGATTGACTATCACAATGTATGCATATAGCAGGCACCGGTTTTGGCCACATTGGAATATCTTCAAAGAAGTAGCGAAGCCATTTTGCTTCTTCTCCAGCTTTGTCTAAAGTTATGAATTCTGATTCTGTATTAGACCTAGCAATGCAAGTTTGTTTGGAAGATTTCCAAGATACAGTCGCACCACCAAGAGTAAAGACGTACCCACTGGTGGATTTCGAGTCTCTAGTGTTCGATATCTAGTTTGCATCACAGTAACCTTCAAGTATTGCTAGTTATCTAGTATAATTCAGCCCAATGTTACGATTAAATCAGAGATATCTTAGAACCCTTATAATTACTTTCCAGTGTTCTACTCCTGGATTACTCGTATATCTACTTAATTTACTTACTGCATAAGCTATATTTAGGCGAGTGCAATTCATCAAGTACATTAAGCTTCCAATAATTTGGGCATACTCTAATTGATAAATACTTTCTTGTACATTCTTAGAAAGAAACAAATTAACATCCACAGGTGTTCTAGCAAGATGATCATCATTTTTGTTAAATTTGTTAAGTATTTTCTCAATGTAATGAGATTGTGACAAAGCATAACCTTATGATGTTTTGGTAATTTTCATACCAAGAATTACATCAGCAATGCCTATGTCTTTCATGTCAAAATATTTATTCAACTTTTTCTTGGTAGTTTTAATCATATCATTATTACTACTTATGATGAGTATATCATCTACATAAAAACATACAATGACATAACATTTGTCTGTGTTTTTAATATAAACACATTTGTCATACTCATTAATTTTAAATCCATTTAATATCATTGCCTTGTCAAATTTCTCATGCCATTGTTTTGGCGCCTGTTTTAAACCATATAATGATTTAACCAATTTACACACCTTCTTTTCTTTTGCTGAAACAGAAAAAGCTTCTGGTTGTTCCATGTAAATTTCTGCATCTAACTCACTATTTAAGAAAGCAATTTTCACATCTATTTGATGAATTTTAAGATTGTACAACAATGCAATAGCAATTAGCATTCTAATGGATGTTATTCTAGTAACCAGTGAGTCTGTGTCAAAGTAATCTAGACCTTCTTTTTGTCTATGTCCTTTGATCACAAGTCTTGCCTTGTATTTGTCAATTGATCCACCCACTTTCATTTTCCTTTTGAAAATTCACTTATATCCAAGAGGTTTACAATCTGGTAGTAAATCCACCAATTCTCAAATGTGATTTTGCAAGATGGATTCAACTTCACTATTGAGAGCTTCTTTCTATAAAGAGGTTTTAGGACTGGACATAGTTTCTTTAAAAGTTAAAGGCTCATTAATCTGGACCAAAAGATTTTGAGGTTCTAGCACGTTTACTACGCTTAGGTTCCTCTTCATCAATTTGCTCTTGCTCTTGTTCTTGATCATTACTAGTAATAGCATCAAAAGATCTTTTATTATTATTAATCTCTTGTCTAATCTTATTTGGAAATACATGTTCAAAGAATAATGCATTCCGAAATTCAATAATAATATTTACATGCATTTCGTAATGTTCTAATTTATAAATCAAAAACCAATATGCACTACTATTCTTGGCATAACCAATTAAAATGCAATCAACTGTTTTAGAACCTATCTTAGTCTTTATAGGACTAGGAATAGCTACTTTGGCCAAACACCTCCACACTTTCTAAGTATTTGTAGGATGGTACTCTTCCTTGCCACATTTCAAAAGGTATTTGATTCACTTTCTTTTGAGGTACTTTATTAAGTATATAATTAGCAGAAAGTATTGCTTCCCCCGACAAGTTCTGAGGTAATCCAAAATTTATTAACATGACATTTATCATTTCTTTTAAAGTCTTATTTTTCCTTTCAGCAATTCCATTTTGCTGAGGTAAGTAAGGAGCGATGGTTTGATGAATTATTCCATGTTCTTTACAAAATTCACCAAAAGGTGATTCATATTCACCACCTCTATTACTTCTAAGTTTCTTAATTTTCTTATGAAGTTAATTTTCAACTTCATTCTTGTATTGAATGAAAATTTTCAAAACTTTATCCTTGGTTCGAATTAAATAAACATAACTATATCTAGTATAGTCATCCATAAAAGTGATAAAATACTTTTTCCTATGTTTGGTTTGAATTGATTTAAAATCACAAATGTCACTATGAATTAATTCAAGTGGTTCCGTACTTCTTTCAATTGAATGAAAAAGAGTTTTGGATAATTTTGCCTCAACGTAAATTTCACATTTATGATTTAAATCAATGTCAAATTTAGGTAAATATTCCATATTAATTAATCTATATAAAGATCCATAATTAACATGTCATAATCTACCATGCCATAAATTTGAAGACTCAAGCAAGTAAGAAGAAGATGTATTTTTATTAAAAACTAATGGTACAACGGTCAATACATTCATCTTGAAAAAGCCATCAAACATGTAACATTTTCTTACATACATCTCATTCTTAGTAAGTATAAATTTATCACTCTCAAACACTAGCCTAAACTCATTCTTACTCAACAAAGATTCGGAAACAAGATTCTTGCGAATGTCCGGTACATACAGCACATTATTGAGAGTGAGTTCCTTTCCTGATGTCATCTTCAGAATAATCTTTCCTTGTCCTTCAACTTTAGAAGTCGAAGAGTTGCCTATAAAAAGTTGTTCACTGTTGTCTACTGTAGAATAAGATGTGAACATCTTTTTGTCGGCACAAATGTAGTGAGTAGCACCAGTGTCCACCCACCATTCTTTAGGATTTCCGACAAAGTTTGCCTCAGAAACAACTGCAGAAAGATTTATGACATCTACACCATTGGAAATTTTATCCATTTCGGTCATGTGGGCTTGAGTAGGCTTCTTGCTTGTTCTTCTTTTGCTTTTGCCTTTGCCTTTGCTATGCCTGATGTCCCTCTTTGTCGCAGATGTAACATTTGCCATTAAACTCGTACTTTTTATTTTCCTTCCCTTTAAAGTCTTGTGAGGAACTTTCTCTTGAAAACTTCCATTTCTTTGCTTTTGGAGCATGTTCCATTACATTTGCCTTAGACTCTATTGGATGCTTACTAGCCCACTTCTTTGAATTGTGGTTGTCCTCTTCAATCCTCAAACGCACAATTAATTCCTCTAAAGACATTTCTTTGCGCTTGTGTTTGAGGTAGTTCTTGAATTCCTTCCAGCATTGTGGTAATTTTTCAATTAAAGCAGCAACTTGAAAGGATTCACTGAAAGACATGCCTTCTGCTTGAATGTCATGCAGAATGAGTTGGAAATTTTGAACTTGGCTAATCACAGTCTTAGAATCAACCATTACAAAGTCTAGGAATTTGCCAATCACAAATTTCTTTGAGCCAGTATTTTCTGTTTTGTACTTTTTCTCCAAAGACTCCCAAAGTTCCTTTGCTGTTTTGATAAGACTGTAGACGTTGTATAATATGTGTTGTCAAGTTCGTTTAAGATGTGGTTCCGGCAAAGGAAATCAGCATGTTTCCAGGCATCGACTGTAGCAACCACTTGTCGGTCAGTTTCATCCTCATTCAGAGTAGGAGCATTCTCACGAAGAAAACGAGTTAGGTTCAGAGTTGTAAGATAAAATAGGATTTTCTACTGCCATTTTTTAAAATCAGTTCCTGCAAACTTTTTTGGCTTCTCACCATGATATACCGGTACTGTCACAACAGGAGAGAGGGTTGGCGCAATTGCAATCACCATACCAGTACTTGTTTGAGCATTTGTTTCAGTAGCTATAAATTCTAAACCATAAAACAAAATTATAATTAGAATTTATACTACACAAAAAATTAATCCAAATTCACTAAATTAAATTCTGTAAAAATAAAAGAAACAAGATTGTAATTTTTATTTCTAATTAATTTGAAAATAAAATAAATTTTATTTAACCAAATTAATTCCACACAGAAAATTAAATTTCTATAACACTTCAATAATTAAAATACTGAAACAAAATTTTAATTAATGAACACTGAAAAATTATTTATGAAAACCAAAATTAAATTCTGACAAACTTTACAAATAAATATTCTGAATTGTTAATGACACAAATGTATTACTACTAGTTGTCAAAGAAAATAGAGAATATATTACTATTATCTGTCAAACATATATTACTACTATTTGTTTTCTAACCAGAATATTATTTTGTAAAATCACAGAAAATAATTTCTGTAAGAATAAGAAAGAAGAAAAAAGAAAGGAAATAAACGAAAAATTCTGTAAACAGAATTATTCGAGTCTGTTTTAAGATTGTATGAACAATCTTCTGTGTACAATAAATAAATTGAAACTAAATCAAATAAATAAAATAAATAACGTATCGAAATTATTTTACTGAACCGAAGAAGAATAAAAAAGATCAAGTCGAGTGTGTGACACTCTGTCCTTAAGACAGATTTGCCCCGCTACGGTGCTTACAGACTAATGGCGTCTATCTCCTAAGATACAATGATCTTCACAAATTTGTAGTAGTACTTCAAACAAATTTGTCCGGCGAACTAGAACTTGTGTTCTGTACTCTCTAAATTTTTTCCTAAAAAATATATGAAGAATATATGCAACAAAGCAAAGATTGGATAGTAGGAAAATGGATTTTCAGGTTATTTTCGGATTAGAATGACTGTTGGAAATGGCAGTATTTATAGACAACCAAGGTTGTCCAAACAGGTGCTGTATTTGAATGAACAGATGCAAAATTAAATTGAACAGATATAGCAATCGCTTCGCATAAATAACTATTGGTAATCCATAGCTTATATATCTGCTCAAAACCGCCACCAACCGAATTGCTTTTGGTCTTTTCGAACCTGCTGGACTTGGACCGAAAGAGGAAAGAAATTAGGACAAAAATTAAATTCAAATTTGAATTAAATTAAATTTTCCCGTAAGTATCTTTTGGAAAAATTCAAATGAATTTTGTCTAAAAAATTAATATAAGAACCGACCTAATCTACACCTGTGCTCGGTACGGCTCGCTGGTCAGACAGAGAGCGGCGCGCGCACGCACGTGTGGTGGCATGAGCCAAGGTTTCATTTGTCCATAACTCCTCCCTTCTACAAACTTGGGGTGCCCTTTGGGGCTCAACTCAAGTTAGTACACCAAGAGTTTATATACACACAAAAGTTCTCTTAAAGTTTCAATGTGGGACGACCTAATTCAAGGAAAGCCACATTTACTTCTTTAATTGTCCATTCCATGAACCCGAAAACGGCGTCAACATCTCATTCACTCATAAATGGTTTTGATGAATCGTTTTCACTATGTGACTTGCTATGCGGCAAGGAACACGTCGCCTCTTCAGACCCAACCCAAAAGACATTTGGGGCCCATTCAATTTTGGCTCAAAGTTGGCCCAAAATAAGCCTATATAAAACCAAATTTCCAACAACATTATTGTCACAAAAAAGACCAATGGGAGAATAGAATTGCATCAATATCGAAACAACAAGAACCAAACAAGATGAAGCATTCCTCTGACAAAGATCAAGAGATGTTTCAGTATTTTTTTTTAGATCAGCAAAATGAAATTTTATTGATGCTTCAAAGCAAAAACATCTTAGTTTTCAAGAAGACATCAATGAAACGAAACTATGGAAGAAACTGCATCATAGCTAAAACTAAGAACATCCCAACAAGGTTAGCATCCTCTAGCAACTGTAATCATATGCAATCCTTAGCTACACTAGACTTGCAGCTGGTAAGATAACAACTATATGAAAAAATTAACATGTGAAGACCAAACAAGGACAACTTGCATACTACCCACTACTAGATCCAAAAAGTTGCCTTTTTTTTTATTTTGCCTTTATCTTTTTAACAACCTCAATGTGAAACAAAAAGTCATCAATGGAAAAACCTGTGAAACTAGAGTTTGCTTTTGTCCATAGGGTTGAATGTACTTTTATTTCCTTTACCATTTGATTCCAGCATAGTAGATGATTGCTGAAAATAATATCATTCCTTGATAGCCATAATTTCCAACAAATGCTAGCGAATAGACCTTTCCAAATAATCTTTTTCAAATTGCAAAAGTTCGAATCCAAGGTGAAAAACCTGCAAGGTGACATAGTCTGCTGGAGCGGCCCATTCAGGCTCACAATATCTCAGATTTTACTGCAGTCAGTCATCTTGCAGAGTCTCAAAGGTCACTCGAGTGGTATAAAGGCGGTCATTCAATTATAAGTGTGTTTTGGATCAGATCTGGCTGGTGACTCTCCTGTTATCAGTCTTGAAGTGCAAAATTAAGGAAAGTACATGATACAACATCAATAAAGGATGTTGAGTGCAAAAGCATCATAGCAAGCAAAATTATTCCAACTATGTTGGCACCAAAATGCAAGTCCCATCATATGCTAGTACCACACCAAGTTAGTGAGTAGCCAACCAAAGCACAAACAACAACAAAGTAATAAGCCAACAAAAGGACCCTCAGTTTACAATATTCAACAAAGCTAAAAAGAATACCCCACTAGCATTAATCCTCAATAGCAGCGACAGCAACCAAACCATTATCAACTAGCAGCAACCACTAGCAGCAGCCATCCACTCATCACCCTCACCTCTGATCGCCAACGCTGCTGCAATCTCAAACTGCCAATTCATTAATTTTCAATGCGTCTCCTGACCCAAGAGCTCAAAACAAAGCAGCAGAAACACAGCAGCAGGCTCTAACTCTTACTACCAATATTGGTTATCAATTCATGCACCAAAAAACAACCAGCTTCCACTTTAGATTTAACCTGCACCGCCACATTAAGGTTGATTTTTTAGCACAAAGCAAATCCATCAAAACTCTACCTTTGAACAACATTGCATTGTGGATTCGACATTGGAAAATCAATTATGAGATGAAGATGGTGTTGGAAGAAGCACGAGTTGAGGGTGTGGATTCGCTAGGTAATTAAGGGCTACTCTTATATAATTCCATTGTCTTGTGGTCATTGGCTGGTGCTTTGCAACATCTAAAACAAACCCCTAAGAAAAGAAGTGAAGTGAAGCAAGCAAATCATGTTATTACTTACAAGGGGCTTAGCCCGCGTTTGGTATTAGTTTTTATTTACTGTTTTTTTCTTTTTCCATGTGGTTTCATAGACGTATATGTAGGCAAACGAAACTATATATTGCTCTTTTTGCGTGCATACGTGTGTAAACAAAGCACTAGGCTTGAAATTAAATGTAGAACATTACATTAAGAACAATGTTAACGTGCATTACCATTGCTGAAATTGAGGTACAACTGGAAATGAAATACGAAACTTAAGAAAACATATTCCATAGTACTGAACTGGTAAAAATCGGTATAAATGAAAATATGAAGGGTAAATTACACTGACACCCCTGAGATTTATGTTTAATACAGATCTTTCTCACATTTAAACAATTGCATTATTCTCCTTGAGGTGTGTAATCATATTACAAATTATCCCATGAATAGCTGATATCATACCTCAAAATTTTCTAAATGACCATATTGCCCTTTTTCTTATCATTTTCTTCTTTCTATCATCATGACTACATTCTACAACTTTCCATCGTTAAATTCTACCTGAACATTATTGAGTGATGATATACAAACATAAATTTTATATAAAATTTTCAAACACAATGATATAATTTAATAGTGACCATTCACTTTAAAACAAAACACCTATAAACATTATTTATATTTACAGCAACATCACTATCACAATTTTTTTATGATATTTTTTGTATAAATTTTTCTATATGAATATAATTTTTTATTTTTATTTCCACCATTATATCTAGATTAGATCAATTTAATCTAGATATATTTAAAAGGGTAAATTACAAATACACCCTCCCCCCAAAAGTTTGCTTAAAATATAGATTGCCCCATGTGATTTGAAAAATTACAAATGCCCCCTTATCAAAATTTTTTATTTAACATAATTAACTAAAAAAATGAAATTCATAATTTCTCTCTTATACAATAATAAAATTACTTAAATTATTAATTGAAACATATTTCCAATTTCATTAAAAACTATTAATTGACTTGATAATTTATTAATAAAATGAGTGATTTGTTATAAAATTAAAAATCTCAGCGGGTAGAAATTTAATTTCTAGAACCATAGGGGTGCTTCATATTTTAATCAAATCTTAGAGAGTATATTTGTAATTTACCCTATTTAAAAAGTATAAAATTTGTACAAAATATTTTTAAAAAATCATTGAATACAACAAAGTAAGATAATGTATTGAATTTTTGTATTATTATTATTATTATTATTATTATTTGGTGAATTTAAAAAAAAAAATCACAAAATATTATACTTCTTAAGTATATCTAAATTAGGTACATCTAAAAAAAAAAAAAATACTTAAAATATTAAAAAAATTTAGTAAAAATAAAAAAAATAAATAACTCAATTTTTTGTGTGAGCTAAATCAAAGAAAATGATTGTTATGTCCCTTGAAATGACATAAACAAAATATCTTTATTATTTGATTATTTTATATTTATAAAAGTTAAGAAACAAATATGTTAATCTAACGGAGAGTAAGTGTAATTTTTCAAATATGAGAAAGAAATCTGTATGAAGCAAAAATCTCAGGGGTGTCAATGTAATTTACCCAATTACGAATTAAATTTGATAACATCATGATGCTTTGGTCGGGGTTGGATCCCATTTCAAAGGCAAGAATAAATGTTTAGAAAAATGAATTTTTAAGTGACAAAGTTGTTCTTTTTTATATAGGAAGCTCCAAAATTTGAAAATTAGATTTTCTTTTTTAAATAGCAATTCAATCACAATCACAATCACTGGTGCAAACATTGTGTCACTCAATCTCGATTCACACATGTACTGTCACATATTCGAAATAATATCACTAAATTTTACAAAATTTAATGACCTTTTAGAACTTAACACATTGAAAATTTGTCTACTTTAGAATGGACACGTAACATAGTACACCTTGTAGCACTTGCACATTCCGTATAAAAGACTGGTTTTTTATTTTGACTTTTGTGAGAGTGAGTTTGGTGGGTTTGGTTCGGTTGATTCAGATAGCAACTAGCTAGGGTTGTTGGATGGGTAATGGTCGTTAATTTTTTTTTTTTTGATCGGCAAAAAAATCTTTATTGATGGAACCAAATAAAGATGAGATAGTACATCAATAAAGAGGAGTTAAGAGCTTAATGAAGCACGAAGCTCCAGTTGGTGAGAAACCAACAGAGAAAGGAAAAAACAGAATAAAAAAACTCCCTTATTTGCTGTTGTGCAGACTTGAAGCAAGCAATTGGATCTGCTGTGTTGTCTTCACAGCAGACTTCAAGCAAACAATCTTGAAAAGTCATTTTACCCACATTGCTATGAGAACTTGCAATCTCTCGTATAATCCATCAAAATCTAGTTCACAGTCATACACAATCCATCTAAACAATACTGCTCCTAGGCCAGAGCATATGAAACAGACCTTCACTACAGTCTAATGCCAACCAGTGCATAGCATCAAATAGGGCCTTCACTACAACCAGATAGAACACAAACCACACTGCAGCCCTTTGAGGGTAGTGAAGCCAAAGAATAACAGAGCAGATCCGCATTCTACCAAGTGAAGCAGACTAGCAGAGCCGGACAGATGAAGCAGATTAACATACAAAATAGACTAACTTAACCAATGAACCAGAACAGAAGAAGCATGTTAACAGAACAGAAGAGGTAGATTAAACAGATCAGAACAGATGAAGTAGATTAATCCCACAGCAGCAAACCAAAGATCAGGGAGCATCATGAACCCCTGGGTCCATCCCCCAAGCAAAATCTGATGTGCTCCAAATTGAAAATGAAATCATGCACAGAGAACCTACAATCCTTATATACCTCCTTAAACCAGACAGCCATTCTAACTTTAATCAGATCAGCAACACCCTCCCCACTTGGGGCAACATCTCGAAATAAGCATTCATTGCGATGGTTCCATAAAGTCCACATAACAACCAAGGAGAGAGCTTTCCACATCAACCTCACATTTTTCCTAAACCTCACCCCTGCCCACCAGTGAAGTACAGCTTCCACTGAATCTGGCAAAGCACCTTGAACATCCCACCATTTTAGAATTGCAGACCATACACTCCAAGCCACTTGGCATGACAATAACACATGGTTGAGTGACTCAACCCCAGATTTGCACAGGCAACATACTGAGGATGCATTAGCATGCAGAACACCAATCCTGGTAAGAAATTCTGCAGTCTTTAATTTTCCTTTCCAAGCAAGCCATCCAAAAAATTGAACTCTAGGAGGAATGTGTTTTACCCAAATCCTTTTACTGATTGGACCGGTTACCAAAACCCTCTCGCTATAAATCAGACACATCGAATCAACCGAAAAACTCCCTGCTTTTTGAAGCCATCCAAACTAGTGTATCTTCTTTAGAGTTCCTAAGAACTGAGCTCGCCTCTAATTTGGATTGTCAACTGTTACCTCCAAACTTTCCCAATCATACAATTCCTTCTAAACCGAACACCCACTCACCAGCATCCTCCTTCCTTTCCAGCATTGCAGCTAGAGTCACACCCTTATCACCTACCAACCTGTACAAGAGTGGGAATTCATCTTTGAGACATAAGTTGTTACACCATTTATCCACCCAAAACTTAACTCTATGGCCATTCCCCACTTTCACCTTACAATTATTCAGAAAGAACTCCAGCAGATTGCTACTCCGATCAGAACCTGATAATATGTCTTTCCACATTTTAGAAAACCTGCTATTGGGGCTGGCAGGAGGGTTCCAACTCCCCTCCTCTAACCGATATTTGCTACAAATGACTCTCTTCCACAGAGCTTTGCTCTCAACCCCAAACCTCCACATCCATTTCAACAAAAGGCAATTATTAACCTCCTTAACTCTTCTAACCCCCAAACCCCCTTGCTCCACTGGTTTAGCTACTTCCTTCCATTTTACCAAGTGAACCTTCCTCTTCAATTCAAAGCCACCCCAGAGGAAAGAAGCCTGAATCTTATCCAGGTCTCTGGCTACCCCTTGGGGCAATTTAAATAATGACAAATAATAAATGGGCAAAGAGGACAGAATAGATTTAATTAACGTAAGTCTCCCAGCAAATGAAAGTAATTTCCTTTTCCAGCCTGATAATTTGCTTCTAAACTTGTCCAGAACAAGTCTCCATGTTGCTTTCCTACTTGGGTTAGCACCCAATGGGAGTCCAAGGTATTGAAATGGCAGAGTTCTTACTTTACAATTTAACACTGAAGCAAACTCCAACATCTCCACATCTGGAACACACACTCCACTAACTATACTTTTGTGGTAGTTAATCTTTAGACCTGAAAGCATCTCAAAACACCTCAGAATCTTCTTAAGATTTCGCACCTCCCGAACATTGGCTTCACACAATATTAGTGAATCATCTGCAAACTGAAGGTGTGTAAGATCCACCCCACTGGAGCCAACCTTCACCCCTTTTATTATCCCCAAGTTCAAAGCTCTTGACATTAAGATGCTCAACCCCTCTGCAGCTATATTAAACAAGAAGGGGGACAGGGGATCCCCTTGTCTAAGACCTCTTTGGGGACAGAATTCCTCAGTAGGGGCTCCATTGACAAGCACAGATAATCTCGTAGAAGTTATGCACACCCTAATCCACTTCACCCATTTCTCCCCAAACCCAAAATTTTCCATCATTGAGAACAGAAACTCCCAATTCAGTGTGTCAAAAGCTTTCTCAAAATCAAGTTTTAAAATCAAACCTCTCTTCCTAGATTTCTTCCAACTATCCACAATCTCATTAGCCACCAACACACCATCTAGAATGTTCCTGCCTCCAATAAATGCGGATTGATTCACACTAATGATGTGAGGGATGACTGCCTTCAACCTTGAGGATAAAACCTTAGTGAGGATTTTATACAAAGACCCAACCAGACTGATAGGCCTGTAATCGGCTAAGCCCAAAGGATTCTCCTTCTTAGGGACCAAAGTAATGAATGAACTGTTTATCCCTCTGACCAGCTTACTGTTTTTATGGAAATCAGCCATGAAAGATAGCACATCAGACTTCATTACCTTCCACAATTTCTGAAAGCATGTCAAGTTAAACCCATCTGGGCCTGGAGCCCTGTTACCATCACAACCCTTGACAGCACTCCATATCTCTTCCTCAGAAAAATCTGATTCCAACATATCAAAATAGGGACTTTCCCTCACCGACTGGAAGGGTCCTTCCAATAAAGGCCTACACTTCCAAACCTCAGTAAATTGTTTTTGAAAATGAGCTTGGACCTCTTGCTTAACTTTGCAAGGATCATCAAATACCACATCCCCAATGGTTAGAGAGTTAATTTCATTTCTTCCCTGTCTACACTTAACTATCACATGAAAATACCGAGTGTTTTTATCCCCATTCAAATTCCAGTTGAGTCTTGACTTTTGTAACCACAACCAGTCCACCATTCTAGTTAACCTGCAAGCTTCAGCTCTAGCCTCCCTTCTTCTAGCTTTTTCTACCTCTTCAAGCTCCCTGTCTTCTACAGCCAGATCAAACATATGAAGTTCATCTTGTACTTGCTTCAACTTAGTATTCACATTACCAAAGACTTCACAATTCCACTGTTTAAGTGCTATTTTCAACCCTTTCAGCTTCTGAAATAAACTAAACCAGCCCATCCCTCCACCTGCTGCTCCCTCCACCACTTTTCCACAAAAGGCAGGAAATTAGTATGTAGAGTCCAAGCATTTATGAACCTAAAGGGTCTAGGGCCCCAATCTCTCTCATCTTCCATTAATAGAAGAGGGCTATGGTCAGACAAAACTCTGGGTAACCCCCACAACTTCAGATTGAAAGATTCCAGCCATTTTGGATCCACTAAAACCCTATCAATTCTGCTCCACTTCTCCCCTTCCCTGGCATTACACCATGTATACCTTCTACCTAATAGGGGCAAGTCATTCACCTCACTTTTATCAATGAAATCATTCAATTCCTTCATACCCCTCTCCCTCCTAGAACAACCTTTTCTCTCTCCAATATTTGTAATTTCATTGAAGTCCCCCCCTATACACCAGGGATTGGAAAACTCCTCTTTAAGTTTCAAGAGACACTCCCACAGTTTCCCTCTCTGGCCCACTTCATTAGGAGCATACACATTAATTAAGACACATTCGAAAGAGAAGAATAAAGTACCTGGGAGTGAATGAATCTTCTATTACAGCAACAACTAAATACCTGAAACACACCTGGATCCCACATGCATAATAGGCCACCCGCAGATCCTTCAGCATCCACAGTCATGAATTCTAACCTATCTCTAGCCCAGAGTTCCTTAACCTCCTTTTCTGACAAAGAAGCCTTCTTTGTTTCCTGAAATAGAGCAATATCAACTCCTCTAGCTTTCAGCATACATTTAATTTTATTCCTTTTTTCCTTTCTTCCCAAACCCCTTACATTCCATGTTAGTATCTTCATCATTTAACAAAAACACTTACCTCATTCCCAGATGTCGTGACTTTAAGTCATGCACTAACTCCCTCCCATTCTTTCTCTATCCTTTGCCTCAAGATCCATAATTCTGGACAACACAACCTCTTCATTACCTTTGTAGTTAACTCCCAGCAATTTCCCCATTTGTAGAGTTTCATTGGCCTCTTTAAGCAAAGTTCTGTTTCTGGCCACTCCACTAACATTTGATGCAGAACCAGATGCTGCCATGGCTGCTGCTCTCCAAATTGCCCCTTTTGGACCCAATTTACTTGATGGAGCTTCTTTGTGACAGTAGCTTTTTGCAAGCTCATTCTTCATCTGTTTAATCTTCTTTCCACTAGAGTGTTTAACAACTCTTTTCCTCCCTTTCTTCTTCTGAAATTCTGAACTTAAGCGAGTGGCTGCTCGGGTCTGTGGAGGATCGAGACATCTGAACTTATTATTAAAGGGCCAACTGCATGTTGAAACCCACTAGAGCCAACTACATGTTGAAGCCCACTCTGGAAGCCAGACTTCAGGCCTTGGGCTTGTGCCTCCACCCCTTTTTTCATACTTTCAAGCCCATTTCTTAAGCCCACCTCATTATCCAGACCCAACGCCACCTCTAAAAACACCCCAGGTTTTAGTAAACTAGAGCCACTTAAACTTCTGACAACACCATGCGTGACAACTTGATCAAGACTTTTCTGACCTACCCTTCACAACAAGGTTTGCCTATGTTTTTTTGCCTTCATCATGCTACCTGTTTTCCCCTCGAGCACATTTTCAGCCGACTCTGCCACCACTATATCAGAACACCCAGGTAGCTCCATATCCACCGCATCACTGCTCCTTACTTGACATGACCCATCCCTTTGAAGCACGTCAGCAGCCTGGTGGAGCTTCTGTGCTGACTCATCAGCCCGTCATCATCTTCTACAGCCTCATCACTAACAGATTCCTTCACCACCTTCTCGCCATTGTTTGAGCTACAAACCTCTTTCCCACCATACTTCTTAGAGCAATCACAACTCATTGCGGCGATATTTGGTATTCCAGATTGAAGTTCCCACACTCTTACGGATTGGAAAGAACCTTCGCGTTCCAGGTTAATGGCTTTGTTTATTGGCTCCATACACCTGGTTATAATCTGGATCTTAGCACATTCGAATGATGCCGGGTTGCAGAGATCACCCTCTATACAAATAACCTCCCCCCAAATATTTCCAATTCTATTTAAAGTTGTTCTATTCCATAGATTCCATGGTATATCATAGCAGCATAACCACACCTTACGTTCTCTGGTTCTTACAAGGTCAGGTTTCCTTTCCACAATATCCTCACACCAATCCCCTAACCACTCCTTTACGGTCTCCATACTGGCTTCCCTACATTCCTTAGATGTGAATGTTAATAACACATCCCTACCCCCTCCATTCCTGACTACGACATTCTGCATACCCCTTTCCTGAATTTCTTTTTGGATTTGGAGATTGGCATATTCAGATTTAAGACGAACCACTACACTGTCATGTAGCCACCCGTTACCGATTTCCTCTGCCTTGATTGATACAATTCCATCTCCCATGACGCTAGTGGTCTTAGTAACCTCTGCATACGAATGGAATCCTACTGTTGGCTTCCAAACACTGCTTACACCCTTTCCAGTATATGAAGGACCGATTGGTTTAGAAGGGTATTGGATTTTGTCTCCCAGAGTTACCTTGCCGTAATCCGCATGCTTCACTACCAGTTGCTTGTCCTCCACCCATAACCTGCTCATTTTTTCACAGCTACTTTGCGCAACTTCACAAATATATCGACAAACGCAAATCTAGTATTCCTCACTTTCCTTCTCTTCGAGGATGTAGACATCCTTTACCACACCAAACTTCGAAAATGTCGACCATCATCTTCGTGATTCATTGATCCGCGATCATCAACAAATATTGTGAATAGTTTTGCATTAGCTTTCCTACGCCATCCTCGCCTTTTCGACTCAACACAGGATCCATCCACCTTCCATGAAGATCAAGTCGGTTTGTAAAACACTTAGAGAAGTGTGTTGAGTTGATGATGTTATTTGTTGCTTGTGATGAATTTGTAATGGTCATTAATTGATGATTGAGTATTCGTGATTTTGAGAATGAAGTCTAAGTCAGAGAGTACTAAATTAGAGAGACAAGATAGTAGCAATGAGTGGTGGTAGGAGTTGGGGTGATTCTATTTACACCTAAATAGTAATTCAAGACATTCAATTGAAATTTTGAAATTTTAATTTCTATTATACCATAACATAATTTTACTAATAAGGACGATGCACATTAAATCTTAAGATTTTTTTCCTCATGGTACAATCTAATCGTATTCTTCATATTCAAATTTCTTTCATCTTCTTCCCTCAGTTTTAATTATTTTTTGTTAATCTTTTTCTTTATTCCAAAATTCCAATCCACGTTCAAAACTCAAAGATTTTTTTATCGTGAAAAATACACTGTTACATAAAAATGCAATGCAAATGCAATCAAAGCGTAAACAACATCCCCCACCCCTAAAGCACCAAATCAAAAGAAGACAAACAACTACAAACGCATAATATAAAAACTGAACTGGGCATGTTAGCAAGAGTCAACACAACACAGGAAATAGGAAATCAATAAGCCCACCCGGAAAACAACATCAACATCACACATACCCTTGCTCCTAGAAAACAAAAGCTTCATTTTCACAAACCTCTTCCAAATTAAATAGTAAGTCATTGAAAGTTACAACGGACGGGGCATTCTTTGCTTTAACCTAACTCACCATTATCATCAAGAGAGAGAGTATTTTTTGAATTGATTTATTTATTACTTGGGAATACCACAAATTATGATTTTATTTTGATAGGTAATTTGTGAAAAAACATAGAGTGTATTGAGAATAAATTATAATTCTAAATAATTTATAGAGAATACCGAGATATTGGGCGCTTAACAATTTTTGAGTGCAAATAGAATCACCTAGGAGTTGGCACAGTCCAATGACCTGCGTGCAGCCTAATCCGCATTTTTAAGGGCCACAAATTGATAATTAAATTCATAGAGTGAGGTTGGGTTGCTTTTAGGCATATTAATTAAATTGGTTAGGTTTGAGTTTAGTTCTTCAACTAAAACTTGCTCTTAGTTTTAATTTTGTTTAAAATAAAAAAGGTGCCTAGTTTTTGAACTTTTAAGGAAATCAGTCCAATCTCTAAACTTTTAAGTTCGTAAGTTATTTTTGAGACAATAATGTCCTCATATGTATTTAATATTAAAAACTTTAAAATCCTCATAACTTCATACGTACAGTTTATTTTTAATAGAATTAATATTTTTAACTAATCTTTCTGATATCTTTCAAATAAGATCTTTGTTCAATATGACTTTCTCAAAAAAAATTAAATTAAATTAAGTTTCACTTTCTGGTTAGATTTCATTGTTTATTTAGACTTAACTAGACAGTGAAGCAAACCAAATGAGTTTAGAAATTTGTGAAAATAGTTTAGAACATTTTTTACATGTCATTACACAATAAATTTTGTAAGAAAATTCTAAATAGCTTGAGAGATAAAATAAATAAATAAATCAGACAAGAAAATCATGTAGAAAATAGCAAAAGCAAGGATCCAATAGCTCAACATTCACAAAAATTATTATTTTGGAGACGCCTAAATATATGTATAACACCCATATAAAACACTTTTAGAAAATTCTTTACCGTGAAAAAGATAAAAGTTTGCAAAGAAAATAGTTAGGGGTGGTTTGTCATCTCCTAAATAATTCATCTTTTTATCTTTTTTCCATCACATCACCTCTTTACTTTTCTGCACATCTTTTCTTAAAAAGATAAAAAATGTACTTATTTAGATCATCCCAAATAACCCCTTAATCTAACTATGTGTTTAATTGTTATGGAAGATTAGTTGCAGATCCCTCACTATTATTTTTTATTAGCTTAAGGAGAAGCAAAATATGTTTTAGTTTGAGGACATTAACTTATTTTTAGACAAAACTACCTCTAGTGTTATTTTAATACTTCACCACCTCTCACTGCCATTGTCACCTCTGACCACCACTGGTTGCCAACAATAGTTCCGGCACTGGTGACAACTTTCTAGCAACTCTCCGCAGTTGAAATTTCTCGACTTAGTGAACATTCATTGTGCTAAATTAGTGAAATTTCACTGTAAAATTCACATTTCTCAGTTTCAGGATGGTATTTGTTGATCAGTGAAATTTCTCTATTCAAACGTAATAAACTTTTTAATTAAGAGGGAAACTATATAATAAAAAGTGTCAAAAATGAAATTTAACGAGATTACCAATACAATGCCAATTTCTAATATGAAAAATATTTTAGTTTAAGAAAAATTTCAATCCAAATAATGAAATTTAATCTATGTTGACACAGATAATTTTTTTTGTGTTTCACCACAAAGGTTAGAGAAAAATACAGTGACACGAAGAAAATTATGTGTTTCAATATAGAAAAAATCACAAAAATACATAGAAAATTATGTTCAACATTGAGAAAAATATAGAGGCATAGAGAAAATTTTGTGTTTAATACAAAGAAAAACGAAGTATTTAATTTTATCTACGGATAACTTAACACTTGGCCAACCATAATCCCAATATAAAAATTCTGCTAAAGATGACATACAAAGTATTTGTTTGTGTTCTTTTTGTTTTTTTGGCAATTTGTTTAATTTTTTCAACCAGCTCTATTGGAAAAAAAAAAAAAAAGAGAAAACGTTTCTATTTCTTTTAAAACATAAATTCTTTTTTTTCTTCCTGTTATCATTTTTTCATCATTGGGGATGATGTTAAGTTCTTTTTCTAGAAACCCAACATAATCAGTAGGAGCACTGATAATTCTATGCACATCTTTTTGTTTATTGTTGGGCAGAGTAGACCAAAGTTTTTTTGAAAAGTTTGCTAATTTTTTGGTGCTAATCCAGGATTATAAAATAGTTTTTTGATTATAGCAGGGAGTTCTGCAATATCTATGTCTTATAGTTCGGCGAGTTCGGAAGTTACATCACCCTTTCACTTATTTGATGATTCTTCTTTTAAGAATCTCTTTGAATTTTTTGGTTTAAAATTCGGATTTCTTCTTTTTGCTGTTGCAGTTTCAGCCATATGTGCTTTGTTAGCTGAAGCATTTTTTTTGAATCCTTCTATCAACAGTTTTTAGCTTTATGGTCTGGTTTGTTGCAATTCTAGCAAAATGCCATGGTTTTTTTTCCCCCTTTGTTAGCTGAAGTTGTGATTTTCTGTACCATAAAACTCATAAAACTTAATTCCCTGGTTAGAGAATCTGCAATGGAATTTTTTCTCAGAAAAAATATATTCAACATCAAAACTAAAATAATGAAACCATTGTTGCCATCTGTGTAGTTTGTTTTGACTTACATCCTTTAAATCTTTTTCCAAAAAAACTTTAAAACACTTATTATCTGTTTGAATAATGAAACGTTCAGAGACTAAGAAAATATAAAAAGATTTTATATCATATTTTATAGCAAGAAATTCTTTTTTATTTATGTGGTATCTTGTTTCAACATCTTTGAAACTACCACTCAAATATCCACATATTTGTTGTTCGGATTTATTAGGAGGTATTGATTTTAATATTGCTCCCCAATTATTCTTAGAGGCGTCTGCTTCTAAAATTAATTTATCATCTTGATTAAGTAGACTTAACTCAGGAAGTTTTTTTATTATCTTCTTTATATTGGATACATTTTTAGTATCTTCTTGATTCCAACTCCAATTTCCTTTTCTAGACTTTTTGCTTAATGGGTTTACTAATTCAGATAAGTTTGGAATAAATTTTTTGGCATAGTTAATTATTCCCAAAAATTGTTGAAGTTGTTTGACATCTCCTATTTCTTTAGAAAACTCTGTGACTTTTTCAGAGATATGATCTTGAAGCACTACTTTTTTGATGTCATCAATTACTAATCTTAAATTTTTTATAGAATTTTTTTCCCATTCAATTTTCTTTTCAGATAGCACTAATCCATGATATATGAATTCGTGAGTTATTATTTTGAGATGATTTCGATGTTCCTCTTTAGTTTTAGAAAAAACTAAAATATCATCTACATATACCATACAATATTCTCCATGTTTTTGAAAAATATTATCCATTCTTCTATGAAATAGAGGTGGAGCTTGTTTTAAGCCAAATGGTAAAACCAACCACTCATCTATTATATATGAAAAGGGTCTTTTTAACCCACAAAACTTGTGGGAGCTTCATTATTCCAATCCTAATTTCTTAATTTTTGATTTGAAAAAAGAAAAAAAAACTTTCCCGCCGCTAATTTAAATAATATATAGATATTAACCTAAATCCTATCACTCCTATCATAGCAAACCTAAACTTTTGGGAGAGAGAGAATAACCTAAACCTAACGCAACAGCCTAAAGCTAAACCTATCATAGCAGCCTAATCCCTACGTAGTGGCAAAAACCTACGCAGTAGTTTGGGAGAGAGACTAAGACAGAATCTTGGAAGAAAAACATTTTAAAATCTGTACGTAAATCATTTATTTTTTAATATGGTGATTATATTTTTAAATTGATTAAGAATGATTGTATTCATTAGGTTCATATAAAGTATTAACTATTGATGATGATTGGATTGTATTTCGTGAGTGTGATTGGACTTAGTTTATTTTTCAATACGGTGATTGTATTTTTAATCTATGTTTAAAAAAAAAAAAAGATTGTATTCATTATGTTCACATAAAGTATGCAGTATTGATGAGATTTCGGGCAATGGCATGCAAAGGTGTGCTGCTCAGCAATGGCATGCAAAAGGGAGCTATATTTCGGGTAGCAGCTGCTGCAATTTCATGCTCGGCCTCCTGATTGCACTCAAGGAGAAGGAGGAAGATGTTGACTGAAGCACAAGCCACAGTCCAAGTTAGGAAAATGGTAGGGCTGAATTGTAAAGGCAAGAAGGAGGAGGTGGTAAACAAAATAGTTGAGTTAGAAGAAAAGGATAGTGAAAGAATGGAAGGCTTAGATGCAGCCTCCTAAGTTGGGTTGTTACCAGGAGGTTGGTGTATGTCAGTAGTTTTATTATGAAGATATTATCATGGAATGTTAGAGGGCTAAGAAGGCCTGAAAAGAGGAGGCATATAAAGAATTTGGTTAGGGAGAGAAAGATTAATGTCCTATTGTTACAAGAAACAAAGAGGGGTAGTGTTGATGCAACCTTTGTGAAGTCATTATGGCCTTGGGAGGGGACGGAATTCATGGAGGTTGGTACAGAGGGTAGTGCTGGAGGTTTGCTATGCTTATAGAATCCAGATATTTTTGTTCTACAGGAATGCTGTAGCAATAGAAACTTTGTTCTGTTGTCAGGTACTTCAAACCACTCTTTTGATTGTGTTATTGTAAATATTTATGCTCCAAATGAAATACTGAGAAGAAGGCCGCTATGGGAATCTCTGCTAAGACTGAAATCTACTTTTGCAAGGCCTTGGTGTGTAGAAGGTGATTTCAATGAAGTTAGAGTTATGAGTGAAAGGAAAGGGTGTTTGAGAAGGGATAGAGGTATGAAGGATTTCAATGAGTTAATTGAGAACTTGGAGCTGATTGATATCCCAATGATTGATAGAATTTTTACATGGTGCAATGCTTTGGATGGGGATAGGTGGAGTAGGATTGATAGATTCCTAATTGACCACAAATGGTTGGTAAAGTTCTCTTTTAAGCAGTGGGGGCTTCCTAGAAGTATTTCGACCCGCCCTATATTGTTAATGGAAGATGAGAGGATTGGGGTCCAAGGCCTTTCGTGTTTATAAATGCTTGAGTCTACATCCTAATTTTAAATCAAGTGAGGAAATCTTGGGATAATAATCCGGTTAGCGGGTGGGCTAGTTATAGGGTTATGAAAAAGCTGAGTTATCTTAGAGCTCATCTCAAAAGATGGAATAGTGAAGTGTTTGGAAACATTAATGAGCAATTGAAACAAGCTGAGGTTGAACACCATAACTGGATATTAAGGTCAAGGTAGGAACTTGGAACATGAGGTCAAAAGGAGAAGGGAGGTTAGGAAGCTAATCTGGATCCGAACAAAAGAAGGAGAGCTTATGGCATCAAAAATGCTAGAGGGTATTGTAAATTCACTTGTAAAAATTCTATCTAATTTCCTCTGGGGTGGATCTGAATTAAGGCAAAAAGTGCATCTAGTTAGTTGGAAGGAGGTATGCTTGAGTAAGTCACAAGGAGGTTTAGGGGTCAGAAACTTGAGGGAGGTCAATGATTGCCTACTCCTGAAGTGGTGGTGGAGGTATGGTAAGGAGGAGAATGCTTTTCGGAAAGAGGTGTTGTGCAGCAAGTATGGCGGGTTTGGCGGTAAGTGGAGTCCGTTACATGAGGTTTCAGGCTTGATGTCTATTCTGTGGCAGAATGTCTTATCAGTGAACCTATCTAATCGTGCTTTGAGTGCATTCTTTTTCAACAATGTCAAAACAGTGGTGGGAAATGGTAGAAGGATTCAGTTCTGGGTTGATAGATGGCTTAACAATCAGAGTCTTAGTGAAATCTTTCCCAGATTGTTTTCATTGTCATCAGAGAAAGGAGTCATCACGCATTTTGTCCAAAGGAAAGGAGAGGGTCGAATCGGAAGTTTGCTTTTAGAAGGACCCTATTTGCTTGGGAAGAGGAGGAAGTGTCTAAATTGAATGATTTGTTGCAAAATGCTCCTACCATAAATACTTTGGTTGATGACTCTTGTCTTTGGTTAGCCTACTCTTCTGGGCTTTTTTCTGTAGCATCTGTGTGGAAATCTTTGGAATCTACTAAAGGTCCTGTAAAATCCATTACAAGGACCATTTGGAAGAATATAGCTCCACCCAAAGTGCAATTCCTGAGTTGGCTAGCGTGGAGAGGTAGAATTAAATCCTTAGTTTTTTGCTTAGGATTGGAGTGTTGAACCCTGAAGCCAACCCACTGTGTGTGTTTTGCAAGTCTGAAGTGGAGACCATGAATCATGTGCTGCTTCACTGTCATCTGATATGGGGAGTCTGGTCTGATATTGTCAATTGGTGGAATCTGAGTTGGTGCATCCCTGGTTCAGTGGAGGATCTACTTCTATGGTGGTCAGGTATTAGTCAGAAGGCTAAGATGAAGGAAATTTGGAAGGTAGCTCCTGTAGCAATGCTGTGGTCTGTATGGAAACTTAGAAATGAGTGTGTATTTAAAGAAGCAAGACCAGATTTTGCAGAATTAGCAGAGTTGGTGAAGGTTAGAGTCGCTTTATGGGCAAAATCAAATTTGAAAGAAATGCACTACTTAGTGCATGACATTGTATCTAATTTGAAGCAGGTATGTTATTGATTAAAGCTGGAAGTTGATGTGCTGCATAGCTAATTTGTTCTGTACTCCTCTGTCTTTTTGTCGCTTGTTTTGTGTCTGATACTCTAGGAAAGAGTTGGTCTGATTAATCTTTGGGCTATTTGGTGGTCGTTTCGCCTGGATGCATCTTCATCTCTATATTGAAGTGGCTGGCTGCAACTTCATCTCTGTGATCCATCATCTTCTGGCTGTGATCTGTGTTGTTTTGGTCTGAAAGGTGGCTACTCCAACCTCTCCCATCTACTGCTATATGTGTTCTCTGCTGTTTGACCAAGATTGGTTTAAAATTCTGGCTGGTCTGTATTTCTGGTAGTTGTTATCTATCTGAATTTCTAGTGTATATTAGATCAAAGTCTGGCTGTGATCTGTGTATATTGGTGTAAGCCTTTAGTTCAATTTCCAGGTGACTGCTGTAGTGTTGTTTTGGTGCATTCAGAATCTTGGAAGTAGTGTTGTTTTGGTGCATTGAGAACTTGGAAGTAGTGTTGTTCCAGGCATTAGTTCAATTTCCAGGTGTTTTTGTCGCTCTGTTTGGAAGTAGTAGCTTTGACAATCTTGGAACATTGGATATAAGCATCAATGATTTTCATGGGGGAGTTTGCGGGGACTAAAAGTCTGCAGCCTTTGGTGTTGTCTTTAGGAGATTATAGCTGCTGCAGCTTTGGTTCTTCATTCTTCTTTATTTTTTTCCGTTGGTCTCTCACCAACTTGGGGTGCTAGCAAATGATAGGGTGAGCTCGGTGGTGCTAACCTAGTTGGGATCATTTAGCGCACTGTGATGCTTTTGCACTTCCCTTTTCCTTTATTGATGTAATTTTTCTTGTACCTTGTACTTGTTTTTTCATCAATAAAGTTTCTTTTTGCCGATCAAAAAAAAAAAGTATGCAGTATTGATGATGATGATTAGATTATATTTTGTAATTGGATTTTTTAACTCATTGTATTCATTATGCTTTTTAACTATTAATTAACTTAATTCGTGATTGTGTTTTTAACTCGTTATGTTTTTTGAAAAAAAAAACATAATTGTATTTTTTTAATTACCAATTGACTTCATTTTTTTATGAGCAAAAATGTGATTGTGTTTTTTTGCACTCTGTTTTGATCACACGATAATTTTATTTTTTTAAATGATTGTGATTTTTTACATTCCATTTATTCTGTGTTTTTTGAATATATATATATATATATATATTGCCTTCATGTTTTTTGAATACAATCACATGGTGATTGCATTTTTAATCTATGTTTTAAAAAAAAAAAAATTTACATTGCATTCATTAGACTCACATAAAATACCCATTATTAATGATGATTAGATTGTATTTTGTGATTATGATTGAACTTAATTTAATTTTTAATACGGTGATTGTATTTTGACTATATCTTTTTTGAAAAAAAAAAAAATTGGTTTGTATTTATTAGGTTCACATAAAATACCCACTATTGATGATGATGATTACATTGTATTTAGTAATTGGGTTTCTTACCCCACTATATATATTTTAAATGGTTGTGTTTTTTAATAACTTAATTTGTGATAGGTGTTTTTTTTTATTATTATTATTTATTATTAGATACAATGTTAACATTGTGGTCAAAGACAATACTGGTTCAACAAATCTCATTGTTCAAGATAAACGAGCAGAGTTTTTCTTGCGATATCAATTATCATATTTGAAGAATATGAGATCAAAGGTACGAAACTATACAATTTATTATAAATAAATTATTCCTACCTTTTCAAATACAATGTTATGATTTCAAAATTTTATAGAATAATAGAGTTAGAATAATTAAAGATTATATTGCGCCATGCTAAGATCGTGCTTATGCATTTATCATACCTGTACCAACAATGCAACGTCAATTAAATTATGCACCGTGCATGACCTTTGTTTTAAATATAGATTGGTCTGAAGAATGTCTATACCTTTTAGAAGGTAAAAAAGATAGAAATATATAATATGTAAGTATAACATTTTTACTTTATAATATTTTATAAATACATAATATATGCGTTGTTCATCAATTATAATACTAAATATCATGTTGACAATGCAAGAATGCTGATGGAAGATCAACAACAATTTAAATTTTAGTTATACTTTGTTTTATTTGTTCAGTAAATTTCGAACAAATGTAATAAATTCTTATTTTTATTACTTTAATTATGCAATGTCAACACTTTTTTTTTAAAATGACGTATATTTTATACTAACAATTTAAAAATATGTTTGACATAATCATAAATAGTTTTTTAAATTCAATCCCATGCATAGTACGAGTGATATGCTAGTATACTAAAAGTAGTTAGAGGGGTAGAATTTTCTTCCATTCAAATTTGTCAATAACCACTTTTTAATCAAATTTAGAAAAGAACTTGGCTAATTGAATTTTATTAATTAAAACACCTTTGTTAGGCAATTTATAACCATCTTTTATGATCTTTTTGTTTAAAGCTCTATAATCTATTACCATACGAGTTTTTCTTCTTCTTTCTTTTTTTTTTTCTTTTTTTTCTTTTTTTTTTTTTTGCATAATTCATTACCATAAATGGAGGACTAGAATAAGGACTTTTACTTGGTTGTATTAACCCTTGTTTTAATAAGTCAGGAATTTGTTTTTCAAATTCCTTAATAATTTCAAGACTATGTCTAATGGGTTTTACATTGACTACATAGTTTGAATCCTCAAGCACTATTGTGTAATGCCCTTAAAATATTATATAAATCAACCATTCATGGAATCACAAACATAATTGAAACGTTATATTTCATTTATCAGAGTTACATTACAAAAGAGATTACATGAAATTTCTAAATATTAACAACAAAAAAAGTGCCCTACGGGCTTACATCTTTCCAAGTTGTCACTTGGTTACAACAAAAGAAGAGTTCTAACTTTTTTACATATAAAGCCATTGGCTTGAATTTACACTTAACACAAAACAAAATAGCAAAATGGAGCCTTCAGTCCCTAGACCTCCCAAGCTACGCCCTTGGAGGTGGCATGTCACCTATACCTGAAAATGGTGTCCCAAGTAGGGTGAGCCAAAGCCCAGTAGAGATATGCTAAACAATATATGAGAATTAACTAAAATAAGAGCATCAGGTAAATGTGCAACATTCTCAACCAACACGTATTCTTTTCAAGGTCATTCGATATAAACTACCAATTTCTCAATTCACTTCCATTCTACCATTTTGAGTAAATCAATTAACCAAATTCATTATTATCAAGCAACCAATATCGGACTATAACTCAATGGTTCACAATTCAATACATTTATCGAATCCATCACTTCTATTTATTGCCATTTTACGGAACCACGTCCGAGGGAACCGACACCCATAAATATACAAGATTTTGGGACTTTCACCCTGGACACTTTGGCCAACTTAGTTCTCAATAAAGTCCATTCCCTATCTCCTCCCACACAATGGAGTACATTCCCTATCTCCTCCCATACAATGAATACATATACAATATATTTAAACACTTTATCATATACAATGACTAATCAAAACATATATTCAATGGTTTAATCAAACTGTCATATTCAATGACATAATTTAATTAATTAGTTTCAATCATCCTAATTCTCATGCAGGTTCTACAACAATCATAGCTACCCTCCACTAATAGCTCAAAACGAATATATCTAAACAGATAAATAAATCTATCAACAGATAACTTATCAAATTTTCCATAGGTGAGTGAATTATCAATCAAACTACACTATTTAATCACAATTTCCTCAAATTTCACAATTTCCAAACCAATTTCATATTTCCACATTGATTTCACTATTTATACAAAATAGTTCATTTAATTCAAACTAGAGCATTTTTCCCTCTTTCCCAAATGTTATAACCAAGGCCAAATTTTATCAATTATACCCAAGTCATACCATGTTCAAGACGTTTTATACACTTATGGTACCAAAATGGAAAATCCCTCTTTCAAATATCAAACCCTCACCATAATTTCACCCAAATCTTCCCAAATCCCACCATTTATACAAAATGACAAATATTTAGGTTAAAGCTCATAACAAAGAGTAGAATATCCATACCTTAAATGGAGAAGCTCAAAGAGAAAGAAGGAGAAACTTGAAAATGCTCCAAACTTGAACTTTTTCGGATCAAAAGGAAGCCTACGCGATACTTCACCCTTTATACAAAGGAAGTAGGGTAGAAGGACTCTAGATCAAGGAGTATTTGTAGAGAAAGAGGGTGTTTTGGAGAGAGAGGCACCCATATTAGGGTTTTGAGTGAAGAAAAGGTCAAAAAGTGATATAGAATCACACCGGCCGCGAATCGGTATATGCAAGGCTCGCTGCTAAAAAGTTGTCACCTGCGACCAGACACAACAAGTGGCCTCGCTCGAGCGCAGAAGCGCCGCCGAAAGACAATGCAAAGCTTCAGTTTGCCACCAACGCAAACGCATGCCCGAGCGCAAGAGTTCTCGCTTGAGTGAAGGAATAACTAACACGCGTCTCGCTTGAGCGCAAAAGTTCTCTCTCGAGCGAAAGCTACGTCTAAGAAAGAAACCTGAGGACTCCCAATCCTCGCTCGAGCGCAAAAACCCTCGCTCGAGCGAAAAACCAAATACCTAAGGCTCGCTGAGCACAAAAACCTCGCCGAGCGAAGAAGCCAAAACCTAGGCAAAGAATAATTTGAACCAACTTATCACCAACCTGTTCCAAACTCACCCAACATGACCCAAAACTCAATTTCAAAGAATTAAAGAGAGGAAACAAGACAAAGACAACAACATACAACCACAGAACCCGAGTCCGGAACACAACAAAAGTCGAGGTAAAACCCAGATCGCTATATATTGGGTAAATTACGAATACACCCCTTAAGGTTTCATTAAAATACGAATGGCCCCCTGTGATTTTGAAATTACATTTCACCCCTTGAGATTTCTAATTTCATAACAAATCTCCAATTTTATTAATAAATCATCAAGTCCCTTAACAGTTTTCAATGTTGTTAAAAACATGTTTTAATTAATAATTTAGGTAATTTTATTAATGTATAGGAGAGCAATTATGAATTTCATTTTTTTAGTTAATTCTGTTAAATAAAAATTTTAACAAGGGGGCATTTGTAATCGAAGAACACCAACTCGGAATATCTTATCTAAACTCGGAATATATTTGGTCTTCTTTGATTGATATATTTGATGAAGATTTATTAGCAATAGGGATACTTATTGTTTTGTATGCTATTATTTCTTCATCTGAACTTTCTTGTACACAAAATTATTGTACATGAGAGGGTAATTTATAAATAAATTGGGTCGAGCTAAGGAGTTGCCTTCTTTGTAAGTTGGGCCGCACAATGGGCCGGGGTAAGAGATGATATAGCTTGGTCTAAGAGCTAACTAGTTGGGCCTAGTTGAGGTTCAGATTGAGGTAAGCATCACACATAGTCGCGCTGAGATAAGGACGCCATTCTGCATAGTTAGCTCGGTCTCAAGTTATTAGCCCGGTTGGAGTATGTTAAACCGAGGTACAAGTAATGAAAGGAAGAACTGAGCTAGTTGGAGCTCGGTCAAATCTACCGCTTTAGCATGGCCATGTTAGCTCGGTCGTTTTGTCATACTACCGAGGTAAAACCATCTCACTTGATTTAAGCAGTGAGGGAGGTGTTGAAGGATAAGCATTATCTTTCTGGAGTGTGATTCCTAGGAGGACTTTAAGCGGAGGAATAAGAGTCCTACTAGGATTGTGCCACACGGAACCTATAAAAGCTCACAACATAACCTATGTAGCGGTAACACAACTTTGATTCCTGAGTACGTAGAGCTTTTGTCTATTTGCCTATTTTGCTGACTTAGGCATCGGAGAGGTATCCAGCACAAACTCGCCGACTAGCTCACGTTTGTGTTTTCAGGGAGTAAAGCGACGACGTTTGGAGGAGTGCAGACTTGATCAACAGGATTATACGAGAACATTATTTTGTGCTCGTACAATTGGCGCCGCTTAGGAATTCGTAAAGAACAAAACCTCTTGATCGAAGTTTTCCTCTCTATTTGGAAGCAATGGCCCACAATGAAGATTTGCCGCAATCTGCTATCGATTTTACGTAACCCCTGAGGGATGCAAGGAGGCGGCTAATGCCCCATTGCTCTCAAAGTCCTGAAAGACAGAGGCGGAGGATGGACCCTCAAGTCCTGGAGGATCGCGTAAAGGAATAGGACAAGTTAATAAGGAAGATGGCGGCAGACATGGAGTCAATGAAGCGCCAGATAAAAGGAAAGGGGGTGGCGACAAGAGAGGGGCACAAAAGCAACACGTCTCCTCGCCACTCGGAGGATCGTAATAGGCGTACTACACCATTGCAAGCAGAAAGTAGAAGCCTTAGAACAGGTGACACTCAATCAAGGACTTCTAGGACTCATTACTCCAGGTCTGAAAGAACAAGAATTGAGAGGTCATATACGGAGGGAAGCACCTATCAGCCCTCGCACACGCATCAGACGTCATCCAGGCACACGGAGTTGCCTAGATCATCTGACTTGCGAATTGTGCTTGAAGAAAGGGCACAATGGAAGGAGGATACCAGGGCACGTGGCGCACGAAGAGTTTCAGCCCTTCAGCAGGTGGCCCCTCGGACGCATGGAAGCGTCAAGGTAGGAATGCCAATGCCGCGCCTTGCTTACGAACCAACAGACAAAGCATTAGCAAGGTTACAGAGCTCGTCGTTCGTTCCGGCAATTGAGAACGCGCCACTACCTTCAAGCTTCCACCAACCCAAATTCACCACCTATGAGGGGAAGACGGACCCCTACATGCACTTGAGCCACTTTCGCCAGGTTATGGCAGTATACCGGCGGAATGAGGCCTTAATGTGTATCATGTTCCCATCTAGCCTTGACGACCTAGGACTAGCCTGGTTTGAAAGGCTACTGAAGGCAAGACGCCTCGGGCACACTGGCGAGGCGTCGTGACTAGGTTTAGAACGAACACCAAGACACCAGTAGAGATCGACCAGCTACTCTTCATTGACATAGGCGACAATGAGACGTTAAGATCCTACAACAGTCACTACTAGGAAACCTTTAACTAGATTGGAGATTGCCCTACAAACCTTGCCATAGCACAATACAAACAGGGCTTGCTACCGGAAATAAATTGAGGGACTCCACTACAATGATGCCACCCTCACGATGGAGGCCTTAATGGAGAGAGTGCACCAACATATTCAAGGGAGGAAGACAACGCTCAGGCAGCGAAATCGCACAACAAAGAATACTGTGATAAAAAGACTTCAAAGAAAAGTCAACACGGAGAACAACTAAGGTGAATGGGTGAGGTAGGCGGGCCAATAGAGAGGACCTAGACAAAAGGAAGTTAAGAGTTCGCACTGCCATTACCGCAGTGTTCAAAAAACCAATCTACCGAATTCTTAGTGAGATATGTAATGAACCTTTCGTCCGCTGGCCAACAAACTTGGGAGAGGCGCAAAAAGACTACAACAAAAGGTCTCGGTGCACCTTCCATGATGAAAAGGGGCACCGCACTAAAAATTACACGCCATTGAGGCAGCATTTGGAGGAGTTAGTGGCGTGGGCACTGACCAAGACATAGAAGGAGGAACACAGCCAGGCCCCCAGAACCACAACAACCCAAACGGGATGCCGGTTGACGCACCACCTCAAGGCGTGATTAACATAATACATGGGATATGCGAACTTGAGCGGGTATGTGAGCTCAGGGGGATGATTGAAAAGGCTGAGCACTTAAGGGAGGTATTAAGCGCACAACCAGCAATTAAAAAGGGGAGAACAGAGGCCACAAATGTCATATCTTTTTCAAACAAAGAGGATATACTGCCCTCACAATGATGCATTGGTTGTCACTCTATGCGTCAAGAATTTCGACATCAAACGGATTTTGATCGACCAAGGAAGCTCATGTGAGATAATGTATTACAAAACCTTTAAACAATTGAAACTGGAGGACAGAGACTTGGCACTTGCAACATCTCCCCTAATTGGATTCAACTCAATGCCAAAGTGGCCAGTGGGCAAGATAATTCTCCCAGTCAAGGCAGGAACCATGACGAAACAGGTGGAATTCTAGGTATTGAAAGTCCCTTCCACTTACAACGTTATCCTGGGGAGGACACGGTTACACGCTATGCGATCGGTAGCGTCAACCTACCATCAGGTATTGCGGTTCTCCAACGAAGCTGGAGTAATTGAAGAGGTCTTTGGAGACCAAATTATGTCCAAACAGTGCTTCGTCACAGTAAATGGTAGCCGCGCTGCAAAAGGATATGTACAGATGGTGGAAAAGCCTGAGAGCAATGAACTATTTGCGGATGTTGGTAAGGCAAATTTAACGTAAAGCAAGGAAGACTTGGTATGTGGCGATAGATGAAAAAGATCCAGAAAAGTTCTTTTTGCTCGGCTCGTCGTTGTCCAGTACTGAGAGGATAGAGGTCATGGAATTCTTAACCTCTAACATCGAAATGTTCGTCTGGACACCGTATGACATGCCTGGCATTGACCCAAACTTCATCTGTCACCAACTGAACGTCCACCTAATCGCTGCATCAGCTTATAAAGACATTCGCAGATCAAGATTTCTACCATGACGAGATAGTGGCGGAAGAAGTGGGGACCTTCCATCGAGGCGTGAGCTATCAAAGAAGTGCACTATCCCGATAGATTCCAATCGTAGTAGTGCCAAAAAGAACGAAAAATGACGATCTGTGGATCGCAAAATAGTCAACAAGGCATGCCTAAAGGATGCCTTTTCCCTACCACAGATAGACCAACTTGTAGACCGACGCAGACACAATCGACTTAGCTTCTCGATGCGTATAAAGGTTACCATCGATCGCTATGTATCAACTGCATCAGAGGTCACATCCTTTACAATGCCAAGAGGATTATATTGTTACAAGGTTATGCCCTTTGGCCTAAAGAATGCAGGGGCAACATTCCAACGGATGGTTACCAAGATGTTTGAGCCATTGTTAGGCAGAACAATGGAGGCTTACATAGACGACATGGTGGTCAAGAGCAAAGATGAGAAGGACCATCTCAGGGACAAGATGAGATGTTCCAGATTCTGAAGAAGAACAAGTTGCGCCTAAATGCATCCAAGTGTGCATTCAGCGTAGGATCGGGCAAATTCCTAGGCTTTTTGATGACCAACCGAGGTATAGAAGCAGACTCCTCTCAGATCAAAGCAATCCAGATCATGAGAGGCCCAACATGGTCAAAGAGGTGCAAAGATCTCATCGCCTAGCACCAAGGCCAATCGGTTCATAAGTCGTCGTGAGACGATGTCGACCATTCTTCCAAGCACTAAAGGCCAAGTTTGAGTGGGATGAAGAATGCAACCGCGCCCTAGAAAGCCTAAAAGAGTACATGTCTTCACCACCGTTGCTAGTGACCCCAATACCTAGAGAAGAGCTCTTTTTGTACCTAGCAGTTTCACAGCGCACAGTCAGCGCAGTGTTGGTCCGAGCGGAAGGAATCCAACACCTGCCCATCTTTTATGTTAGTAAGACCTTGCTAGGGCAGTAAACCGTATTTACCATTGGAAAAACTAGCCTTAGCCTTGATGATGGCCTCAAGGAAGCTGTCGCATTACTTCCACGTCCACACCATAATCGTCCTAACTGCTTTTCCCTTAAAAGCCTTGTTTGAGAGGGTGAACTTTTCTAGCCGAATCTTGAAATGGGCGGTGGAATTAGGACAGTTTGATATCAAGTTTCAACCTAGAACCGCAATAAAAGCCCAAGCTTCGGCAGACTTTGTGGTAGAGTTCACACCAGGAAGTCATCACATCTACCCGGTTGACTTGACTGGTACGACAAGAATGGGGACAGAAAGTGCCGCAGGAAATGTGCAACCCTTAATTCAAGATATCCAGCCACATTGCAAACCACATAGGCTTGAAGATCAAGAGGGAGGAATAAACCATGCCATTCCTAGTACGGACTCATCGACAAGTGAAGACTTGGGGCAGTTAGATAATAAAATGCAAACCCCAACAGCAGCCAGGGACTTGGAGGAAAACAACACTCATGACCCAAAGACATCATCCGACCCCTCCACTTGCTGGAAGCTATTCGTTGGAGAGATGTGGAAGCTCTTCGTGGATGGAGCATCCAATAGGCATGGTGCAGGACTTGGCATAGTCCTCATCTCACCAGATGGCCTAATAGTAGAACAAGCAGTCAACCTTGGCTTCCTGGCATCAAACAATGAGGCGGAGTATGAAGCACTCTTAGCAGGCCTAAAATCAGCACTCTTCATGCCACGAGCTAATGGTTTACAAAGGACTCCCAGCTAGTAGTAAACCAAATTTCAGGCGACTATGAAGCAAAAGATGATAGGATGGCGAAGTATCAAGAGTTAGTGAAAAGGAAAATCATGAAATTTGAAGTAGTGCGGATAGAGCAGATCGGCCGGGAAGAAAACAGCAGAGTAGACGAACTAGCAAGCTTTGCTTCGATGGCAGATACATCCATCCCACATCCATTATTGATCGACTTCCTACCAAGACCAAGTATTGAAGAACTCGAAGTAGCTGAGGTATGTTGCACCAAACTAGGCCCTTTATGGATGGATCCCATTATAGTATTCTTAAAAGACGACGTCTTACCTGAAGAGAAAAAGAAGCCAACAAGATCGAGCAAAGTCAATGATTTTGGCTCTCCCATCAATGGCCTTGTCCAAAAAATCTTGCCCAGGACCTTCCTTGAAATGTGCCCATCCCAACAAGGTCGAGGCATTCTTGTTCGAGATCCAGGAAGGCGTATGCGGAAGCCACTAAGGGGGAAGATCATTGGCCTACAGAGCAATTTCACAAGGATATTGGTGGCCTTACATGCAAGCAAATTCAGAGAAATATGTCAAGAAGTGCGAGAAATGTCAGAAGTTCACATACCAAATACATCAACTAGCCAAAGAGCTTCTACCATTAACTAGCCCATGGCCCTTCGCAATGTGGGGCTTCGACATAGTAGGACCACTTCCAACGGCGCCTGGCAACAGAAAGTTCTTTCTCGTAGCAACAGACTACTTTACAAAATGGGTGGAAGCAGAAGCACTCGCCTCAATAAAAGAAAAAGATGTGAAGAAGTTCGTCTGGTAGAATATCATCACTCGGTTTGGCATACCCAAGGCTCTAATATTAGACAACGACACTCAGTTCGATGGAAAAATTTTTAGAGGCTGTTGTGAGGAATACAAGATAAAATTCTACAACTCTACACTAGCATACCCCCAAGCAAATGGCCAGGCAGAAGCATCAAACAAAGTCGTCTTAGATGGATTAAAGAAAAGGCTGGAGAAAGCAAAGCCAAGTGGGCTGAGGAGCTCCCTCATGTTTTATGGGCTTACTGTACCACACCTCGGCGGTCAACTAGAGAAACACCTTTTTCCTTGGCCTATGGCATGGAAGCAGTAATCCCACTAGAAGTTGGCCTCCCCACTATTAGAAGTGAAAATTTTGACCCAGACTTAAATGGAGAAGCCATAGCATTGGAGCTCGACCTTGCAGAAGAGAGAAGAGAAAGAGCATTGGTTCACATCGCCTCATACCAGCAAGAGTTATCCAGAAAATATAACAAGACAGTACACCCAAGGCAGTTCAAGATTGGAGATTGGGTACTGCGCAAAGTAGTGGGACATACTCTGGTACTAGGAGATGGCAAGTTAGGGCCTAATTGGGAAGGTCCATACTAAGTGGTTGGCTTAGCGGGAAAAGGGCATATCATTTGGAAGATAGCGGCAACAAGGTTATTCCTGTGCCATGGAACACGCCAATCTCAAACTATTTTATTTTTAGCTTTTCTTACATACTTGTAGTTTTTCTTTTTTCAATAAAACAAGTAGTTTCCTTTTAGCATAAATTATTTTCTTTTTCTAAAAATAGGCTTAGTCACTAGGGGCAATGAAAGCAAGAGTTGGTGAATAACCAACACTTTGGCTCTAAGTTAAGGTGAATAACCAACTTTGAGTTTCTTCACCAAGATCAAGATCTAGGCTAAAGAAGTTTGGCAGGAATAAACCAAACACTTTGGCTCTTAGTTGGCAGGAATAACCAACTTTGAGCCCTCTTCACCAAGATCGTAATCTAGGTCAAGAAAGTTGGCAAGAATAATCAACACTTTGGCTCTAAGTTGGTAGAATAACTAACTTGAGCTCTCTTCACCAAGATCAGGATCTAGGCTGAAGAAGTTTGGCAGGAATAAACCAAACACTTTGGCTCTTAGTTGGCAGGAATAACCAACTTTGAGCCATCTTCAGCCAAGATCAGGATTTAGGCTGAAGAAGGTTGGCAGGAATAACCAACACTTTGGCTCTAAGTTGGCAGGAATATCCAACTTTGAGCTCTCTTCAGCCAATATCAGGATCTAGGTTGAAGAAGTTTGGCAGGAATAACCAAACACTTTGCTCTAAGTTGGTAGGAATAACCAACTTTGAGCTCTCTTCAGCCAAGATAAGGATCAAGACTGAAGTGGTTGGCTGGAAAAACCAACACTTAGTACTCTTCAGCCGAGATAAGGATCTAGGCTGAAGAGTGGTTGGCTAGAATAACCAACTTTTAGCACTCTTCAGCCAAGATAAGGATCTAGGTTAAAGAGTGGTTGGCTGAAAAAACCAACACTTAGTACTCTTCAGCCGAGATAACGATCTAGGCTAAACAGTGGTTGGCTAGAGTAACCAGCTTTTAGTACTTTTCAGCTGAGATAAGG
The DNA here is from genome assembly GCA_025200525.1 of Camellia lanceoleosa. Classification (NCBI taxonomy): domain Eukaryota; kingdom Viridiplantae; phylum Streptophyta; class Magnoliopsida; order Ericales; family Theaceae; genus Camellia; species Camellia lanceoleosa. The sequence continues at coordinate 26,528,530 of CM045767.1, forward strand.
ATCTAGGCTGAAGAGTGGTTGGTCGAATAATCGATTTCTAGTACTCTTCAAATGAGATAAAACCTAGGTCAAGAGGTTGGTGTATGACCAAATAGATTACAAGGTTAGGATCGAGATAGGTATCTCGACCAAAATGTTATAATCAAGACAAATCACGCTTAAAAAATAAAGTGTGTATGGAATGATCGAATGAAAAAAAGAAGATTTTCATTTAAAATCCAAGTCAGAAGTACAAAAGGTGGGGCTTCAGCCCGGTTACAAGCTTTTTCAAACATGGAAAAGAAAAATCAGGAGAAAAGGTCTTCCAAGTCGGCGTCCAAATCAACCCAAGCCACCTGCAGGTAGCTCGGTTGAGGCAAGCACACCTTGGTGGAGCCCGGTCGAAGGCACCGTGGTAGTCACAACAGTTGAAGGTGGGATGGAGACCACCAGAGTGGGAGAGATAGATTGGCGACCGAGCTGGGTGTTGGCTTCAAGAGCAGGATCCTCGTCATCCTCCCCTTCTTGAAGAAATTTTTGTTAAATGGCGTGAGTATAATCCACCATGTAGCTCAGTATGTAATGTGGAGGAGGGTTTTGGAAGACTTCGGTCTCTTGGCCATGACCAAGCTTGGCCACAGCCGCCTTTCATCCACATTTGAAGAATATATCTTTGGCGGCTTCGCATTGTTGGATGTAAGTGGCCTCCCCCTCCTTGTAACCCCGATCTTCAACGTCTTCCACGTTCTTCTCCAACCGGGCGATCTCATCATTCTTCTTTTTCTCGAGCTTGGCCAGCTCGCGCAGATATTTGTCTTTCAACTCAACCGCAGCCTTTTGATTCTGCTTCACCGAAATGACAAGACCAGCCGACGGGCCATCTCGATGTAGTTCGCCATTTTCTTCTTGGCCTCTTCTAGCTCTGGTTGATTTAGCATTGGCCTCTGCCATGGCTCACTTTGTTGTCTTTCGCAGTTCCAACACACACTTGTGAGTAATGTGGTTTTTCTGTATGGCTTGCAAAAGGGCGATAAGAAACTTTTAGGAAAACCGAGTAAACAGATATAAAAATTAGAAAGACAAGCAAAGGGAGAACTTACTAACACCATCAATTTTGTTTCCAATGAATGGCCTTCACTGTGAGGTGGTTGTGGTGTTCCATGTCAGCTGGCAGGCACACGCTCTTGGTGAGGTTAAAAGCCAGCGAATGGTCTTTTTCCGTGACCATCGAACAAGTGTTAGTAATAGCACGGTTCTTATAGGTGATCTTGGGTACCCACTTAGAGGAGCTAGCTCGGTCAGAGCGCTCAGGTTGTGGGCTCGGTGGTGTGGTTTGGGGAAGCACGGTTTCATCCTCATCGACAAGGCGTGGCTCGGTTATGGAAGTCCGAACATGCTTTCTTGGCCGAGATGATGAAGGCTGAGCAGTTGGAAGGGCTACCACGGCCTCTTATGTTTGGCCAGATGGTGGTACCTCGGCCTGATTTATTTCGGTGATAAGGGCCTCATCGCTTCTTCTTGGCCATTTCTTGTTCTCAAGCAGGGATCGATTGATCTCGAGGTAGTGTTGGATCCGGTTTCACAAGGCTCCAAGAGGAAATCACACCTCGTCTTCCTCCGTCAGAGATTCAGATAAGTTGGTTCGTAATTTAGTAGCACGCCCAAATTTCTATCACGGCAATTCAAGCGCCGAGAAGGCGCCCAAATTGGGGTAACTATATTACGATTTTAGATAGTCCAAATCAGCATATGAAAAGCCAACGTTAGCACGTGCCAAACTTATAAAACAGAGTAAAGAAAGCACAAAACTAAGCCAAGGTAATTATACCGCCACTTTTATTCCGCTTGATGCGTCTCGTATTTGGGCTTCGGTCCTCAAAGTTACCGTAAACCCGTAAAAAATCGCCATTTACATCTTTGTCCTGGGGGTGTTCTTTATTATCTTTTCTGGCGCTTTTATTTTAGGTAATATACCCACCATCTTTATTCTCGCCAAGGAGTATCAGGAATAGTTCGCTAAACCAAGGTTAAGGCCAAGTTGGCGATTTAGGTTCGGCGATGCCGCTTATTATTCGTATGAATTGGTGCTAAGTTGGGTTGGGCATATCCTAGTTTGCCTAAGGAATTCGCAGAAAGAAGGGTTGAACAGAATCTGAGTCCCGCTTCAACGATGGAAAGGACAAAGGAAGGAAACTAAGCCCGGTTTTTCCCATGGAGTCGTGGTTCAGCTCGGCTAGTGAGAGGTGGACGCCATCGATGTTGTAGTCCTTCTAACTCGGCTTATAGCCCTTGGAGAGTTTACTAAAAATCTATATTTACCCATGTGGATTTAAATTAGGTATAAGTTAGCTCTGTTGAGAAAGAGGAGTATCTCTGCTGAAGCTGCTCAAAGGAGTGCCCGCCAACCTAAGTCCTGCAAAGTGAAAAAGAAGGTGTTAAGCACGATCGTTGGACCGTGCTAAAAGAAACAAAGGCGAAATAAATGGAGTCCTAGCTCGGGTGATTATTATCCATTCTAGCTGTTGAAGCCAAGGACTTTAGCTCTGGCTAGGTGGAATGATTGGTTTGTAGTCTCTGGCTGAAGCTTAGCATGCAAAGATTCTTGGTTCGGTTTTTGACTAAGTCATAGAGCCGATTTAGCCCCAAGTTATAGCTCGGTCGTTGGTTAAGGCTTTCTAGTTCGGTAGTATTCACACCTAATATAGCTAGCTCGGCTTAAATGAAATGTATGTTCTTAGACCGATTGAAACTTATCTAGTTCGGGTCATGCATTTTAAGTACAACCATGTTGTTAGTTCGGTTGAAATATTATTTTGGATCAAAAGCATCATTTCTATTGGTTGTGAATTCTGCGGGTCTATTACATGGTTTTTGAATGAAGTGGTTGTTTCCATAGAAACTACAAGAAGGTGTTTTTGGGAAACATATATACTATGCTATGTATTATAATACAATATGAAATGAACGAAAAAGAAAAAGGTTTGAGCATCGTCACGGGCAAAGATCTTGGAATCGAAGATGAAACGGCACCAAGAGAAAACATGGGCTTTGGCAGATGCAAAGGTTGAGGAAAATGGAGGCTTTAAGGTAGAGAGAGAAGATGATGAATAGTGATATGTTTTGTTCGAAGAGTAGGGTTTTGTTTTGTGTAAGGCATAAGTTAAAGCGGGATTGTTCAAAATTTTCAGAGTATAAGGGCGGCGCAGACAGTTGTACTTGACCAATGGGAGCCAGCCACGTGTCCACGCGAATAAGAAACAGTTCAAATGTACAGACTGAAAGGACGTTATAAACTGGACTAGTCGGCAGCCCGGTAGAGATTGACCTCGGTTGGCTTGACTGCTTTTAGCTCGGCTAGAGAAGAGTAATCCCAAATCATGCTGCGCAGATGGAATTAAGGGGCAATTGAGAGGGTAATTTATAAATAAATTGGGCCGAGCTAAGGAGTTTCCTTCTTTGTAAGTTACGCACATGGGCCGGGTAAAAGATGATATAGCTCGGTCTAAGAGCCAACTAGTTAGGCCTAGTTGAGCTGGACCGAGCTAAACATCACACATAGTCAGCTGGAGATAAGGACGCCTATTTTGCATAGTTAGCTCGGGTCTACCAAGTTATTAGCCCAAATTGAGTATGTTAAATCGAGGTACAAGCAACGAAGGAAGCTATGAACCTAATTTAGTTGGAGCTCTGGTCAAATCCACCGCTTTAGCATGGCCATGTTAGCTCTGGTCTGCTTTGTCATACTACCGAGGTAAAACCATCTCACTTGGTTTAAGTAGTGAAGGGGTGTTGAAGGATAAGCATTATCTTCAGAATGTGATTCCTAAGAGGACTCTAAGCGGAGGAATAAGAGTTCTACTAGGATTGTGCCACATGGAACCTATATAAAAGCTCACAACATGACCTATGTAGAGGTAAACACAACTTTGATTCCTCGAATAATGTGAGAGCTTTTTGTCTATTTGCCTATTTTGTCGCATTTAGGAAATCGAGAGAGCTGATCCGCACATTAATAACCCATTGGCTAGAAGCTCACGCTTGTGTTTTCGTGAGTAAAGTTTAACGACGCTTCGGAGGAGCGCCGGACTTGATCAACGTGTGATTATACGAGAACATTATTTCGCGTTTCGTGACAAGACACTCAGATTCTTCAACGATAGCCTTATCTTTGTTTTTTCGGTTCCTTTCTAGGCTACTTGTAGAATTAGATCTAGTGAAAAGAATTGATTTTGTTCTAGGTACTCATTCAGACATAAAGAACACCTTTGTTTTATCGAGTTGTTAAATTTTTGAGATTTTTTCAATCTTGAGTTTCTCAAGAACGCATTTCTTAGGCCATGATAATTGTTTTACATTAACCTTTTTGGATTGAAATTTTGAGTGTGGCACTTGCTTTTAATTTTATGCATGTCAATTCTCGGGGTTGAAGTCCACTCTTTGCCTATAAAAGGGTGTGGCTGTGCTTGTAGGAGTAGAGTCAAGAAGTAGAGTCTTATAAGTGAGTAAGAGCATTCTCTCTATCTTTTTTATAATCTCTAGTTTTTCAAGTATTCAATAAAAGTTTTCCATTTTTATATACACACTTTGGTCTACTATCTTTTAATTTTCTCAAGGTCTGTAAAGTAGTGGATACAAGTAGAAGTAATATTCATCAGAGTGAGAGACTACATTTTCTACTCAAGGAAAGACTTGAAAAGTATTTGTAGCAAACGAAAAGCAAGGTGGATATGGAAAAGTAAAAATCTTAAGATAATTTTCTAAATAATTAGTATTTAATTTCTTTAGTTACATAAATATTATCTTTTGCAATTGTGAAAAATAAACAACAACAACAACAAATAAATAATAAAAATAATAATAATAATAACAACAACAACAACAATAATAATAATAATAATAATAATAATAATAATAATAATAAAATCCATGTAATATATAAAAAATATTATTTTATTTCACGTCATCGCTTACATCATCGCTACTGCTATTATTAATAAAAATCCATGTAATATATAAAAAATATTATTTATTTCACGCCATTGCTACATCATCGCACTCACATCATTAGAGACGTTCCAATTAGGGATGAGATAAGAATAGGGGAATGTATCATCACCCATGCCAAAAATGACTTTCTACACATAAATTTTTCACCATTTTTTTCCTAAAAAAAAAAATAACTTCAAAGAAGAAAATATAGTTATTGGAGTTTTGAAGTTAGGATATAATGAAAAATAATAATTTATGTTCATGCCAATTTAATAGCGTGTAATGTGGGCGGCTCAAGGCTCAACTCCCAAGAAACCCAAAACCCAATTTGAATTTTTTTTGGCTGTTTGAACAAAATTTTTTTTTTTTAAATTCGATATATGTGCTTGGGTTGAAATAAATTTGAGCGTTAGTTTTGGACAAATATATCAAATAACCTGAGTAACTCGGGAACTTGAATTATATATAGGTTCTTAACACAACTTGAGTTGGGCTTGATAACCTCTTAACCCATCCTCGAAGCTAATTCATGAAAGGTAATCTCTCACTATTTTAACAACGAAATTATTAATTTTATTTTAGTCTTAAGGAAAGAGGTCATAGATTCAATTTCTTCCCTTATGAGAATTTGAATTATAAGGCAAACATTTGGTACTTTGTAAAGGTGAGAGCTAACTCTCATAAGTACTAATCTAATAACTAATAATTAGACTTTTCATCAATGATAAAAGCAAAAAAGAAAGAAAAAGAGCAATAATAATCCAAAGCTAGTAGAGGGTCCGAATGGAGATGGGAAAAAGATGAGTTAAGAAAGAAGAAGGGGGAAAAAAACGTAGAATATGAACTTTATTTAATGTTTTGATTTATTGCTTAATTAATATTTTAGATCAAAAATCAAAGAATATGTTTGTTAATCAAATTTTTAAAATTATTTTTCTCCTCTTTTCCTTTCTCTTATTTAGTTTATTAATAAATAAATCAATTAATTTTTTCTTTCTCCTCTTCCTCTTCCATTTTCTCACATTATACACATCAATCAATCAAATTTTTTTCTTATATCCATCTATTCAACTACAAAAAGATAAAATAAAAAATTACAAATCATCCTAAAATTATTTTCAAAACTCATAACCAAACAAATTTTTAATTTTTTAAAGCTATTTTCAATAGGCAGTTGGCTTTTGGTCCAATCCAAGATCTGATCGATCGTGTTAGTTAGCCCGTGGGAGCCTTCAATTGATGTGGTCCTTCCGCTTTTTGATTTTTTCAAACCATTCAATGTGTAGAACTGGCGCCGAGCAACTATATGCCTCCGTAAAAAATCACGTTGATCGGATATCGAGCAGCTATGTGAACAAAAACAGCTTTTTTATCAACCGTTAATTTTTTTCATCGGGCCCATTTTTTTTTTTTACACAAAACTAATGTGATCACATAGCTATTGATATTCCCGATACCAACGCTATTTTTATAGACATGTAGTACTTTATTTGAATTTAGTTCTGGACATTATTGAACGGTTCGGATTTTATCAAAACGTAATCCCAAAAATGGGCCCCATAGGATCGAATCTGATTGTGTCCGGGTCCACTTTTGATCTCAACTTGAGACAAGCTGGACCCTTTTCAATAACTTATTTTTAAAATATAAATTTGAAACATAAAAACCTTCAAAAATTAAATCAAATTGAAGTTTCTCCAACTCTAATCTTATTTTTGTCTTTAACCTTTGACACAAATAAAGTGGAGAACGAGACTTAAGTAAAGTGGGGTTGTGCTTTGGGGATGAGGATTGTGCTATAAGTGCTACAGTGTTCCTCATAGTGTATCACAGGGTTTGACTTTGGGAGTTCAAGTTTTATTTTTTTTATTTTTAATAAAAAAAAGAAATCGTGAGGTCGAGGGGTTGGTTGTGTTTGT